>CM056051.1:188946422-189546422 GCA_029574335.1 Rana kukunoris
TTTACTAATTGCTTCTATAACTGCCTTATGACATATGGGATCCAACATAAGTGTATCGTTTAGACGCCAAGACCAATTTGTTCGTGTGTCTCTGTCTGTGGTGGATTTATTGTTAGAAATACTGGTGAATGGTCAGACCAGGTAAATGAGCCTATTTCCATTGAAGGATCCCATTCTAATACCTTTTGTCCAGTTAAGAAATAGTCCAGTCTATTATATGTTTTATGGGCCAATGAAAAATATGTGTAATTACGGTCTTTGGGATATAAGATCCGCCATAGATCCAGTAGCCTATGTTCATAGAATTTTTTTTTGAGAGCCCTCAGGCGAGAGTATGAGATGTTCGATCGTTGAGTGGAGCTATCTAATATGGGATCTAAGGCTAAGTTAAGGTCTCCTCCCACAATAATAATTCCTTCCGCAAAATCTGCTAAAAGATCAAGATAATGTGAGATTGTTGTCGTTTGGTCACAGTTCGGAATATAAAGGTTTGCAATGGTAATAATCTTATTCCATAACCGAATTTTAAGAAAATGTATCTACCATTTGGGTCAGCTATATGATTCAGATATTGTATTGGCATATGTTTATGAAGTGCTATTGACACTCCTCTTGCTTTTGAACCCGGTGTAGAACTATGGAACCATTGAGAATAATGTTTACGTGGACACGCGGGAACACCACCTGTACGGAAATGGGTCTCCTGGAGGAGTATAATATCTACCTGGCTTTGTGCAAACTATATAGAATCTGGCCTCTTTTTGATTCATTATTTAAACCTTTAACATTGTAGGTACAAAGTTTCAGAGATGCTATAGAGTAGTAAGTTGCTGCCATAAAAAATAAAATAAAATGGGGAAATTAATAAAAAGAGAGGCTCCCTCTCTAAACTCTTCGTACTACCAGAAGAATACAAAGGAATAACAAAGGGGAGAGAGAAAAAAAAAAAAAAGGGGGGGGTGGGGGAATTAAAAAAAAAACACACACACAAAAAACACTCAAGGGAAATAGATGTGAGGGGTGATATAAATCACCCCCCAAAACAAAGGGAAATGGAATATATCCAAAAAAAGACACCAAGTCCTACCAGAGGACTGATGTACCTACAAGGGGGAAAGTTAATGGGCATAAAGGATATCTCACCGCAGGTATTCAGGGCTAACTAAACATGTGGGTATTATGACACCGCTCATATATACAAATAATTGAATAAATAAATATATACACCGCTAATCAAACATACAAAGTGGGACTAGCAGTTTAAATAAATCAATAAGTCAATAAATCATTAACTCAGTAAATAAGTCACTAAGTAGATAAATTAATACATACAAGCTCAATATACCAATTGTTGCGGCTCGACTTTAGCCATGTAGCCTTAATATTCTTCCTTCTTACATACAACTCCAAAAAAAAAAAAAAACAACACCACTATACCAATATACCAATGGTTGCAGCTCAAATTTGTCACATATTCCATTGACTTTGTTAAATAAATTTCAAGATATATATATAAATCAAGGGAAAAAAAAAGAAAAGGGGGGGAGAGGAGAAAAAAAAAGGCTATATAGCTGACAAATAATTGATCATGGTTATAATAGCTCTACATATTTCCCCTTTTCCCTTCTCCCCCCTCCTTGGTGGGCAGAGCCAAAAAAAAATAAAAAAATAAAAATAACCATGTAATAACCATGTAATCAGATTATAGTAAATCATATACTTATATATCATACCACATTCATTGCTCTTACCCAATAGAAGAGAAGGGAAAAAGAGAAAAAAAAAAAAGATGCGGCCCAATAACAATATGCCAATCATTGCAACTCATAATTGACTCATAATTGACTATATCGCATAGACATTGCCAAGTGTATATCCAAAAACTGAGACAAGAAGAAAATTATAATAATTTCCTCTTCTCTTTTCTCTTGCCCCTGACCCCACCTTCCATAAAAAACAATAGGTATATAATGCACAATAGATATACATATATATACACATACATACAAAAGAAAAATGTAAACAAGGGATAAGCCAGAGAAAAAGGCAGAGCCAGAGAGAAAAGAAAAAAAAAAAGGGGGGGGGGCAAGGGAAAAAAAAATGGAGTATAAAGGTGACGTAAAGAAATAAAGAAAGAGAAAAAAGGAAGAAAAGAAAGAAAAAAAGACAAGCAAAGAGGAAAAAAGAGAAGCAAAGAAAAGCAAAGAAAAGCAAAGAAGGGAGGAGAAAGATAAAGCCAATCTCTCCACTTTTCTTTAGCGATTCCTGATCCATATTCCATCCATCACTAGATTCTTGCTACAATATTACTGTAACATCTATTATTGATTCTCTAACTGATTCCCATGTTGATTCATCATACCCCTACCCTGATTTTCAGTCCTTCTAAACAATGAATATGTCCTGGGCCAGACTATTAGTGGGGTATCTGGTAAGTCCAAAGCAAGTTGTATAGTAGGGATATCTGATGGGTCTCGTAGATTATACCACCTGCCATCTTTCTTAATTTGAAGTTGAAAAGGAAAGTTCCAACGATATATGATGTTACGTTCTTGCAACATTTTAAGTAATGGTCTTAATGCTCTCCGCTTCTCCAAAGTGAATGACACAAGTCCTGCAATAGTTGAATTGATGTCCCATTGACATTAATTTGACCCTTTTCTCTAGCCTTCCTCATAATCTCTTCCTTCTCTCTATAAAAATGCACACGACATATAATATCTCTTGGTTTATTTATATCTATATTTCGTGGCCCTAAGGAACGATGAACTCTGTCGAGCTCTATCTTCTGGTCCTCTGATTTCCCCAACACTGAGGTAAAGATTTTATTAACCGTTGGGGTCAGTTCATCTCCCCCAACTGTCTCCGGCAGTCCCCTGATCCTAATATTATTTCTTCTGTTGCGATTGTCCTGATCCTCCCAGATCTGAAACAGGGTATGTAGTTGGGATTCATGAGCATCTATACGCTGCTCCTGTCGGTGCATAGAGTCCGCTAAACTTTCCACAGAATTTTCCACCTCTGCCAATTTTATCCTGGATGCTTGCGATTTAGCCTGTAATTAATTTGTAATAAGTTTAACAGACTCAAGCTCCTTGCGATAACCATGCTCTAACCCTTGTACAAATGCTTCCATCTCATTACGGGTGGGCAGGGCACGAAGATATTCCCGCAGATCACTCAACTCTGTACCCAATACTGCCGCTATTGCTGTCTGCTTTAGACCCCCATCTAAACCCCCTTCTAGACCCATATCCAGAACTCTGCCTATGTTCGCTGGATCAACCGTGTCAACCGAGTCCACTGGATTACTAACTCTACTTCGGTCGGAGCAAGGTAGTAAAGATGAAAATGGGGATGTAGATAAGGATGGTGGGGGAGATGGGGGGGGAGGGTGAGATTTGCTAAAAGTAGATGGCATGTTAGGGGCAGAAACAGATCCAAATCCTCCCATATTAATGTCCAATATATTTGGTTGCATACTAGATTGCATACTAGATTGCATATGCATATGTGATACGTCTCTACCTGTGCCTACACCTGTAATACCTGCTAAATCAGTAAGCATAGTTGGTATAGCGATAGCGGTAGCCCCAGCAGCAGCAGCACCAGCATCAGTCACAATAGTAGCAGTAGTAGCAGTAGTGGCAGTAGTAGTAACAGTAGCAGTAGCAGTAGCAGAAATTGAGGTAAGTGAAACAGATAACATACGTTCTGATGATCTGCTAACTTCAGAGGATATAGGCATGTTTGAGAGTGCATCAGGGGCATCCTCTGTGGGATCCATAGATGAATCTATTAAAGCAAGCTGTTCAGCTCCTGTTGGTTGTGTCCCCTTGAACTCTGTCCCCTCCACTAGAGATAATGAGGTTAGAGGGTTTATAGGGTTTACAGGTGGAAGAGATAATGGTAACGGCAAAGGCAAAGTCTGAGCGGATGGCAGTGCAGACGGCAGTAATAATGTTAATGAAGACAAAGATGATAGTGCAGTCTTTACTGCTGCCGACTGCAATGATGGTGAAAGCAATTGATATGTTTGCTGAGCACAAACAGCTGCCCCTCTGCTGTTATCTGACACTGCTTTGGAGGTATGGGAGCGAGTCCGTCCACCGACAGGAAAGAACTCAGCTATACTCTGCTGAGCACAAACAGAAACACAAACAGAAGCAGCTGTAGATACCGGACGATCAGATAAGGACAAGGGACCAGGCGTTCTCACCGTGTCACGCTGAGCTGCACACACCGCTGCACACACCCCTCTCTGACTTCCTCTCTGTGTTCCTCTCCCCCTCCTCCGTCCCATGGATCCTTGGATCCTTTGAGCAACCAAACAGGACAAGCAGCAGGACAGGACAGCCAAGGAATACAATCTAAACACAGAGCTGCACGTGGATAACTGTGGAGCTGGAGCTGAAGCTGAAGCCGAGACAGCCGAGGCAGGGAACAGATTCCTGGGCAGATTGGTATCAGATGTGCATCAGGTGAGCCCAATTCTCTGTGGGAGTCGGAGCGCAGCTAGCACGCTCCTTCCTTCATGCTCCTCCCCTTTTTTTTTATTTGACCATGTGAGAATAAAGGTTGTGGTTCATTGTGTTTTAAATGTTTGAATTCCCTTAAAAACAACAACCAGGGGCCCATATTTACCATGAACGTTTTATGTAAATGTTACCATCAAACATTCAATGTAAAAAAAATCTGGGTGGTAAAAATACGAATGCAATCTATACACTGGGGGAGAACTTCTGGGGGAATCTAGGATGGAAAAGGACCTGGGGGTAGGCTCAGCAATGGCATGCAATGCCAAGCTGCTGCTAACAAAGCAAATAGAATATTGGCATGCATTAAAAAGGGATCAACTCCAGAGATAAAACAATATATTTCTCCCACTCTACAAGACTCTGGTCCGGCCGCACCTAGAGTATGCCATCCAGTTCTGGGCACCAGTCCTTAGGAAGGATGTACTGGAAATGAAGAGAGTACAAAGAAGGTAAACAAAGCTAATAAAGGGTCTGGAGGATATTCGTTATGAGGAAAGGTTGCGAGCACTGAACTTATTCTCTCTGGAGAAGAGATGCTTCAGATTTGATATGATTTCAATTTACAAATATTATACTGGTGACTCCACAAAACGGATAAAACGTTTTAGCGGACAGGAGTTTAACAAGACACGTGGCCACTCGTAGAGGGTTCTTTACTCTAAGAGCGGCAAGGATGTGGAATTCCCTTCCACAGGCAGTGGTCTCAGCGGGGGGCATCGATGGTTTAATAAACTATAACATAGGCACCTGAATGACCACAACATACAGGGATATACAAGGTAATATTGACATAATCACACACACAGGTTGGACTTGTGTCTTTTTTCAACCTCACCTACTATGTAACTATGTATTACTACGTAAGAAAAAATGTAATGCTTTTCCAAAACCAAGGTGCACCTTTACTCTGAAACATGTTTCATAAAAGATTCACCTACTTTTGGACCTTGCCACCTGGAGTACCAAGTCTCCTGCACTAGATATTGTGCTTTATTATTCCAGTCTCTGACACAATAATTCAATCTGTGGTGAAAAGTTAACAACTCAAAGCCTAGTTATTTGGGCATATCCTGATTACAATGTAAAACATAACCGTCTATTAAAAGTATCTTCAGACTCCTGAAAATATTAAACAAAAACAAAGTTTTAGAATTTTCATAGGGCTAGGCAAGATCCTACCCTTAACATGACCTTGCCTGTAGACAGATCATTTAGGCATCAAACACATTTTTTAAATTGGTGTCCTGTGGAAGAAAAATAGAGGCACGCACCATATAGACCCTAATGTTCTTTCGTACCTAATAATGACTACACGTGTTAGTCTAATTTTACAAAATTGTTTAATACTACCATTTAAGTTTGAATGACATTTTTAAATCAAATTGTAACACATGCAGCGTTTTGTTGGCTTTGTATGAGGCTGGGTTCACATATAAGCAAATTCAAATGACAGGAGAGTGTTAATGGAGCGAGTTCACATAGCTCCGGCGCAGCAACGGTCCGCATTTTGAAAGGGTCCTGTGCATCTTCTGGTCCAATTCAGGTGCGAATTCAGGCAAAAATTTGGACCCGATTCACACCTGAAATGGTGAATAGGGATCCCATGCTGTGAGATATGTCACCAGTCACCAGCTCTCTGCTCAGGGAGCCCTGAGTACAGAGTGATCATCAGAAGTGTTGATGCTGCATCCACCTAGGTATGTATGATTCTAAAAATCATAATTTTAAATTATGCAATGTTCTTGTGTCATCTCCATTAATAAAGATCTTTGGTAAATACATTGACCCTACAGCCCTGAATGAAAAATTTACAGTACACAAAAAGTGACCAAGAATCGCCACATCGATCTGCTTTTTGACATTCATAGAGATTCTCTGCCATTTAGCTGTCTGGGTTTATGCTGATTAAGACTTCAGCCATTTAGGTTGCTGTAGTTTCTACTGCTAGGGAGTATCATTAGCAGATCCATTAACTATTTAGATGTTCATTTAAGCTTTAGTGTAATTGCACAAATACAAATTTAAAGTTGTTTTTTCCTCCGAGCCCCCAACATAATCTGCCCAATTATGCCTTAATGGTAAAGGTAAAACCAACCTTAATACCTGAACCCAGAGTTTTCAACTTCCACATGTGTTAGTAAAACTATGTATATCTTATCCACTTAGTGTATCCCGGTGGATTATACCTTTTTAAGGACAGATTGGGCCTTCATTTGATAGCAAATGTTAATGGATATTTCCTGATTTTTTTTATCATTGAAAAACTGGTCCTAAATAGTAAGAATAATATATATATATATATATATATATATATATATATATATATATATATATATTAATTTACCTGTATATCTGTATATGCCTTGCCATTACCATTGGCCATCACCAGAAAACAACCCAAAATAAATCTCTTACTCCTGCTGTGCATGGGGTGATAGCATATGTGTGCATTGTTTGTTGTTTGTGCCAGGGCCAGAACAAGGAGTGGGGTGCAGTTGCCCTTAGTGCAGTGACGCAAAAGGGCAAAAAATCGAGGCAGGGTGGTTCACACATTCTGCAGCATGTATTAACAGTGGGTTGGGGTGCAATTCTGGATCCCTGCCCTAAAAGCTGGACAACCCTGTCCCTGTACTGGTTTTCAACCATAGTGGGGCCCAGAAGGTCCATTTTTTTTATCTGTCTAAAGTACAGACTCTGATACTAATGTCCCGTACACATGATCGGAATTTTCGTTGGGACAAACTCTGACGGATCTTTCTGACTGTCTTGCATACACCAAATTCTGATGCTACGACGAGCCAAGAAAAATTAAGTTTAATGCTTCCGAGCATGCGTTGTGAATTGATTCTGAGCATGGGTGTTTTTTTTTATCCATCTTGAGTTCCATACAGACCAACTGAATCTCTGATGGAAAAACTCTGATTGGGCACACATGCAGTCCTTAATATCCAATGAAAAAATTCTGTCTTACTTTCTCCATAAGAAATTTTGATTGTGTGTAGAAGGCATTACACCTAATACCTAGATTAAGCCCAGATCTATTTTACTTTTATTGAAAGGGTATTGTAAGGAGAGATAGAGGTGTTCAAGTGAGCACTGTGATTGGCTATCATCACACCGATCACATGATCAGGAGCTTATTCTACCAGCCTCGCAATCATGATGGTGATGCTGATGGTGACAGCTTAGTCTTTGTGATGAAGGCACATGAGTAAACATTCACCCAGCAAAAAACAACAGGTATGCATATATGTGACAGCGAAGCATTAGGGCCCAGTCTGTGCTGTCACTTATAAGTAGACATTGTGTGCATTCGTTTTCGTTATGTTTTTTTCATTATTGTTTTAACAAACGATAATGGAAGCGCAAGAGACTAAAACCGAAAGATCCGACATAAAAAATGCTTTGTTTTCGTTGCAGTAACAATTCGATATAGAGAGATTCGACATTATAGGGAAAAGATTCCACATCATAGAGAAAATATTCGACATTATAGAGAAAAGATTCAAAACTATTGAAATAATAGATTCGACATTACAGAGAATAGATTTTGATTTATGAGAAAATAGATTCGAATTATAGAGAATAGATTCGACAATATTACTAGTATACAACATTAGAATTCTTGTAGGCGGAATATTCGAACGGAAATGTACGATCCAACGTAAAGATTCGACGTTCCGTCGAATATTCTTTTGACCATTCGACAGAAACCAAAAAGATTCGACGTTCCGTCGAATATTCTTTTGACCATTCGACAGAAACCAAGTATTATTGGATTTTCGGGCGAAAGCTATTCCCCAACGAAAAACAAAATAAATCAAAACGAAATATTCCAGTCTGCACATGTCTATTGTAAGGAGAGATAGAGGTGGTTCAAGTGAGCACTGTGATTGGCTATCATCACACCGATCACATGATCCCAGGAGCTCATTCTACAGCTCGCAATCATTACTCTGAAACCAGGAGCTGATGGTGAAGCTTAGTCTTTTGATGAAGGCCCATGAGTGAACATTCACCCAGCAAAAACACAGGTATGCATATATGTGACAGCAAAGCATTAGGCCCAGTTGTTGCTGTCACTTATAAGTGTACTGCTAACCCCTAAAGGCGGTACACACGAGGGGATATGTCCGCTGAAAACGGTCCGATGGACCGTTTCAGCAGACATCTCCGCTCGTGTGTATGGGCTAGCGGACAGATTTCTCCACCCGACAGATTTCAAAGCATGCTTTGAAATCTATCCGGTGGGGATCTGTCCGGCCGACATGTCTGCTGGTTAGTACACTTACCAGCAGACATGTCGGCCCCCACCGCCGAGCGCCGCTGCCGAATGGATTCGGCGCATGCGCGGAAGTGTTTTACTTCCTGGTGCGGTGACGTTGCGGTGACGCGCGCGGCGTCAACGTCACCGCCGCGTCACCGCACGTCCACGCGCTTCCGGCGGACGGGAATTTGATCCGATGGTGTGTACACGCCATCGGATCAAACTCCCGATCGGACATATCCGATGGAAATGGTCCGCGGACCGTTTTCATCGGATATATCCGATCGTGTGTACGCCGCCTAAGGGTTGAGATAATAAATAAAGGCTTTCTGTTAACACTTATGTCTGACTGTCTAGAAGCTAACTATGATAGTATTACCACACGTAAAGTGATTAATAAAGTAAAGGTGTTATCTGTATGTTTATATTTTAGCCACACATAAATAATTTGTGTTTTACAATCTTAAAGGAAGTAATTGTAAATTGCGATGTAATAAAGGGCACAACCTAATGATACTGATCTTTTATATATTTAGTTTTTTTTTTTTTTTTTTTTTTTTTTTTTTTTTTTTTTTTCTTTTTTTTTTTTAAAGTGTATTTTTTGTGCGTGAACTCGAGAGAGAGAGGAGCCGGACTGCAGGAGTTGGGAGTAGGCAGACCCTCCCCCGGAGGCAATCGCCATCTTTCTCCATGCCCCTGGTGGCAATGGCGGGTGTGAAGGGGGGCCTCCCACTCTCACCCCGCCCTACCTGCTCCTCTTGGGAGCCCAACTGGGGCCCAACGGGACCCCAATGGGGCAGAGGGACTCCCCCTATGAGGGAGTGGGGGCCTAGCCCACCCAGCCAGCCCGTAGGTCCTTCGCCTCTCTTTATTTTAAGAGACCGCATGGCAAAGTGCATGTGTTTTAAACCAATTTCGTGTGCGTGAAAGTTTTTATATGATATGCCAACAATATGTATTCGCAAGGTATTTCTTTCAATGTACAGCAGTATTGTTGCTTTAATTAGCTTTTTCTGCAATGCTACTTCTCTGTTACCCTGAGTCCTTGTGAGGGCTCCACAACAGCAATCATGATATAGCACACATATCAAGAGAGCTCATTTAATTTTAATGAGCACATGCTGTGTCAGGTTGTGTGCCCAATTAAAGCTTTTGCCATTGGGATAGCAAGGATTTTTTCAGAGATTACATTTCTCCACAGTGCTTTGCACTTTACATTTGCACACTGCTGGTTCTGATCCTGTGAATGTTACCTACAAACCACCAGCCTGAAAAGTCTCATTTAGCGTATTTTGAAAGCTATTGCCCTGTTTGCTACTGTGAAACTTAATATAAGATGATTGGATTTTTTCCTTCTTTAAAGCACCGAGCACATTGTCTATTTTTCTTACATCTTGAACTTTTTTTTTTTTGAATCGAGGGCTAACTTTGCTGTCCTTCACAACTCGACTTAAGTTCTAAAAAGGCTACTGTATATTGTATGTTTTATTCATGCATTTTATGAACTTTTATAGATTTTTGTGGACTCTCTATGGACAATACTGAAATAACATTCCTCAGCTTATCCAACAAACTGTGTTGCAAATCTGTAACAGTTATAGGAGAATGTTTGAAGGAAATTTATTTTTCAATTATTTTTTAATGTGTTCATATAATCAATACATGTAGAAGCATAACGGTTTAGCTACATACAGAGACTAAGTAAGCATAATTCTAAAGGTTGGAGGTTAGATTAAACTTGTTCTAATAAGGCTTGGCTGCTGATAATACCACGGCCGGGATTCAGAAACGATCCAGATACGCTGCTGTATTTCAAATGTGCGCCGTCGCATCTTTGTGCCGGTTTTACAAAGCGAGATACGTCGAAAAACATGGCTTCAGCCGTCTGACGTAACTTGCCTACGCCGGCGTATCGTGGCGCATAGTTACGGTGGACGCATTCGGCGCGTTTCATTATAAATATGCAAATGAGTAAGATACGCCGATTCACCAACGTAGATGCGCTCTGCTGCTTCATATACACGATTTGCGTAAGGCTTACATCCGGCATAAAGTTACCCCTCATATAGCAGGCGCAGCTAATGCAAAGGTATGGGCCAGGGAACAACGCCGTTGAATTTTACGTCGCGTACGCCATTTCCGTAGTACTACGTGAATAGGGCAATGCGTAGGTTACGTTCACATCGTAGGCATTGCGCCGACGCATCGTAGTGAGTATATGTGACGTGATTCTAAACATGCGCGCGCATGCCCAGTTCGACCGGACATTTATTTGCATGGGGTCACGCTTAATTTAAATAGATGACGCCCACCTCCTTCCTACTTTGAATTAGGCAGGCTTACGCCAGCCAATTTACGCTACGCCACTGCAACTTACAGAGCAAGTGCTTAGTGAATACTGCACTTGACTCTCTAAGTTGCGGCGGCGTAGCGCAAAGAAGATACGCTACGCCCGCACAGAGATACGCCAATGTATCTGAATTGCGGCCCACTTGTGTACAAGCAAAATTGACTTGTCCTGGAGGCTTTTTTTTTTATTGTTTTATATCAGGTAGTTAGCTGTAGTGGAGATGTTATTGACATAGTTAGGAAGGTCCTTAGGGAGGCTGTATGTATGTGAGTGAGGTACCTCAAATCTGTGGTCTATACAAGAAGGTGGAGAGTGGAGAGAAAACATGAGACTCCACTGGTTGGACTAAAGCAGTGGTCCCCAGACTGCGGCCAGGGCCGGCCTTAGGTGTTCAGGCGCCCTGTGCGAGCTAATCCTGTGGAGACCCCCCCCCACCCCAGACCGCTACACACTGACTGCTACACAATACACACTGACGCTACACAATACACTACACACTGACCGCTACACACTGACACTACAGCATTGGTGCATTTTACTATAGATCCATGGTGGACTACAAGGTCCAGCATTTTACTATAGCAGGTATTGGTGGACTACAAGACCCCAGCATTTTAGTCCCACCAATGCCTCCTATAGTAAAATGCTGCGCCTTGTAGTCCACAATGCCTCCTATAGTAAAATGCTGGGCCTTGTAGTCCACCAATGCCTCCTATAGTAAAATGCTGGGCCTTGTACTCCACCAGGACTCCCTTTACCTTATATCGGTCCCCCCTTGATTAGATCAGGGAACCCACCCATCAGTGTCCCCTTCCAAATGAAAGACCCCCCATTAGACTGCCTTACCGAGAGACGCTTTGAGCCAGGAAGTGTGGGAGACGGAGTTTGTGGGTGGAGCTCCTCTACTGTAGTGTCGTTTTCCTTCCTTTAATTGTGTGGAGAAGTGTACCGGCAGGACACAGGATTCAGGACACATCCAAACTGGTTCACTCACTCACAGGGCTGCTGTTAGCAATTATTGGGGCCCCATGCAGCCACCCCCTGAGGATGGAAAGAGGTGGGGGGGGAGGAGAGAAAGAGAAAGAGAAAAAGAGAGAGAGAGAGAGAAGAGAGAGAGATTAGAAAAAAGAGTGGGAGAGAGGAGGAGGCGAGGGGGGGGGGGAGAGAGAGAGAGAGGGGGTGAGTTGGTGGGGGTGAGGATGAGGAGAGAGAGAGAGGGAGGATTAAAGAGTGGTGGGTGGGAGAGAGGAGGAGGTGAGAGGGGGGGGGAGAAAGAGGGGATTGGGTGAGTTGGTGGGGGATAAGAGAAAGAGTGGTGGGTGGGAGAGAGGAGGTGAGCGAGGGGCTAAGAGAGAGTGAGGAGGGGGGTGAGACAGAGGAGGGGGGATAGGGTGACACAGAGGAGGGGGAATAAGGTGACAAAGGGGGGTGACACAGAGGAGGGGGGTAAACTTACACAGAGGAGGGTAGGTGAGACAGAGGAGAGGGGGTGAGACAGAGAAGAGGGGGTGAGACAGAGAAGAGGGGGTGAGACAGAGAAGAGGGGGTGAGACAGAGAAGAGGGGGTGAGACAGAGGAGAGGGGGGGTGAGACAGAGGAGAGGGGGTGAGACAGAGGAGAGGGGGTGAGACAGAGGAGAGGGAGGGGGGGGGGTGACACAGAGGAGAGGGGGGGGGGGTGACACAGAGGAGAGGGGGGGGGGGTGACACAGAGGAGAGGGGGGGGGGGTGACACAGAGAAGAGGGGGGGTGACACAGAGAAGAGGGGTAAGCTTACACAGAGAGGGGGGGGGGGCTTAGGGGGGGGGGGGGTGAGCTTACACAGAGAAGGGGGGGTGAGACAGAGGACGGTAGGTGAGACAGTGGAGGGTGGGTGACACAGAGGAGGGGGTAAGCTTACACAGAGGAGAGGGGGCGTGACACAACAGAGGAGAGGGGGGGTGACACAACAGAGGAGGAGGGGGGTGACACAACAGAGGGAGAGGGGGGGGTGACACAACAGAGGAGAGGGGGGTGACACAACAGAGGAGAGGGGGGTGACACAACAGAGGAGAGGGGGGTGACACAACAGAGGAGAGGGGGGGGTGACATAACAGAGGAGAGGGGGGTGACACAACAGAGGAGAGGGGGGGGTGACACAACAGAGGAGAGGGGGGGTGACACAACAGAGGAGAGGGGGGGTGACATAACAGAGGAGAGGGGGGTGACACAACAGAGGAGAGGGGGGGTGACACAACAGAGGAGAGGGGGGGTGACATAACAGAGGAGAGGGGGGTGACACAACAGAGGAGAGGGGGGGTGACACAACAGAGGAGAGGGGGGTGACACAACAGAGGAGAGGGGGGTGACACAACAGAGGAGAGGGGGGGGTGACATAACAGAGGAGGGAGGGCGGTGACACAACAGAGGAGGGGGGGTGACACAACAGAGGAGAGGGGGGGTGACATAACAGAGGAGAGGGCGGTGACATAACAGAGGAGAGGGGGGTGACACAACAGAGGAGAGGGGGGTGACATAACAGAGGAGAGGGGGGTGACACAACAGAGGAGAGGGGGGTGACATAACAGAGGAGAGGGGGGTGACACAGAGGCGGGAGGTAAGCTGACAGAGCAGATGAGCAGGACTCACATTGTGAGGCAGGACTCCGGGAGCAAGCAGGCACGATGATCGTATCCACAGTGCAGCCCCGCCCACGCCTCCACACATGACCAGCACAGCCATTCACAGACCCCCATATCTGCTTCCTGGCCCGCCCCGCACATCGCACATGGCCCGTTCGGCCAATCACAGGGCACCAGCGCAGCGCAGCGCAGATCATGCGCGCCGCCCGAGACAGAAATCCGGCTGCTACAAGCCGCAGGACGGTGGAATATGTACCCGGGCAAAATAGGTGGCAAGTGGCAACCCCATGCACGGCGCCCCTGTTCCCATGGCGCCTTGTGCGGGCGCACAACCCGCACAACGCAAAGGCCGGCCCTGACTGCGGCCCAGGTGCCTGATGTGGCCCTTTGCTTGCTTTTATATGGCCATTGGGGCACTATTTCATTCACTGACACCAATAATGTTGCACAATTTCTTACAATGACACCAATGATGGTTCACAATTCCTACCAATGACACCAACTACAGGGCCCAATGATGGGGCACAATTATACCAATGATGGGAAATGATTCCTACCAATGACACCACCTACGGGCCCAATGATACCAATGATGGGGCACAATTCCTACCAATGACACCAGCTATGGGGCTCAATGATACCAATGATGGGGCACAGTTTCTTCCTATGACACCAACTATGGGGCCCGATGATCCCAATAATGAGGCCCAGTGACACCAGCTACATGGCCCAATTATGAGGCACAATTCATACCTATGACAACTATAGAGCCAAATGATAACAATAATGGGGCACAATTCCTACCAATGACACCAGCTATGGTGCCCAATGATACCAATGATGGGACACAATTCCTACCAATGACACTAGCTACAGGGCCCAATGATATCAATGATGGGACGATGTTTACTCCACCTGATGCTGGGACATTTTCTATTCCTGAAGGAATGTATTTTATATTATTTAGACAGCGCAGTATTTTCACCTATACGTGTCTATGGGAATGTTTGACCATTCTCCAGAAGCACATTTGTGAGGTCAGGCACTGATGTGGACGAGAAGGCCTGGCTCACAGTCTCCCCTATTATTCATCCCAAAGGTGTTCTATTTGGTTGAGGTCAAGACTCTATGCAGGCCAGTTAAGTTCCTCCACCCCATATCTTTATGGACCTTGCTTTGTGCACTAGTGCACAGTGGGGCCATCCCCAAACTGTTATTACAAAGTTGGGAGCATGAATTTGTCCAAAATGTCTTGGTATGCTTATGCCTTAAAAGTTCCCTTTACTGGAACTAAGGGGCCAAGCTCAACCCCTGAAAAACAACCCCACACCATAATCCCCCTCCACCAAATGATTTGGACCATGGCACAAAGCAAGGTACATAAAGGAGGAAATTGACTGGCCTCCACAGTCCTGACCTCAACCTGATTAGAACACCTTTAGGATGAATTAGAGCCGAGAATGCGAGCCAGGCCTACTTGCTCACATCGGTGCCTGACCTCACAAATGCGCTTCTGGAAGAATGGTCAAACATTCCCATAGACACACTTCTAAATCTTGTGGACAGCCTTTCCAGAAAAGTTGGTGCTGTTATAGCTGCCAAGGGTGGGTCAACTCAATATTGATCACGGACTAAGACTGGGATGCCATTAAAGTTCATGTGTGTGTAAAGGCAGGTGTCACAATACTTTTGGTAATATAGTGTATATTAAGTGTAGTTGAAATCGCCACTGAGAATTGGGGCATACATTTATGTGACAATGCCCTTGGCCTGGGGGTCTTTAAGACAGATACTTTTAAAATCCTCACTTCAAGAGTATCAATATGCTTGAACAGAAAGTAAAGTGGAGCTTTAGGATTTTTTTTAAAAATTGGCAGACAGGCATGATTTTCAATGCATTAGTGACATGCTTTGTCTTTTCACACTGTGCTGCAGTGTGCCCATCAATTGCTGCTAGTGTGCCCATCAATTGTCACCAGCGTCCTCATCAATTGCCGCCAGTGTGCCTAACAATTGCAGTGAACGCAGCCACTGTGCCCATCACACGCAGCCACTGTGCCCATCAGGGGAACAGTCCTTTGTTCTATTGCTTTAAGTATATTCTTGTTTTGAAACAACATTGATTCTTTCTTAAAAACGGGGGGGGGGGGGGTGCAGTTTTCCATCTTCGCCCTGTGGGCACCAAATGGCCTTGTCCCAGCACTGGTGGCAACATTATTAAAGGAAGCATAGCTTTTGTCACCTTAACTGGAGGATTGGGTGCTGCATAGCAGATGTGTGAGGACTGCATACAGCCTGAAAACCAATCCAATCAACCAACCAACCAATCTGATGGCCTGGGTTCCTACCCTGAAAAAAAAATGGGAAATGAAAAACAAACAAACATTGCAGTTGATTTAGTATAGGCAAATCAGCTTTTTAATTTGGCTCATAAAAAATCATGTTTCAAAAAATGCTCAATCACATTCAAGGAAAAAAAATCTTTGCTTGGACATTATTGGATGATGGAAGTCTGCAGAGCTTCACCTCATTCACCAAGCTAAGAAAAATTCCCTTGCAAAGTGAAGTATCCTCTTCAAAATGAACAGCCTATTTGCCTTTAGATTGTGTTTTACTTAAACATTTGTTGGCGACTAAAGCCGCGTACACATGATCAGTTCATCCGATGAGAACGGTCTAAAGGACCATTGTCATCAGTTAACCGATGAAGCTAACTGATGGTTCGTTGCGCCCACACACCATTGGTTAAATAACCGATCGTGTCAGAACGCGGTGACATAAAACAAAACGACGTGCTTCCAAAACGACTTGATTCTGAGCATGCGTGCATTTTTAACGATGGTCGTGCCTACTAACGATCGTTTTTTTTGATCGGTTAGGTATCCATCGGTTAAATTTAAAGCAAGTTGGCCTTTTTTTTAACTGATGGTTAAATAACCTTTGGGGCCCACACACGAACGATTTTGACCGATGAAAACAGTCCTTCAGACCGTTGTCCTCTGTTTAACCTATCGTGTGTACGCGGCCTAAGGGGTTTTAAGACAAAAGACTAAAGACAAATCCACTCTACGCTACAAGTGCACTACAAGTGCACTAGGAAGTGCAATAGCTGTAAATCTGAGGGGAAGATCTGAAATGAGGGGAAGCTCTGCTAATTATATCATCCAATCGTGTGCTAAAATGTTGGTTTTTATTTTCCTTGCATGTTCTCGTCAGAACTACAGCGGCTGCTCTTCCAAGTGCACTTGTAGTGCAACGTGGATTTGCCTTTCATAACTAACCCCCTAAGAGAGGAGCATAGGCCATCAAGTGGGAGCTAGAGGTGAGTAACACAGCCATTAGCCTCTCTGAATTGTTGCCAACTATGAATGTACAGTGCGAGTAGGATTTAATTTTAATTGACTGAATAACAAAACTAAATAATTACAGTATAAATCATGTATTTTATATAAGTTTATTTATATGGCTGTTTATATTTCCAATTAACAGAACAGCTGGATACAAGACAAGATTTGTCAAAATTCCCAATGGACATGTGTGGGTGGAAGGTGACCACCATGGGCACAGCTTTGACAGTAATGCTTTTGGACCAGTGAGTACTTTCTATATGGTTATATGTTTTTTTTAAAATTTTCTATACTCTATTTATATCATTTCTTTCACATTAATAATTGCAGCATTTGTAATTTCATGAACAAGACCCGTTTCATCAGGGAGACATTTTTCTAGTCCAAAATGTCCTTCCATTTTACTGAATTAACTTGTTCTCAAAGAATAAGCCATTGTATTTAGTTGAACTCTGATGAATAATAATTAAAGGTTCATATTTGCCATTATGCAGAATGACATTCAGTTCTTTCAGACTATTTCTTTCAGAGGAAAATTATTTAATATTTCTATCATTTTCCTCTTTGGTGATATTTTCACCATGCATCAGCTCTGAGCTGAGCGGATATAAAATAAAATGTGTTTACATCTTTTAGCTTTAGTGGTTGTGTTACTATTGTGCCATACCCAGGAGCAATATTCCAATTTTAAATCCACTTTTTGGTTGATGCTTTATTTGGTGTTTTCCTTAAGGTTTTTCTCTTCATAGGAGCTTGTTTTAATTTCTTTGAAATATCATAATACTTGTTTCACTGCTTACTAGCAAGGCTTGGAGGTATACTGCTCAGTTTATTTTTATTCCAGGGCTGTTAAGGATGATTACTTATTCACATTGTGAAACTGTATGTGCTTATCTAAAATAGACAGCCATCAGACAGGATTTATTACTTTATAATATCAAATCGTTGAATGTTTGCAATATACCCATGTTAATGTCGAATTTATATTGATATTTACACTGCAGTCTTTCAGAATATGTTACTCCTTTTAGTTTATCGCTGTATTGTTTTTGAGTTACTGAATGCAATGTTTCATAAAAAGGGTCATCTAGCATATTTCAAATGTCCATTTGCATTATTGTGCTGAAAATGTTATTCTATCAAGCCTTTTAAAGGTTAAGTGTTGGGGCGCTCGCTAATTGAGGAATGTAATGACAATAAATAAAAATAATACAATATAAAATCTACAATCAGAAATTGAAAAATATCCTGCAATTTCCGTGTGCTAGGTGCATGACAAAATAAACCATCACAAGTGTGCAGCAATAAAGTGCATATAGTGACAGGTGCTAATCAGGTGTGTCCATACAATGGTTAATTAATAGCAAACAGCACAACTGTGCAAATTGAGTCCAATACAACAATAATATCTTCATGCAATTTTGCAAAAATGCATTAAAGTGCAAAAATTTCCAGGATCAAGAGTCCAACCATATAATCCCCCCCCCAAAAAAAATTGTGAAAATATTTAAAAAAATATGTAAAATAAATGGTATGATGAATAAATGTCCACAAAACTTTCCAAATGTGCAGTGCTCGGAAATAGCTCAGAAAGTACTTCACTCCACACGTGCCCAGTTTTACCAGCCTCTTACCTCTATGAGGCTTATAATAAGCCTTATGTGAAATCCCAATGGCAGCTTCTCTTTCCCTGCAAGCGTTGCAGATCACCTTCACTCCACAAAGGTAGCGCTTAGCCAGAGCTCAAGCCCCTCTTCATTAGGATAAATGACTCCCTACAAGGCACATATGGAAGGAATAACGCTCACAATAGTGTAAAAACGCCAGCATAATTTATTGTAAACATAGTAAACACTCAGGCCTCGTACACACGATCAAATCAGTCTGCTGGAAACGGTCTGCTAGACCGCTTCAGCAGACAGATTCGATCGTGTGTATGGGCGAGCCGACGGATTTGGCCACCCGACAGATTGGAAAGCATGCTTACCAATCTGTCGGCTGGGAACCCGTCCGCCCAACATGTCTGCTGGTTAGTACGCTAACCAGCAGACATGTTTTCTCGCACACGCGCCGAATGGTTTCGACGCATGCGCGAAAGTGTTTTACTTCCTGGTGCGGTGACGTGGCGGCGTCAACGTCACCGCCACGTCACTGACACGTCAGCGCGCTGTCTGCTGGCTGGGATTTTGGTTTGCTCGTGTGTACACGCGAGCAAACCAAAATACCAGCAGACAGATTTGTTCAAATCGGTCGGACAGACCGTTTTGAACAAATCGATTGCCTCGTGTGTACGAGGCCTCACATTTCAGATTAAGATCTCACACGTCTGAAACAGGTGGGACTGGGCCCGAATATGCTTAAATGGATAGGAGCACTGTATTCAAAACCCTCAGCTCAGGTATGGGTAAACGGGAGTCTTTCAGAGAAATTATTTTTATTTAATGGGACCCGACAGGGATGCCCCCTTTCACCTCTCCTTTTTGTTTTATCCCTAGAACCATTGTTGGTAACAATCAGGCGATAGAAGGGATAAGAGTAGGAGGGGGGGAGCACAAGATCTCTGCGTTTGCTGATGACATGTTGTTATATGTATCCAACCCTAGGCAGACACTGCCAAAGATCATAACTGAATATGAGAATTATGGTGAGGTTTCAAACTTAAAGATTAATAAAGAAAAAACTGAGGCACTATGTGTTTCATTGGGTTGGGAGGAACGCAGGGATCTTGGTGCTCTCTATCCCTTCACATGGAAGCAGAGGAAGATGAAATACTTGGGAATATACCTGTCAAACAGGGAAAGACATATTTATGAAGATAACTATATCTCCTTGCTGAATAAGATAAAATTAGATCTGAAGGGATATCATGTAGAGAAAGTTTCTTGGTGGGGTAGAACAAATATAATAAAAATGATGATACTGCCTAAAATACTTTATGTCTTCCAAACCCTCCCCATAAAAATACCAGAGGCTTTCTTTAAAATCCTGGGGAAAATAGTAAGGAGGTTCATATGGAAGGAAAGAAAAGCCAGAATATCGGCAGTGAATTTAACTAGACCTAGCCGCGAGGGGGGGATATCATTCCCTGACTTCAAAAGTTATTATAGAGCTGCAGTACTAAGGAGAATAGCTGAATGGTTACAGGAGGGAGATCTAAAGAAAAAATGGGTAGAAGTTGAGGAAAGTTTAAGTAGAAAAGACCTGGGTAAGAGAATATGGATACCAAAACGTTACAGAAACATAACCCAGGATTGTCCGTTGATGACAAAAGAAACCTATAGAATTTGAGATGTAATTTGCAAAGAAGGAAAATGGTCCTATAATAGCCCGTTGATACCCCTTACGGGCACAGATTATTTCCCCCCTGGTAAGGCGGGGGGGGAATACCTGCGATGGTCATCTTCGGATACACTAAAACTGAGGGACGTGATGAAGGGTAACCGATTAGGCTCCTTAGAGGATCTACGAGAAAAGTATGGATCATCTCTTGGGGAGGAATGGAGATACAGGCAGGTCCAACATTTTGTAGGCACCCTCCAGAGACCCCTGCGAGGCATGAAGGAACTTAACCCCTGGGAAAAAACTTATAGTGCAGGGAGGGAAAAGAGGACAAGGGATATCAAATATTTACAAAATGCTGATTTCCATGAAAGAACTAGGTCTACCAAAAGCACTAGGAGGATGGGAAAAGGAATTGAATCAAAACATCTCAGATGAGAAGAAAAGACAGGTATTAGATTTCGTTTATAACTCATCTACTGATTCAAAAATGAAAGAAATGAATTATAAACTTCTTATGAAATGGTACTATGTTCCAACTAAGTTGAATAGAATCCACACTGATACATCGCCTCTCTGTTGGAGAGGTTGTGGACTAGAGGGCACACATGCCCATATTTGGTGGCAATGCTCTTTGATACAGGGGTTTTGGATCGAGATCTTAGAAACGATTAAGAAGATATGTGGACAAGAGGTGAAATTAGACCCCTGGCATTGTCTTTTTCATGGAACGGAAGTAGCCAAGAACAAATATAAAAGATCTCTGATCCCACCTTTTCTAAACGGGGCTAAAGCTCTAATACCTAGGAGATGGAGGGAAAAGGAAGTCCCCTCAATAGGAGACTGGATAAGAGAAATAGATAAAATTTGTAAGATGGAGGAATTATTATCGAACCAGAATGAGAGTAGGCCAGAATTTGAGTGTATCTGGAAGAAATGGAGAGAATTTAGGGAACAGGTAACCTAGTAAGGGGGAATACGGGGTAATGGAAATCTGTTGGGGAGGTTGGAGAGGCGGGTGGGGAGGGAGAGGCAGTGTGGGGGGGTGGACGGGGGAGGGGGGAGAATGAGAGAGGGCCTTATTGTTTGAAGACATGATCTTCTCCTGTCCCCCCCCTTTTTTTTTTTTTTTATATACACTTATATAATACTACACCTACCCTATTTGTATTTTTTTGTATTTTACACAAATTTTCCCCTTTCCCCATCCTTTTTTTTTTTTTTTTTTATATATACACTTATATATTATTACACCTATCCTATTTGTATCTTTCACAATCTTCCTCTTTCTTTTTTTTATATATACACTTATATAATTCTACACCTATCCTATTTTTTATATATACACTTATATAATACTACACCTATCCTATTTGTATTTTTCACAAATTTTCCCCTTTCCCCATCCTTTTTTTTTCTATATACACTTATATAATACCACACCTATCCTATTAGTATTTTTCACTAATCTTCCCTTTTTTTTTTTTTTTTCCCCATACACTAATATACAATCTACATTTACCTTATATTCTTCTCTTCCCTCACACTTCCAGGATCCTTTGGATCTAAAAATTAATTAGGATATTCCATATCCCCTACACTTAAATAAACAATTTATTTTACAAGTCCCTCTAAAGAGGAATTGTTTTTTTTTTTTTCCTATACACTTATACATATAACCTACACTTATCTCACTTTTTTTTTATCTCACTTTTTTTTTTCTCACTTTTTTTTTTTTTTCTTCTTCTCTGTTATATCACTAGGATACCTTGGATCTAAAACTAAAGGGTATTATATATCCCCTACATTTTAATAATATTATCTAGTTTACAATTCCCCTCAAAGAGGAAATGTGTTGTGTTTTTTTTTTTTTTTTTCTTCTCTCTCTTCTCTCTCTCTCTCTCTCTCTCTCTCTCTCTCTTCACCTGCCCTATCTCCTTCCGTGCACCTTCTGCTCTCACATGCCTCTACCCCCAGGGTTCCCCTACAAGATTTTCCAGATTTCTACATAAGTAACCTTACCTCATCAAAATAACCCCAATTAATATAGAAATATAGAATAAAGAAAGGATGAGGGGTGAAAGGGGCAGAAGGGAGGTAATATCCAGAGAAGTAAAACCTCTAGAAAGGGTGGAAATGATAAAATCAGAATAGGCAGTATAGCCAGGAGTGGGCGAGGAACTATCATTTTGAGACAATGTGTATAAATGTGTATATGTTTGTATTTATGTATATTTGTTCATTCAAATGTTGTAAAGTTCTATTTTATATGTAATGTGTATTTAATTCATGTGATGTATAGTGGGAGAAGATGGGAGGTTTTTTGTATAATAAAAAAATAATGATAATAAAAGAAAAAAAAAAAAAGATCTCACACGTCAGACATCAAACACAGCAGCTTCTCTGCTCCCGGCCGAGAGTAGAGAGAACGTCACCAACGGCTTAACTTCCCTCATGCGATAAACATTGTATGGACACACCTGATTAGCACCTGTCACTATATGCACTTTATTCCTGCACACTTTTGATGGTTTATTTTGTCATGCACCTAGCACACGGAAATTGCATGATATTTTTCAATTTCTGATTGTAGATTTTATATTGTATTATTTTTATTTATTGTCATTAGTAATATTATTATTACATTCCTCAATTAGTGAGTGCCCCAACACTTAACCTTTAACCACTTAGCAACCACCTGCTGAAAAATAACGGCGGCAAGGTGGTTGCTTAACTCTGGGATCACGTTATATAACGTGATTCCAGAGTCGCGCTCCCGCGCGCCCCCTGGGGCGCGCACACGGGAATGTCCGCTGATAGCGTCGGTTTACCACGTGATCGCGCCGTCCAATGACGGCGCGATCAGATGTAAACAGACCGGCGTCATTTGATGACGCCGGTTCCTCCCTCCTCTCTCTGTACCGATCGGTACAGTGTGAGAGGAGAGGGGAGGAAGCGGATGGCAGCGCCAGTGCTGCGGGCTGGATCTGTGACAAATGTAGTCACAGATCCATCCATCCATCCCTTCCTGCTCAGCCATCCCTGCTGCAATACTCTGCAATGGGGGGCAATACTCTGGGGGGCAATACTCCGCAATACTCTGGGCATACTCTGGGCATACTCTGCAATACTCTGGGCATACTCTGCAATACTCTGGGCATACTCTGGGCATACTCTGCAATACTCTGGGCATACTCTGCAATACTCTGGGCATACTCTGCAATACTCTGGGCATACTCTGGGCATACTCTGGGCATACTCTGGGCATACTCTGCGCATACTCTGGGCATACTCTGCGCATACTCTGCAATACTCTGGGCATACTCTGGGCATACTCTGCAATACTGGGCATACTCTGCAATACTCTGGGCATACTCTGCACAACTCTGGGCATACTCTGCAATACTCTGGGCATACTCTGCAATACTCTGCAATACTCTGCAATACTCTGGGCATACTCTGCAATACTCTGGGCATACTCTGGGCATACTCTGCAATACTCTGCAATACTCTGGGCATACTCTGGGCATACTCTGGGCATACTCTGGGCATACTCTGGGCATACTCTGCAATACTCTGGGCATACTCTGCAATACTCTGGGCATACTCTGGGCATACTCTGCAATACTCTGGGCATACTCTGCAATACTCTGGGCATACTCTGGGCATACTCTGCAATACTCTGGGCATACTCTGCAATACTCTGGGCATACTCTGCAATACTCTGCAATACTCTGGGCATACTCTGGGCATACTCTGCAATACTCTGGGCATACTCTGCAATACTCTGGGCATACTCTGCAATACTCTGGGCATACAGCGCCCCTGTCCCCGTGAGCTCGCATGCAGAAGCGAACGCATACGCAAGTCCCGCCCACATATGAAAACAGTGTTCAAACCACACATGTGAGGTATCGCTGCGAACGTTAGAGTGAGAGCAATAATTTTGGCCCTAGACCTCTTCTCCAACTAAAATGATGTAACCAGTAAAAATATTTAAAGCGTCACCTATGGGGATTTTTAAGTCGCAAAGTTTGGCGCCATTCCACGAGCGTGTGCAATATTGAAGGGTGACATGTTGGGTATCTATTTACTCAGCGTAACTTCATCTTTCATATTATGCAAAAACATTGGGCTACATTTAATGTTTTGTTTTTTTAAAAGCACAAAACTGTTTTATTTCCAAAAAAAATGTGTTTGAAAAATTGCTGTGCAAATACCATGCGCGATAAAAAGTTGCAACAACCGCCATTGTATTCTCTAGGGTCTTTGCTAAAAAAGCATATATAATGTTTTGGGGTTCTATGTAATTTTCTAGCAAATAAGTGTTGATTTTTACATGTAGGAGAGAAATGGAGAATTGGTCTGGGTGTTCCAGAACGCCTGATGGCGTTCCCTGCATGTTGGGCCTCTGTATGTGGCCACACTGTGTAAAAGTCCCACACATGTGGTATCGCCATACTCGGGAGGAATAGCAGAATGTGTTTTGGGGTGTAATTTGTGGTATGCATATGCTGTGTGTGAGAAATAACCCGCTAATATGAAAATTTTGTGGAAAGAAAATAAAAATGAAAAAAATCTTGATTTTGCAAAGAATTGTGGGAAAAATAACAACTTAAAAAAACTCACAATGCCTCTTTCTAAATACCTTGGAATGTCTTCTTTCCAAAAAGGGGTCATTTGGGGGGTATTTGTACTTTTCTGGCATGTTAGGGTCTCAAGAAATGAGAGATGCTGTCAGTACATCAGATGTGATCAAATTGATCAATTTTCAGTAATTGGTACCATAGCTTTTAGACCCTATAACTTTCACCCAGACTAAATAATATCTAAAAAATTTTTGTTTTGTTACCAAAGATATGTAGCAGTATACATTTTAGGCCAAGTTTATGAAGAAAAATTACTTTTTTGCAAAATGTCATAATAGAAATTAAGAAAAATTCATTTTTTTACAAAATTTTCGTTCTTTTTTCATTTATAGTGAAAAAAATAAAAACTGCAGAGGTGATAAAATACCACCAAAAGAAAGCTCTATTTGTGGGAAAAAAAGGACAAAAATTTCATTTGGTTATAGTGTTGTATGACTGAGTTATTGTCATTAAAAAAGTGAGAGCACCGAAAGCTGAAAATTGGTCTGGTTATTAAGTGGGTTTAAGTGCCCAGTAGTCAAGTGGTTAAAATACTGTTTAGTGTGAGAACACCCAATCGTTGTGGCTGCTGCTGTTCATCTGTCTTTAAATAATTAGTGTGGTTTGCGCATTTAGTTACCCCCCATTTTAATATTCTATCAAGCCTAATTTCTTTTCTGGTAGGGTAGGTATACCACATTTTGTTAAAGGGGTTGTAAAGGTAAAAACAAAATCCCCTAAATAGCTTCCTTTACCCTAGTACAGTCCCCCTTCACTTACCTCATTCTTCAATTTTTCTTTTAAATGTCCTTATTTCTTCTGAGAAATCCTCACTTTCTGTTCTTCTGTCTGTAACTCCACACAGTAATGCAAGGCTTTCTCCCTGGTGTGGAGTGTTGTGCTTTCTCCCTCCCTTGAGGGGGGAGGGGGCAAACAGAAGAGTCAGGATGCCCACTAACACACAGCTCCTTTCTCTATCTGCAACATAGAGAGCATCCTGACTCTCCTGCTTGCCCCCTCCCCCCTAAGGTAGGGGGCGAGCATGACACTCCACACCAGGGAGAAAGCCTTGCATTACTGTGTGGAGTTACAGACAGAAGAACAGGAAGTGAGGATTTCTCAGAATAAATAAGGACATTTAAAAGCAAAATCAAAGGATGAGAAAAGTGAAGGAGGACTTCACTCAGGGAAAGGAAGCTATTTAGGGGAAAAAAAATACCTTAACAACCCCTTTAAGTCACAGAGAAACACGAGAGCCACTGACTAAGTGTGGTAAATGTATTGCAAATAAAGAGTAAAAAAACAAATATACACTTATAACAGATTTATACTAAGCAGCACTTAAATACCAGGCCAGTAGATGAAAGCCCCCTCAGCCAAGGGGAGGAATTCCACACAAAAAAAGGTGCAAGGTCAACAAAAAAAATCTACTCCAGACCCTTATCTGAGTATACAGGCTGGCAGGCCAGACGGTGTGGGGGGTTCCCCCCTTTGCTTAACCATACCAGACCATAACATGGGAGGGTACCTTGCCAGGGGGACTCCCCTGGCAAAGCACCTTTTTTTCCCCAGGTTAATGAGGACAAAGACATCTTCCCTGTGACTCTGCCATGCTGGTTGTGAGGGTCCATGAGCAGGGGCTTACCAGAATCTTAAAGCCCCCTTATAACAAATAGATACCCTAGCTGTGATAACTCAAATTCTCTCCCCCTATGCTCGGTAACTAAAAAACAGAAAGTGAAAATAAAGTCCTTTAATTAAAAGTCCCACAATGTAAATCCATTGTCAATCATGTCATCAAGTGATTTAGATCCATGTCAATCATGATGCCCACTGAACCAGCACCAACGTATGTTGCAGTCTCTTTATTCCTGCTGAATGACCTGTCCAGCAGATGACAGCTGATATAAACAGAGGGGCAGGGTCTCCTGGTTGATGCCATTGACCGTATATGGTGTCTTTTAATGGCTATGAAAACATACGGTCAGTGTATTAATGTGTTATGGTGTGACTTTAATATTCACTTTAACTTCGGGCTAAATTAGTACATTGGTACAGTGTGCTGGAATAGGTAATAACCATAGTTTTTTGCCAAAGCAGAAGTTAAAAGAAGGGCCATTCCCTACTAATTCTGAAATATGTTCATTAAATTCCTAAAATATATCTGCTTTTGTCATGTAAAATATTTTGATTTCAGGATTTTTTTTGAAACAATGTATTCATGACACAAAGCCAAAGGCACAGCTTATATGCATACTGCTTTTGGCAATGGCAAAGCAAAACCATTCTGTTCTAATTGAATCCAGATGGTTGTTCTTCCTTTTACCAGTACAATTAATTCTTTCCCTCTTATTTCCAGAACGCCTAAAATAACATAAGTTTGTGTACTTGCCATTGTGACTAGACAATAGAAACATATGGTTATATCTTATAAAGGTGCTAATATATTCTATATATTGATATTTTCTTTAAACGATAACTCATGCTCCATTGTACTTTTACATCTGGTATTTATTGTTTGTTATTGCAATTGTAACTTTAATACAAGTTGGTGCAGAAAATATTGCATTGATCATCTCAGCACAACATTTAAAGCAATCTTGTACTGAAGATGTGTCCAAGGGATCTCTCTGCTATATTTGATCTGTGCTTTATGCAAAACTTCTGTTGCTGCTTCTTCAAGAATTATAAGCCCACCAGTCACTAGAGAGGCAGCTGTGATATGAGGGGAAAAAGCCCCATCTCTACCAAGATGACCAACTCTACACAAAGAGTGCAGAACAAAGCATTTTAATTCAGTAATGGGGAAACGTTTAGCTCCATGGAACCTGCAGGCAGTATTGGTGATCAATCCTGTATCCTTCTCTATTTTTTTCCCTGTGCGCAGGGGCCACAGTTCTTTAATGGCCTTGTCTATTAACATTTCCAAGCCACCTCTTGTCTATCACGGTGAGCACAACACATTGATTATCGCTGTATCAGTACAGTAGATAATGGCTGGTAATTATATACTCAAGGCTATATTTAGATATACCGCTGCAATATGAACATTTCAATTATGTCATCCTTTTGTGGGCTCCACCCAGTGTGATTATTTAGTAAAAGCCACTCCATGTGCTTTAGGAAGCCCACTTTAAAGCTACTTTTTTAAGTGCCACCAAACAAGAGAATTGTAAGCCTTAGAAATCCTATTAGCAAACTCATAGTTATCCTGCTAATTTAGCCACTAAAGTGGAAAAAGGAGTAAAATAGAATAAGGAAAAATGATATTATCACAAATAATAATTTGGAGACTTGAAGCTGGCACCTCTTAACATGCTGCTTTAAGCCACAGTGGTAAATACAGCCTCTAAACGTAATTTATTCTAGAAGTTTCATCTGCCTATATGATGCCTTTACTGGTACCTTCCTCCCCCATCAACATGCTTATGATTTAAAAAAATAACATCTTTTAGTTTTAATTTCATACCTTTAGACCCAGTTGTATTATTATTACTACTGATCTAATGCAGGCAGATCATGTCTCGTGGAAGGGGCCAGCAGGGTGCAGTACATACACACAGTAGTTTCCTGCAAATATTACATCACCATTCTGCAGTAGTCCTCTCAAGCCCTAAGCCCTGATGCAAGCAGTGGACTGGCTCCTGGGGAGATTTATCCAAATATCAAAAAAGCTTTGATCAGCTGATGCCCCTCACAGGATTAGGAGTTTCTAAGCACACTAAATGCAGACCACTCTAGGTAACACCCACATGTGTTATTGTGCCTCCATACTTTAAAGAACTGAAATCCAATGAATGGAAAGTGTGGGCCATGAACAATTTGGCTGGGCGGGAAAGGGCTAGATAATGCTGGAAACACTACATGCAGGAAATAAAGCAGGCTCTATATTACTTGCTATATGTTCTAATGCACACTTTTGAGAAGCCCACAGGGACTCGAAAAAGGGGCCATGGCCCAAAACATGCTATTATAATGACTGATGAAGTAACATCCTGTTTATGCTTCAGCTTGCGATCCACCCATGATCCTGTTGCGGCGTTCACCAATTATTCTGAGAGTTTATGACATTACTTGCAGTGCACCAATTCTGGTGATGTGCTTCAGGACAGACCCGGCTATTTAGCCGCACTCCACAGTGGAGTCTAATGCTGCAATGTCCCCATATGATTCCTAGTGTGGTCACTGGCACTACTTTGGCCCCTGAATTTGTATTAACAATTTCACTGACACAGGATGCCAGACTTGCAGAGATGTAAGCATGTACTGATCTGTTGACATTCACCAAACCTTGTGTTTGCGATTCATATGTGACACTATCTATGATCTCAATTACCCACAAGCTGGAACTTGGAATGATGGATTGAATTTGTCTTATTATAATTGTAATGAACTTGGACACTTTGCAGTACTATTGGCTAATTTAATTGAGGACTTTTTATCATGTGGAAAGCTGCAGACATTAGATTGCTTGATATCTGCCCCTGACCATTTCTGTTGGTTTGGACTAAGGCCAGCCAAAGACAGAGCAAACCTGTGGTTGCAGAAAAGAAAATCACTTAACTTCCCCATCAACACAGACAATGTAGATAGGGAAATCCCCCCCGATGGAGCCATTGTGTTCTCCTGGCAGGGGAGCGAGAGGGGTTCTCCTGTCCTCCCAGGAGAGCCCAGGGATTATTGCTAGTGAATATAATAGCTGCTAGCAATAATCGCATGTAAAATCTGACAGGATGGTTGTATCTAAGTTGATCAATCGATCAACTTGGGTACAGTCAGCCTGCTCATACATGGTTAGAATAGGAAGCAAGAGATTCAAACTGTCTGTGGCCAGCTTAAGACTTTCACTTCCACCACTCAAGGTGGTCCCATATGTGGCAGCTTGGGACAGCACTTATTGTGGACTTTATAATAAGGTTGATAGTACTTGCTATTTAAGGTGCCTGAATATATTGTGCTATGGTTATCAGGTTATCATCCAGTTCACAATTCTTTGGGTCATTATTGCATGTTAACAACGTACTGTATGTTGTTTTACGTGTTAACGTGAATTGTATTAAGGCAACTCATTCATTATGAATGGACTGCTAATGCATGCCATTTTTCTATAAAGCAGACATGATCCTAATATTTAGTCTTTTTACCAAGCACTTGGATGTAGTACTAGGAAAACGTATGTCTTAGTTTTTCAATACTCTTGAAGTAATAGGTATTTTCACAAATAAAAGTTGAAAGAAAGAGATCGCTTTTTATTGATTACTAAAGAAAAGAAAAGAAAAGAAGAGGTGCTGATTGCCAAAGTTATGAAGAGGATGGCGAAACTGTACAGAAAAATTGTGGTCTACACACACTCACATACAATTCACTGATTAAATTACTTAGTCGTAAAAAACAACAAAAAACAAAACAAAAAAACAATACATTCTTCTACCCACACAATGAAGTATTACTTGGAGGGAGAATCTTAATTTTATTGTACAGAAGTTAGATACTCTATTCAAATTTAAACTACAGACATCTACCTAAATCTTTCTCTGAATCACAGGTAATTTTGTTAACTTGCAAATGGGAGTTACTGATTTTAGCTTTAATCAATATTTCTAAACAATATTGGCATGGTGCCATGCATTGTGTGTTCTGTTGTTATTTATAGGCAGTCCACGAGTTACATGCAAGATAGGGATTGTAGGTTTGTTCTTAAGTTGAATCTGTTTGTAAGTTGGAACAGGTGCATTTTTTAAGTGTAGCTCCAGCCAAAAAATCAATTTTTAAGCTTTTTGGATAGCACAGGGAAGGGTTGTATATATATTATAACCCCTGTAACATTTATTTTGCTGTCTGTGCCCCTGTTCAGAAGATTTCACCTCACTTTCTGTCCGAATGACAATTGGATTTTGAAAATGTGGGGTTATTAGGTAAACAAGGATTGTTGATAAAGCATTAGTGGAGACACCTTTTTCCCATGTTAAGTCTTAGGCCTTGTACACACGATTAGTCCATCCAATGAGAACGGTCCGAAGGACCCGTTTTCATCGGTTAACCAATGAAGCTGACTGATGGTCTGATGTGCCTACACACCATCGGTTAAAAAACTGATCGTGTTAGAACGCGGTGACGTTTACGTGTTTTAACACAACAATGTGCTGAAAAAAACGAAGTTCAATGCTTCCAAGCATGCGTCGACTTAATTCTGAGCATGCGCGGCCTTTTAACCGATGCTTTTGCATACTAACGATCAGTTTTGACCCATCGGTCAGGCGTCCATCGGTCAAATTTTAAAGCAAGTTCTCTTTTTTTTGACAGAAGGATAACTGACCGATGGGGCCCACACACGATCGGTTTGGACCGATGAAACGGTCCTTCAGTCCGTTTTCATCAGTTTTGACCGATCGTGTGTACGCGGCCTTACAGGAGAGAATTTCCCTTCCTAGGGGGAGATTTCCTCTCACTTCCTGTTGTCTCCTTCCGTTTGTAAGTGGGAGTCCTTTTGTAAGTCAGATGTTTGTAAGTAGGGGACAGCCTGTACCTGTTGTTATTTACCTCATATTTATTTTTTATATAGAACCATCAATTTACACAGCACTTTACATATATTATACATTCACATCAGTCCCTGTCCGCAAGGAGCTTATAATTTAAGGTCCCTATGGCCCCTTTCACATTGGGAAATGGAGGTGCGGTGGCGGTATAGCAGCGCGATTTTTAGCGCCGCTATACCGTCGTATAGCGGTGCGTTATTAACCCATGCTAGCGGCCGTAAAAGGGATTAATACCGCCCGCAATGCACCTCTATTTGGCACTGACATGTCAGCTTGTACATTGGAGATCGCTGCTGCTTTGCACACTCCTGGAGTCGGGGTGTGCTCTAATGACCGGATATTGCAAAACTGGAAGTTGCAACCCTGAGGAGCGCCCCTATTCATTTTGAGTTAGGAAGCTTCTTGATAATGTCTATTATGATATGAGTGGCATTGATACGGAGAGTGCTGAGAGAGACATCTGTGTTTAACCCTTTGAAAACTAGGCTTATGGTAGGCTGGGAACCAGAAGCTGGACCACTGATTTTAAAGGCTAAATTACCTTTACTTTGCATAGAGGTCATATACATCTGGTGAGTGCATGATTTGTCTCTTAAAGAAAAAAATGCAGTGCCAAAAAACTAATAAAACAAAAGGATCCACCTGGAGGGGTGGGACTCAATGTGGTGCAATCACATAAAGGGAATAGATCTCCATCTATTCACCAGTGAACCAACAAAGTGCAAAGATCATAAAATGTTCTAGCAAATATATGAATATGGATAAATAAAATAAAGACTATATGGTGAACAAAACAAATCCGAAACCAAAACAGATATGGTAATTGTATAGTCCCATATGCGTGTACAGGTAGTCCTTTAGATTCTCATGGATGCAATCAGATATATGTTATCCCCTCTGTTAGAAACATCATATCTTCAAGTAGATACTCCTTGGCATATGAAAATAAGATTAAATACGCTTACCAGCTGCTGGTGACCCGCAACTCACCATACTGTGGGTCGGTCTCAAAGGCTTGTATGGGCCGAATGCCCTCCAGTCGTGGATATGACTCCTGATCAAGCTGTTCCAGGTGAATTCCAATGTTAAAGCTGATAAGAATGGCCACAGGAATCTCAAATGGGATGGTGTAGAGGGATCAGAGGAAAAGAGGGAAAAAGGAGAAACACCTCTTTTTCCCTGGATCCTGCGATGCCTTTCCACTGTCATGATTTGTCTCTGTCTCACTGGGTGAAAGCATTGTGCTTATGATGGAGGATTAGACGAGCATGTCAAGTCTGATAGGACACACTTAAAGTCATTAGACACTCTATTTAAACGTTGTTGTATTGCACTTGTATGTGGAACTTTTTCACATATGTTTTCTCAGCATATTGGGACTTTGTCGAACTACTTGCACATTATAGGTATTTTATCTACGTTGTATACTATCATAATATCATGTGTGCTTCTCTTTGTTTCATTTAAAGCGGTAGTAAACCGCTGGGTGATTGTTCTTTTTTCTGACCTGCAAGCTAAAACCATAATGTGCTAGTATGCATTGCAAACTAGCACATTATGTGAAACTTACCTGAAAACAAAGCCTTCCAGCAATGTAATGTCACTGCTAGAGGCTGCTTCCATCTTCACATGCAGATTGACATACGTGATGACCTGACCCCCCAACCAGACAGCCCCCCCCTGCCAGAGGAGACCCATTCAGCTGATGGAAGAGCAGTCAGGAGGGTCCTCGCCGTAGGCATCTTTGGACAATAAACAAAAACATTGATCACACGGACAATGCACGCATGCACACCACTGATGTCCCTATATCACACACACCACATCCACATCGCATTGGATTAGCCCAAGTCCAACATGTAGGACTTGGGAGTAGCAACGCCAGCGTCAAGGCCCCAATGATGTCGCTGTCCATTCATACACCTTTCACATGTCATTCACACAGCCGTGGGGATAACTTCTTCACCACGGCCGAGGGTGACACCCCTTACTGGCAGGAGTGGCACCCCCTCACATTCACACACCATTCACACTGCAACGTGTGCAGTATCAATAAAATAAAAATCTCATATCCTGAGCATTAGGAAAAAAAAAAAAAAAATCTCATATCCTGAGCATTAGGAAAAAAATAAATAAAAATCTCATATCCTGAGCATTAGGAAAAAAAATAAATAAAAATCTCATATCCTGAGCATTAGAAAAAAAAAATCATCTGGTGATGCCGGGGGCTCCTTCTGGTGGCCCCTCTCCGGCTCCTCAGCTGCCTGGATGGAGTGGGTGGGGGGGCATCTGGAGGTGGCTGATCCCCGGGTGGGCCACTCCTGGCAGGTGTGGCCTGCATGCCCTCCAAGGCCATGGCTATCCGGCCGAGGTAACAGTTTGTCTGGGCCTGCATCCTGAGTTGCTGGGCCTGCATTCTGAGCTGCCAGGTGACCTGGTATTGTTGGGCCCGCCGACTCTGCCTCCCCTGGTCCCGGATGGCAGCAGTGTTTGCCTGGACGGCTGCAGTGAGGTGCCTTATATCACCCTGCACCTCCCCCAGACTGGTCACCACTGCAGCGCAGTTGCAGCTGACATCCTGCACTGCATTGGATATCTGGGCCACGGAGCACAGGTTGTCAGCCACTCTGTCCAGGTGCCCAACTATGTCCCCCATTTGCTGGGTCTGCCAGGCGTGATCCCTCGCCACCTGGTCCTGGACCAGATCAGACACCCCCCTGGTCTTACGGGTGGCCTTCCTGGGGCCCGGAGATGGTTGTCCCCGGGGGGATGGAGTCGCCCTTGAGGGGCTTCCTAGGATGGGGGAGGGTATTACAGAGGGCCCTGCAGAAGAGGAGGACTCCTCCAAAAATAAAATAATGTCCTGCTCTGCCACAACAGGCTGCTCCTCAACCACCTCTGCAGGTGAGGTGTGGGCACTCTCCTCCTCCACCTCGGTCTCTTCACCACCCAGGGGCTCGGGCACAGGATGCCGTTGGTGGGATGGGGTGGACTGGCCGCCAACAGATGATGGCCCAGCTCCGTCATCTGTGGATGACACAAAGCAGACACATGTTGGGTGGTCCCACACACTTGGCACATGTACCCTCCCCCCCACATGCAACACACCAAAAAGGGGGTAAAAATCACTTACCTGTCCTGGAGCCTTGCTCCATGGAGTCATATCCAGGGACCCCCTCCAACTGCTCCCTGTCCAGGCAGCGGGCGACCACCTCCTCCTCCGTGGTCAGGCTGACCGCACATGGGGGTCCACCACCCGTGCCCCTCTCATGCCTCCTGATGGTGGCCACCTTGCCACGGACCTTGCGCCGCAGGTCATTTTTTTTGTGTATATCGCCAGCAGTTTGGGTGGAGTACCCCAAAACATTCACCCTGCCAGCAATGGTCTCCAGGATGGCTTGCTTCCGATCCCGGCTGGTCTTCCGACTTTTTTTGCCGTGGAGGAAGTCATTAAAAGTCTCCATAGCGGAGATTATAACAGAGACCTCCTGTGAATTGAAATTAAGGTTTCTTCTCTCTTTGGGGTGAGCGGGAGCAGCCATCTCTTTGCAAAAGTAACTTCCCTGGGGTGGGGGGAAACGGAAATACTTTTGCGCCAGAATGGCGCTTCCGCTAGCGCTTTTAAACGCACAACGGAACACATTGCGCTGACGTTTACCGTGAAGTGGTGCCGACGGAAGTTGTGAGCATGCGCACAGGGGGCCGAGTGAAGCCTCACTCACTGCGCATGCTCCGTGGATGATGCGCTGAATGTAAGCCTCTGCGCTGGGCTCCGCCCATCATTTACATATGATCACACCCACTTCCACTTGCGTCGGGTTACGCCAGCGCATTTCCGTTACTCCGGCGCAAAGTAACGGACAGGCGCTTGGTGAATACTGTACTTCACTCGCTAGTTTGCGTCAGCGCAGCGTATATGCGATGCAATACGCTGGCGAAAATATGCGCCCATCTACCTGAATCTGGCCCAAAGTGTATATTGATTGGTTTGCTTAAAAGTTATAGCATCTACAAACAAATAAATACAATTTTCATAAAAATATCCTATACATTTTTTTACTAGTAATGGGGGTGATCAGCAGTTAAAGCGTAAAGTTGATTGGTAATAAATGGCTTCAGCCAAACACTGTCCATGAGTGAAAAAAAAGTTTTTGTGTTATTCATATTCACTGAAAAATGGCCAAGAAATCATAAATTCTGCCAGGGTATGTAAACTTATGAGCAGAACTGTGTGTGTGTGTGTATATGTATATAGTATACTAGTGTATTGGAACACTCATTCATTTAGCACTGTAATTGACCAGCGATGACCCTGTAGGATATCTGCGTGAGACTTAATGAGTTTTTTTTTTTTGCTGTGTATAGTTAATGTTTCTAGGCAACTGTTAACATTCTGGCATCCAGTGAATGAATTATCATAAATTAGCTATACTAAGAAGTGTATGTTTAAGGTGTAAATGAACATGTTATGTGTAAAGAGAAACTGTTAAGAACTGTCACACGTGGCACTTCATTATAAATGTGGAGCAAGAAGTGATGTGAAACTTTAATGACACTTGATTTGTATTACAAGTTCAGTATTTTAAAATGTAATTTAAAGTGGTTGTAAACCTCTGACATGTAATATGAACAAAACTGTCTTTCTCCTGAAAACTCTGGTTGCCTGGCTGTAATACTGATACTTGGCTTCAACACTTTGGGGTTGAGTTACTAAAACTGGAGAGTGAAACATATTCATAAATGGAATCAGATATCTAAAGTTTGAACGTTTATTTTTTTTTGGATGTGCATTGTTTCATTGTGTTTGATGTGTGTGAAGGACAGGTTAAATAAAAGTCATTAGGTTCCAATTTATTTTAATGGTGTATCGTGAATAATGGTTCCCAAACTGAGTTTGACCGAGTTTGTGTATTTGAATGCAGCAGGATGTGTTTGTTTTTGCAGCATAGGAGTTAATATGAAGATTTTTGCTGAATTTGGGTGAGAAGGCATGCATTTAAGCAGGGTTGTATTCTAATGCCGCGTACACACGGTCGTTTTTTTGCGATGAAAAAAAACGTTGTTTTTTAAAACGTCATTTAAATTGATCGTGTGTGTTCAAAACGTTGTTTTTTGTCTTAAAAAAACGACCAAAAAAAAAATTCCAACATACTTGAATTTTTTGTGTCGTTTTTCAAAACGTCATTTTTTGTTTCACAAAAAGTCACCGTGTGTAGCAAAAACGTTGTTTAAAACGACGTTTTTCAACCCGCGCATGCCCAGAAGCTAGTTATGAAGCGAGCTTCAATGGAAAAGAGTGGTGAACGTAACCTCGCTTTTTGTGAAAAAAACGATGGTGTGTATGCAACATCTTCTTTGAAAGAGACGTTTCAAAAACGTCGTTTTTTACTTCACAGAAAACGTCGTTTTTTTTCATCACAAAAAATGATCGTGTGTACGCGGCATAAGGCAGTGTTTGATTGTAATGCCCATCTACACAAATGCTTAAAGCAGTAGTAAACGACTGCAGGAAAAAAACAAAACACCATAGGTTGACTCTTCCCCCCAGCCTTTCTTCCAGATTCTTATGACAGGCGTATTTTAAAAATCCAAAGAGTACATCAAAATGATCAAAGGAAGAGCATTACTAACTACCAATCTGGTTAAGCTAAATAATAACACCTTTTGAAAAAATATTTGACACCTTGGACTAATTGATTCTTTATGCATTGCCAGGTAATGAGATACAAGAGTGGGGCTGAACATGGTTTCAATATATACAGCCCTCCTTTACAACTGTATAGATTTTAATAAGGGTTGTCCCGATACCGATACTAGTATCAGTATTGGGACCGATACTGAGCATTTACTTGAGTACTTGTACTCACGCAAATGCTCCCGATGCTTTCCCGATACTTTTTTTCCCCCGAGACCTGGTGATGAAGGGGCGGAGAGTAGGTGGAGAGGGGGCGGAGAGTGGAGTAGAACAGTCCTCGGGTATGGAGGAGAGAGCTACTGCCGCTGCCATCTAGTCCCCAAAGAGAAAGCCAAGCCCTTCCTTCCGCTGCTGCCGTCTAGTTGATTAGCGCTTGGGGAACATAACAGCTTTCATTTGAATAGCTGTGTATTCCCCACTGCGCCTCGTCATATACAGCCCCTTCCCCTTGTCCGGGCACTTTGATAGTGTCACGCCCCCTGGTGGTAGAGCCTGATGTGCGGGGGATGGCCTCTCTTACAGCTCCGACTCCGAGCCCCTAATAGAGCAGACAGGAAGTGCAAGAGTACGGAGTCGCACGAGTGCCTGGCTGAGTCTCTGATGAAGTCGCTGGACTGGAATCACTGAAGAAGTTGCAGGAGAACACTGGTGCGGGGGCAGCCCAGGAACAGCTGTCAGCAGATAGCAGGCCGGGTCGTATTGGGCTGGCAGCGAAGGTAGCAGGATCAGCAGGCAGAAGCAGGTCAAACGAGCCGGGTCAGTATTGGGCTGGCAGCGAGGTAGCAGGATTAGCAGGCAGAAGCAGGTCAAACAAGCCGGGTCTGGTGCAGGTAGAAGGCAGGAGAGTCAGAGACAAGCCGGGTCGGGTAACATAAGCAGGAATCGGGTAACAGGATCAGGTATGCTAGACGTAGTAGAACGGACAGCACCTGAGTCAGGGAAGTGGCCCAGTTTAAATAGCCTGTCTGGTACCAAACATTCAGGAAGTGCACGCCCTTGCAGGAACTGAGGTCCATTTTGGGCACTGGCATGCACTTCCTGACAGATAGACAGATCACCTGTCCCATGATTGGACGGGTGATCTGTCTATCAAAGTGCCCGGGCAAGGGGGAAAGAATTGTAGGAAAAAAATGACAACTTCAAAAAACTCACCATGGCTTTTTCTAAATACCTTGGAATGTCTTATTTCCAAAATCATTTGGGGGGTAGTTGTACTTTTCTGGCATGTTAGGGTCTCAAGAAATTAGATAGGCCATCAGTACATCAGGTGTGATTAATTTTCAGATATTGGCACCATAGCTTCTGGACTCTATAACTTTCACAAAGACCAAATAATATACACCAATTTGTACTTATTTTTACCAAAGATATGTAGCAGTATAAATTTTGGCCAAAATTTATGAAGAAAAATTACACATTTTCAAAATTGTATAACAGAAACGAGAAAAAATATTTTTTTTTACGGAATTTCCTGTATTTTTTCTTTTATAGCGCAAAAAATAAAAAACCCAACGGTGATTAAATACCACCAAAAGAAAGCTCCATTTGTGGGGGAAAAAAAGGACAAAAATTTGGTTACAGTGTTGTATGACTGAGTAATTGTCATTCAAATTGTGAGAGCACCGAAAGCTGAAAATTGCTCTGGTTAGGAAGGGGGTTTAGGTGCCCAGTGGTGAAGTGGTTAAACATGTTTCAATATTTAAGAACCCCTTTCCCCATTTTAATGAGCCAAGATCTACAGTGCCGAAAACATTGATAGCCCAAATGCAATGGCCTCTGATGTATTTAAAGTTTTTTTTTTCCTTGGCATTCTTCCATTTACAACATATTTTGGCTACATGTTTTTATTGTTACAAGTTAAGACTTGCAGAATAATTAAAATTGTTGACAAATTTACACTTTTATCATCTCTATCTCTAACAAGCAAGTTATTAAAATATATGTGTTATCCTTAACTATCATGTATCAACAATGATTTATTACATTCCACACGAGTAAAAGAAAATAAACAACCGCACATGAAATATTTTAGTCTGAAACATATTTAGCTTCCAGTTTCTAAACTGCTAAATAAATGATGCTTCTTGTACCACAGTACATAAACAACGAAAGCTGATATTTTGATTAGCTACAATCTGTATTCTATAATTAAAGCAGCTTTTGTATTTGTAGTAAAAAATAGGCAGTGGGTGTTAAATTGTTTTGTTATACCCCCCTTGTGTTGTTTGTCTTGTGGCCATATTTGCCTGGGTGTTGTTATTCCCCAGAGGCTGAAAACTGTTCCATACTGTGAAAACACAGTGAAATACTGTTTAGTTCAAGTCAAATGTTATGTTTCTGGAAAACTGTGACAGTAACAAAAGTCATATAGATGTTGTTTATCTTGTGGTTGCGGGGAGCTTTTACCAAAATGTGCAAGCATGGAAAGCACATTATGGCTCACTTAAATCTGTTTACTCCTGCTTCTCAATTCAATGCTACCATATTCCCCACCACTTCCAGGTCCCATGACTGTTACTGGATAGCCACTAATGATCAAATAGACATGTGCAATTCGTTTTTTGGTCTTAATGTGAATTCAAACACATTTTTGGTTTATTCTGAGATTTGGATATATTTGAATCTCCAAAAGTAATATTAATAAATTTCATTGAAATTTGTTTTGTTGTTTTCTAATAAATTCCAAATTTTCTGAACGATTCAGATGATCAACTGATTCATTCTGTGTGAAGAACAGCTGGTTGTTAAAGGGTCACTAAAGGAAAAAAAATGTTTTGCTGAAATGACTGTTTATAGGGTATAGAGACATAATAGTTAACTGATTCCTTTTAAAAATTATTAAAAATCAATCATATAATGTGCCTGCAGTTTAGTTTAATTTTTAAACTGGTTTCATGTTTCTGTGAAGTAAAGAGACACACAGAACAAAAACAAACAAATACAGGGCAGTGTTTTGTTTTCAAAATGAATCTGATTGGTTCCAAAGAGTTTTAGACACACAGAAATGACAGATTGGACCACAGTGAAAAGCTGCCATGAGATTTTTCATAAGGAGCCAGACAAGCAGGAAGTGTGGAGATCAGAGCAGAATTACAGCAACTTCAAAAAAAAACGAGCAATGAGGACATGAAACCAGGACTGCAGTAAGGTAAAGGAAGCTATTTAGCTAAAAAAAAATCCTTTAGTGATCCTTTAAGGAGCGGGCCGAGAAGCTGACTGGGAAGCTGGCCACTGCATCCTCAACAACTGATGACTCATCAGCTCTCAGCGGGCTGAGATGTTGATGGGGACAAGGGCCTCTTCCCCCCAGCCCTGGGTGGTGGTTGTGAGGGTCTGCAGATTGCGGGCTTATCAGAATCTGAATAGTACTTAGCATCCCTACTCATTCACTAAAAAAAGTGTAAAAAGTGAATAAAGATCCATTATCAACAACAATGCCAGCCGCACTGCTGGACCCTCCAAAAAAAAGAACAAGAAACAAACCTACAGCCCAGTCGAAGTCTCCCGCCATCTGCCCGCTCTTCCACCTGATATTTCTTAAATAGCTAAAGGGTGGAGTCACCCGATAAAGTCAGGTGTAACCCTGCCCCTAACTATTTAAAAATGTCAGACGGCGGCCACCTACTAGACGCAGCCAAGGCGTGCATCCCACTCTGTTGGAAATCTCCAAACCCACCGACAGTCGCTATGTGGCTGCGGAAAATTGACGAGATCAACAGGATGGAGGATCTAATCCTGACAAGCCAGGACAGAAGGGAGATGTACTCCCAGACATGGCAGCTCTGGAACATATTTACATACTCGGTAGAGGGTCAGGCTCTCAGGGGAGTTGCTTAGAGTCCCCCGATGGGAACCGACCTCCAGAGATGCCTGGAATGCCCTATAGTGCTGGGAAGCTATAGATACTGCTTGGAAGGAGTGATCGTCCATGCTCACAAACCCCCTTCTTTTTCTCTTTCCTTTTCGTCTATGCTGCCTGTGGAAAATTTTCATGGACTTGTCTTTTTTTCTCTTTTTTTGCTCTTACTCCTACTGTTTTAAAGATTAAAAAAATGTGGGAGATGGGGCCGCAAGCTCGCAGCAACAGGCCACCTGTCATGGCACTAAGTTGGACACAGGAAGGAGGTGTCCTGAACGGGTCACGGTTTATAGATACACCATCTGGGACCCATGTGGGTAGCTGGTGTGAGGTCTGCTATGGCAATGATACCTATCAGCACAGACCGGTTCTTGCATATGTTTACTCTTGTATGTATACACCGCTAAATGTTGACCTATTTGTTGTTGCTGTGGTTCATGTAGACCCATGTCCTGTTGTGAATAAATAAACATATTACAAAAAAAAAATGTCAGATGGCAGAGCAGGTAGTCAGCGGGGAGTGGTCGAAGAGACTGGAGGTTTTTTATTTTATTTTTATGGGCCTGGTGGTGCATTGGGCGGCTTGATTGATGATAGATCTGCTTCGGGACAATTATTTTTTTCTTAATAAAGGAATTGCAAAAACTTATGTTGTGTCTTTATTCACTTTTTACACTTTTTTGGTGAACGGGTAGGGGTGCTATGTATCCCATATTTATTCACTAGGGGGAGGCGGGATCTGGGGGCCCCTTTGTTATCAGAATGTGAAAGCCGCTTTTAAAGTCTCTCATCCACAGACCCCCACAACCCTTGCAGGGTTGTCTGGAAGAGGACCTTGTCCCCATCAACAGCAGAGCCCCCCTGCCCCAAAACACCCCCCTATGTTGAGGGCATGTTACCTGGTATGGTTCAGGGGGGGCGCTCACTTGACCTCCCCCTTTCCTGGTCTGCATGCTTGGACAAGTGTCTGGTATGGATTTTGGGGGAGACCCTACACCCTTTTTAAAAAAAAAAATTGAGGTAGGGTTTACCTTAAAATCCATAATAGGCCCGAAGGAAGGAGTTGGGGATGAATGGATTGGGGAGGACCCCACTGTTTTTTTCTGACTTTTCTATTGCTGGCATCATTTTGTTTACATTTCACCTCTCAGCAGGGAAGCCCACAGACAACTGATAAGTCATCAGTTGTTAAAGGGGCCCCCGTTTTACTTACCTAACCCCTCGAAAGTCCCGCGTGCGTCCCCGTCATCCTGTTCGGTTTCCAGCCTGGCCGCTGATTGGCTAGGTTTAGACGGATTGATAGCAGCACAGTCATTGACTGGCGCTGCTGTCAATCAAATCCAATGACACGGAGCGCCGGGGCAGAGTGATACAGTTGGCGGCTATGGCCGCTGCTGTATAACGGGAGCGCGCTCACAAGAGCTTTCCACCAGGTGAGAGAGCTTGCATGAAGGTAGAAAGCTCTTGTGAGGGGGAGCCAAGACAGCCGCCGAGGGACCCCAGAAGACCGGGTTCGGGGACATCCTGTGCAAAACGAGCTGCACAGTGGAGGTAAATATAAAATGTTTGGTATTTTACCAAAAAAATTATTTGACTTTAGTGTTCCTTTAAAGATGCTGAGGCCAGCTTCCCGGCCTGCTCCTTAACCACTTAAGGACCTTCGGTGTTTTTCAGATTTGTTCTAGCAGAAAAAACAGTTTTTCTGCTAGAAAATTACTTAAAACCCCCAAACATTATATATATTTTTTTCTAACACCCTAGAGAATAAAATAGTAGTCATTGCAATACTTTTTGTCACACCATATTTGTGCAGCGGTCTTACAAGCGCACTTTTTTTGGAAAAAATTCACTTTTTTGAATTAAAAAATAAGACAACAACAAATTTGGCCCATTTTTTTAATATATTGTGAAAGATAATGTTACGCCGAGTAAAATGATACCCAACATGTCATGCTTAAAAATTGCGCCCGCTCGTGGCATGGCGTCAAACTTTTACCCTTAAAAATCTCGATAGGCGACGTTTAAATTTTTTTATAGGTTGCATCTTTTGAGTTACAGAGGAGGTCTAGGGCTAGAATTATTGCTCTCGCTCTAACGATCGCGGCGATACCTCACTTGTGTGGTTTGAACACCGTTTTCATATGCAGGCGCTACTCGCGTATGTGTTTGCTTCTGTGCATGAGCTCGTCGGGACAGGGCGCTTTAAAAAAATGTTTTTTTTGTTATCTTATTTATTTTAATTTATTTTATTACTTTTTACACTGAAAAAAAAAATGATCACTTTTATTCCTATTACAAGGAATGTAAACATCCCTTGTAATAGAAAAAAGCATGACAGGTCCTCTTAAATATGAGATCTGGGGTCAAAAAGACCTCAGATCTCATATTTAGACTTAAATGCAAGAAAAAAAAATTGAAACTGTCATTTTTTTCAAATGACAAATTTTTTTTTTCTTTAAGACGCTGGGCGGGACTGACGTTTTGACGTCACTTCTGCCCAGCAGAGCTATGGGGACGGATGGGGGCAATTTTTCCCTCACTCGCAACCCCACACAGCTGCCAAACAGACCCGATCGCCTCCGCTGCTACCGACGGCAACGGTAAGCGGCGGAGGGTGCGGGAGAGCGGCCGGAGGGCCCCTCTCCCACCACCGATAACTGTGATCTCGCGGCAAATCCGCCATGGAGACTGCCGTTATCGTTTAAAGGACCCTTGGCACTAAATATGGATACCTCGGTTGTGGCAGCAGCTGCTGCCGTTACCGAGATATCCATCTTTAAAAACAGGACGTATATATACAATGCAGGGTCGTTAAGTGGATAATAACCAGCTATTCTTCACACAACTCAAATCGGTTGATTATTTTTCGACAGATCTTAATTTGAAACGTTCTGAAAATTTGGAGTTGGTTAGAAAATGTATAAAAATGTATAATGTATATGTATAAAATGTATAAACAAAGCAAAATTTAACAAAACACAATGAAACTAAACAAATTCTGAAACAAATCAATTAAACAAAATTAGTAACATAACAAATCTATCCGACACTAAACACATTTTTCCATTCTGTACATCTCTAAAATCAAACTCCTACATTGTTGGAGTCCACACTACATTGTCCTCTGTCTTTATTTTAGTGTATGTGTGTATGTGGGTGTGTGTGTATATATATATATATATATATATATATATATATATACACAGGGCTTTTTTCAGCTGGAACTTAATGGAATTCAGTTCCACCACCTCTGGCTCAGGCCCTCTGCTCCCTGCTCACCACTATAGCTTGCAAACACAGAGGTCTGGCTTCCACAGATCCGATCTACTGAGTGACTGCCACTGAGTACAGGATGGGGACCAAGGAGATACAGGTACAGATCCCAACCCCCCAACTGAATGATCCCCCTGCAAGTGAGAGAGGCAGAGCCATCAACAGTGTACATGGAGGTACTAGAGCCAGCTGGGTGCTTCAGCCTAATACACCAACACAAGTAATACATTTGGAAGGTGGCTGAGCTTTTAAGGAAGGAAGTTGACGATGGAGACAGTGGAAGGAGGTTTGCATGCAGAGGTCAGAGTTGAAGAGCATTGAAAGTGAGGGGGATAGGGGATGCAGAGGTATCCAGCTGTGGAACAAGAGTGAACTCTGCACTCTGTGTAACACCCCCACCCCAGAAACTCTACACTCTGTACATAATGCACTCCTGGTATTTATTGCCCCTTTCACTGTTGGTGAAATCTGACCACACTCACTATTTGCTGTGGTTGGGAGGGTTTGTGTGGGGGAGGTTTTTTTGGGAAGTCATGGTTGAGTTCCTGGCCCTATTTTCTTAGAAAAAAAATCCCTGTATATACATATGTGTATACACTGTATATACAATGTCTTCAAAACCTTCCACATTGGCAGGACAAGTGTGTGATAGAAGTGAAATCACCCCATGTCTTTTAAAACCTTGCTTTAAAGGTGAAAGACCATGAAGTAAAGGAATATAGTTCTTTACCTCATGCTATTTTACAAAATGTGTTCTGGGGCTTGTTTTAATGGGGTTCTCCTTTAGAGATTCCGGAAAGAGCGGACTCCCAGTTCTAAGGACTGCATTTTGGTGGTTTCCAGACAGGTCTTCTGCCTGGACTCAGTAAGGCTCACTTGAGCAGCTCTTTACTATGTTTGCTTAACTTTGGTTTATGGCTGGATGTAGTCCAAGCAAGTCTGTCCTGCACTTTTACTCAGCAAGGCAACAAAGAAAGATGAATAAATAATCAGAAGCTCTACTGTAATAATTATCAATTATTCTAAATACCATATTTGCCGGTCTATAAGGTGGCCGGGCTTATAAGTTGACCCCCTAATTTTAAATTTTTTTTATTTTTTGGCTGTACTCACTGAATAAGACGACCCCCTTTCCGAGGCTTCTGACGCTTTATATATCTTCCTTCTGGAGCCATATTCTTCTTCATTCTTGCTGGAGCTGGAGCCAATCACGCTGAGCAATGTATTAATGAATACAAAGCCTGCTTGGATTGGCAGAGGCTGTAACATCATCAGCCTACGCCTCTCTGACTCTCAAAGCCAATCCGAGCAGGCTACTGTATGTAGCCTGCTCGGATTGGCAGAGGTTGTTACTCCAATCCGAGCAGGCTCTGTATTGATTTGAATACATTGCTCATCGGGATTTGCTAAGCGATATATACTGCAAGTAGCCGAAGCTACATACAGTAATACCGCACATCCAGCAGGCATCCGAGCAGCTGACCTGGAGGATAAGACGACCCCTGCTTTTTGGCCAGTTTTTTTAAATGTAAAAAGTGGTCTTATATGCCAGCAAATACAGTAATCTAGAGCTGCTGTAGATGGCCCAGAACTGAATAAAATAACTTAATGAACAACACTCTTAACTATGCATAAAAAAATAGACATTTTTAAATGTTAATAAAATATGTCTGTTACATTAGTTATATCTCTGTTAACATGTGTATTTAGCGACCTTTACCCCTGTGATTGTAAAACCCTCAACAGATATAATATATATAATTTGCAAATGTGCAATCAGTGTACAAAACTATATAAAGTACATCCTGTCATTGATGATAATAGTGTTCTTAACATAGCAAACCAATTTCCCCTTTTATTAAAAAATAATAATGAATGTCATTAGTTCCTATGTAATAATGGGAATTCTACCAATTTATGAAACTTGATTTTTTTTTAACATATCCTTTTTACTACTTATTTTAATCAGCTGGATCTTTGTTAATTTTTTGCTGGTACTTTTTGTTGCATTCCAAAAATTCACAAGAGAAACCCGCAGGAGGACCTATTGTAAGTAGAATTGATTTGATGCATTTTAGGTAGTGGGATTACATTGATTTCCACTTACAACTTGAGTTGAGCAAACAATTGAGAGAGCGAAAGAACCTAATTAATTATTTGAAAGCTGTCCCCTATGATGACAATTATACTTTTGCAACAGTATATGTAGTATCACTGCATACTAACATAAAGCATGGCGATGGCCATAAAATGTTAAACACTACCCAGAATCATATAGGATTGAATGTAATCAAAAGTGTTCAGACCTCTGTATGAAGAAAAACATTTTTTTCTTATAATAATGATTTCTCTTTTTACAGAAAAAGGGGGTTATCATGGGAGCTAAGTTTGCTCCTACTTGCAAACCTTTTTTATGTCAAAGGAGGAGGAAGAATCAATTTTCTGTACATTTAGCCTGAACTATTTTATGGAACATTTATTGAAAACATCTTTATTTTATAGAAGGGTGATATCCGCGCACTGGAAATGTTTTTAGAGTAAATAAATAAATAACCAATATGGGATACGTTTTTTCATTATAGTACAGTTCTTTAGTAGAATTACTCTTAAGAAAATATATTTTTTGGACCTAACTATTTTTAAGCACCAAGGAGCGCAATGTTCATAGACAGAGGTGAATTTATGCCAATAATGAGTTACCAACATCCTAAGTGGATATCTGAAATACTGAAAGGTCAGTTGGTAAGGATTAGAAGGAGCTGTGCATTAAAGTAAAAATGTATAGAACAATCCAATAAAATAATTAAGACGTTTGATGAGAAAAGGTATAAGAGAAATAATGAGAAATAATTTGAGATTTTCCTACCCTCGGGGACGGAAAATATGGATTTTTTTAAAAACAGGAGGCGAATATTATGCTTAATCTTTCTTTTACTGTCATCCAGCAGTAAGAGGGTTAATAAAAAGAAAAAACTTTACAAAGGTGGGTATGCAAATGAACACAGGTGGACTGTCCAATCAGGTAACAGGAGTATGTTATAAAGGTGAGGTACAGATGATATTCTTCCTCTTTCTTGATGATAAAACTAGACTGTAAATAACTTGAACTGGAAACTAATTGGAACAACTTGAACTGGAACTCATTCTTCAATATGTCATGAAGTCAGCAGTAGAATAGGCGTATTAAGCTGAAAAAGAATACATTATGTAAGAGCAAAGAAATCTTGAAGGGTAGGGTATTAGGGTGGGATAATATTCGCCTCCTGTTTTTAATAAAATCCATATTTTCCGTCCCCGAGGGTAGGAAAATCTCAAATTTTATGGCAAACAGGAGGCTCATATTATGCTTGTTCAAAGCTGAATACACTAGAGCATTAAATAAACGTACAACCTATAGTTATAATACATTCATAGACACATGAGATTCCGGTCTAAAATAGAAATTCTTAAAAGTGGATTCTGAAGACCAGTTTGCGGTTCGCGTTAAATCTGATAGAGAACCACCTGATTGAAATACCTTCGTGGCCATTGCCCCTCTGGTGGAGTGGGCGCCAAATATGGAAATGTCAATGCCTGCCAAATCCATGGTTTGTCTCACCCATCTAGCCAAGGTAGGTGAGGAAACTGGATGGAAGAGTTTGCAGTAGGAAATTAGTAATTGAGATGAGTCAGGGTCTCAAAAAGTTTGAGATTTGGTTTCATAGGCCTTGCCGGAAGAAAAAGCGTCAGATAGGAAATTTAATATGTGAGGGAGAGGTGCATGTAAGGGATCCAGATCCCTTTGCATGCACCAATTAGACCAAAGTTTCCCGGCTGATCTGTAAGCTGTTTTGGTTCCTGGAGCCCAGGCTTCTGACAAGATGTCTCTAGATGTCTGCGAAAGTTCTGAGATAATTCCCGATCACCTGATATCTTCCAGGGAACTAGGGAAAGAACTCCTGAGATTATTAGAGGATGAGGATTCTGAAATGGGTCTAGTAGAATAGAAGGGAATACTGGGAGTAATCGTGGATAGTCTATGATCATCTCCAGAGCCTGAGGGAACCATGTTTGGGATGGCCAGTAAGGGGTTATCAGAACTATGTTCGATTCTAGGTAACGTGTCAGAAGGAGAACCCTTAATATTAGAGCAAAGGGAGGGAAAGCGTAAGATGTTCCTTTCGGGCCAAATTTGTAGAAGGGCATCTGTCCCCAATGCTTCTGGGTCTGGACGCCAACTGAAATATGTTGGAATCTGTCTGTTCAGGCGTGATGCGAACAGATCTATCTGGAAAGGACCCCCCAGGGAGTTTAGATGTTGAAAAATTGTCTGGTTCAACATCCAATCGCTGGAATCTGTTAGGCCTTGTACACACGAGGGAATAGATCCGAAGGGAACGGTCCGACGGACCGTTCCCATCGGATCTGTCCGCCGGATTGCTTTGATCCGATGGCTGTACACACCATCGGATCAAATTCCCCGCCGGCGGACAGCTCGGTGACGCGGCGGTGACGTTGACGCCGCCACGTCACCGCACCAGGAAGTAAACACTTCCGCGCGCATGCGTCGGATCCATTCACAGGATACGACGCATGTGCGGGCAGATATGTCCGTTGGTTTGCCGTACTAACCAGCGGACATATCTGACGGACAGCTCTCCGGCGGAAAAATTCCAAAGCATGCTTTGGAATTTTTCCGCCGGAGGAATCCGGCCAGAACGGTCCATTTGCCCCTACACACGAGCGGATTTTTCGGCTAAAATGGTCCGTCGGACCATGTTCAGCGGATTTATTCCCTCGTGTGTACAAGGCCTTAGATAACGGGAATTCCAGTCTGCAATGGAATTGGATAAACCTGGGATGTATTCCGCCTTCAATATAATGTTCTTGTCCAGGCAAAAATGCCAAAAATCCTTTGCAATGTTCGCCAAAGGTTTGGATTTTGTACCTCCTAAGCGATTGATGTATTGTACTGCGGATATGTTGTCCATGCGTAGTAGAATACAACAATCGGATCTGTCTCTCGCAAAACTCTTGAGAGCAAATGATCCCGCTAAGAGTTCGAGACAATTGATATGTAACAGAGCTTCGTCTGGAGACCATTTCCCTCCTGTTGTAAGAGGGCCGCAGCGAGCACCCCAACCTGAGTTGCTTGCGTATGATTCTACCTCCTTTGAAGGGGTTAGGATGGATTTCTTGTAATTGATTATGAACCCTAGCATGTTCAGAAGGGATATCGTCCATTGAATGTGTAAATGAATAGTCTGAAGTGATTGTGCCATGATCAAAATGTCATCTAAATATATTATTAGACGAACACCCCTGCTCCTTAGAGCTGCTACTACTGGTTTCAGTAGTTTCGTAAAGCACCAGGGGGCAGATGGCAGACCGAATGGGAGACTGGTGAATTGCCATTTCTTGTTTTGCCACAGGAATTGGAGAAATGGTTGGGAATTCTCGTGCATGTGCACTGAAAGATAGGCATCTTTCAGATCTATTTTTGCCAACCTGTCTCCTTGTAATAAAAGGTCTTTTAACAGGTGAATACCTTCCATTTTGAAATGGCGGTAATGGACGAAATTGTTTAGATATTTCAGATTTAATACCGGTCTGAAACCTCCATCCTTCTTTTTGACCAGGAACAGGTTGTTCACAAAACCTGGAGTTTGCAAGGGAACTTGAACTATGATCTGTCCACTCCCTTTTTTGGGTGTTTTCCTGATTTTAGGAGGAATTTAACTAGTGCGGGGTCTAATTCGGGTGTATTGGGAGGGACGGTCTCGGGCACTCTGCTCTTAACTTACTAGCTTCGTTCTTATCTAATGGTTTCTGGATCCAGAGGCTTAAAAATTTCGTAACTAGGGAATGGGAACCCATTCCCCTGAACGGGAATGTTTAATTTGACCTGGGTCGAAATACGGATCACCAGAGCCGTCTATAATAGCATCCTTGGATTCCACCTTTTCAAGAGGTATTCCTTCTTCCGCATCAGAGACATTCTCATATTCAGAGTCTCTTCCTTCTTCTGGTAAAGATTCCTCATCAGAAGAAGAAGAATTGCTGGAAGAGGTATGATAAGAGTCTGGTTTTTGCCTCTTCGAGGCCATTTTTACCCGTTGTAAGATCAACTCCTCCCGGGCAGAGGGTATAACGTGTGACCTCTTGTCACTGACAGTAGCCTTTCCTTTACTAGGAGGCTTAGAAGATTCACCCTGGTTCTCCATCAGGACCATTCTTTTAGAATGGGAGGGACCAGTATGAGATATATGATGTCGTTTTTGAGACACTTTATCCGCTTTTTTCAATCCCTGAATCATGTGGGATGTAGAGTCCTCCGCTGACCAGTAAATGTCAGATGGGGTAATAGGTAAAGGTTGAGGGGTAACCTGAGGTTTACTTTGAGACAGGGCCATGACAACCGATTGTGTAATGGAGTCATGCATGGAAGATATGGCCGTCTACATAGCAGATTGGATTGATTTATCTACTATGGATAGGATTTTCTGGTTTTCCTCAGGGATATCTGAAGGGATAACAGTAGTGGAATCTTTATTAGACATAGTGAGGTGTGATTAAATGTGATTGACTGAGACAAATTATTCTGAAAGAGAAAATATAATAGAACAACTAATTAATATATGCATCAGAACTATATATATATTTTTGTATCTCTCTCTCTCTCTATATATATATATATATATATAAGTATATATACATATATCTATATGCACATATCCATATGAACAAACATATGTTTATTTAAATATGTTTGTGTAAATGTGTTACTATGTGTGTGTGTATGCCAAACATCCACCCCTGAACCTAAACAGGGTTCAGGGTAGTTATGTGGCAGGTACACACCCACACAGGAGAACGGACTTCCTGCCTGTGTCTCTGACAGAAAATTTCTGTCAGGGAACGGCGGCATAGCAGCGCTGCAGTGCAGTGAGGAGACACACTGCGTGTCGGGCTGCGAATTTGCGCGGGGCCGCGCCACAGCTGAGCACCAGCTGTGAGGAAAACGATATCCCGGACTGCCGGGATACCGCCGAACAAGTGAGTGTGCTGTAAGCGGGGGTAATGGAATGGTAAGGAGACCAGGCAATGCTGGGACTGCTGTTAAGGATAAAAAGTACGGCCTTGCAAACTGTGACAAACGCAGGGTTGCAGGGAAATTCTGCAGAATATAAATATATATATGTAATGATATATATATATATATATATATATATATATATATATATATATATATAAAATATAATATAATATATGTCGAAGCACCTGAGGAAAAAATTTCAATGTACTTATCTTGGCAGGAGCAGCAAGAAAGAGGAAGAATATCACCTGTACCTCACCTTTATAACTTACTCCTGTTACCTGATTGGACAGTCCACCTGTGTTAATTTGCATACCCACCTGTGTAACGTTTTTTCTTTTTATTAACCCTCTTGCTGCTGGATGACAGTAAAAGAAAGATTAAGCATAATATGAGCCTCCTGTTTGCCATAAAATTTGATAATATAGCAGCAAAGAAAAGGAGCTTTAAAGCGGAGGTCCGTTAAAAAAAAATAATAATTAAAAGTCAGCAGCTACTAACACTGTAGCTGCTGACTTTTAATAAGGACACTTACCTGTCCTAGTCGCCAGTGATGCCGGCCCCCGCCGAGGCCGATCCTTGATCCTGGCAGCTCCAGGCTCCACCATCCACAGTAAGGGAAACAGGCAGTGAAGCCGTGCGGCTTCACTGCCTGTTTCCTACTGCTCATGCGCGAGCAGCATGGCGCTTTGTCAATGGGCCGGCTGCTTTCGGGGATACATACAGTTCCCTGAATGCAGCGCTCCTCATTCACAAGAAGAAACCGAGTGTAGGAGGAGGAAGAGAATCCACCGCGGAGGATGAAGAGGCAGATTCGGCATTTCCGCATAGCAACAGCTATTTAGGGTAAGTATTTTTTTTTTTTTCATGTTTTTTTTTTTTTTTTTTTAGATTTTTGGTGGAAAAAAGTAATTCATGATGGAACTCCACTAACAAATAATGTTAAAGCGAAAACAAACATTTATTATTTTGCACTTGCCAACTCTTAGATGTGATGGCTGCATTACATTCTTTTTTTAGGCTTTTTTTCTTCTTTATTTTCATCTGTTGATCTGGCTAGTAAGTCTATTATTTTTCAACTTTCTATACCAGAGCAAACTGTCCAACAAAAGTGGCAATATAAGGTAGAGAAAAATGTAACACTAACAGGGGTGCTTACAGTCAGAGTTTATGAATTTATCTAAAACCTTTATTCCACAAGGAAAATAAACTTTTGCTGCAACTGCTTTTATGTAAACCTAACATTTCATATTCCTTAAAAGAGCCTGGTGTACCATGTACTAGTATGAAATAGTATCCTGTTCTCTTTGAATTGCTTCCTTTGTGTGAAATACCTGGTGTTCCTGTCTGTCTCCCTATTGTTTCTATTCTCCCTGTTTTACTATTACAAACTGACCACATTAAGCAGGAGAATACACAGTTCTCCAGCTGTGATGGAAAACTCAGTGTGCTGTGCTCCATTGATTGGATTTGACCAGACACCCCCCTCCACTGCACAGCCTGCCATTTGGGAAGATCAGCGCACTGTTGTTTTTCTTTCCCTAGCTCATATGCGTCTGAGGACAGAGGGTATGTGATCACTTATGAAAAATAATAAAAACTGAATGGGTTGTTTTACAAGGTGAGTGTTTAGAATCATATTAACAAGTGTTATCTGGAGTTCAGCTTTATTTGTTTGTCAAGTACATCTATATCTGCTAGTGCATCTAACACTTCCCTCTTCCCAGATTGATAGTACTGCTGCCCAAGTGTGGTTCCATTGCTACTCCATCCAGAGTGGAGCCTCTGTAAGACAGAAGTGATGGGTTGAGTCTCCATGGAGAGGGACAGCCGCTATTGGGAGACAAAGAAAAATTATAGGAGTTATACTGTAGAGGCATTGTTTGACCAGGTGATCATGCCAATCGAGGTTGAGGCTACTTTTTGCAATGTGAACTTGTCTACCAGAAAGAGATCTATTCTTGAGTATACTCTGTGAGAAGAGGAATAGAGGGTAAAATCTCACTTGTTGCCATGGAGACACCTCCATGGATCAAAGAGATCCTCTTGGGAGATACGGGATTGTAGCAAGGAAAGCAATCTATAAATGAGAATAGTGAAGTCCATTGAAGGATACAGGACTAAATTGAAATCTCCACTGATTATTATGGGGCTAGTTTTATGAGGTTGGGTTGTAGTCTGGTGAAAATAACTTTTGGTGGGTGTTGGGGGCATATATGTTAACCAAGATAATGCAGGAAATTATTGATTGTTGTGGTGATAATGAGAAATCTGCCATTGGGATTGGCATACAAGGAATGCAGTGTTACGAACAGCTATCATAACTCCTTTTCGTTGGCATTGGCAAAAAAAAAAAAACTTGAGGAAATTTCAGGTGGGAACATTTTGGTGTTTTGGAGGCGGCAAAATGTGTTTCTTGGATGAATATTATATCATTCTTGCCAGCAAGAACCTCTTTTCATACAATAGACCTTTTAAAGGGGCTATTGAGTCCTTTAGCATTTAAGGATAGGATTTTAAGTGACATGGTGATGTATGAGGGGGTGTAAATGTTTCAGGTGTTGATTACTGGCAACGTGAGAGAGTTGACCCTCTGAGGAACTACCAGGCCTCAAGAGCATGGTGTACCATACCTTATGTTTTAGGGGGTGATGTGGAAAATATAAACCATACTAGCCCATAAGAGATAAGGAAGGGGGAAGGTAGGAAGAATGAGGTAAGTGTACATTCCTGTGTGCATAGCACACCTGTAATCTGGGTAGGAGATAGCAAAGAAATAGCAACAACGAACAATGTGAACCAATATATCAAATGTTGACTAGTTTGAACATGGGAGTCCTGCACGGGGAAACTGTATAAGTAGCTTTGTGTGCTACGGGCCAGTGCATATCTGAGGTGGTGGCAGAATTAAGGTATTGTCTGCTTGGTGCCATGCATCTGAAATGTGTTGTGGAAACACAGCATTGGAAGGGGTGGCATCGGAGGTTGGGGATATACCCCAGTTCTGCAGCTGCATTAGGCCTTGCTTGAGGTGATGAGTAGTCACTGATTTGCCTTGGAATGTTTTTATAAGCTTTGTGGGGAATCCCCATTTGTAGGGGATGTTACGTTCCCTCAGAACAAAGGTAATAGGAGCCAGCTCTTTACGTTTTTGCCCAGTGACTGTGGAGATGTTGCCGGATATTTTCAAGGCTGTGTATGGTTCTGGGAGCGCTGACATGTTTTTAGAGGACAGGAGTATGCATCATTGTTCTGAATTTGCATGTCAGACATTGATTTGTTCATGTCCTTCCTAAGGTCTCTTTGGAGAGAAAGGAGCATATGTTTTAGTGCATTTTCAGATACAGGGTTATCAGAGGTGGGCAGTGCAGCCAATGCATTAGCCTGTTCTTCTTCAGAGTCTGGGTCAATGTCAGCAGTAGGGGCTTGTTGGTCAGATGTTTTTTACTTACTGGCCCCTGGTGTGATGGAGAGGCATGTGGAGAGGATGCTGCTTTCTTGGTACTCTGGTGTGGGTGTCCCTCGTGGGCAACGCAGTCCATGGTTTCTGCAGCTGCTACTGTGAGAGAGGCACGCTGTGAGGATGTAACAGGGCTGGGGAAGAAGTCTGTCAGTTTGTGCGGTGTGCAATTGCAGAGGCTGTAGCGGGTAGATCGGCTGTTTGTTTTGCGTATCCTGTGCTGATAGATAGACTTAAGTGGCCATTTCCCTGAGTGGCCAAGCTCTGCCCCCCTGTTTGTAATAATTTTTAAGGGTGTACAACCATTACTGTTATAATACAATAGCACAATTACACATATTGGTAATGCAGGGTTGGTTTCTTATAATATTGTTTTAGTGAGAAAAGTTTTAGAATGAATGCTTTTACTAGTCCCTTTCTACTGTTGTTTTAATGTATGGATATATAATGTCACTACATAGGCAAGGTACACTCTTTGCTCTCTGGAGATTTGGAGGGAAGGAGGACATTGCAAGATATTGGTGATGCGATGGCATGGATTGGTTTAAGTGCTGTTTTATTTATGTTTTTCTGCCTGGAACTGCATTGATTACATATGGGGACTAATTGACATTCACTATATTTAATAACAGGGAATATTTATATGCTGTATTGAGAATAGTTTTACTTAGTTTACAATGGCTGGGTGCACTTTATATATTAATTTCCACTGATTGCGAATTTTCAGAATATATGAAAATTTTCACCATAACAAGGGTCACAAGAGACTCAGTAATAGGGATATAAATAGTTTAATAGACTTATTTTTGATGTTTAAATATTACATTATTTTTATATGCATAAAGTGTTATTTATTAACTTATTTTGTTTAGGCCATAACGCTATTTTAGCAAATACATACAATTTTCAGTGCAGGAGGTCTTTGTACAACGAGTCCACAAAATGAACAAAGCATCTGCTTGGTATACCACTAACTAAACTCAGGTCAATTTCTGACTAACAGGGTGTCCCCTAATGGGTTTCACAGCACAAACAGACAACACTTACATTTTAGTGTTACATAGTCAGCTACATAGTTATATAGTCATCCAGATTGAAAAAAGACACAAGTCCATCCAGTTCCACTATAAAACAAAATAAATTAATAACAATAATAATAATATCATATAATCCCATATACCCAATTCTATACCCACAGTTGATCCAGAAGAAGGCAAAAAACCCCAGCAGAGCATGATCCAATTTGCTACAGCATGGGGAAAAAAATCCTTCCTGATCCCCCGAGAAGCAATCAGATATTCCCTAGATCAACTTTACTTATAAATGCTAGTACCCAGTGATATTATGTACATTTAGGAAATAATCCAGGCTTTTCTTAAAGCAATCTACTGAGCTGGCCAGAACATTACACATTTTCACAGCTCTCACTGTGAAGAAACCTTTGTGTATTTGGAGGTGAAATCTCTTTTCCTCTAGATGTAAAGAGTGCCCCCTTGTTCTTTGTGTTGACCGTAAAGTGAATAACTCAACACCAAGTTCGCTATATGGACCCCTTATATATTTGTACATGTTGATCATATCCCCCTTATTCTCCTCTTCTCCAGAGTGAATAAATTCAGTTCCTCTAATCTTTCCTCATAGCTGAGCTCCTCCATGCCTCTTATCAGTTTGTTTGCTCTTCTCTGCACTTTCTCCAGTTCCCCGATATCCTTTTTGAGAACTAAAACTCTCGATGAGAAAACTGCCCGCAAAAAAAATTAGAACCTGCTCTATTTTTTCTCAGCGATAAAACTGCTTGTGTGTATGCTTTTCCAAGGGGAAAAAATTGCGCATGCTCAGAATCAAGTATGAGACAGGAGTGCTCATTCTGGTAAAACTAGCGTTCGTAATGGAGATAGCACATTCGTCACACTGTAACGGACTGAAGAGCACGAAGACTAAAAAGTGCGAATCATCTCTCACCGAACTTTTACTAACACGAGGATCAGCAAAAGCAGCCAAAAGGGTGGCGTCATTTGAATGGAACTTCTCCTTTATAGTGCCGTCGTACATATTGTTGTATGCGTTGTACATGACCACGCTTTGCTCAAGAGTTTTTTATTATGAACGTTTGTATGCAAGGCAGGCTTGAGAGGAATCACGACGAATCACGTAGAGAAAAACTTTGTTTTTTTGCATGACAGGAAAAACGGTCATGTGTAAGTGTGTTAGTCTTAGTGTTCTGTCAGCAGTTCATTTTTTTACACAGCGGAGACATCTCTGAGCATCAGTTTGCTCACATACACTATATTACCAAAAGTATTGGGACACCTGCCTTTACATGCACCTCACAAATGCGCTTCTGGAAGAATGGTAAAACATTCCCATAGATACACTCCTAAACCTTGTGGACAGCCTCCCCAGGATTTTTCTTCCTCCAAATGGCGAGTCGATTTAATGCAAAACAAGAGAACGAATTCTTCTGGACGGCCACACACTAAAAAAATTGCCTTTATTGTAAAATCCAAAAATCCAAAACAGCACTACCATTCACAGCAAGCCGGTAAAGCTGACGTGTTTCACACTGAATTAGTGTTTAGTGATAACACACAAAACATTTCTATTATATACCACTCATGGTAGGTCAAGTGACCAAATCAAGTGGGTGTGGATAATTAATATATAATTAGTTAATGGGTGGTGCAGGTATGTAATTAAGAGTCCTGGGAACTAAATAAAAGTATGCAGGAACATCTAAATATTGGTATATATATGTGTTATCCAATAAAAATAAAATAAAGTAAAGGTGAATAAGTATGTGGTATAAAGTCGATTTAATGCCAACGAGCTACATTTTGGTCTCATCTCACCACAGTACTTTCTCCCAATCCTTCACCGAATAATTTATATGTTCATTGGCATGACTGTACATGCGCCTACTTGAGGAGGGGGACTCATCATGTTTGGAGGAAAATAAATGCTGACTATGACCCTAAGAACACTATCACTACAGTCAAGCACAGAGGTGGAAACCTGATGCTTTGGGGCTGTTTCTCTGCTAAAAGTACAGACCGACTTTGCCATATTAAGGAGCCAATGGATGGGGCCACGTATTATAAAATATTGGATGAGAACCTTCTTCCCTCAGCCAGAACACGGGTCATGGATGGGTCTTCCAGCATGACAATGACCCAAAACATACCACCAAGGTAACAAAGGAGTGACACAAGAAGAAGCATATTAAGGTCATGGAGTGGCTTCAGACTTTAATCCTATAGAAAATGTATAGAGGGAGCTGAAACTTTGCGTGGCCAAGTGACGGCCAAGAAAACTTCAGGATTTTGAGATCTGAACAGAGGAGCAGACCAAAATCCCTCCTGAGATGAAGAAATGTCTTACCTCTGTGCTTGCCAACAAGGGTTTCTCCACCAAGCACTAAGTCATGTTTTGCTTGGGGATCAAATACTTATTTTACTCACTGAACTGCAACTCATTTTATTTGCATAATGTGTTTTTTTCTGGATTTTTGATATTCTGTCTCTATCATTTAAAATACACCCATGATACAACATTATAGACCCTTCATTTTTTGAGGACAAACTTACAAGATCTGCAGGGGATCAAATAATTATTTCCCCACTGTATTGATGGGGTGTCAGTTTGAGTATATGAATTTTGCAGTGGGTGAATAATAGGACACATTTTTATGTACTGGTAGTGAGGAGGTTGGTTTGTCTGAATGTATGCCTATTTACATCTCTTACAAGGTGAGGTATAAGTAGTAGGTTGTCTTTTACTGTTGTCTATTGTAATTCTAGTTATATGGATATTTGGAAGCTTATTTGGGTGCACAAGGTTCATGGATGCACAATATTTTTTGCTTTTCCATTTTTTAAAATCATTTGGTAAATAAATCTGTTTAAATATTACAATTGGGACATGTGGCATATTACACATATACCAAACATTGTAGTTCCTATATGTATTGTAAGATGAGGCTACTTTAGTCATGATTAATGTTAGTAAAATTGCATGCAAGTGAGGATGCCGTGAATTTGTTTAGTTTAGTTTGTCTATTTAGTTTCTGTGCCAACCATTGAATACAGAGTGTTACAGGATCACTAAAAATAGGAATTAGGTGGATGGAAAACTTTGAATTTCAAGATTTTAATATGTTAGTGGTTTTGCTACCCAATAGCAATAAATTAAGGTATATCACATTTAAAAGGAAATATAACTCTTTGCGATCCATTACCAAATACGGCCTCTAAAAGGGCCAAGAAATTGTGTTTTAATGAACTCTTGTGCAGAACAATGGCTGATCACATTAATATTGTAATGTCATTAAAAGTGTAATGTATATTTACCCTGTCAGTAAGGTGTCCTGTGGCCAGAGTCTGTCTCTGTTGGAGACAAATTTTGGCTCAATTGAAAAAATAGTGTGTCTGACACATTAACAATTTAAGTTTATTAACTACAAAATGCATTACTTGCACACCCATAATATATTTAGCACATCCTGTAATCTGTGGATTTCACATCTGTTTCTGCATTCTCTATAGTACTCATTTGCATCACATAATAAGCACCTTTAACTGAGCATATGTCTGGTATTTTTGGTAGTTATATAAAATGTTTTGCTTGTTACATTAGGTAGGTGTGTTTGCTGGTAAGCACATATTTGCTAGAGGTTTATTTCCCATGTTGCTGTGTTGTTAATGCAGTATTTTATTGTATTTAAGGTTTTAATTACTTTTGAAGATTTATAATAAAATGAGTTTGAAAGCATCAGTTCATTTCTTCTATTTTTACGACTGGATGTATTATTCTTTATTTGTGCACCATATGCTAATTTGTTAAAGACCATTACATTTTCTGTGAGTGGTAATAAAATATAGCTGTGAGAAAAAAAAGAATACAAGCCAGCAGGTGTTGTGTGTGTATGTGTGTATAATTTCAACTATTGCACACCCAGGAGGCAAATTTATTACCACTCTTCTTTCAAACCCTGCTTTTTCATAAAGCTCATTTTGCTATAATTTTAATCTTTGCACTTAATTGGAGTATATATATTTATATAATTTCTACTTTTACGGCACTTAGTGATCATTAACTTAATTTGAAGATTTTTAGTTTAGATGCTAGGACATATCTTACTTTGTTAAAGCATACGGTTTAGCCTACTAAAGCGGAACTTAACTGTATCTGAGCACCTCAAACAGAAAATTCTATTTAATTCATTTTATATATATTCAGAGCAAATGCACCCATCATTCCATGCCGCCATGCTTTATTTTATTGAGAAATCACTGTGATTTCTCAACAAAATAACAAGAAGCAACTGAAGAAAAAACTGTTTGTAACAAGTAAATGGGGGTTGATTTACTAAAGGAAAATCCCCTTTGAATGAGCGCATGTACGGCGCCGAGCGTGATGGCAGCTTGAAACCCTAGCTCTTCGCACCACAGGACTTTAACAGCTGAAAGGGGGCTATAATCAGCTTTCTGATCATCTTCAGTGATACCCCCCGACTCCTAAGACATCTGTGCATGTCGTCGTCCAGGAAAAAGAACTCCGGGAGCCACTCTCAGACCTTGCTGACACATTATCTCCTCCAGGCTAGAGAACAGTGCGGCATGGCTCAAAATGGCGCGGACGCTCCACCTCTCTCTCCAGCTCTGTCTTCGGTCTCAGAGCGCTCGGAACTCTCCCGTCCCCCTGATGGTGGTGGTGAGTACCCCCCAGCCCTCTCCAAGGCGGACTTAGACTCCAGCTTGGAGGCTATGTATAAACGCCTGGCCTCCAAATTTCAGTCGGAGCTCCACAAAACCTCACACACTCTATCGCAGGAGATAGCCGCTCTGGGCTCCAGAACAGATAGGCTGGAGAACAAGCATGACAAGCTTTTGCTAGCCTTTAACGATCTGAACAGGGAACATGAAGCCCTGCAAAATGCCTTCTCCCATATGCAAGCTCAAGTCGAGGATCTCGACAACAGGAACAGGCGCCATAACCTGAGGCTTAGGGGGGTTCCTGAATCGGTCACTGATCTGATCCCTGCCGCCTTTGGACTTTTCAAATCTCTTCACCCTGATAAGGAAGCTGCCGCCTTTACATGTGACCGTATTCACAGAGCGCTCAGGCCCAAACCACCAGACGATAAACCTCCTAGAGATATCGTGCTTTGCTTGAAGGACTTTCTGATTAAGGAAGAAATCCTCAGGGCTGCGAGGAATTCCCCCAGAATTGTCCTTGATGAGTTTACCATCCAGATTTACCCGGATATCTCCCCCGCCACCTTGAACAGACACAGAGGGATGAAGGAGATAACCGCGCCTCTACAAGCTGCGAGGATTCGCTACCGCTGGGGCTTACCATTCAAGCTACAGATCCCTCATAATGGGATGACCTACACTGCCACTAACATCCTGGAAGGTCAGAAAATCTTGGTGAAACTGGGGCTGTTTGATGCTGAAGCCCTGCGCCTCCCGTCTTTGACCCAGAGACCATCGCAAATCTGGCATACTCCACCAACCAGATGGGACAGACGGAGGATTCGCTACGATGAAGCATCCCCTCGAATCTAATCGAGTCCCCGACTCCTTCTCTTGGCTGCGATGATCGTTACAGCTTTCTTGGACGACTCTACATTCATATTTCGGAGTTACTGCTTCAACCGGCTGCTAGTCCCTTGGTGCTGTTGTATGTGACTCACCCCAGCAATGCAGCATTTTGTCCGCTTTGTCCCTGCTTGGGATTTGAACTGTTGCCCCTTTTTTAGTTTGTGCTTTTTTGTTCTTTGGACACTGTTCCTGGGCTCGAGGCCTCTGTGCCTCTGTGTTTTTTTGTGCTTATCAGGACTTCAAAGCATTCCTGATCCCACTGTTTTTTTTTTCTCGTACATGTCTATTTACATTTAATTTTTTCTGGGTCGTTTTTTTAATTCTTTTTTTTCTATTTTTGTCTATGCTTTTTATTTCAATGTCTCACTCAGGTACTGGTACCCTTTTACGTGGATTGCAGTAGGTTTGTCTAAAAGTTGCTATGTCCCCAAGGGGCTGTGTTCTCTTCTTTCCTGGTGGTATGTTCTGCTGGGGTGTACTAAAGGGGGGGGGGTCTTATGGCAGCTCTCCTCCACAGAGGTCTTAACACATTTCAGCTGAGCTTTTTTCTTATAGTTACTGATGGTCTGTTTTATTTCCCATAACGTGAAGGGGTTTAATTCCACCTCAAAAAGGAAAAAAGCTTTCTCCCAGTACAAAAGTCTTAACTACTTGAGATCCGCGCTACAGCCGAATGACGGCCCTAGCGCAGATCTAAATTGTCAACAAGCCGTCAATTGACGGCTTGTCACTAGCTGCTTCCCGGCGCGCGCTCCAGAGCGCGCTGCGGGGAAACACTGTGTTGCCCGTGTCCCTTGGACACAGCCAATCACAGATCGCCGCGAACGGCCAATCAGAATGGCCGTTTGCAATGCGATCTGTGCGGCCAATGAGAGATGATCTCATAGATCATCTCTCATTGCCGTTTTACATAGAGACAGCGTTCTGTCTCTGGAGAGCAGGAGACGGATCTGTGTCTCTTGTACATAGAGACCCAGATCGGTCACCTCCCCAGTCACCCCCCCTCCCCCCACAGTTAGAACACTATGCAGGGAATACATTTAACCCCTTCCTCACCCCCTAGTGTTAACCCCTTCAATGCCAGTCACATTTATACTGTAATTAGTGCATTTTTATAGCACCGATCGCAGTATAAATGTGAATGACGCCAAAAATGTGTCAAAAGTGTCCGATGTGTCCGCCATAACGTCGCAGTCCCAATAAAAATCGCAGATCGCCGCCATTTCTAGTAAAACATAAGAATAAAAAATAATAATTCTGTCCCCTATTTTGTAGGCACTATAAATTTTGCGCAAACCAGACGCTTATTGCGATTTTTTTTTTTTTTACCAAAAATATGTAGAAGAATACGCATCGCCCTAAACTGAGAAAAAAAAGTTTTTTTTTTTTTAATTGGGATATTTATTATAGCAACAAGTAAAAAATATTGTATTTTTTTCAAAATTGTCGCTCTTTTTTGTTTATAGCGCAAAAAATAAAAAACGCAGAGGTGATCAAATACCACCAAAAGAAAGCTCTACTTGTGGGGAAAAAAGGACGTCAATTTTGTTTGGGAGCCACGTCGCACGACCGCGCAATTGTCAGTTAAAGCGACGCAGTGCCGGAACCTGAAATATCACCTGGGCAGGAGGGGGGTATAAGTGCCCAGTAAGCAAGTGGTTAATGCAAAGGTCCTGCTATTACAGGAGACCCATTTTTCTCACTCTTCTTATCCCAAATTTTTCAATAGATCCTTTTCCCAAGCCTTTTATACCCTTCACACCTCTAAAAGTAGGGGAGCTGCCATATTCCTTCATTCCTCTTTTCCAATTGATGTGCAGAGGATATATAGGGATAAAGAGAGCCGGTTTGTGATTATTAAAGGAGAGGTGCATAATAAGGAAATCACCATTGCGAGTGTTTACGCCCCTAATGAGTCCTCAGCCTCATTTTTTGCTTTTTTTTTAGGTATCCTATCCAAGTTTCACTCATCTCACATGTTAATAGGGGGAGACTTCAATCTGGTAGCTAACTACTTTAGACAGGTCTTCTGGTATCCGCAGCTCTGGAACCTTCCCTAAATCTTTGTCTAGAAGTTTACTGGACCTACAGTTAGTAGACTCCTGGCAAGCTCATAATGTAGACAATAGAAAGTACACGTTTTATTCCCACCCCCAGGACAGTTACTCCAGGCTGGATTATATTTTTGCCATCCCTGCTATTCTGGCCAATTCAAATGATGCCACCATACATAGCTGTGTTTGGTCGGACCATAATATTGCTTCCTTCTCCGCAGATTTTGTACCACGATCCCTCTCCCTTTTCACCTGGAGACTTAATGAGGCTCTCCCTGGATCCTGTAGTGGAATCTGAGATTTCCCAGACCATAAACAATTATTTTGTACTTAATTCACTTACCTATACACCTGTGGCTACTGTTTGGGTGGCGTACAAGGCAGTGTTGAGAGGTAAACTCATTGGTCTGGCCTCAGTACGTAATAAGCAGAATAGACATGATATCCTCCGGCTCTCTAGGGAACTGGATCAATTGTATAAAAACCCCACTAGGTTGTTGTTGCAGTCTACCAGGCATGCCATAGAACAGAAACGCCTGGAGCTGGATTCCCTGCTCTCCGCTAAAGTGGAGAAAGCACTGAGATGGTCTAAAGCCTGTTTCCTTTTGCACAGCAATGCAACATCCACTATGTTTGCTAGGAAGTTGAATCAGTCACTCCACCCCCCACATGTCTATAAAGTGATATTCCCTTCGGGTAAGTTGACCTCTCACCCCCATGAGGTGTTGGAAATTTTTAAAACTTACTATTCTAAACTCCTTGGGTCGTCCCAATCAATGCCGTCTCATGATGCCTCTAATAAGTTTAATGAAATCCCTCTCCCTTCCCTCTCCACTGCCCAATATAATAAACTTAATGTGCCTATCACCACTTCTGAGGTTCTTAATGTTATTAAGAGCCTGAAAAATGGTTCATCCCCTGGCCCGGATGGCTTTTCGGACATTTATTATAAAAAATTTGCCCCTCAACTCACCCCCAGACTAGTTTGGCTTTTTAATTCGGTTCTACATGGTGGGGTTTTCCCTGAGGAGATCCCTCCCTCAGAACTTCCGACCAATCTCGGTCATCAATAATGACTTGAAAAGCTAGCTGATAGATTAGGGGGTGTTATTTCTTCCTTAACCACTTTAGCCCCGGACCATATTGCTGTCCAAAGACCAGAGCACTTTTTGTGATTCGGCACTGCGTCGCTTTAACTGACAATTGCACGGTCGTGCGACGTGGCTCCCAAACAAAATTGGCGTCCTTTTTTTCTCAAAAATAGAGCTTTCTTTTGGTGGTATTTGATCATCTCTGCGGTTTTTATTTTTTGCGCTATAAACAAAAATAGAGCGACTATTTTGAAAAAAATGCAATATTTTTTACATTTTGCTATAATAAATATCCCCAAAAAAGATATAAAAAAACATTTTTTTTCCTCAGTTTAGGCCGATATGTATTCTTCTACATATTTTTCATAAAAAAAATCGCAATTAGCGTTTATTGATTGGTTTGCGCCAAATTTATAGCGTTTACAAAAAAGGGGGTAGTTTTATGGCATTTTTATTAATATTTTTTTTTTACTAGTAATGGCGGCGATCAGCGTTTTTTTTCGGTACTGCGATAATATGGCGAACACATCGGACTCTTTTGACACATTTTTGGGACCATTGGCATTTTTATAGCGATCAATGCTATAAAAATGCATTGGATTACTATAAAAATGCCATTGGCAGTGAAGGGGTTAACACTAGGGGGCGGGGAAGGGGTTAAGTGTGTTCCTATTTGTGTTCTAACTGTATGGGGGGGTGGACTCACTAGGGGCATGGAGCGCCGTGACGTGGTTGACCCGCGCCGTGACGTGGATGCCTTTTGCGCATGCGCAAAGCCTCCCTACGATTCGCCGGCACAGGTTATATAATGCGGCCACACATGCGCCCGTGCATCGCAAACGTCTCCCATTTTATTGATTGTGACGGCCAAACTTTGTGCAGGACAACGACTAGTGTTGGTAAGGAGAGGAGGAAGAAAAACTTCTCCCCAGAGGAGAGGGTCATTGTTGTGAGGGCAATGGAGAAATATGATTTGCGGCTCCATGGTGCTGACAGTGCCCGGACCAGCAAGTCCCGGAGGGATCAGATCCTAATGAAGGTCGCTTGCCAAGTCAATGCCCTTTCTCATGAGGTCCGGACACCGCAGGACATTAAAAAAAAAATGAATTACCTGCGGCGTCTCGTGAAGGGCAAGCTGGCTGCGATTGCTCGGCATGATAGGGGCACTGGAGGGGGCCCACCCTGCACCTTCCGCCTGACTGAGGAGGAGAAGGTGGTCGCCCGCTGCCTGCAGACGGAGCAGGTTGAGGGAGTTGGGGGCTATGAGTCCGAAAAGCCAGCCCTGAGGACAGGTAAGTGTGTTTTATATTCTATTGTTGTGTAGCATGTGTGGGGGTGGAAGGGAACATGTGCCAAGTGTGTGGGTCCACCAACATGGGCATCTTTTGTGTCATCCACAGATGTGCAGGAGGGAGCGGGGCCATCTGTTGCTGCCAGGGCCCATCAGGATCCATCCCCCGAGCATCCAGTCCCTCTGGCTGCCCCCCTGGAACAGGACTTGGAGGTAAGTGGGCACACGTCTACGGAGGAGGTGGTTGAGGAGGATCTCGTAGACCAGGACCAGGACCTCTACCTTGTTTTGGAGGAGGACGATGGGTTGCCTGGATCAGCCCAGGCTATCCCCCCATCTTTATCAAACCCCTCAGTGTCCCCCCCCAACCTCTCCAGTCCCTCTGTTTCCCCCCCCTCATCTCCGGCCCCTCAACATCCTCCCCTTATGCCCGGTCCCCTGCCACTCCCCGGAAGGCGACGTGCAAGACCAGGGGTGTTCACAAGGTCCTGCCGGAACAGCTGGCCAGACAGCAGGCCTGGGGGAGCTGCAGGCGACCACCTCCGACCTTGTAGGGGAGGTTCATGCCCTGCGCCTTGCAGTCGAGGAGCAGACTGCTGTGCAGACCCGCATAGCGGTTGCCCTGGAGGGCATGCAGGCAGCCAGGGAGGGACGTGGGGATGCTCCTCCTCCACCTGCTACCCCACCCCCCACCTGTGGCTGCCCCCAGGCAAGTGAGGGGCAGGAGCCATGGCACCAGGCGGAGCCCCCGCCAGGCCCATTAAATTTTTTTTTATTATTATTTTGCTCTGGTTAAGAGCTTTTTATTTTTATTTATTTTATGCTCTGGTTAAGAGCTTTTTATTTTTATTTATTTTATGCTCTGGTTAAGAGCTTTTTATTTTTATTTATTTTATGCTCTGGTTAAGAGCTTTTTTTTTTACTTGATACTGCACACGGTGCAGTGTGAATGGTGTGTGAATGTGAGGGGGTGGCACTCCTGCCAGTAAGGGGTGTCACCCTCGGCCGTTGGGGAGAAGTTATCCCCACGGCTGTGTGAATGGTGTATGAATGGACAGCCACACCATTGGGGCCTTGACGCGGCGTTGCTGCTCCCAAGTCCTACATGCTGGACTTGGGCTAATCCAATGTGATGTGGATGTGGGGTTTGTGATCTAGGGACCACAGTGGTGTACACGCGTGCATTGTCTTTGTGCCATGATGAATGTGTGTGTTTAACGGTCAAAGATTCGTAACACGAGGACCCTCCTGACTGCTCTTCCATCAGCAGACGGGGTCTCCTCTGGCAGGGGGGGGGGGCTGTTTTGGGAATCCGCGCATCTCCCTCATTTGCATATTTGCATGCTAATTCAATGGGAACTGAATATTTACGATGCGTAAGTATGCGCCTACGCCGCGCTAGCTTAAAGCATTTTCGCCGCTCGGACGAAAAATATTTTCTCGCGTATGTGGTTCTGTGTTTACCGCGCATTGATACGCAGGCGCACATTTACAATTACGCCGCGCATATCCATTTACGCAGGCGTAGCGCCGCTGAGAATCTGGCCCTTAATGTTGATTGAGAGAGTATTGTTCCATTTAAGGTGACATTAGTAAAAATAAGAAAAGCAAATTGTCATCAATTGCCAGTTTCTTCCAAAGGCATGAAGTATAACCTAATTTTTAGCAGGACAAAAGAAAAAAGCCTTTGTTTTCTGTTTTGAAAAATCTCTGGTTGCCCCGGTAACATAATAATGTACTTTTAAACACAGAACTAAGTCTTCAGCTGGGGTTTCGCATGTCATTTAGAAATGAAATGTTTCCTTAAAGTCAATAAAAAATCTTTTCAGCACATATAAACTGATAAAAAAAAGTGATATTAACCACTTGAGGACCGCCCCATGCAAATATATTGTGGCAGGTTGGCCACTCTGTGCCAGACTATGTACTTAGTATGTGATCTGACATCTCCGGGTCTGGGGCATGCATGCACCACCGGCGATACACTCCTGCTGTGATTGGACACAGGAGGAGCCAATCAGCAGGTCCTACAGACGCAATGTCTGCCGAGACTTGACGATTGTTCGGGAGACAGGCAGAATGGTGGTCTGCCTATGTAAACAACTGTTCTGTGAGAGGAGAACACATTTAACCCTTTGATCACACTTGGTTTCATTTTCTTTCCACATTTTCCAATTTGTAGAGAAAAATTACATATTCAAAAGACTCATTATGCCTCAAAGATTATACGTTGGGGTGTTTTCTTTCCAAAATAGGGTAATTTTTGGGGCGTTTCTATTGTCCTGGTGTAAGAGGTAGTCAGGAAATTAGATGTGTAATTTATGCTCCAGAACACCCGAAGATGCTCCCTCAATGTTGGGCCTCTGTATGTGGCCACGCTGTTTAACCACTTAACGCCCGCCGCACGCCTATGTACGTCCACAGAATGGCACATACAGGCAGATGGGCGTTGATTTACGTCCCTGCCTTCTAGCGGGTCGGGGGTCCGATCGGGACCCCCTGCGCTGTGTGCGGCGGGCAGCTTACCTCTGGTAACGATCCGTCTTGAGGGGGCGGCTGTTCGTTTCTGTCCGCCCCCTCGTGATCGCTCCCAGCCAATCCCGTCATGTCCCGCCGTGTCACTTCCTCTGTCAGTAAAATGTAAACACTGGCAGAGGAAGTGATGCAGCGCTCCTCTCAGCGGTATTTTCAAACCGCTGAGAGGAGAGAAGAGTCAAAGTAAGTCGCACCTAACACTACACTGACATCAGTACACATAGACACATTTAACCCCTTGCGATCACCCCCCCCCCACCCCCTGTCACACTGTCACTGAATGCAGTGATCATATATGTACAGGCAGTTAGTGTTAGGTCCAGGGTAGCCTGTACCCTCCCTAATAAAGTTTTAACCCCTTGATCACCACCCTAGTTAACCCTTTCACTCCCTATTGCCAGCGTCACTAAGCGATCATTTTTCTGATCGCTGTATTAGTGTCGCTGTTGCTGCTAGGTAACTCTTTTTTTTTATTGTGATTTTTTTTACTAAAGATATGTGGCTGAATAAATTTGGGCCTAAATATTTGACTAAAATTTAGTTTGTTCAATTTTTTTTATAACAAAAATGAAAAATATTGATTTTTTTCCAAAATGTCGCTCTATTTTTGTTTATAGCACACAAAATAAAAATCGCAGAGGCAATCAAATACCACCAAAAGAAAGCTCTATTTGTGGGAAGAAAAGGACGCAAATTTTGTTTGGGAGCCACGTCGCAGGACCGCACAATTGTCTTTTAAAGTGACGCAGTGCCGAATTGTAAAAATGCCTTTGGGCATTTAGCAGCATATTGGTCCGAGGCTTAAGTGGTTAAAAGTCTCACACATGTGGTATCGCCATACTCAGGAGGAATAGTTTTGTGGTGTAATTTTGGTATGCGTATGCTGTGTGTGAGAAATAACCTGCTAATATGACAATTTTGTGAAAAAAGAAAAGAAAAAAATCTTGATTTTGCAAAGAATTGTGGGAAAAAATGACAACTTCAATAAACTCACCATGCATCTTTCTAAATACCTTGGAATGTCTACCTTCCAAAAAGGGGTGGGGGGTATTTGTACTTTTCTGGCTTTTTAGGGTCTCACGAAATGAGGCTGTCAGTACTTCAGGTGTGATCAATTTGCAGAGATTGGCACCATAGCTTGTGGACTCTCTAACTTTCACAAAGACCAAATAAAATACACCAACTTGGGTTATTTTTACCAAAGATATGTAGCAGTATAAATTTTGGCCAAAATGTATGAAGAAAACTTACACATTTGCTAAATTTTATAACAGAAACAAAGAAAAATGCATTTTTTACAGAACTTTCAGTCTTTTTTCTTTTATAGCGCAAACAAAAAAACAGCAGTGATTAAATACCACCAAAAGAAAGCTCTATTTGTGGGGGGAAAAAAGGATACGGGTACAGTGTTGCATGACTGAGTAATTGTGATTCAAAATGTGAGAGCACCGGAAGCTGAAAATGTATCTGTTGGGAAGGGAGTTTAAATGCCCAGTGGTCAAGTGGTTAAAATCCTGTCAGTTTATTTGAAGTTTTAAAAGGATTTTTTAGATTCCATCACTTCTTGTAGGTCTTCTCAGCTTTCACTTCCTTGTGGCATCACAGAAGAGGCCATGATAGGGTGTGTTCACCACTCTAGACCAAACCTCCCTCACTACAATGCTACCTACACAATATGATTGTACAATATTTTTTAGGTTTCATGTACACCCTGCCTACATTTACCACACCAAGATTTTGCCATGTTTTCCATTCTTCAGGAGTTAGGTTCACCTAACCGCAGCAGCGCCTTAACTCTGCTAAAAGCCTTTTTGGTGCATTTGCCACATTTGGGGTGACTTTAACAGGTAATAACAACAAAAGCACAATGCATATTTGCAGCATCTCTGAAGCACATGGCAAAGTGTGAATGTTGTGTGGTTTGCCATGTGTTTGGAAACACACAGATGTGAATGGAGCCTCATTGTTCTGGTGTAAATGCACCAATCTCACTTCCAGGCCCCACTCATACCTGGAGTAGTGGGAGCACATTTTCTATTTTGTATTTTTTTTTGCACATGTTGTGTGTTTGTTTCTGTGTTTGGTGTGCCTTTAAAAATTAATGACACAGAAAGCACAGCTAGGTGATTTTAGGTATATAAATGTGGCCATACACTATACAATCTCTGTATAATCTCCTTTTAGAAATACCAAAACTATATAATAGGAGGACACACCATCTATCAAATCACTCTGTATCCAATTAGACAGGCCCTTGCACTACACCAGGCGTGTCCCATTGGATGCATGCAGCCTGAGCCCATCTAAAGGAATGCTGAGGAAGCTAGGAAAATTCATGCGTGGAGAAATTCTCCGGATGCTTAGTTGATGGGTGAAGGGTGTGTGCTAATGCGGTCAGCTGGCAAACTACCTCCTCTGTCTTAATGGTTTCTCCGTCTATATATATTGGGAGAGTCTGAAGTCTTCTTAAGCAATATAGCAAGGCCTTGTTCTCAAAACAAGAAGAAAATAGTTTGTATTTTACTGCAACCGAGATACATTGGTACAAAGGAGAGCTGGATTAAAAAAAAAAAAAAAACTTTAACCTTTAAGCAATAATGTAACAAGTGGCTTCCAGCAGCATTGGATAGTTTTCAAGTGGGAGGTGTCATGAATGAGAACAATAGACAGTAGTTTAAGAGATGTTGAGAAACAACCACATCCTAAAGGCTTCACTGGAAAAGGATGACATAGTCTCAAGGTCTATATATATATATATATATATATATATATATATATATATATATATATATACACATGTGTTTAAAGTGTGTGGAAATAGCTGCACTGAGGCAGGGTAATGCAGCCAAGTGAATAGCTATGTGTGATGGGCATCTGGAGGAATGTGAGCTCAAACTTTTATATATATATATATATATATATATATATATATATATATATATATATATATATATATATATATCATAATTATAAATACAGTGTTTTTTCAGCTTGTAAAAACAAACTATCAAATTAAAACAAAAACGGACCAGGCGGTAATAATGATAAATCTTATTAGGTGCATTTCAGCTGACAATAGTATATTTCACTTTATGATTCCTAAATAAAGTGACGGCATCAGCAAAATAGCATCACAGAGTTATATTGTCAGATCAATAATCTGTTGACAGTTCATCAAGTCAGCAGTGCAGTAAGTCACCTCAACATTTATATACACTGACATATTCTGCTCATTAAAGGAATGCACTTTGATAAATCAGCAACCAATGACTATAACCCGACAGCTAGGAAATGATGGTTATTGAGTACTTCCTAACGTACCCTTTAATATTTTTGTTTATACCTACTGCAAATTACCTTAGTTTGACAGGCAACACCTAGCCTACTTGTTATGCCAGTTATACTGTATAAAAAATGTATATTTAACTGTTCTTTTTATACCTTCTTCCACTTAAGGTCTGAAACAGGGTGGAACACTGTGTTGTGGTGTAAGAACTAGTTTGAATGCTTCTTTTGTTATCTGGTACTATGTAAATGCAGATATCCATAAACTCTGCTGATACTTTTAGTTAAGCCATGTTTAGAAGCCTAATGGAATTAAACTGCCATTGATAAGTATCTAGTGATGTCTAAGCCCATAAAAACACAAGCACAACAAAACCATGTTATACAGTTTGTATAGAGATGCCCATATACATCGTGATCTAATTAGGTCAATAGAGCTAGTGCTACTGGACTTGAACCTGGGACCTCAGCTGTGTCTGGCAATGAACTTTCTCACTGAGTTTCTGAGATGCTGGATAGCACCCTGTCAGAACCTTTAGAAAACCCTGCCTTGTACCTTGATTTCAGCTGAACTTCAACTCTTTGCTCCTCCCAAGAACTTCCTGATATAAACCATGGGCCAGATTCACGTACATTGGCGCATATTTTGACCAGCATAGCGCACCTCCTTTACGTTAGACCAGCGCAATGTAGAGGCGCAATCACCGTATCCTCGTAGTATTTGCGCAGAAATTAGCGCCGGAGTAACTTTAATTCCGAGGCGTAAGGCGGAGTAATTCAAATTGGTAAGGACGTGGGCATGTTTCATTGAAATGAGCCGTGACCCCATGTAAATGAAGGGCCGGCCGGCTCGCGCATGCGCACATGAAGCAGACCATGGTCAGCACCTCTGTGCGCATGCTCACAAGTCGGGAACGACGCAATCAGTGAAATTGAAAGTGGACCCGGGCAACTTAGTGAACTACGCAGACAGCATAAATAGACAGACACAAACGCACTTCCTTTGCAAAAGTACATCCCTTTGTATCCCTTCCTATACAGCAAGGTGCTTTTGTTCTGTTGTTTGTTGCGTTGTGACTTGTCTTTGTGATATTTGTTGACTGTTTGATCTAGTGTTTTGTAGAATATATTTGATAGTGTTTTTTGGTGACTGGTTGTGAGACTTTTTGGTTGATAGTTTTTGTTTGTTTGTTTTGTTGCTTGATTTTTCCTGCTTGTTTTTGTGAGTGATTTTTGGTGATTGTTTGGGAGAGAGTTGTTGTATGAGTATGACTGAGAGGAAGCGGAAGAGCAATTTTTCTTTGGGGGAGAAACAAATAATTGCCCGGGCCCTTACCCAATATGGGCGTTTCCTCCATGGCTCGGATAGTGCCAACACCACCCCGGCCAGGAAGAAGGAGATTTTGCAGAACATTACTGACCTATGTACAGGACGCCAGGGTTGGGTCCTGGATGGACGCTACATAGCGCCAATTTCTGGAATCTGGTCCCTTTAAACACTGGTTCAGGAGGTCACCCAGAGGGGGTGAGAGGTTCCGGAATGTTAAAATAGATCCAGAGAGGACGAGCTAACGGTCCTCTCTGTTTTTCTCTTAATGTTATTTGGGGGTCCGGAATTTCGGAGGCTCTGAAGCGACAATTGGGAGAGAAGAGAGCCTCCCCTTCTGACCCCTGGCTTCAGGTACGCAAGGGGTTAACCTCATCCAGGAAGTCAGTTAAAAGGAGAGGAAGTGCTGACAGAGGGTGGAGGAGTGTGGAAGTAAAAGTGTCTGCAGAAGTTGTAAGCCTGCTGAGAAGGACTGGGATACTCACCAAACTGTATGTGCCTGTATTTTGTTTTGTTTGCTGTGCTGAAAGGAAAACAGACTTTTCATTTGTGCTGAAGACAAACAGGACTTTTGTGTTGATGATTTTTCCCATGCTAAAGTAAGCGTTGTTTTTGGTTTGGTTTTGCAAATAAAAACCTTTTTTTTTCACTATCACGGTTTAAGCACTTGTCTCGCTGAGCTAAAGAACCCCCAAAGTTCACACCAGGTAAATGCATTGGGGGGGGGGGGAGACCCGGACACTCGAGGGGATCGTAAAGAAACATCAATGACCTCCGGCGTGTGGTCCATGGGAAGCTGGCCAAAATGGCAGCCCATGCCAGGGGCACTGGAGGGGGCCCACCATGCCCTGTTAGGCTGACAGTGGAGGAGCGTGCGGTGGTCCACACCTTTAATAGACAACAAGTGGAGGGCCTGCCTGGCTATGACTCCAGTCATGAAGCTGTGATGCCAGGTAAGGTTTTTTTTTCCTATATGGTGTGTAGCATGTGTGGGGGAGGGGGGAAAGGAATATGTGGCAAGTGTGTGGATCCTCCAACCTGTGAATGTTTTGTGTCATCCACAGATGTGCAGGAGGGTGCTGGGCCATCTGGCCTGACCGCACCATCCCCGGGACAACAGCCTGATGAGGACCCCCCGACAAGGCCGGAGTCCTCGGAGGAGTTTGAGGAGGAGGAGGATGTCATGTCAGCCAGTGGATTGTTGTTGTTTTTGGAGGAGTCTTCCTCTCTGGCTGGCAGCAGCCAGCCCTTCATAAGGGCTAGCCCCTCCCACTTCTCCCCCAACAGGGCTCCCCTCCCAAGGGCCTCCCCTTCTCCCCGGCCACAAGCATCAGCTGGAGGCAGGAAGTCGTCCCAGAAGACCAGGGGGGTGGCCGAGGTTCTTCCCGCCAATCTGAGAAGGGACCAGGCCCTTCAGACCCACCATCTGGGACAGGTCAGCCAGACTTTGGTGCGGATGGAGGAGAGCCTGTCCTCCATAAAGGATACGCTTGGGGACCTGGACTGCCACTCCCTGGCTCTTACAAACTGCCTAAACCAACTGCAGACTACTACAGCAGACGTTGGGCAGGATGTGAGGGACCTCACCCAGGCTATTCAGGCCAATACGGCATCACTAAGTGCTGGCATGACCAGAATTGCCATGGCCTTGGAGGGCAGGCTGCCAGGTGGGCAGAGACCAGTGGCTGCTCCTCCTTCCCCGGATTACCCCCCCTCCCCATGAGTTTCCCCTGAGGAGCCGGGGGCCGTGGGCTCCCTAGGCGTGGGTCACGCCAGCGGCATTAATTTGGTTTCCCCCTTTTTTTTCTGGACTTTTTTTTTTTTCATGTTTTTTTTTTTTTTTTGCTGGAATTTTTTTTTTTGCTGGTCAATTTTTTTTTTGTGTTGTGAATGATTTCGGAATGTGGGGGTGACATTCCTGCCAGAAAAGGGGTGTCACCCTCATTTGTGGTGGAGAAGGGTTCCCCAGGACCAGGGGGAAGTGATCCCCAGGTCCGTGTGAATGGTGTATGAATGTACAGTGACATAATTGAAGCCGTGGCATGGCGTTGCTGCTCACAAGTCCTGCATGGTGGGCTTGTGCTAATCCAATTTGATGAGGATGTGATGTGTCTGTGCTAGGGACCACAGTGGTGTGCATGCATGCATTCTCATTGTGCCATGATTAATGTGTGTGTTTAACGTGCAAAGATGCCTAATGTGGGCTGTCTCCTGGCTGCTCTTCCCTCAGAAGACGGGGTAGCCTCGGTTAGGGGGGGATTGTCTGGTTCGGGGGTCAGGTAATCACGTATGTCAATCTGCAGGCCCTTTCTCACTGCGAAGTTGTGCAGTATGCAACATGCACCGATGATCTGGCACACGAAGTTGGGGGAATACAACAGGGTCCCCCCAGACTTATCCAGGCATCGGAAACGTGACTTCAGGAGGCCAAAGGTGCGCTCCACCACTGCACCACTTTGGGCGTGGGCTTCATTGTATCTTTCCTCTCCTGGGGTTTGGGGGTTCCGGATAGGAGTCATGCGATGGGGTCCCAGTGCATATGCAGAGTCACCTGGAAGGGAAAAGACAGGAGGATGTTAGTCATGCATGTGCCCCTTGTGATGTGTGCATCATGGGGGGGACAGTCATGCCTGCCACCCATGTCACTCACCAACCAGCCAGGTGTCCCCATACACATTCTGTTCGAATTCCATTGGGATTGGGCTCTGATTGTATATGTAGCTGTCATGGCTGCATCTGAGGTGTTTGGCACGGACGTGCCATATGAGGCCTTGGGCATCGACTATCACCTGTACGTTGATGGAATGCCAATGCTTCCGATTGCGGTATATGTGCTCTGTCTCATGGGGGGGCTGGAGTGCCACATGTGTGCAATCAATGGCCCCCACGGTGTGTGGGAATCTGGCAATTCTGTAGAAATCTGTCATTGCCTTCAGCCGCAGGTCCTCGGTGGTGGGTTTGATGATTTGGTTGGCCATGCGTCTGAGGATTGCAGGGATAACCTGGTGCACACATCTGCTCATGGAGGATTGTGACATCCCAGCCACCACTCCACTTGTTCTTTGAAAAGAGCCACTGGCAAGGAAATGGAGTGTTGCCATGATCTTGACCAGTGGCTGCACTGCATGTGAGCGGTGTGTTGGGCTGGTGATGTCATCCTGCAGGGTTATGATTAATTCCAGGATGGCATGAGGGGTGAATCTGAAGATGCGATACACCTCAGAATCACTCATGCCAAAGAGGTCTATGCGTGTGCGGTATATCCTCTCCTGTGCCCTCCTCCGTGCCCTCCTCCGTGCCCTCCTCCTTATTTGCTCCTCTAAAGTCATTAGTATAGCTATGAGCAAGGATGCCCCTGGCATCTTGGCATACAGTTTGTTGTCCAGCAAGTGTGACTGCTCAGCTCCTCACTAACAGTGTTGCTTTAGATGACATGTAGACGGATTGTCTAATTTTATACCAGCTTTTATATGGTCTAATTTTAGACAGGACGTGCAGCTGTTGCGCACAGCGCATAGCCTGCGCTGCACCAACGTTCTTTTGTGGATCCCTGTAACTCCCTCATTTGCATATTTGAATAGCAAATCAATGGTGTGTCTAGCGCAGTTTTGCGCGGACGGATACGCCGGTTTATCGAAATTACGCCGGTCCAAAAAAAGTAGATTTCTTGCATATCTCGTTTTGGGGATGCGGCGCATCGAAACGCATGCGCACAATTAGACTTACGTCGCGCATCTCCTGTAACGCCGGCGTAATCGCTCTGTGGATCTGGCCCCATGTCTCTTCACTTCCTCCTTGCCAGAATATTGTGCTCTCCAGCCTGTATCACGCTCCTGTCTTCCCTGCCACCGTCCCTATTTTCTACTCCTCGTTATTGACCCTTGGCTTGTTCCTCGACTACGCTTCTGCCTGATCCCAACCTGCAAATACTCATTACCAAACTTTTGGCTTGTTTACTGACAACGCTTCTGTTTGATCCTTACCTGCTCATCTGCTACTAAACCCCAGCTTGTTTACCTCCGGGATGCTTCAGACTCTGAGGACCGCCACCTGGTGCTAACACGCAGCAAAATCAATCTCCACCATCAGGAGCTCTGGTGAACACCGGTTAGTACTTAGACGCCGCACCTCAGGTGAGCCTGTGTCATCTGCCAGGCCCGTGAACCTTGCTAGTCAGTGGTAGTCCTGCAACTGCTGTAGCAATTGGTCTTCAAGCCCGATGGCTGATCGTGACAGAATATTCTGGCCAAAAACACGGAGGCCGCTGTAGCAAATGCTGTTGCTCCATTCAGGCAGCAAATTGCAGAGCTGCAGGAGTTCAGTGTCACTTACCATGAAAAAAATTCCGTACTGGAAGGTGTGGTGGAGGAGTGACACAAAAAGATTCATGCTCTGACAAAAAAGTTGCTGGACCTACGTTCCCGAGATGATATTAACGCACATATGCCTCACCCACCCAAGTTTAATGGAGACCGCCACCATTACAGAGGTTTTCCTAACCAGTGTCGCATCTATTTCCAAATGTGACCCGCTGCATTCATTTCTGAAAGACAGAAGGTAATGTTTGTTATCAACCTCCTGACAGGGGAAGCTCTAGCCTGGGCTTCCCCTTATATTGAACAAGACAGTGCTATGCTGAATAATTTCCAGACTTTGGAGAGTGCGATGAATCAAGTGTTTGATGATCCCAACCGCTGCTCTACGGCTGAAGCAAAGCTGCATAGTTTATGACAGGGTAAACGCTCCGTTGCTGAGTACACAGCTGAATTCAGACATTGAATGGCAGATACCACTTGGAACCCAGCAGCGCAAAAACATTAATTCTGCCAAGGGCTTTCTGAACAGGTAAAAGATGAGCTTGTCAGAGTAGAGACTCCTAATGATCTTGAAGCCTTCATCCAACTATGTTTCCGAGTTCATCAGAGGCTTGTAGAAAGGAGAGACTGGGAATGTTTGGAAGTAATGGTGTCATGTGTTTCTCTGCTAGCCAATTTGTTCAGAAGGATCCAAGCATAGGTGTGCACAGCCTATTGCATTAGGGTGTGCACCCCAAAACTCAAACACATTTGCAAGTGTGTGCATGTGTATACATATACTGATTGTGTCAGCTGAGCAATGGACGGTGTCAGTAGGGAAGTGGATGGTGTCAGAAGTTAACAATTACAATTTTTTTAGGAGCCTTTAGAGGTCTTTGGTGAAATATTAGGGGTCCAAACAGGGGGAATCTGCACCACACAGGGTTATTAGGGTGTGTCCAGACACACCTGGCACACCCTGTGCGCACACCTATGGATCCAAGAGTTTCTCCAGATTCTGGCACAGCTGAACCTATGCAGGTTGATGCAATTAAGAGATCCATTTCTTTTCAGGAGAAAAAGGTTAGAAGAACAATTGCGGTGACTGATTACCTCCATTACCCAGTCCATCTCCCCATGGATTCTTGAAATTCTCCATTGTCTCATTTTGTCATCCCTATTAAGCTTATTTCAGAGGGCCCTAAATTAAGGGCCCTGCTCTGCTATGATGGACTCTGGGGATGGAGGAAACTTTGTGGATTTAGAGTTTGCCCACCACAATAACATTCAAGCCAGAAATACATCTGCTCCTATTGAGATTTTCGCTTTTCGCTTAAAACTTCCAGCCCGTATGAGTATTCACCCTGTGTTTCACATATCGCTACTCAAACCATTTCACAAAAAATATTTTTCTGGAAGAATTCTTCCACCCCCTCCACCTGTTGAGGTACGGGGTGAAGAAGACTGTGTGGTGGAGAAAATTCTTGATTCCAGGATCTATTGGAACAAATTGCAATATCTGATTCAATGGGAAGGATACGGTATAAACTGGCATAAAGCCTGAACCTAGGACATATATATACTGCATCCTGGATGCAACCAGGGAATTTAACCTGCCTGCTGCCACTATATATACACTTTATATATATATATATATATGTATATATAAATTATTCTACCTGTATTAAAATGCTATTATTAACCACTTGCCTACTGTACACCTACACCCCCTTCCTGCCCAGACAAAATTTAACTTCCGGCACTGTGTCGCTTTAACTGACAATTGCGTGGTCGTGCGATGTGGCTCCCAAACAAAATTGACGTCCTTTTTTTCCCCACAAATAGAGCTTTCTTTTGGTGCTATTTGATTGCCCATGCGACACTTTTTGAAAAAAGACACAATATTTTTTGCTTTTTGCTATAATAAATATCCCATTTGAAAAAAATAAAATATGTTTTTTTATCTCAGTTTAGGCTGATACGTATTCTTCTACATATTTTTGGTAAAAAAAAATAAAAAAATCGCAATAACCGTATAGTGACTGGTTTGCGCAAAAGTTATATTGCCTACAAAATAGGGGATATAATTATGATTTTTTTAAAAAAAAACATTTTACAAGGAATGGCGGGCGATCTGCGATTTTTTTTCGGGATTGCGACATTATAGCGGACACATCGGACACTTTTGACACATTTTTGGGACCATTCACATTTATACAGTGAACAATGCTATAAATATGCATTGATTACTGTATAAATGTGACTGGCAGGGAAGGGGTTAACCACTAGGGGGCAGGGAAGGGGTTAAATGTGTATCCTAGATTGTGTTCTAACTGTAGGGCAGTGTTTCTCAATTCCAGTCCTCACGCCCCCCCCAACAGGTCATGTTTCAGGATTTCCCTCAGATGAAAAGGCTGTGGGAATTACTAAGGCAGTGAAACTGATCAAATCACCTGTGCAAAATAGGGGGAGGGGGGTGACTGGGGGAGGTGACCATCTGTGTCCCTATGTACAAGGGACACAGATCGGTCTCCTCTCTCCCTAAAGGTCGTGGAACTCTGTGTTTACACACAGAGCTCCTTGTCTCCACTCAGTTACTCGGCAATCGCGGGTGCCCGGGCACGTGAACGGTGTTGTCAGTAACCCCACTGGTGGGCGCACGCCGCCGGCCGTGCGTGCGTCACCTAGCGGCTTAAAATGACACGACGTCATATGACGTGATGGCAGAATAATGGAGTATCCTGCCCGCCGTCATTTGACGGTGGGCGGGTATTAAGTGGTTAAAGTAATTTTTATATAATTTATTAGTAAAAAAAAAAATTGTAAACCCTAAAATATGGTTTTACCCATGGACTGTTCTATTACAGTTATACAGGGTTTATATCTGTATACTTTATAATAAAAAAAAAAATAATGATTAAGAATGTATTTTTCATTTATATGAATGGTGTATAGCTGCATTACATATATGGGATTCCATTCATTTACTATACACCATTCACATTTAAATAGGCACATGTATGATCTCTAATAGGGATGAGCTTCGTGTTCGAAACTAACGTATTTTCGAGTGAAACGAAACGACAGTTTTTAAAACTTTTTTTCCATACTACTATCAATGGAATTTTTTTTAAAAAAACAGTCGTTTTTTCAGGAGTCCTGCTCCTGAAAAAAAACCTGTTTTTAAGACTTTTTTCCATTGATACATGTTCCCCGGGGCAAGACCCGGGTTCTGAAAGACATTTTCCAACAATAACTTGAAAATTTGTCTTTAAAATGATCGTTTTTGAATTCGAACGTTCAAGTCCCATAGACTTCAATGGGGTGCGAACGATCGGACTGTTCGACGGTTCTGGTGCGAACCGAACGCGGGGGTGTTCGGGTCATCCCTAATCTCTAAATATTAGACATGTGCAGACTGGAATATTTCGTTTCGTTCGTTTTCGTCTGGAAAATAAATTTATTTAGTTACTCCTGAAAATTGTTTTGATTTATTTCGTTTTTCGTTGGGGAATAGCTTTCGTCCGAAAATCCAATAATACTTGGTTTCTGTCGAATGGTCAAAAGAATATTCGACGGAACTTCAAAACTTTTTGTCGAATCGTACATTTCCGGTCGAAAATTCCGCCTACAAGGATTTTAATGTTGTATGACTAGTAATAATGTCTAATGTACAGTAGTCTCTATAATGTCGAATCTATTTTCTCATTAATCAAAATCTATTCTCTGTGATGTCGAATCTATTATTTCTATAGTGTCAAATCTTTTCTCTATGATGTCAAATCTTTTCTCTATGATGTCAAATCTCTCTATATCGAATGTTTACTGCAACGAAAACAAAAATAAAGCATTTTTTATGTCGGATCTTTCGGTTTTCGTTTCTTGCGCTTTCGTTATCGTTTGTTAAAACGATAACGAAAAAACAGATTTTCGGACAAAAATGCATTCTAAGGAAAACGAATGCACGTGTCTACTAAATATTGATAAAAACAATGTTTTTTAATAATTAGGTGAATGTATATTGTTTGGGAATGTAACTTTATTATTTTATTGATATATGGTGTATGTGTGCTGATTCGTGTTCAACTTTTGTATTTTTCACTTCCTCATACTGTAATTCCGCTACATCACACAAGATTACAGTGAGAGGAGCCGTCCTCAGGAGTTCCTGGCATTGGTAGATCGCTTCTCATCTCAAAATGAGAAGCGAGCTACAGAGCTTCATAAACAGGCACTCAGAAGAGAGCGATCTCCTCTGAGAATGCCTGAGAACTGAATAGTGGTATATTACCGCAGTTTCATAAAAGGACACCAATATGAGGTCAAACCTAAACACTTTTAATTGTATGCAATCAGGTAGGCCCTTGCTCTTGCCCTTGCCCTACATAGTTGAAGGTAAATCTAAAGGTAATCGAACAGCAAAAGTTATATAGTATGTATCCAGCTTTCATCTGAATGGAGACATACATTCAGGAGTTCTTAGGTGAGACCCATCTTCTAGAAATAGGCTTAGAGTAAATAATGGGGTAGTTTTGAACAATAACACAAGTAAGAGGCACACAACCAATCTACTGAAACAAAGTAGAACAATCTCCAATAAAAAGTCCATTAAACTAGCAAGAGGTTAATAACTAAAAGTCCTTATAATAAGGGCAGCCACCTTGAGGAAGCAGAAGGGGTTTCCGATGAACAACTGAAACAAATACAGAAAGAAGAGGTGCCTCCAAGAGTAGGAGTATAAATGTTTTAATCACTTAAGACAGAAGAAGAAGAAAATAGGCACATCTGTAGTAAAGGGAGAATATCCCAATGAGCTCCCATCAATTAGCAACCCGTTCAACTGCTGGCTCCCGCCGGGTGTATCGTATCTCGTTGTCAGGAAGTTGGCCGTGTGGTGGAATCCGTTTCAAAGCGAGGCTTTGGCTGCATAAGAATGCGGCGTGCGGTGATGACATAACTTGCTGTCCCCTGTCACCAGTGACAGCAATGATAACTATCACCCAACACGTTCTCTTCTGTGCCCCAAGCATCCCTTTGGAACTGATTTCACCACACTGCCAACTTCCTGACAGCGAGATACGCTACACCCTGTGGGAGCCAGAGGCTGAACGGGACACTAACTGACGGGAGCTCATTGGGTTATCCTCCCTTTACTACAGATGCACCTATTTTATTGTTTTTTTGTAAGTTGCCATTTGTCTTGAGCTATTAAAACATTAATACTCCTACTCTTAGAGGCGCCTCTTCTCCCTGTGTTTGTTTTGGTATTGGACTATATAGGAGAACTTTGTGTTGACAGAGGACTGATCACTGCTGCAGTCCTGCATACACCTCTTTGGTACACACCAGGAAGCAATTGCTTACATGAGACTTAGTAATAGCTGACAAGCTTACATCTATCATCATAGCTGACCTTACTGTGTGTTGCTGCTCTCTTTCCTCCCGCCGTGTCCTTTTTTAATGTGGGTGGATGAGGTGATAAAATGCTTTAAGTTGCAATCCTTCTCTTGTTGACATTAGGAATTTTAGTTAATACAATTTGACATTACAGTAAGGCATATTTTCTTCCCCATTCAAAATTTAAATCACTTGATTGTTAATCAAGGGTTTGAAAATTAAACAAAACAAAGTCCAGTGAAGCAGGTGCTGCACAAAGCTTACAGACCTTGGGCCAGATTCAGGAACAGTTAGGCTGGCGGATCCAGTGATCCGCCAGCCTAACTGTGACTTTAAGCCGGCGTTTCTGTTTTCTGTAACCAGAAAACAAGAAACGCCGGGTTGAAGCTCCGATGCGAGCAGCGTAACTGAGTTTCGCCATCGCATCGTTACTTCAACTTAAAAATGGCGCCGGGGGCGTTCCCGCCGATTTCCGCTCAAAAAATATGTTAATGAGCAGAAATCGGCAATTCACGATCGCATTCCGGCGCGACGCAGTGACGTTACGACGTTTCCGGACGGGATACGCGGCGCATAGTTATACCTACATGGGGTTGGAATATCCTATGTTAGGTATAGGCGTCGTCATCGCGTCGGAAAAAAAAAAAAAAAACGTCGCTTGCGTAAAACGTTCATGAATGGGAATGTGACGTCATTGACGTTCATTCACAGAATTTGGAGCATGCGCACGGGGATGTTTTGACACTCGACGCATGCGCAGTACGTTCGTGGCGGGAACGCGCTTCGTTTTAATACTACACGCCCCGTACCCGCCCAATTTGAATTCCGCCGGCTCATTTGCGATGCGCTGCCGCAACTTTAGGAGCAAGTGCTTCGTGAATGACAGCACTTGCTCCTAAAATTTCTGCAGCGTAACGCAAATGAGAAGCGTTACTCTGGAGCAAAGATGCTCCCATCTACCTGAATCTGGCCCCTTGAGTAGTCAGTAATGTTGTTGTAGTAAAATCATTTTAAACTGTTTTACATTAATGAAGTAAAAGAAAAATAGAGATAGTTTTTAAGAGTAAACCAGAAGAATTATGTCAATGGCAGCAGACTGGAGATTCTTTGATCTTTTGGGATGGAGGATGCTGGGACAAGGAAGTCGTGTATGTATGCAAACAGGAGGTTAAGTTTACTAGGGCTACTCTCACACTGGGTGTGGGGGCGTTAGCAGTAAAGCGCTGCTAATTTTAGAGGAACTTTACCGCTGTTATAGCTGTGCTTTTTGGCCGCTAGCGGGGCACTTTTAACCCCCACTACATGATGAACATTCAATGTTCTTCTGTTTGTACCATGCAATATAGGTAGATTGTAGACATGTGCATTCGTTTTCGTCTGAATGCATTTTCACCCGATCTTTCAGGTATTTTCGTTATCGCTTTAACAAACGAAAAACGAATTGCAAAGTATACGAAAACGAAAAGATCCGACATAAACAAATGCTTTATTCTCGTTTTCGATGCAACAATAGTTCGATATAGATAGGAGATTCGACATGACGCTGACAATAACAATTTGTGACTATTGAACCTGTGGTCGAATGTGCCTAACCTTAAGGCCGCGTAAACACGATCAGTCCAAACCGATGAAAACGCCTGAAGTTCAGTTTCATCGGTCCAAACCGACCGTGTGTGTGGCCCATCAGTCTTTTGTCCTTCAGTCCAAAGTTTTAAAAATTGCTTTAAAATCGGACTGATGGACGCCTGACCATCGGTCAAAAACGATGGTTAGTACGCAAAAGCATCAGTTCAAAACCTGCGCTTGCTCAGAATCAAGTCGACGCATGCTTGTAAGCATTGAACTTTTTTTTCAGCCTGTCGTTGTGTTTTACGTCACCGCGTTTTGACACGATTGGTTTTTGAACTAATGGTGTGTATACGCACATCAGACCATCAGTCTGTGAACCGATGAAAAATGAACTTTAGTCCGTTTTCATCGGTTTGGACTGATCGTGTATACAAGGTCTAACTCTATTAGTCCAAGATTATTCTACATAGAGAGAAAAGATTCGACATAGAGAGAAAAGATTTGACATTATAGATAGAAAAGATCGCTGCTGGAATTGGGTGGGGGAATACAAATAAAAATAATGATGATGATGAATGTTATTGACTGATTGTAACCAAAGGGGAGGAGCAGTAAAATAGCTATAACTAACTTGACAATTCAACATGAACGAAAAAGATTTGACAACGCATCGAAAAACACACAAACATCGAATCTGTCATTGAAGGCTTAAGGTGTCTGTCAAAAGCTCTAAGAAGATTCGACGGAGCAGCTAAACTGTACAATGCTGCAATCGTAGATTTCTGGTCAAATGCTAGGCTATAAAAAACTCTAATGTTGGTTAACTAGTAATAATAATTAATAAATATAATTATTACTAGTCATACAACAATCTACTATAGCTAGCTTGTAGGAGGAACATTCATCCGGAAATGTACGATCGCGGTGATCGCTGCTCCGTCGAATCTTCTTTGAACTTTCAACAGACACCATAAGCCTTCAACGACAGATTCGACCTTAATTCATTCAGATTTTCCGACTAATGCAATTTCTAACAAATATAAATAAAAACGAATTTCGAGAGTAACTAAATTAATTTATTTTTCGGATGAAAACGAAATTCCGAAACAAATTATTTCAGTGTGCACATGTCTAGTTCTTTTAGGAATCCTCATGACAACAGTGAGGTTTTTTTTAAAAAAAAACACATTTTGTAAAATAATGTGACCAGTGAATCCGATTACAAAGGCTTATGAACATAGAGACTATTATTAAGGGTACAAGCAGAAGGAAACAAATGCATTCAAATGCGTGCCATTAAAAGGTCAGTTCCTGGAATAAAGATTTGACACTGGTTAGAAACAAACAATTGTGAGTTGTAATTATCAACAACCTTTATTAATAATTTTTCAAAATGCACATAATTTACAAGACAGTAGAATATTGTGTTCATACTGATCCTATTGTCTGTGTATGACAATGCATATATTCCTTCTCTGTAACCCCAACTCCTTCCACAAAAATGGGATTGGGGATTTCACCTAACCCGTTTAATGTGTAAAAAAAGTGAGTTTTCTATACTATCGTAAAAGGAAATCTTTCCTGGATATAAAACACTGACTAGCATTGTTGATCAACTTATAATAATTGTAGTTTCCTAGCTCCCTTTAGTCTCAATAATTTGAATCACTAATCCAGAACAAAAATGAATCTAGTTTAGTTAGAGGAAAGCCAAAACTTTTGAATTCCAGACAGGCATTGGATCAACATCACAGTCAGTTTTTCAATACAGGATTCCGCTAAAGGAATCCAATGAATTGTGGTAATGGAAACACACTTTTGTGTTCTATAAAGGATTGCAGTACAGATCTGATGGCATTGGCATTAATTGCCATTCCAGTATAACAGGGTTATTAACCACTTCAGCCCAGAAGGATTTACCATCTTTAACGATTGCTGTCCAGCCGCCATCATTATACTGTGGCAGGTTGGCACGGCTGTGTGAATCGCCGTAGGTTGGCAACTAAGAATGCTGGAGGTGTGATGCACCCGCGCCTCGGAGAGCCAGAACGTGGTTCTGTCAATGTAAACAGACAGATCCCAATTCTGTTAGAGAAGTAGAGAGATCTGCTGTTCCTAGTGATCAGGAACAGCGATCCCTCTCTACTCCCTCTCAGTACTAAACTGATGAAGAGAGTTTTTTGGGGGGGGGGATATTTTTTTAGAACAAAAAGCAAAATAAATAGCACAAAAAATAAATCAAATACCACCAAAAGAAAGCTCTATTTGTGGGGAAAAAAGAACATCAAGTGATGCTGTGCCGTATTTCAAAAAATTTATGACAGGCTAGTAAATTTTCAGCATACAACGGCTTCACGTCTGATTTTCATATTGTCAGTACACAAATCTGTCACACAAAAGTACAAACACGCATTCTCAGAATCCGTGTTTACCAAACACAAAATTAGCAGAAGGAGCCCAAAGGGTGGTGCTCAAGAGCTGAAATTCCTCATAGTATGTCACTATGTTTGTGCTTGTGGCACGACAATTTTGTACCGTAATGCTGCGTACACACGATTGGAAATTCCGACAAGAAAACCGTGGATTTTTTTCAGACGGAATGTTGGGTCAAACTTGTGTTGCATACACACGGTCACACAAAATTCTGACTCTCAAGAATGCAGTGACATACAACACTACAACAAGCCCAGAAAAATTAAGTTCAATGATTCTGAGCATGCGTGTTTTTTGCGCGGCGGAATTGCATACAGATGATCAGAATTTACGACAAGAACCAGCTCTCAAATTTTTTCTGTCGGAAATTCCGACAGAAAAGGTCCAATGGAGCCTACACACGGTCGGAATTTTCATCCAAAAGCTCACATCTAACTCACATCTAACTTTTCTTGGTATGTTGCATATTATTATCACACGGAAAGTGTTTTTTTCCTGGGAGTATTATCTTGGGATTTGTATTGATTTGCTAGTCAAATATGCTAATGAGGGAGTTATGGGGATCCACAAAAGAAGGTTGGGTCAGCGCAGGCTACGCAGTGTGCGCAACAGCAAAATGTCCTGTCTAAAATTAGACCATATAAAAGCTGGTCTAAAAAGAGAAAAAATGTCTACATGTTAGATAAAGCAACACTGTTAGTGAGGAGCTCAGCAGTCACAACAATCTGTATGCCAACATGCCAGGGGCATCGTCGCGCATAGCTATACTACTGACTTTAGATGAGCAAAGAAGGAGGAGGGCATGGAGGATGGCACGGGAGAGGATATACCGCACACGCATAGACCTGTTTGGCATGAGTGATTCTGAGGTGTATCGCATCTTCAGATTCACCCCTCATGCCATCCTGGAATTAACCACAACCTTGCAGGAGGACATCACCAGCCGAACACAACGCTCACATGCAGTGCAGCCACTGGTCAAGGTCATGGCAACACTCCATGTCCTTGCCAGTGGCTCTTTTCAGCGTACAAGTGGAGTGGTGGCTGGGATGTCACAATCCTCCATGAGCAGATGTGTGCACCAGGTTGTCCCTGCAATCCTCAGACGCATGGCCAACCAAATCATTAAACCCACCCAGGAAGACCTGCGGCTGAAGGCAATGACAGATTTCTACAGAATTGCCAGATTTCCACGCACTGTGGGGGCCATTGATTGCACACATGTGTCACTCCAGCCCCCCCAGGAGACAGGAGACAGAGCACATATACCGCAATCGGAAGCATTGGCATTCCATCAACGTACAGGTGATAGTCGATGCCCAAGGCCTCATATGGCACGTCCGTGCCAAACACCCAGGGTCCAGCCATGACAGCTACATATACAATCAGAGCCCCATCCGATTGGAATTCGATCAGAACGTGTATGGGGACACCTGGCTGGTTGGTGAGTGACATGGGTGGCAGGCATGACTGTACCCCCCCATGATGCACACATCACAAGGGGCACATGCATGACTAACATCCTCCTGTCTTTTCCCTTACAGGTGACTCTGCATATCCACTGGGACCCCATCTCATGACTCCTTTCCGGAACCCCCAAACCCCAGGAGAAGAAAGATACAATCAAGCCCATGCCCAAACACGTGCAGTGGTGGAGCGCACCTTTGGCCTCCTGAAGTCACGTTTCCGATGCCTGGATAAGTCTGGGGGTACCCTCTTGTATTCCCCAAACTTCGTGTGCCATATCATCGGTGCCTGTTGCCTGCTGCACAACTTTGCAGTGAGAAAGGGCCTGCAGATTGACCTACGTGATGACCTGACCCCCCAACCAGACAATCCCCCCCTAACCGAGGTTACCCCGTCTTCTGAGGGAAGAGCAGTCAGGAGACAGCTCACATTGGGCATCTTTGCACGTTAAACACACACATTAATCATGGCACAATGAGAATGCATGCATGCACACAACTGTGGTCCCTAGCACACACACCCCACATCCTCATCAAATTGGATTGGCACCAGTCCACCATGCAGGACTTGTGAGCAGCAATGCCACGCCAAGGCTCCAATTATGTCACTGTACATTCATACACCATTCACACGGACCTAGGGATCACTTCTCCCTGGTCCTGGGGGTGACACCCCTTTTCCAGAAGGAATGTCACCCCCATATTCAAACAGCATTCACAACCCAAAAAAAAAATCACCAGCAAAATCAAAAAATTTCCAGCAAAAAAAAAAAAAAGCCCAAAAAAAAGGGGGAAAAACAAATTAGTGCCCTTGACGTGAGCCACGCCTGGGGCACCCCCGGCCACGGCCCCGGCTCCTCTGGGGAGACTCATGGGGGAGGGGGTAAACCGGGGAAGGAGGAGCAGCCCCTGGTCTCTGCCCACCTGCCCTCCAAGGCCACGGCTATTCTGTCCAGGGCAGCACCAAGTATTGCCGTGTTGGCCTGGATAGCCTGGGTAAGGGCCCTCACATCCTGCCTAACGCCTGCTGATGTAGTCTGCTGGTCGTTTAGGCAGTTTGTGAAAGCCCGGGAGTGGCAGTCCAGGTTCCCAAGCGTATCCTTGATGGAGGACAGGCTCTCCTCCATCCGCCCCAAGGTCTGGCTGACCTGTCTCAGATGGCGGTTCTGGAGGAACTGGTCCCTTCTCAGAGTGGCGGGCAGGAGATCGGCCACCCCCTGGTCTTCTGGGTCGCCTTCCTGCCTCCAGCTGATGCTTGTGGCCGGGGAGAAGGGGAGGCCCTTGGGAGGGGAGCCATGTTGGGGGAGGAGGGGGCGGCTCCCCCTTAGGAAGGGCTGGTTGCTGCCAGCCAGAGGGGGACGGTCCTCCAACAACAATAGGCCAGTGCCTGACATGGATTCCACCTCCTCCTTCAACCTCCTCCTCTTCAACCTCCTCCTCCTCCTCTTCAACCTCCTCCGCGGACTCCGGCCTTGTCGGGGGGGCCTTATTAGGCTGCTGTCCCGGGGATGGTGCGGTCAGGCCAGATGGCCCAGCACCCTCCTGCACATCTGTGGATGACACAAAACATTCACAGGTTGGAGGATCCACACACTTGCCACATATTCCCTTTCACCCCCTCCCCCACACATGCTACACACCTGATAGGGCAAAATAACCTTACCTGGCATCACTCCTTCATGACTTGTGTCATAGCCAGGCAGGCCCTCCACTTCTTGCCTATGAAAGGTCTGGGCCACCGCACGCTCCTCCGCTGTCAGCCTAACAGGGCATGGTGGGCCCCCTTCTGTGCCCCTGGCATGGGCAAGCATTTTGGCCTGCTTCTTTTTGTCCAGACGCTGAAGGTCATTAATCTTTTTCTCAATCCCAGACCAGTTCCGTGTCTCCCCCTCCCCCGCTGAATTCACCTGGTCAGTGATCATGTCCAAAATTCTCCCTCCTCCTGGCCGGGGTGGTGTTGACACTGTCCGGGCCATGGAGGAAACGCCCATAATCGGAAATGGCCCGGGCAAGAATTTGTTTTTCCCTCAAAGAAAAATTTAATTTTCTCTTCCTCTCAGTCATACTGAAAAAAAAAAAACACTCCCAGACAACAAAAATCACTCACAAAAACAAGCACGACCAATCAAGCAAGAAAACAAACAAACAGAAAAATATCAAACAAAATATCTCACAAACACTTAGCAAAAAACACTTTCAAATATCTACTAACAAACACAAGATCACACAGTACACAAATCTGACAAATACAAATCACAACGCAACTAACTACAGAACAAAAGCACCTTGCTGTATAGGGAGGGATACAAAGGGATGTACTTTTGCAATGGAAGTGCGTTTGTGTCTGTCTATTTATGCTGTTTGCGTAGTTCATGATTTTGCCATAGTCCACTTCCAATTTCACTGATTGCGAGTTGTGAGCATGCGCAGAGAGGTGCTAACATGGTCTGCTTCAAGCGCGCATGCGCGAGCCGGCCAGCCGGCCCTTCATTTGCATGGGGTCACGGCTCATTTCAATGTAACACGCCCACGTCCTTCCCAATTTGGATTACTCCGCCTTGCGCCTCAGAAATAACGTTGCGCAGGCGCTATTTTCTGCGTAAAAGCGACGAGAATAGGGTGATTGCGCGGCTACATTGCGCAGGTCTAACGTAAAGGCGGTGCGCTACGCCGGTCCAATAATGCGCAGATGTACCTGAATCTGGGCCAGTGTGCTCGCATAATTTCACTCACATTCACCACACATATCTATCCCCAGAGATAAAATTAAAGTTGGACATTTTCCAGTGAAACTGTCCTGAAACAGGGATAATAGGGCTTACTGGCAAATGCCTACCTTTTACACAACATTCATATGAATCATTTAATATTTTTTTGAGTTGGAAGACAAATACCATTATATTGTGATTAACTTCAAAAGCAAATGGCTGCCAAATTCCTGAAATTAAAACTATTTCCCATTTTGTCAATTTCTAGGCCCTGTTCATACCATCATATAAGGGAACTCCTCACAAACCCGGGGTTACCTAGAAGATTTAATAGGTTTCACGTTTAGCATTTAAAAAATATAACTTGATTTTATATAGCTGGTAATATTTAGAAAATTAAATTCAGAGGCTGCTTAGCATGTTTATCTTTATTCAGGCAAAGTTAAATGCATGTGGAGGAAATATTTAGAGAAGATTCTCCTTGCTGCTTGATGCTGAGTATGCAGAATGAAGCCCTGCTGTTAGTTTAATTCTGGAATGCCCTTCATTTACCTCATTTCAGCTAGCAGCAATTAAAGCTAAATGTCATTTAGACATTTGTGTGTGAGCTTTGTGAGTCAAGAAAACAAATATGTACACTGTTAACACGAAATGAAAGTGTTATACACATGGTTCATGGAGTAAAAAATGTTTGAAATGTCATTAAAGATTACTTTGATGCTCAGTGGGGATTCTGAATGCCAGAATTCAATATTTGCCGTACATTTGTAAAGCTATAAAAAAAAAAAAAAGCATTCAATATGTCCCACATTCAGTCTGGGCTACAAGCACTACAGCAGAGAGCTCATGATTCAATTTTTAGTCAGCACTATCAGTTGTTGTAGCTGATATAGGGAAGCAGAGTGACAGTACTTCAGCTAGACCAAATAGAATATTTACATTGCACATCTTCCTGGAGAAAGTTTGAAGCATTAGTGCTGTAGCACCTACCAGCTGTTAAATGGTATCAACAAGTCATTCAAGTCAAAACTTATATGGCCACTATACCAATGTGTCTTTAACCACTTCAGCCCCAGAAGGATTTACCCACTTCCTGACCAGGACATTTTTTTTTCTTTTTGTGATACGGCACTGCTTCGATTTAACTGACAATTGCGCGGGCATGCAAAGCTGCACCAAAACAAAATTAACGTCCTTATTTTCCCACAAATAGAGTCTTCTTTTGGTGGTATTTGATCACCTCTGCGTTTTTTATTTTTTGCGCTATAAAAAAAAAAGGGTTGACCTTTTTTTTTAAAAAAAGCTATATTTTTTACTTTTTGCTATAATAAATATCCCCAAAAAATATATTAAAACAATTAATTTCTTCCTCAGTTTAGGCTGATATATATTCTTCTACATGCTTTTGGTAAAAAATCACAATAAGCGTATGTTGATTGGTTTGCGCAAATGTTATAGCGTCTGCAAAATAGGGGATACATTTATGGCATTTTTATTATGTTTTTTTTTTTTTTACAAGTAATGGTAGTGATGTGCAATTTTTATAGGGACTGCAACATTGCGATGGACAGATCGGACACGTTTGACACTATTTTGGGACCATTGACATCTATATAGCAATCAGAGCAAAAACTAGCCACTGATTACTGTATAAATGTCACTGGCAGGGAAGGGGTTAACACTAGGGGGTGCTCAAGGGGTCAATGCTTCCTCAGTGTGTTTCTAACTGGGGGAAGGAACTGACTGGGGGAGGAGACCAATCACTGCTCCTAGTACTAGGAGCAAATGATCTGTCTCTACTCCCCTGACAGAATGGAGATCTGTCTACATTGACGGATCTCTGTTCTGTCCTTCTCAGGAGCAATTGCAGGTAGACAGCGGCCATCGCAGCTGCTGGCCATGCACATTGGCTCCTACGTCACACGATGGGTGCTATCGCCCCCTATACTCCTTAAAGCCCCCACCGTACATGCTACGACAATTAAAGCAGGAGTGCCATACTGCCGCTGTTAGACGGTGGGTGGCCAGCAAGTGGTTAAGATCTATCCAAAAATGTATTATATCACAGCAGTAAATTCCAGTGTTTTGGGGCCAAGCACAATCCCTTTATCAGGCATAGGTTTTGTACACAGAAAAGGTAGGATAGCCTAATGGAGAAGTGATGTTTGAGACAGTGTCAGGAGAACGAGGACGCATGAGTGTTTTCTCTGGAGATTACATGAATATAAAAAAGTGATCTGAGGCTTTAATTTTAAAAGAGATTATAGAAATTTAAATTCTTCCAACTCCTAGCATTCAATCAAAGCAAGATGTCTGACATTGAAATTTAAAAAAATAAGTCTTATGATAATGTGTTTACCATGCTTGTCAGAGACTTACACTAACGTGATAATATAGGCTTAACCTTCCCCTGTATCTGAAGTTCCCTATCGGGGACCCAGAACACAGAGACCCAGACACCCTCAATTCCATGGATATTTCAATTGCTGCCACCTGAACATCTGTCCCGCTGGGGCAAGTTTACTGATAAGTGTTTGTCATACTGTCAGTGCAGGCACTGTAGGTAAGTGCAATATTATCTACATGCTTGTTTTGGGTTAGTGCTTCCAAATATTGAAGCCTCTGGATCAGCATAACAGTTAGTACACTAGTATTTAGAGATGGAGGCATGAACAATGGCACCCACATTATTCTCTCTGTACTCAGCTCTCCCTTTACATATTTACATTTCACCCCTGTATTATCAGGCTGTTTCATATGGCTTGTGTCCATGTGGACTCTGACCTGTTCTTTCAGCCTCAAATCCAATGACTATCCAAATTTTGCCAACTTCACCTCCACCAAATGTTTTCATTAAGAACATGTGTGGTCAGTAAAATAGCCAAAGCAGCAGCTTTTGCAAATTGCATCATGATCTATTTGTGTTTATAATTTCTTTTGATTTCTGTTCCACAGTCCAGGTGAAAAAATAAGGCATGGGGTCATAGTGATATCTCCAATTATTATCCAAATTGATTCCCAACAGGGTTGATTTTTAGGGCAGTCTTACCAGATTTGGTGAAACATGCCATTTTTGGCTCAGCCTTATCAGCAGGTGCTAGGAATGAATAAATAGATACAAGTTGATTTGAGTAGGACACAATTCAATTTGGTATTCTGGAACAAAGGAGTGAGACATGTCAGGTAACTAATCTTTGTCTTTTTGAAGGCAAGTCTGAGTTTGTGAAGGTAAGCCCTAATTTAGATTCCCATTCCTTAAGAAAGTAAAGATTGTAAAGGCTTTTCTTGAAGGACCAGTTTGTATGAAAGAGAAAGAAAAAGAGTGAGAGAGAGAGACTAACTTCCCATTTCTGGTAAATTTATTGCAACTTGTGTTGCCTTCTCTAGCCCATGATCTAAGATAGGACATATGTTTTCCTGGGATGAACTAAATAAAGCCCCCATAGGGGCCAGGGGGGGCACAGTGTCCCTTAGCATTTACTAAATCTCTGAGTTTGAGGATGTGAACTGTGATGGGATATGTCCCTTCTGAAAGACCTCTATCACATACATTTGCTCCGCCATGAATCATTTTATGTCTGGGAGGCCAAGCTCCCTCCTCTTTTTTGTGCTTATTAATTAATGTGTCAGCCTCAGGTTTTTGCTATTCCAAATTAGGGACATACTAACTTGTCTAATCTGGAGGAAAAGGTTTTGGCAGAGATACAGTATGGGTAACATCTGCAGCTAGAACAAGATCCTGAGTAAAACATTAAGTTAACAATGTTATTTTTTTCACACTATTTAACCACTTGCCTACTGTGCACCTACACCCCCTTCCTGGCCAGACAAAATGTTAGCTTCCGGCACTGCGTCGCTTTAACTGACAATTGTGCGGTCGTGCGATGTGGCTCCCAAACAAAATTGACATATTTTTTTCCCACAAATAGAGCTTTCTTTTGGTGGTATATGATCGCCCGTGCGGTTTTTATTTTTTGCGCTATAAACAAAAAAAGAGCGACAATTTTGAAAAACGACACAATATTTTTTGCTTTTTGCTATAATAAATATCCCATTTAAAAAAAAAAAAAAACACTTTTTATCTCAGTTTAGGCCGATACGTATTCTTATACATATTTTTGGTAAAAAAAAATCAAAAAAAAAAATCGCAATAACCGTATAGTGACTGGTCTGCGCAAAAGTTATATTGCCTACAAAATAGGGGACATAATTATGATTTTCTTTTTTTACTAGGAACGGCGGCGATCTGCGATTTTTTTTTCGGGACTGGGACATTATAGCGGACACATCGGACACTTTTGACACTTTTGTAGGACCATTTACATTTATACAGTGAACAATGCTATAAATAACTGTATAAATATAACTGTCAGGGAAGGGGTTAAATGTATGTCCTAGATTGTGTTCTAACTGTGGGGGGAGGGGGTGACTGGGGAAGGTGACCGGTTGTGTCCCTGTGTACAAGGGACACAGATCGGTCTCCTCTCTCCCTGACAGGGACGTGCAGTTCCATGTCCCAGCTCAATTGTCGGCAATCGCGTGTGCCCTGTGGCCATCGCGGCCGCCGGGCACACGCACAGTGAATTAATGAATGACTTGTATAGCGCAACGCATGCAAACTGAATCGCCTCTGGGCACGGTGTTCTCAGTGACGCGTGCGCGCACGCGCCCCTAGCAGCCCCTAGCAGCTTTAAATGACAGGACGTCATATGATGTGCTGTCAGGACAATACAGTATCCCGCCCACCGTCATTTGACGGCGGGCGGATATCAAGTGGTTAAAGGAAACAATGTCGAGGCCCTAGTTGTCAAGGCCTTGTTTCACAGTTTGTACAAATGGTGATTAATTCTTTGGGAAAAATAAGTAATAAGGGTAAATTAGCTGGGTGCCATACGAAAGGGGAAAAAATGTTGAAGAGCTTCATCTACTGGTGGAGGCAACCTCAAGGGTAAAAGCTCAGATGTATTTGCATTTATTTTGGAATTTGGGAGTTCCTTAAATTTCTGTAGCTCGGACATAAGGCTGGGTAAATAGATTCTGGGTTCAAGTTATGAAATATATACGTTGTGTATAGAGAAGAACTAATTTATTTTTAATTGCAGCAGGACAGGGGTGCTGCAGTTATAAGATCTTCATTTTATTTGCTTTACATCCACCTTAAACTGTTGAATTAAGAGGGTCAGTGTTACTGCCATGCATCTAGTATTTTCACAATTAGAAATTGACAATAACAGCTTCCATGTTTCTCTTTTTATTGGTTTATTTCTATCCTATCATATAGATATATAATGTTGTTTGAAGTGAAAAAGTAATAGCTTTCATTTCCCTGTTGTCTAGGTTTTTTTTTTGCTGCTGCATATGAAACTGTGATGTATAGTCTGACTCTGAAAAAAAAAAGTTTAAATACATGGGGACTGCTTTGATTTAAGCCAATTTAAAATACTTTCAAATGTTTTGTGTTCAATTCTTTTTTTTTTCATGTTGCTTTATAACATACATAAAGGGCCAGATTCTCAGCGGTGTTACGACGGAGTATCTCAGATACCCCGTCATATCGCCGTTTTTTTTGTCTCGTATCTATGCGAGTGATGCTTAGCATCACTTTGGCATAGATACGCTTCTACATCCGACAAGTGTAAAACCATTACACTTGCGGATCGTAGGTGTAATGACAACTCCGGCCACTAGGTGGCCTTTACGTTGTTTTGGCATTTGCATATGCAAATGAGGTAGTACGCCGATTCTCGATCGCTTTTACGCAGCCCCGTCGTCGCGTACGTCATTTTTGTTTGCGTAAGGTTACCCCAGCTTCTATGTGGAGTAACCTTACGAAGTACCGTCGGATGCCGTTGGGTCCCGTCGGATGCCATGTTAAGTATGGCGTCGGGTCAGCGTCGGCTTTTTCCGTCGCTTACGTCGTTTTACTAACTCGTTCGCGAATAGGGAGTTGCGTAAATGACGCTCACGTCGTTTTGACGTCGGTTTCAACTACGCTTTTCGACGTGAGCTGGAGCATGCGCACTGAGCTTTTTCCCCGGCCGGCGCATGCGCAGTTCATTCGACGCGGGGGCGCGCTTAATTTAAATACAAGCCGCCCCATTTGAATTGCGCGGGTTTACGCTGCGCGATTTACGCGACGCAGGCGAAACCTACGGAGCAAGTGCTTAGAGAATAAAGCACTTGCTCTAGTACGATGCGGCGGCGTAGTGTAACTGGCTTACGCTACGCCGCCGGAATTCTTAGAGGATCTGGCCCATAATGTATACTGTAAGTTTACCAGGCTAGTAAATACAGAGCAAAACAATCAAGGAAGAAAAATTAACTGAACAGGGATTAAAAGAAGGATGGTTTTCCAACCTTACAATTTTGTGAACTTAATTTGTTACAGTGTACAAAAATATATATTTTTTTTTATCCATGTTATTACCTAGATATGTGAAAATTACATTTCTGTTACTTATGTGATACTACTTTTAATTTAGTAACATATTGTTTGAAATCAACACTCATGTAGGGGTAAAAAAGTAAAAGCATGTTAGCATTTAAAAAGATGACAACATGTAACTACCTTTAAGCTATTTCTGCTACAAGAAGAACATATAAATCTGGAGAGCTATTATTTCTTCTCGGATAGGGATTAATCACTACTCCTTTGACAGTATAGCCTCTGTGAGAATGCAATAGTAACTTACCCTGATGATTTATTTGACTTCTATCTTACAAGACATAAGAAATGTTTTCTTTTCAAAGTAATTTCCAAATAGTATGTTACTTGCCTATATAAATATACTAACTTTAACATACTGTACTCTAAACCCTACTTAAATAAAAAAAACAATAAAAAAAACAGATGAATGATATTTTTTAGGATTAATATTGTGCAGAAAAGAAAGAAACTTGTGTGAATATAACCTGTTCACTCCTTTTCTCATTTAACCACTTCAAGTCCGAGCACTTTCAATCCCTTCCAGTTTAAGCCAATTTTCAACTTTCAGAGCTGTCACTTTGACAATTACTTATGTAACACTGTACCAATATGAATTTTTATCATTTTTTTTGGAGACAGATTGTCAAGGTCTGGAATCAGGCTCAGGGGCCAGTACCTATAGCAATTGAGCAGCACCTTGCGACAAGCTGGATAGGTATACAAGCAGGTTACCCCGGCCGATGACGTGGGTTCACCTGAGGTGCGGGGGTCTAAGTACTAAGTGGTATTCACCAAAGCTCCTATGAGTGTAGATGAGTTTTGCTGCATGTTAATACCAGGTTTCGCACCTCAGGGTCACCCCACAAAGAGGTGAGCAAGCCAGGATCCAACAGCAGATAAGGAAGGATCGAGCATAAGAATAGTCAATAAACAAGCCAAAGGTCAGTAATAAATGGTTTCAGGTTGGGATTAAGCAAAAGCGTAGTTTAGGAACAAGTCAACGATTGGTAACGAATGGTAGCGAAGATATGGAGAGCAGCAGGAGAGACAAAGGCGAAACATTGGCTGGAGAGAGAGCAGAATAATATGGCAAACAGGAAGTGCAGAGACATGGCTGAATATTTGTACTGTCAGGAAGTCTTAAGCGAAAAGTTATGGGGTTGATTTGAGCAGAAATCTGAAAAGGTCCCACAAACGTTTGACCCAATTTAGCAGATGGAAAATGAACCTCAACATTTTTGGTAGATAACTAAGCTTTGTCACCCACATGAAAAAAAAGGAAGTGATCTACGGTGGCCTTCTTGTAATATTCCTGAGCCTCTTATAAGGCATCAGTCAATTTCTCCTAAATCTCCTTTTATTGTAGTTAATCTGTTGGTAACAGCATGAATTGGAGTTGAGATAGGGAGATCAGGAATAAAAATTGTATGATACATGGAGTTTAGGAAAAAGAAGCTTTGGGAAGTGGAGCTATATTTAGAATTGTTATAAGCAAACTCTGCCATCGGAAGGTAACTCACAAAACTTTAAAGGTATTGTTCCAAAGTTTGATTGGTCCTCTAAGTCTGACCATTAGACTGCAGATGAAGCAGAGGACAGATTAATTGTTACACTCAAAGCAAAGCAAAAGCTTCTCTAAAATGTTGAAGTAAACTGTATTCCTCGGTCAGACACCACATTATCAGGAATTCAATGTAGTTTAAAAACTTCTCAAAACATTACCACTGCAGTTTGTTTAGCAAAGGGTACCCTCTTAACTGGTATAAAATGAGCTTTCGGGGAATACCCAATTACGTCAGGTGACCCTGCCCCCTCTTATGTCATGGGGGTTTCACGTGGAGTGGAGACTGGAGACTGCAGCATCGCCGGACATTGGATCACCACGAGACATAGAGAATAATGCTGGACAGACTGGATTGCATCGCTGGAATGTTTTTTTTATTCTTCCTTTTTTTTATTTTTAATAAAGAACTTATCCCAACTGTGTCTGTGTGTTTTTTTTTTTTTACACTTTCTTTGTGAAATGGTAGGGGTACAATGTACCCGTTACCAATTCACATAGAGGGGGCCAGAATCTGGGGGTCCCCTTTGTTAAATGGGGCTTCCAGATTTCGGTAAGCCCTCGGCCCGCAGACCCCACAACCATCGGGCAAGGGTTGTGGGGATGAGGCCCTTGTCCCTCATCAACATAGGGACATCCTCCCTAATGTTGAGGGCATGTGGCCTGGTACGGTTCAGGAGGGGGGGGGTGCTCTCTCGCCCCCCCTCTTTTCCTGTGGCCTGCCAGGTTGCGTGCTCAGATAAGGGTCTGGTATGAATTTTTGGGAGGACCCTGCGCCATTTTTTTTTATTTTGTGGCGGAGTTCCCCTTAATATCCATACCAGACCTGAAGGGCCTGATATGGAATTTGAGAGGACCCCACGTTTTTTTTGGTTCAGAGTTCCCCTTAATATTCATACCAGACCCAAAGGGCCTGGTAATGGACTGTTGGGAGGAACCCTGCCATTTCTTTCAATGACTTTGATCTGTATTGCCGGGACCAACAACTCATTAATAGCTGTGAGTAGTTTTTAATGACTTTTTTCCTTTAGAAATTACACTTTGTGCAAGAACAGTTCTAAACATGGGAAACATGCGCTACTTTACAGGCATACTATACACACCTCCCGAAAAAAAATGCAGGGGCAGATTCACAAAACAATTACGCCTGTCTAACTGGGGTTAGACAGGAGTAATTTCAAATTTCGCGCGGCGTATCACTAGTTTGAATCCTCAAACCATGATACGCCGGCTTCGGGCTTCGATCCGAGAGGCTTACGTCTTCGTAAGCCTTCGGATCTACGCTGCCATCTATTTGCGGCCGCTGGGAGGAGTTTGCGTCGTTTTGGTGCGTCGGGATATGCAAATGTGTTTTTACGGGGATTCACGAACATACGAGCGGGCGTCGCAATCGTTTTCGTCTATTTTTTTATACGTAATGTTAGAGCAGCTTTTTGCTGCTCTAACTTTACGTAGCCCATGTTAAGTATGGCCGTCGTTCCCGCTTCGAATTTATTTAAAATTTTATTTTGTTTACGTAACTCGTCGGGACGTGGATCGCCCGTAAAGTACGCTACATAAACAACGAATGACGTCACGACGTGATTTCGCGCAATGCACGGCGGGAAATTTGCGAACGGAGCATGCGCAGATCGATCGCCGCGGGAACGCGCCTAATTTAAATGTTTCACGCCCCCTACTCGCGCAGATGGATTGCGACGGGAGAAATACACTACGCCGCCGTCGTTTACCGTAGAAAATCTACCTGAATTCCACGTAGAGCAAGGTAAAAAACGGCGGCGTAGTGTATTTCTGATACGCTACGATAATCCATTTCTCTGTGATTCTGCCCCGCAGTTTTTAAAACTTTTTTTGCATTGATACATGTCTCCTGGGGCAGGACCCAGGTCCCCAAACACTTTTTATGACAATAACTTTTCGAATTTGCCGTGAACACCCCAAATTGTTCACTGTTCGCCAAATAGGTGAACAGCCAATGTTTGAGTCGAACATAAAGCTCATTCCTAGAGCAAAATAACTAAATGAAAAATGCATGCTACTATTATTGGCTAGAATTTCCAGTCTCTCTTTTCTCATTTCAGTAAGTCTCTGATCAATTTAAATACATCATTTAATAAATGCCTTGAAAGCATCAGGATTTTCTACTCTGGCAAGCTTATCTTTTTCCTTGCTAGATTCCAAGTGGTATCTGAAATCCAACATTAGAATTCAGTTGTTTACTCTGCAACAGAGCATCTACCCTGACGTAAATTGCTGTGCAACTTTGCCTCAGCAGTAGTGCAGTCATCAGGATCTTTGAAAACTTGATTCATAGCAGTCACAAAAGAATAAGAATTATTCAAGATGGGTTTGTCTTGCAAACATGCAGGTCACCCTGGCTGATGACAAAAGTTCACTTAAGGTGCAGGGTCTAAGTACTAAGTGGTATTCACCAGAGTTCCTGATAGTGAAGATGGGTTTTGCTGCATGTATGTACCAGGTCACAGTCCTCAGGAGACCCCCCAGGAGGTGAGCAAGCCGCGGTTTAGTTGCAGATAAGCAGGTAGGGGTCGAACAGAAGCGTAGTCAGTAAACAAGCCAAGGGTCAGTAATGAATGGTTGCAAGTTGGGATTAAGCAAAAGCATAGTTAAAGTGGAGCTCCAGCCACAATTTCACTTTTTAAATATAAATACCCCTTTAATACTCAAGCTTAATGTATTCTAGTAAAGTTAGTCTGTAAATTAAGGTCCGTTTTGTTAGGTTGTTACAGCATTTAGATACTTTATAAAATAGAAATTGACTGGGGCCATCTTAAGTGTGGGCATCATGAAGCCAGACTGTATGACTTCCTGGATTTCAGCCTTGCAGATCTCGCACATGCTCAGTACTGCACAAGCAATGTAATAGGTTTTAGTCAGGTTTCCTATGGGAGTGTCAGAGGAAGTTGCCGCCCCTTATCTATGCAAACCTCTCCTCCCTCCAGGAACCAGTAAATTTACTAAATAATTTGTTTCTATGCAGATATATGTACATAACAAGATATATATCTCTTGTTGTATATGTATCTTGTGTGTGTGTGTGCGCGTACATACTAAACTTGTGTGCCGTCAATAAATTAATTTTCTTTTGTTTCGCATTAGCCGTTACTTCGTATTTTGGGATGGTGGGAACCCCTCATAATGAGCACAGCAGGGGTACAGCCCCAGGAAGTCAGCACAGCACAGGGATGGTGAGAAACGCCCTCATAATGAGCACAGCAGATATACAAACCCAGGAAGTCTGCACAGCACAGGGATGGTGGGAACCCCTCATAATGAGCACAACAGAAGTACAGTCACCCTAGACTGGCTTGTGTGATAGGCTGAACACAGATTCTATCCACTATCACATGAGCCGTCTAGGGGGGGCGGGACCCTGTTACAGCGTCACCGCCAAACACAGACCGAGCCAGCCAGTTCCGTAACAATACATGCCCTTCCCCCTTCTGCCCTGCCCTCGTCCCCCCACCGAGTACATAATTAGTGTGGTGGGCGGGGCTGTTAACATCTCTCCACCTCCGCTCGCTCGAGATTATTTTCAAGTCCCGCGATACTTCAGCACGGCAACCTTACTGTCTCCTGGGATTGATGATAAACATTTCCCAGGAGGCATAGCAGCGCTGGATGATGCGTTGAGGCCGCTGCTCCGCGGCGGGAGAAATAAACTCATGGCAATAACACAGTGAGTTTTTAAATAAAAAAACATGACAAATATAATTAAGGGGGCAGTGTTAAATAGAATGATATAAAGTTGAAAAAGAGGGTGGAGCTCCACTTTAAGGAATAAGCCAAAGGTCTATAATGAAAGGTAACAAAGATATAGACGATAGCAGCAGAGACAAGAGCAGGATATTCCAGATGTTCAAGACAAAGAGGGTTCAAGGCAGGATCATTCACAGAATAGTCCAGGGAACTGTCCAGCATTCCAGGTAAACAGCAAGAAGAGTCATTGCCAGCCTCAGGTTTAAGTCTGGGACCTGATACAGATAGAGCTTTCTTTTGGTGGTATTTAATCGCCACAGTTTTTTTGGGGGGCGGGGGGTTTATATAAAAAGTAAAAAAATAACAAAGTTTTTGAAAAAAACATTTTTTTGCTTCGTTTTTGTTATAAAACTTTGCAAATAAATATACTTTCTTCATAAATTTAGGCCAAAATGTATTCTGCTACATATTTTGGGATGAAAATAACCCAAAACAGTATATACTATTCAGTGTGTTTAGTGTGAAAGTTATAGAGTGTAAAAACTATGGGATATACATTTGAAAATTGATCATTTGAAGCGCTAAAATTAGGGATTTCCCATTGCATCAGAACGGGCGGGGTCACCCATACATATAACTGGTAACTCTGCAGTGTTTCTCTTTTGCGTCAGAGGGGGCGAGGTCACACCCGCACACGTCATGGGTGGCCCCACCCTCAGCTATTTTAGAGCTGTCACGGCGGGCATCTCCCACGGAGGAGGATCGGATCATGGCGGCGTGTTTTTCCATATCTTCGGGTCGTGGAAGAATTACATCTCTGGATTTTTGTTTTATTCTTTAATAAAGGACTTGTGAAATGGTAGGGGTACAATGTACCCCATTACCAATTCACATAGGGGGACCGGGATCTGGGGTCCCCTTTGTTAAAGGGGCTTTCCAGATTCCGATAAGCCCCCTGCCTGCAGACCCCCACAACCACTGGGCAAGGGTTGTGGGGATGAGGCCCTTGTCCTCATCAGCATGGGGACATCCTCCCCATGTTGAGGGCATGTGGTCTGGCAGGGTTCAGAATTGGTGGTACTCTCCCGTCCCCCCCCTTTTCCTGCGGCCTACCGGGTTGCGTGCTCGGATAAGGGTCTGGTATGGATTTTTGGGGTGACCCCAACATTTTTTTTTATTATTATCTTTGCGCAGGGATCCCCTTATTATCCATACCAGACCTGAAGGGCCTTGTATGGAATTTGGGGGAGCCCCACACATTTTTTTTTTACATTTTGTTTTGGGGTTCCCCTTAATATTCCCCAAAGAACCTGGTAATAGACTGGGGGGTATGTCAGGGATCAGGGTGCTGGTATGGCTTATGGTGGTGGTCATGGTGCTGGTATGGTGTATGGCGGTAATCAGGAGACTGACACCCTGCTGTACACTCACATTGTTTTGTTTGTTTTTTATTGAGAGGCTGTTTTAATAAATGCATATGCTTTTAAATATTTCCCATGTACGTTTCACCAGATTTTTACATGTGCCTGGTGAATTTGGATTTTATATTGGCTGTGGGCCAGTCGCTAGCGGGTTATTTGTTAGTGCTTTGTTGCAGGGGTTTATTTGGGAATACCCTATGTGCCCTATGTGTGTGGGTGACACGAGTATGCACTGTAATGGGTGTATACACACTTCTGAGCCTCCTCCGTTCCACTAATAATTTCAGAATACTGGGGCTGCATATTAACTTCTGCCTGGAGCCTCATTTTTTGTTAAATGGGTCCAGTCAGAAGGTTCACTCTAACCAGTCATAATAGTCCTAATAGGAGCTAAAAACGTAAAAAGCATGAAAAAACCTGTGAAGGAAGTAAACACTTTGTTATGTCTTAGCATCACAATAAATCAGTTATGTTTGGCCCCCGTATTCATTAATGGCCATGGGACAATTAAACCATACTCTGAAGGTACACTCTAGGTATCCATTATCTGCAAAACACTTTATGGAATAACCTTTTTTCTGCTGTCAAAGGTCCACTGGAATGTATTCATAGTAAACATTAATATATATTTTTTTGTTGTTCAGCTTATTATATGTAGACTATAAATGGAGTGGGGTAATTCTGATGGAGAAAAGAATCTAAGTTGCTTTTTGTGATATCCAACAGTGATTCTGCATCCATGTTATTTCGTTCTTTGTAAGGTTGTTAGGGAAATCTACATTTCTAGGCCAGAGACGCTGGCACTTTGTACTTCTGACTATGAGCAACATATGAATTTCAATTTGGTTTAAAGAAAACTGCTAATGAACTCAACTGAAGTGAAGCTAATCTGCCGAAAGAACTAAAATGCTTACTTTGTATTTAGAATTTTCCTTTTGCTTTCCACGGATTTTCAGATAAAAGTAAAATCTACAGCAGCTTTGAATATATATTTAAAATGGCACAAGGGAATGAAGTGTTCTTTGAAGGTTTAGGAGAAATGTGTTTCTTGGATTCTTGACATTAAACTTATACAGAGCTTTAAAGAAGAGATGGGCTTGGAAAACATGGACTTTACTGATTAAAGCTCCCCAATCTGGAGAGACTGGTAAATGTCCCAAATCTGTATCCTAATTAAAGGGGTTGTAAAGGTTTGTTTTTTATTTTCTAAATAGGTTTCTTTAAGCTAGTGCATTGTTGGTTCACTTACATTTTCCTTCGATTTACCTTCTAAATGTTTTTTTTCTTAGTCTGAGTTAGGGCTGCGCATCTTCACCGGTCTCCCAATTCGATGCGATTACGATTATCATAGTAAAGGATATGGTCAGAGACTGCAGGCATGCTACAGGAGATGGTCAGAGACTGCGTGCATGCTACAAGAGATGGTCAGAGACTGCGTACATGCTACAGGAGATGGTCAGAGACTGCTTGCATGCTACAGGAGATGGTCAGAGACTGGGGACATGCTACAGGAAATGGTCAGAGACTGCAGAAATTATACAGAAGATCAGCAGGTAAGTATGATTTTTATTTTAAAGAAAAAAAATAATACCCTTTAGTATCACTTTAACAAACCCATTGAGTCTTTTGGCAGCAACTTGCATAGTAAACAGGTTAACATCACTGCACAAATAAAAAAAAGGAGGCATTCCAATCAGCAAGAAATATACTGCTTCTAGATCAGTAGATGGTTCCAGAGGGGAGAGATGATATGGAAATCACAGGAAGAAATTAGACAGTAAAAGTTTGTGCAGCCCCCAATGTGTTAGGCACAAAGTACACACACACACAGGATAGCTGCAGTAGGGAAGGGGGGGGGGGTGTACCACCTTTACACTCACCCATACATCAAGCATGACAGGCTTATCTCTCACCTCCGGAGCACTTCCATCCCCCCTCCTCTCCTCACAGCTCATTTGTAGTTTCCAGAAGCCAACTTTATGGCTCATCTCACGGATGTTACAACAGCGGCAGTGTCAGCTCCGTGCAGTGATCTGTGTGTCTGGTCTCTCAGCTCCTCGTGCAGCTGGGCACCGCCCATCGGGGGAGATGACCAGTGTCACTGTCCAGTCAGAGCTCCAAATCACAGAGGAGGGGGAGATCGTGGGTGGGGGCAGCAACAAGGCTCAGGGCTACGTTGTGTGGGTTAAGGAGGGGACAGCTCCAGGCGCAGCCAGCCGATCGGCGTCATTTCTTTCTAGCAAAGACATTGCTGTGCGGGGGAGGGGCCGCGATGACATCATTAATAATCAATTATTGCCCAATACCTCGATGCAGAATCGGGCAGGGTATAATCTCGATGCATCGATGCAGCGATCATTTTCAACACCCCTTGTCTGAGTTTCTCACTTCCTGTTTCTCCTCAGTAAACTTGTCCCATTATCCAAGCCTTTCTGGCTGGGGGTTAGTCAGCCAGAACTGCTTACTGAGGAGGAACAGGAAGTGAGAAATTCAGACAAAGAAAAAAAAACATTTAGATGGGAAATGGAAGGAAAAGGTAAGTGAATCAACAGTGCACTAGCTTAAAGGAACCTATTTAGAAAATAAAAAACAAACCTTTACAACCCCTTTAATGTTACAATATTTTCAATATGCATCTATATTGTTGCTGTTAGTAGACATTGTGCAACATGTTAAAGGTTTACTGGTAGACTTACTGGAAAGGTAGATCTAGTAATAATTAAAAGGTAACTGCATAGGATATATTCTCTCTCTCTCTCTCTCTCTCTTTCTCTCTCTCTCTTTTTTACAAATAAACATTTAATAGAAAAAAATGAAAATAAAAAGAATTCATGGCTACCCTGGAATGCTATGTTCACTGGCCAGATAGTACAGGAGGCTGAACAAAGGCTAAACAAAAGAGTCCCTGTGGTTCCAGAAGTGAAGCTGTCCACAGGAGATGCTTGGTTTCCCACAGGAACATAGACAGAAACAGGGTTAATAAACAGATCAGAGTCAGTACAGGTGACAGGCAGTGGTAATGCTGACTGGTGTGGGAGTGATCAGGGATGCTGTTGCTGGCTGCATTGGTCTGGTGACACGGTACTGCTGTGGTGGTAATTAGGGACACTGTTTCTGGCTGCACTGGTCTGCTAACATATTACTGGTGTGTCAGGCCCTGTACACACGAGGAGAAATGTCCGATGAGACAGGTCCGACGGACCGTTTTCATCGGACATGTCTGAAGGGATCTTTTGGTCTGATGTGTGACGTAAAAAGACACCGACATGCTGGCAAAAGGAAGTTCAATGCTTCTACGCATGCGTCGAATCAATTCGACGCATGCATGGGATTTCGGTCCAAAGGTTGGGCGTACTAACCAGCAGACATGTCCGATGGACAGGTTTCCAGCGGACAAGTTTCTAAGCATGTTTAGAAACTTTTGTTCGCTGGAAACCTGTCCGCTAGGCCGTACACATGATCAAACATGTCCGCTGAAACTGGTCTGTGGACCAGTTTCAGCGGACAAGTCTCCTCGTGTGTACGCGGCCTTAGAGATTAAGGACCCAGTTTGAAATTGTAGGTAGGGGATGGCTGGGACTAGTGTCTCACAGGAACGTAGTCAGTGGGAAGTTTAGATGGGTCATTTCATATGGCAGACAGAGACATGGTCAATAAACAGGCAAAGGATTGGTCCAGGCAATAGGCAGAACCATTGTTAATAAAAATACCAGGGTTAGTACAGGCGGCAGACGGGCAAGACTGCACTGGTGAGGTGGTGATAAGAGACACTTTTGCTAGCTGCACTGGTCTAATGAAACTGCATTAGTGTGGCGACAATCATTGACACCATTGCTGGCTGCACTGGTCTGGTGACACTGTACTAGTGTAGTGGTGATCAGGGACACTGTTGCTGGCTGCATCGATCTGGAAACACTGTACTGGTGTGTGGTCACTGGTCAACCAGAGACACTGGCTGGCTGTACTGGTATTGTGACAGTGTACTCATATGGCTAATGATTAAATACACTAGTATGGTGACACTCTGCTAATATGTCTAATGATCAGGGACACTGGCTAGCTGCACTGGCACTGGGGTGACATCCAGTGTCTGTGATCACTAGCTATCCCAGTGCAGAGTCACCATAGATATCAGCTGTCTGCTCTGGTGACACTGTACAGATCACAGTTTGACACACTCTGTTTTCTTTCACGGTCAATCAGTGTCCAGTTTTTTTATCAGGGTTATAGAAAGTCTAAAATTGTGAAACACTATATCCTTCGTTCCTGTGCCACGTAGTTCTGTGAGATTTTGTAGCAACCTCTGGAAGCTGAACGAAGTGTTAAAATTTTGTCCCCATATCCATGATTGATAAACCAATTATTCCTGTCAGGTTTATGACATCCATGATTTCATGAGGGAAATGTTGGCAGGTCACTCTGACAGATGAAGCAAATGAAAATAAAGCTGCGTACACACAATTGGTTAAACCGATGAGAAAGGTCTGATGGACCGTTTTCATCAGACCAAACCAATCGTGTGTGGGCGCTGTCGGTTATTTATCCATCAATTAAAAAAGTAAACTTGTTTTAAATTTAACCAATGCAGAATCAAGTCGACGCTTGCTTGGAAGCATTAACCACTTCCATACCGGCCTATAGGGGAATCACGTCATGGTGATCCCCTTGCCGATGAGACAGGACGTTGCACAACGTCCTGTCTTCACGGCGTTCTAGGGCGCGCGCGTGCGCCGCCGGCGGCGCGCGCGCCCGCGGCACCACCCGCGATCCCGCGCGCGTGCCCGACGGCCGTGATTGCCGCCGGGCACCCGCGATTTCCGGAAATCACGGCAGGAGTGTGGATCTGTGTGTGTAAACACACAGATCCACCTCCTGTCAGCGGTGAGGAGACTGATGTGTGTTCCCAGTACAGAGGAACACACATCGATCTCCTCCCCCTGTGAGTCCCCCTCCCCCTACCGTTAGAACATACTTTTAGGACACATTTTAACCCCTTCAGCGCCCCCTAGTGTTAACCCCTTCCCTGCCAGTCACATTTACACAGTAATTAGTGCAGTTTTATAGCAATAATCGCTGTGTAAATGTGAACGGTCCCAAAAACGTGTCAAAAGTGTCCGATATGTCCGCCGCAACGTCACGGTCACAAAAAAAAAACGCAGATCCCCGCCATTACTAGTAAAAAAAATTAAATAAAAATGCCATAAATCTATCACCTATTTTGTAGACGCTATAACTTTTGCGCAAACCAATCAATATACGATTATTGCGTTGTTTTTTTACCAAAAATACGTAAAATACGTATCGGTCTAAACTGAGGGGAAAAAAAGTTTTTTTTTAAAAAAATATTGTGAGATGTATTAAATAATAAGGAAAAAATATTGTGTTTTTTTTTTAAATTGTCGCTCTTCTTTTGTTTATAGCGCAAAAAATAAAAACCGCAGAGATGTTCAAATACCACCAAACGAAAGCTCTATTTGTGTGGGGAAAAAAACATAATGATTTAATTTGGGTACAGTATTGCCTGACCGCGCAATTGTCATTCAAAGTGCAACAGCGCTGAAAACTAAAAATTGGTCTGGGCAGGAAGGGGGTGAAAATGCCCTGTATGGAAGGGGTTAAACTTCATTTTTTTTCAGTACGTCGTTGTGTTTTACGTCACCGCGTTCTGACACGATTGTTTTTTTAACTGATGGTGTGTAGGCACGACTGATGAAAGTCAGCTTCATCGGTTAACCTATGGAAAAATCCATCAGACCGTTCTCATCGGTTTGACCGATCGTGTGTACGCGGCTTAAGACCTTCATGACCCCAGAGGGTTTGTGGCAGGATGGCGGAATACCCTTTGAGCTATCCCATTAAATTTGAGTGGAAGAAGCAGATGATGGACACACATTGTTATCCTACCTAGGTGATGTAGTTATTTATATCACAGACCTGGAAAGTCACATCCCAAAAGTGCAAATCATCCTAAATTCCAGGATGATTTGCGAGAGTGTCTGGCCATTAAGTGTGCTTTGGAGGCACCTACTGTACAGTAATTTTTGTAGGGGCGCAGCTTCAGACTAGTAACAGACATTCTCCCTTAACCACTTAAGGACCGCATCCTGCACATATACGTCGGCAGAATGGCACGGCTGGGCACAAGCACGTACCTGTACGTCCTGTTTAAGTGCCCAGCCCCCGCAGTGCGCTACCGCAACCCAGTCCGAAGCTCCGTTACCTGCGGGACCCGCGGACCCAATCGACGTCAGAGTCCCACGATCGGTCCCCGGAGCTGAAGAATGGGGAGAGCCGTGTGTAAACACAGATTCCCCATTCTTCACTGCGGCGCTGTCATTGATCGTCTGTTCCCTGATATAGGGAAACGCGATCAATGATGTCACACATCCAGCCCCGCCCCCTACAGTTAGAAACACATGTGAGGTCACACTTAACCCCTTCAGTGCTCCCTTGTGGTAAACTCCCAAACGGCAATTGTAATTTTCACAATGCATTTTTATAGCATTTTTTGCTGTGAAAATGACAATGGTCCCAAAAATGTGTCAAAATTGTCCGATGTATCCGCCATAATGCCGCAGTCACGAATAAAATCACTGATTGCCGCCATTAGTGAAAAAAACATTATTAATAAAAATGCAATAAAACTATCCCCTATTTTGTCAACGCTATAAATTTTGCACAAACCAACTGATAAATGATTATTGCGATTTTTTTTTACCAAAAATATGTACAGGAATACGTATCGGCCTAAACTGAGAAAAAAAATGTTTTTGTATATCTTTTTTGGGGGTAATTATTATAGCAAAAATTAAAAAATATTTTTTTTCAAATTTTTCGCTCTATTTTTGTTTATAGCGCAAAAAATAAAAACCGCAGAGATGATCAAATCCCACCAAAAGAAAGCTCTATTTGTGGGAAAAAAGCACGACCGCACAATTGTCAGTAAAAGCAACGCAGTGCCGAATCGCAAAAACTGGCCAGGTCCTTTACCTGCGTCTTAAGTGGTTAATATGAGTGGACCAAGTGTTTAGTAAGTTCCTATATGTGGAACAAAAGTCACTCAGTCTGCTGAACTGACTAACTTTCAATCCATGTAAATCTAGCATTACCCCTGTGACAATACCCTCTGTTGTGTGTGTGTTTTCTGCAATGTTGATGAATGAAAAATAGGAAATCTCGCGCCAAAATATGTGTAATTAATTAAATGGTTGTTACAATCATATAACTAATAATGAGCTGCTCCCTAAAGAAACAGTAAACTGAATCAAATATGTGAACAAAAGTGAAAAAACATATAGTTAATAAATATATTTAAATAAATATGAATAGTGTTAATAATAAATAATTGAATGAAAAAGTAGGGTGGAATACAATTGATAAACCAATAGTCCAAATTATGTCAGACATAATTAAACAAAATAAATCAGAATATATATATATATATATATATATATATATATATATATATATCTATCCATTAATAAATCCGTGTTCAATGGAAACGTTTTTCAATGTGACGATATTCACCTCCACCAGATTTGAGATTCACCCCAAATGTGCACAAAAAGATGGCTCCTTACCACATTTTTTGGTTAGCGCAATTTTCTTTTTCTATTTACCACAAGGTGTTGACCTTTTTAATTAAAAAGAGGTCAAATACAGCTTGGTCACAAAACCAGTAATCCATGTGTTGCTGTGCGTTCCTTATACTTTTAATGCAGCTCCAAATTTCACAGTACCGATCGGAGTAAGAGGGAGACCACCATAGTATAATACCGTTTTATTAAAGGAATATAAAATCAAACAATGCCAAGTGGCCTCTTACTTGTGTTGGTGCTTTGGTCCTGGCACTGAGGCTAACAAGCGTTCAGAGAAAGTACGTCGTAAGCAAGCTTCCTGACGACTTGGCAATCACGAAACGTACGTCGAGGCGCCTGGTTACGTACAATCACGCACTTCCAGTCCCGCTGGCTCTCCGGTTCCAAGAGTTGGAACGCACGTCAGCTTTCCCCAGTGTGGAGCACTCCTCATCAAACATTGCAACGTTTGTTAGCTTCAGTGCCAGGACCAAGGCACCAACACAAGTAAGAGGCCATTTGGCATTGTTTGATTTTATATTCCTTTAATAAAACGGTATTATACTATGGTGGTCTCCTTCTTTCTCTGATCGGTACTGTGAAAATTGGAGCTGCATTAAAAGTATAAGGAACGCACAGCAACGCATGGATTACTGGTTTTGTGACCAAGCTGTATTTGACCTCTTTTTAATTAAAAAGGTCAACATCTTGTGGTAAGGAGCCATCTTTTTGTGCACATTTGGGGTGAATCTCAAATCTGGTGGAGGTGAATATCGTCACATTGAAAAACATTTCCATTGAACACGGATTTATTAATGGACTTTATATATATATACATTTTTTTATATATATTTGGTATATCAGTTGTATTCCCTACTTTTTCATTCAATTATTTATTATTAACACTATTTATATTTATTTAATTAGATTTATTCACTATATGTAATATTCTAGCGCCCCTGTTTTTCACTTTTGTTCAAATGTTGATGAATAAATATGGGCAGGGAGCTCTCCACTTGAAACTGATCACCCGCAATATATTTATTTTGTTTAGGATATCACTTTGGCAGTACGTTTTATATCTCCTACCCTTATTTTTAGCTAACTTGGTACATTACTTTTTTGCTTTTTTTAAACCACTTTTAAAATTACAATGACTGTGTGACTGTGTAAAATAACTCCAACTAAAAGTGTATTCTCTGCTATGGAAACACCTAGGCCGCGTACACACGATCAAATTTATCTGCTGAAACCTGTCCGACGGATCGTTTCAGCAGACAAATCCAATCGCGTGTACGGGCGAGCAGACAGGTTGGTCCATCGGACAAATTTCAAAGCATGCTTTGAAATTTGTCCGCTACAAACCTGTCCGTCGGATATGTCCGCTGGTTAGTACACTAACCAGCGGACAGAACTGTCCGCGCATGCGTCAAATGGATTTGACGCATGCGTGGAAGTATTTTACTTCCTGGAGTGGTGACGTAGCGGCGTCAACTTCACTGGCACATCCTCAGACCGAGGGGATTTTCGTCCGAAGGTGTGTACACGCCATCGGACCAAAATCCGATGAGACATGTCCGCTGCAAACGGTCCGTCGGACATGTTTGAGCGGACATGTCTCATCATGTGTACGCGGCCTTATAGATGACACATTACTTGAATTTAGAACAAATTGCTTATGGCATATAATTTGTGGCATTTTTACCTTTCCCAGATTCTGGAACAGCTAGACTGTGCTTTTCCTCTTGTTACCTTATTTTTTCCTTTAGAAAGGTTACATAAAGTGACTATTACATTGCATGAAGGTCAACACATATTAATTTTAGATAAGTTGCATATTAAATACAGATCGAGACACAGCTTAATATTGTATGTGCTTAAGCCCCGGAGTTTTAAAAAATCCAATTTAAGTCACATTGCTGTAAGTAATGAAGCTGATAGAAGAAAGTAGACAATTTTATATTAGGTATGTATTCAGTTCAAAATAAGAATAGATGTTAAATCTATTTTGGGATAATAGAACAAGACATAAAATAAACAATGCAGGAGGGAATCCGTTCCCTTAAGGAATTTCAATCTTAGCGACATGGTGGGAGGCAGATAGACACTGCTGACAGCTATGAGCAGAGTGCTGAATTGAAGCTGATCCGTCACTTGCATTATACTGAATGGTGACAGCAGTTTATTATGTGTGACTTTGTTGCCAACATTAACCTTCACCAACCAAGAACATTTTTAAATCATTTTTTCTATAGGCTTCAAGAAGTTTCTGTTTTAGTTTAAGAGCTATAAATAATTTATTGTAACTTACAGCATTTCATTCAAGTATTTTTTTGTTCTTAAAAGGAATTCATTTTTCTTGTACTGAACATTTTCTTATCTAATTCACCTATTATATGAAAACTATAAGCATAAAGTGCATACTATATAAATTCAACAAAATTACATTTACTCATAAACACTCTAAGGCTGCGTACACACCACTGGGTACACACCACTGTACACACGATCAAACCAAAATCCCCGCTGGCAGACAGCGCGGTGACGTTGCGGTGATGTTGACGCCGCCACGTCACCGAACCAGGAAGTGAAAAACATCCACGCATACGTCGAATCCATTCGACGCATGTGTGGGCAGATATATCTGCTGGTTAGTGTACTAACCAGCGGACATGTCGCACGGACGGCTTCCCAGGAGACAGATTTTAAAGCATGCTTTAAAATTTGTCTGCTGGAAAAACCTGTCTGCTCGCCCGTACACACGATTGAATTTGTCTGCTGAAGCGGTCCGTCGGACTGTTTTCAGCAGATAAATTTGATCGTGTGTACGCGGCCTAATACTGTAGTAAGCATTGTTCAGTGGCACAAAAAAACAAATACTGTTATGTTTTTTTTTTTTTTTAAACATAGTTGCGTAAAAAGGATTTATGCTGCCACCACTGCATTCCTTTCACAGCCCAGTGGGATTTATGATTTCTAAATATGCATATATTCACTTTTTGAACTGCAATACCTTCCAAGTAGCATACATAATAACAAGCCCAGAAGAAGAGGTTTATTTTCTAAATGAACAAATTGTTACATAGATACATTATAGGATGGGAAATAGGTTTCAGCAGATATCAAAAGGGAACTATAAACTTGTTAACTGGGTGATCTTACTACTTGCTGTTTCATTCTTGGTGTCACCATTGTTAAAGAATAAGCTATTGGAAATTGTTCTTGATGATGAATAATACGATCTTCTTATGCTTTGCATATTCTTTATCTCCAAACATTGAATGTATTATTTTCAGCAGAAACAGAGATCTGTTATTAGTTTCACAATGTTATGTCTCTTTTTCCAGAAATTTAGTTAGCCTCATTAGGTTACAAAAAGAGAAATGCAGTCATACAGATATTTTACAAGGGACCTTCATTTTCATAGAATATAATTTCTAAAAATGATTGTTTGGCCCTAAAAATACCAGAAAAGACCCAGTGCTCTCAGTAATTTACATAGACTTGGTCAGACACTAGAGTTGAGCAAAGTTCGAGCCAAGCCCGAACATAACAGGTCCCCCCGTTCGGCGAACACTCACATTTTTGGGGCGCTTGGCAAGATGTTTACCCGCCATGTGCCCTATAATGCACTGCGTGATGCACAGTGCATTCAAGCTTTTGGAGAAAAAAAAAAACGTTGCCAGCAATAGAAAAATCCTAGCCATAATTATTCATAAGGAATAATATGCAAGAGTACAATAATTTAAAAAGGTTATAAAGGTGTTTAAAGCGGAGTTCCGGCCACAATTTCACTTTTTAAATATAAATACCCCTGTAATACACAAGCTTAATGTATTCTAGTAATGTTAGTCTGTAAACTAAGGTCTGTTTTGTTAGGTTGTTACAGCATTTAGATACTTTATAAAACAGGAATTGATCGGGGCCATCTTAAGTGTGGGAATCCATGAAGCCAGACTGTATGACTTCCTGGATTTCAGCCTTGCAGATCTCGCACATGCTCAGTGCTGCACAAGCAATGTAATAGGTTTCAGATCAGGTTTCAATAGCAACGGGAGTGTCAGAGGAAGTTGCCGCCCCTTATCTATGCAAACCTCTCTTCTCCTCCTCCTTCCAGGAACCAGTAAATATACTAAATAATTTGTTCCTGTGCAGATATATCTACATAACACGAAATTATATTTATATATATATATATATATATATAATCATGTTATATATGTAGTGTGTATACATATACTAGACATGTGCACTGTCAATAAATTCATTTTGTTTAGTTCCGTTTCGCATTAGCCGTTATTTAGCCGGTATTTTGTGCCCGAAACTCATCCCATCCCTGTGCTGACTTCCTGGAAACCCCTCATAATGAGCACAGCAGGAGTACAAACCCAGGAAGTCAGCACAGCACAGGGATGGTGGGAACCGCTCATAATGAGCACAGCACAGGGATGGTGGGAACCCCTCAAAATGAGCACAGCACAGGGATGGTGGGAACCCCTCAAAATGAGCACAGCACAGGGATGGTGGGAACCCCTCAAAATGAGCACAGCACAGGGATGGTGGGAACCCCTCAAAATGAGCACAGCACAGGGATGGTGGGAACCCCTCAAAATGAGCACAGCACAGGGATAGTGGGAACCCCTCAAAATGAGCACAGCACAGGGATGGTGGGAACCCCTCAAAATGAGCACAGCACAGGGATGGTGGGAACCCTTCAAAATGAGCACAGCACAGAGATGGTGGGAGCCCCTCATAATGAGAACAGCAGGAGTACAAACCCAGGAAGTCAGCACAGCACAGGGATGGTGGGAACCGCTCATGAAGGGTTCCCACCATCCCTGCGCTGTGCCGACTTCCTGGGGCTGTACTTCTGCTGTGCTCATTATGAGGGGTTCCCACCATCCCTGTGCAAATTCCATCACATCAGCACATTACATTACCCCCACCAAATCGCATCGCCCAAGCACATTGCATTGCAGCCCGCCAAATCGCATCACATCGCCCCACCACCAAATCGAATCACCCCAGCACATCGCATTGCCAATTTGCATTGCACATTGCATCGCCCTCCACCAAATTGCATCGCCCAAGCACATTGCATTGCCCCACGCCAAATCGTATAACATCAGCACATTGCATTGCCCCCCCGCCAAATCGCATCACATCAGCACATTGCATCACCCCCACCAAATCACATCGCCCAAGCACATTGCATTGGCCCTGACAAAAATGATCACATTGCATCACCCCACCACCAAATTGCATCACCCCAGCACACTGCATTGCCCCCACCAAATCGCATCACATCAGCACATAGCATCGCCCCCCCCCCCCCAAAAAAAAAAAATCACATTGCCCCCCCAGACAAATTGCATCGCACCAGCACATTGCATTGCCCCCACCAAATCACATCACCCAAGCACAGTGCATTGTCCCCCGCCACATCGCATCACCCCGCCACCAAATCGCATCGCCTCAACACATTACATCCCCCCCAGCGCATCGCATTGCCCCGCCAAATTCCATCACATCAGCACATTACATTACCCCCACCAAATCGCATCGCCCAAGCACATTGCATTGCAGCCCGCCAAATCGCATCACATCGCCCCACCACCAAATCGAATCACCCCAGCACATCGCATTGCCAATTTGCATTGCACATTGCATCGCCCTCCACCAAATCGCATCGCCCAAGCACATTGCATTGCCCCCACGCCAAATCGTATAACATCAGCACATTGCATTGCCCCCCCGGCCAAATCGCATCACATCAGCACATTGCATCACCCCGGCCAAATCGCATCACATCAGCACATTGCATCACCCCCACCAAATCGCATCACATCAGCACATTGCATCACCCCCACCAAATCGCATCACATCAGCACATTGCATCACCCCCACCAAATCGCATCACATCAGCACATTGCATCACCCCCACCAAATCGCATCACATCAGCACATTGCATCACCCCCACCAAATCGCATCGCCCAAGCACATTGCATTGGCCCTGACAAAAATTATCACATTGCATCACCCCACCACCAAATTGCATCACCCCAGCACACTGCATTGCCCCCACCAAATCGCATCACATCAGCACATAGCATCGCCCCCCCCAAAAAAAAAATCACATTGCCCCCCCAGACAAATTGCATCGCACCAGCACATTGCATTGCCCCCACCAAATCACATCACCCAAGCACAGTGCATTGTCCCCCGCCACATCGCATCACCCCGCCACCAAATCGCATCGCCTCAACACATTACATCGAATTGCATCCCCCCCAGAGCATCGCATTGCCCCCAAGCACGTCTCATCAAATTGCATCGCCCCAGCACATTGCATTGAATCGCATCAGCACATTGCATGTCCCCACTGGTGACACTGGTAGGTGGCACTGGAAGTTTCACACTGAGCCAATTTGTCTGCTTCAGTTACACTATATGTAAATGAATGCAGAGACCAGCTGGGTATAAAGAGGAGAGAGGGGGGAGAGGCTGGGTATACAGAGAGAGGGGGGAGAGGCTGGGTATACAGAGAGAGGGGGGAGAGGCTGGGTATACAGAGAGAGGGGGGAGAGGCTGGGTATACAGAGAGAGGGGGGAAAGGCTGGGTATACAGAGAGAGGGGGGAAAGGCTGGGTATACAGAGAGAGGGGGGAGAGGCTGGGTATACAGAGAGAGGGGGGAGAGGCTGGGTATACAGAGAGAGGGGGGAGAGGCTGGGTATACAGAGAGAGGGGGGAGAGGCTGGGTATACAGAGAGAGGGGGGAGAGAGCCTGGGTATACAGAGAGAGGGGGGAGAGAGCCTGGGTATACAGAGAGAGGGGGGAGAGAGCCTGGGTATACAGAGAGGGGGAGAGGCTGGGTATACAGAGAGAGGGGAGAGAGGCTGGGTATACAGAGAGAGGGGAGAGAGGCTGGGTATACAGAGAGAGGGGGAGAGAGCCTGGGTATACAGAGAGAGGGGGAGAGAGCCTGGGTATACAGAGAGAGGGGGGAGAGAGCCTGGGTATACAGAGAGAGGGGGGAGAGGCTGGGTATACAGAGAGAGGGGGGAGAGGCTGGGTATACAGAGAGAGGGGGAGAGAGGCTGGGTATACAGAGAGAGGGGAGAGAGGCTGGGTATACAGAGAGAGGGGAGAGAGGCTGGGTATACAGAGAGAGGGGAGAGAGGCTGGGTATACAGAGAGAGGGGGGAGAGGCTGGGTATACAGAGAGGGGGAGAGAGGCTGGGTATACAGAGAGAGGGGGGAGAGGCTGGGTATACAGAGAGAGGGGGGAGAGGCTGGGTATACAGAGAGAGGGGGGTGAGGCTGGGTATACAGAGAGAGGGGGGAGAGGCTGGGTATACAGAGAGAGGGGGGAGAGGCTGGGTATACAGAGAGGGGGAGAGGCTGGGTATACAGAGAGGGGGAGAGGCTGGGTATACAGAGAGAGGGGAGAGAGGCTGGGTATACAGAGAGAGGGGGGAAAGAGCCTGGGTATACAGAGAGAGGGGGGAGAGGCTGGGTATACAGAGAGAGGGGGGAGAGGCTGGGTATACAGAGAGAGGGGGGAGAGGCTGGGTATACAGAGAGAGGGGAGAGAGGCTGGGTATACAGAGAGGGGGAGAGAGGCTGGGTATACAGAGAGAGGGGGGAGAGGCTGGGTATACAGAGAGAGGGGGGAGAGGCTGGGTATACAGAGAGAGGGGAGAGAGGCTGGGTATACAGAGAGGGGGAGAGGCTGGGTATACAGAGAGAGGGGGAGAGGCTGGGTAATAGTATACAGAGAGGAGACAGGCTGGTGTAGTACAGTTCCCCCCTCCCCCTCAGTCTGCACTCTGCTCTGACCTGCTCGGGATCTTACTGAGAGAAAGTTCTTTCCGACTATGATATGGGCGGGGCCAGGAGGAGACTCACTCTCACACTGATTTCCCTTCTCAGACTGTCAGTGAACCACGAGTGCGATGCTACGGCCCAGGGCCTCCTGGGATTGATGACAGACATCTCCCAGGAGGCATAGCGGTACATAGATGAGGAGACAAGGCTGCTGCCGCCGCGGCCGGAGGAATACAAAGATAAGAATACAACAGTGAGTTTTTAAAATAAGATAAAAATATATGCCAAATATATTTAAGGGGGCAGAACCAAAGAGGATGCAAGAAAGTAGTAAAAGAGGGTGGAGCTCCACTTTAACTTTGGATGTGCTTTAAGGTGTATTACAATTAGCTTAGGCCAGTTACTTTCAAATCATAGAATTGAAAAGTACATTTTTAAGGGACAAATAGGGCAGCTGCTATTGCTAGCTTGAAAATGCATGATTTGGTGTGGTCACCAAGTACTTAATATGCACTTGCTTCTTTTAGATCAATATAAAATTAAGTGTCAGAACATGTATTATCTGGGTCAGATAGACTAGTATATAGGACTGAACAGTGGCTATTAATTCTGCCCACTGCCATTTTCTGTTTATCAAAGGCAAAGCAAACCTAATGATGAACTAACCTCTCAAGTCCTGTACACCCGATTGGTCCATCCGATGAGAGCGGTCCGACGGACCGTTTTCATCGGTTCACCGATGAAGGTGATTGATGGACTTATGTGCCTACACACCATCGGTTCATGAACCGATCGTGTCAGAATGCGGTGACGTAAAACACAACGTCGTGATGAAAAAAACGAAGTTGAATGCTTCCAAGCATGCGTCAACTTGATTATGAGCATGCGTGGATTTTTAACCGATGCTCGTGCGTACTAACGATCAGTTTTGACCTATCGGTTAGCTGTCCATCGGTTCAATTTTTAAAGCAAGCCATCTGTTTTTGCACCAAAGGGGCCTACACACGATCGGTTTGGACCGATGAAAACTAACTTTAGTCCGTTTTCGACGGTTTGAACCGATCCTGTGTACGCGGCTTCAGAGTTCCCCATGAGGTTCTGCCCACTGTCGGTTCAATGTGACTGCGCCATTGGTTGCTGGGACGTGGGTGGCCTTCATTCTAACAACAATTGAAATAAACATAAAGAACATTCAACTATAATATTAAAGTAGGAAGGGAAGAATAAAAAGAACCAAACTGGCATAGTGTAGCACAATTTATTAAGTAAAATACCATATAAAACAAACAGAACTCACAAGTGGATGTCAGAGAGGATGGCAGTCGGCAGTGGACTGTAATAAACTGGGAGCTGTGTGGTAGTCCTTGATGGGAAAGAAAGATGACTGTTGTGGGGAGCAAGATGAGCCTGGAGTCCGTGCAGCGAGATTTTTTTTATTATTCCGACAACAAATGTTTGAGAGCTGGTTCTCAAATTCTCTGACAAATTTTCCGTGTGTACACAATTCAACGCACCTAAATTATATGCATGCTCGGAATCATTGAACTTAAATTTTCTTGGCTCGTCGTAGTGTTGTACGTCACCGCGTTCTTGACGTTTGCAATTTCCGACAACATTTGTGTGACTGTGTGTATGCAAGACAAGTTTGAGCGAACATGTGTCAGAAAATAATCCACGGTTTTGATGTCGGAATGTCTGATCGTTTGTACGCGGCAATACACTATTTTCAGGATGATGATAACTGGGTGTTTCAATATCTGTCTATAGAGCAGTGTTTTTCAACTCCAGTCCTCAAGGCACACCAACAGGTCAAGTTTTCAGGATTTCCCTCAGATGAAATGGCTGTGGTGATTACTAAGGCAGTGAAACTGATCAAATCACCTGTGCAAAATAATGGAAAGCCTGAAAACATGACCTGTTGGTGTGCCTTGAGGACTGGAGTTGAAAAACACTGCTATAGAGGAAAGTAGGAAAAAGAAAGATATGAGGTAGTTATAAAACACTTCAAAAGAACAATTAATGATTTATGAGAAATAAGGGGCCAGATTCACATACAATTAGATTCGCCGCCGTATTTTACCTGGCTCTACGTGGAATCCCGGTAGATTTTGTCCAGTAAACTACGGCGGCGTAGTGTATTTCTCCCGGCGCAAGCCATCTACGCGAGTAGGGGGCGTGAAGCATTAAAAATAGGCGCGTTCCCGCGGCGATCGAACTGCGCATGCTCCGTTCAGAAATTTCCCGCCGTGCATTGTGCAAAATCACGTCGTTACGTCATTTTTTTTTGAGTAGCGTCGTTTACGGACATTCCTATTCCTGAACGAGTTACGTAAAAAAAACAAAAAAATATTTAATTCGACGCGGGAACGACGGCCATACTTAACATGGGCTACGCACCGTTAGACCAGCAAATAGCTGGTCTAACAGAACGTAGCAAAAAAATGACGTAAGCGATTGCGAAGGCCGCTCGTATCTTCGTGGATCGCCGTAAAAAGTCATTTGCATATCCCGACGCTGAAAACGACGCGGACTCCTCCCAGCGGCCGCAAATAGTTTGCAGCATAGATCCGAAGGCTTACGAAGACGTAAGCCTCTCGGATCGAAGCCCGAAGCCCGCCGTATCATGGTTTGAGGATTCAAACTAGTGATACGGTGCGCGAAATTTGAAATTACTCCTGTCTAACACCAGTTAGACAGGCGTAATCGCTCTCTGAATCTAAGCCAAGCCTTTTTAACAGGTAAATGTTTACTTCATGTGAAAAAAATAAAGCTTATGCATCTTGGTGACATTAAGGATAAGTTAACCTTTGTTAAGAGAATAAAAAAAATAAAAACATGCATGTGGGGGGGGGGGCACAGAAGATCTAAATCTGAATCCCCCCCACACTGCTCTGACTCACTCTGTACTGCTCCCCCTCATCAATCCCCCAAACTGTGCTTACTATGTTTCAGCTTGTGACTGTATAGGAAGTGTGTGCACATTCATTCATCAGCGTAGCTGAGGCTGCAGAGAAGAGGATTTTTTTTTTAAATGATAAATAAAAAATGCACAGGAATGCCTCATATAGACAAGACATACTACAGTGTAAACCTGTGTAAGGCTGTGTTCACCTGCTGCCAGATCCCCGTGCAGGCAGTCCCATTGATTTCAATTTGGAAGCAGCGGCTGTACAGACACAGTTGCTGCTCTCCATTTGACATTTGTGTGGTTGCAGCTGCATGCCCATAAACTTATATTGTCTGAATTCCAGGCTGTGCATCTGCACCCATATGCATGTCCTGTTGGGAGCAGAAACTGTGTACATGCAGCCACTGCATCCCAATTGATGAATGCGGCTGCCTCCATAGGTATACGTTAACACCTCTGCATCTTCATGCACGTAAACACAGCCCTCACACTGGCATACACTTTAGTACACACCCTGTGAATGAGCCCTTATTAGGAAATTAACAGCATTTTTGTTGTATTTATGTGTGCTAATAATGATTTAGTAATGGCTTTATAATAACCCCTTCTTAGTGAATCAAGCCTATTGAATGTAAAAATCAACATCAGAAAACTTTGGAAAGGATACATCTACTATTTCAGTCTCTTATCTTCAAAAATGTCTGGTAAAATGTTTTGCTTAAAGTGGAACTAAACCTTAAAGGATCACTAAAGTCAGAATTTTAAAAAACAAACAAAATTACAGTCATTGGAAAAATATAATTTTAGAAATGTATAATAAGGGGAGGGGAGACTAAATGTAACAGAAAGTAATTACCAGAAGAATAGGTTTTGTCAATGGGATTTGAAGTTGAATGAAACACTTTGGGCCAGATTCAGGTACATTGGCACATATTTTGACCGGCGTAGCGCACCTCCTTTACATTAGACCGGCGCAATGTAGAGGCGCAATCACTGTATCCTCGTAGTATTTGCGCAAAAATGTGCGCCGGTGTAACGTAAATTCCGAGGCGTAAGGCGGAGTAATTCAAATTGGGAAGGACGTGGGCGTGTTTTATTGAAATGAGCCGTGACCCCATGCAAATGAAGGGCCGGCCAGATCGCGTATGCGCGCATGAAGCAGACCATGGTCAGCACCTCTGTGCGCATGCTCACAACTCGGGAACGGCGCAATCAGTGAAATTGGAAGTGGACCCAGGCAACTTAGTGAGCTACGCAGAGTGCTTAGATAGACAGAGACAAACGCCCTTCCTTTGCAAAAGTACATCCCTTTGTATCCCTCCCTATACAGCAAGGTGCTTTTGTTCTGTTGTTTATTAGCGTTTGTTTGTTTGTTTGTTTGTGACTTGTCTTTGAGATATTTGGTGACTGTTTTGCAGAGTGATTTTTGTCTTTTCTGTGTTTTCTTTGTTGTGTTTTTTTTTTAATTATATTTTTGCTGGGCATTTTTTTTTTGGTTCTGTTTGTGAATGATTTTGGAATGTGGGGGTGATATTCCTGCCGGAAAAGGGGTGTCGCCCTCATTTGTGGTGGAGAAGTGATCCCCAGTGTGAATGGTGTATGAATGTACAGTGACATAATTGGAGCCATGGCGTGGTGTTGCTGCTCACAAGTTTTGCATGGTGGGCTTGTGCCAATCCAATGTGATGAGGATGTGATGTGTCTGTGCTACAAATGGCTGCTATCTAAAGGGTAACATGTAAGACATTATTAACAGAGTGCACTGGGCCCCCATGCAGCTTATCATTCCCATCCTAGGGATGTCCTATACTGGCTGCATTACCTCAGAATGAAAGAAAACATAATTCATGCTGCCTGGCAAAAGGGGACTATTGTCTTTGATACGGCTGCCATGTTTATCCTGTCGGTCCTCTTTAGAAATACCCTGCTCAAAAGGGGCATCATGAAGCCATTCCTGGAAAAACTGTGCCTTGCCAACGTCACCTACAGATGAGTCTACCCTCTTCATTTGGTGATGCTCAAGGACAAGACTACCTATACCATCCACTTCCCTTTTCATGTCCCACCTGTGCTGGAATCCCTTTGCTTTGAACCTATGCACATTGGGCACTGGCTGGGTCCTCTCCTGGATGCTGCACCTCAGAGACCCCAGAGAGAATGTTTCTGCTACTAAAGATCACCACACTCCTGCACTGTCAACACTGGATACTCCACTATGGACTGGACCTCCAGCAAGCCCTGCTAATCAGGAATAATCTCTTTACAACTCTGTACCCTGTCTGTGCAATGTTTTTCACTGGTTCACTTACGGAATTGGTTTGATGCTCCGCAGGTTTGGAGGGAGTCGGTGTGCGGAAGAGGCAGAACTGAACGCCCAAAAGAGACAGACTGAGCTAGGATTTCAGCTGTGTATAGAGGGAGCTGCAGAGTCTCAGATGCTACCTGGATAGTTCTTCACAAGGTCATGCTATTTTTGAACACTTGAGAGGATTTTGTCTGACAAGTTGCCTGCTCCTGAGGACTGCTTCTCTGTGATATCACCTGACCAATTTTCCATCCTGATCTGGAGCCCAGATGTGGAGGTCCCATACATTGGTGTTTACACAACATGCCTTTTTGACTCATTGAGCATATGCCAATTTAAGTCTCCTTACTCCGGTAAGCCTCCTTAATAATCGGTGGTAGTTTCATTGTCTGTGTCTTCACTCCAACACTGATGGCACATGGAAGCCCCTTTTTGGCTATAATGTTTTTTTGCTGTTTATCTATAGACTCTTGCATTTGCAGTTTAAAAACCTTTGTATGATTGAACATGGACTTTAGTTTGGGTGTGAATTTCACATTACTTTTCACTGTTATTTAATTGTTGTGGTCATTTCACATTATACCGTATATTATATTGTATATTTATGAATTTGTATCATTATGAATTTTTGAGCGCTGCACAAATTTTTTTTCCACATATTCCTTGGTTTACACTTGTCCTAGTGTTGTGCTGGCTGCTATTTGTTATACATTTGTATGTTAGCGTGATATACACCAATATTTCTATCAATTCTTAGGTTCTCTCTGAAAACTAGCTAGTCTGACCCAGGGTTTCTCCAGTATATTCCGCACCTTTTAGTTAATCTTATCTCTTCTGAAGCTTTGCTCTTATGAAAGGATATATACTATTCACTTACTTCTCCCTTCCACTTACACTTCCTACCTCCTTCAGGGTGTGCTAGGTGGTGAACATTGGCTGTTCACAGAGGGGCTAATCCTCTCAATAAACCACCTTGTCTATTTTACATAGGGCTCTATCTTTCACTATGGCTACCCTCCAGTTTCCTCTTTCTCAATTTAAAGGGCTTGAATATCCCAGAAAAATGCAGACTGATTCTTACAGATATCCACAAATGTAAAGCCCAAGTGGATTATCCCCAGGAAGCCCATTTACTGTACACAAAGCTCCACCGTTTGGGAACAGTCATTTCCTTTTGTCTTTCGACTCTTATGCCGCGTACACACGACCGTTTTTCGGGTTCTAAAAAATTAAGTTTTTAATGGTCTAGAAAAAACAATGTTTTTTTCAACCCGATCATTAAAACGGCCTTGCCTACACATGATCGTGGAAAAAAAATGCTCTAGCAAAGCGCGATGACTTACAACACGTACAACGGCACTATAAAGGGGAAGATCCATTCGGATGGCGCCACCCTTTGGGCTGCTTTTGCTGATTTCATGTTAGTAAAAGACGATTCGTGCTTTTCAGTCTGTTACAGCGTGATGAATGTGCTATCTCAATTACGAACGCTAGTTTTACCAGAACGAGCTCTCCCGTCTCATAACTTGCTTCTGAGCATGCAGGTTTTTTCACATTGTTAAAGCCCAAACACGACCATTTTTTATGACGTAAAAAAACTTTTTAATGCCCATTTTTTTGTTACATCGTGAAAAATGCTCTGGAGCCCACACACAGTCATTTTAAATGACATTAAAAAAAAATTAATTTTTTTGGAACCCGAAAAAACGGTCATGTGTACGCGGCATTACTCCTAGATAAAAGATTTAGAGCAGTTTGCATTCTCAAAGCCAAAACAGTACACTGGCCACATTGGTGGAACACAGAGAGTGATGCAAAATGTACATTTGTTAAGGGATATACTAACTCACAATTGATGACCTTCGTCACAGTCAGCCTACTCAACCAAAACCAAATTTCATTTCTTAAATTTACCCTACATGCTTTATTGCCCTTTGGAGAAGCACCATGATCCTAAGGGGGGCAACTTCAATCTAGATTCTACCTTTGATGCTACAAACAATGCAACCCACCTTTTTTTAAATGGAGTAACAATTGTTTTATACATTCTCTTACAGCATACTTGTTTTCCCTCTCCAATCTTGCCCACCACCCACTAACTTCTACTTTCCCCATTCACACCTTATCCAGATTCTTATTGCTCCTCTTCCTCACCCTGTTTGACCTTGCACATCCACAAATTTCCTCCTTCCTCTGTCTTCCTTTATCAAGGCATTCATAACCAATCTATAGCACATAGCTGCCATCATCCTAAATCAATCCCTCATTCTTGGTAATCCTTCATAATATGTCTGTGTTCATATAGTCCACAATTTACAGTTTGACATTTTATACAACTGAACTTTGTTACTTTCTTCACTGACTGACTGGAGATTTTTTTTGGTTCTACCGATCTCAGATGAGGGCATCTGCCATTCATCTTCTTCTCTGAATGTTGAGTACTGTCTACTGCTATTTATTCCCACTATGACCATTTTGGCATTGTTATGTACTGATGTCTTAAAATATCAATATCTTGTTGTCAAGTCATACAAATTTGTATTTAAATTATACATTATGAATGCATAAACAATACATTTTATAATAGTGGTTTCTTAACATAAAACAAATAAACCTAATTAAGCTTGAATTCTTTGTGGGATGCCAAATAATCTCACTTATCTTTCAAGAATAGAGAGTGGTGGAAGGTAGCATTAAAATAATGCTGCTGGAGGAACTAGAGTGACTGTGTATATTTTGTTTGGAGGACTCTACTTCTTTTGGCACAATCTAGTAAGCTATGCTTAGCTAAGGTAGAACATAGCTATACTTTCAGCATGGGGCCCTGTATAGACATTCCAGCTTCAGTGCATCTCCACATGACAATTGTTGGTGCTTGCCCCAGATTTGTAAATTAAACACAGTAGAAACTCTTTATGAATTACCCAGTCCAGTGTAAAGTTTATACATCCCAATTTAACATCCATAAGTGTATTTAAAGTCAAATCCGTTTTTTCAGTTTTAAATAGAGTAGCCAGTGGTTAAATCCTTTGTCATTTTTTTTTTCTCTTGGGAGATTTACTTTAACTACTTGCTCAAGAGAAACATCAGGAAGAATACTGAAATCCCTCTAAAGTGAGACAGCTGTTTTCAGAACATGTGTTCTGGTGGAAGGCCTTCTCCACCACACTTTGTTACTCATTGATGCATATTTGAATAATACATTGGTGGATGGGTGATGCAGTAGGCTTGAGGGTAATTCAGATGTATACAACTGTGCAATAGAGGTGGAGGTTTCAAACTGCAACCTTACCCCTTGAATTAATGGCAGATATTAACATATTGAAAAATGTGTAATATTTGTTGTTTTTTCTATAACACCGCTTTTTAGAATAACTACGGTATATCTACATAACAATAATTATATATATATATATATATATATATATATATATATATATATATATATATATATACATTATTTTTATTTTTTTACTAGATAAATATATGTTGGGTTTCTGACTAACTGGTGCACTGTTTTTTTTTTTTTTTTCACTGCAGTCTAATATGTGTGGAATAGATAATATATAATGCTGGCCAAATTACCACTAAGAAAAAGACTCCACAAATATTAAAACTGTCTGTTTCAATTGAGTCAGCGAAGTTGGTCTTGTATCTTATTTTAAATCTAATTAGGACATTTCAAGTTTCCAGATGGATGGTTTGCTTTGCCTATAATTTTCAGTTTTCAAGACTAATCATTTTTATCCTCTGGTTCTTGCAATTAAATCTGTCTTCCAATAAGACTCAATCATGGCCCTGCTTGATAACCAGAATTTTTCAGTGTTGTATGTATGAATTATACAAACTCCTTTTTTTCAGGATTAAAACTAACTTGTTCCATTTAAAGAATAAATGCCTAACAATATTACAACTAACATGGTGTGTATAAAGGGATACAAATAAAACATGTATAGAAGATTAAATAGTATGTGGAGGGTCCAAAGACAAATTACGTTATGATAGCATAATATTTAGAATCATATATTTCTCCATTTTATATATAGTGCGGGTATTAATCTCTAACTACAACATCCAACTTCTCTCTTGTAATATAAGACTAAATCCACTACATAGAAGAATAGCAGCCCACTCTTATTGTTGCAGTATACATTCTTTGTATTTATTTCACCTGGCTGCTATTTTAGCATGATTATAGCAATTACCTTAATTTACCAGTAATTTCTTGCAACAAATAATATTGAAAGTAACAATATTTATATCCAGGGAATTGCCAACAATTGCTCAGCAGGTTTTGTGTTGCCCTCCTTTAAAACAAAACTGCAGGAGTTGAAACACTGAACTTAATTGCAAAAAAAGCAGCAAGTGAACTCTAAACTCCTGATCTGTCTACTTGTCATAAGTCAGTGACTCAGAAATAAATATAGTGATGAGTATGACATCCAAGCAATTAGCATTTCCAGGTGTTTGCTAGTCATGGCAGAATATATAATTCTATAATTACAGGCAGGGCTGTCCAGACTACCTGACAGGGACCTGTTTGTTTGCAAGCAAAAATTCTCCCCAAACAATAATGCACATATTCCCCCCAACTCCCAGTTCAAATCTCCCCTCCCAGCACAAATGTTTGCCCCCCAATCCCACCCCAGATTAAATCCTGTCTCAATTCCCCCTTTTAGCACAAATCTCCCTCACCCCAAAAAATCACTTTCTATCCTAGCACAAATCCTCTTCACCAAATCCCCCTTGCCAGCACAAATCCCCCAAGCCTTCCTATTAGCACAAATCCCCCATCTCCTCCCTGCACAAACCCCCCATCTCCCCTCCCATTACATATCTTCTTTATCCAATCACCCTCTTATGACAAATTCCCACAAATCCTTCCTCCTAGCAAAATTACCTTTCCCAAAAAAATTGTTCCTCCCTACCCAAATCCACCACCCCCTCCTAGCACAAACATTTCCCCTTCTTGCTCAAGCCCTCCTCCTAGCACATACCCCAATTCTTCCTTCAAGCACATATCCTCTCTCCCCAAATCCCCATTACACTTCTCAGTACAGATAGCCATCCATCCCCCTCCCCCAACTTACAGGGGGAAACTACTACAAAGCTAGGAGGAAGTGCCACGTGTTGTGCTCTCACCTCATGTGCTAGTCTATACAGATAGTATTGCTTTTAGAATGTATTGGACTGTAAACAAACCCTGCCCCCTATCTCCTCCAAGTGCTGCTCATCTCACGGCAGCAGGAAATGTGGATAAGGGTGGTAATCAAACTGTGTGTGTGCAGTCCAATGTGATCTAAGTGTGCTCCTGTCTCATGTGCTGTATAGATGAGCTCTCTTCTGACAGGAGGTAAGAGCACAACACCTCCCCTGGCTCTTTCCTCTCTGCCTCTTTTCTCAGTGATATGCCATCTCTTTGTCCCAGTCTTGGGTGCAGGCATGGGTGTGTATGGGATCAAGCTTTGCAGCTGTGGGCCAGGTACAACATCCAAGGAAGGGCCAGCCTGGGAGGCAGTCCGGAAATCTGGGTGGGCACAGCCATCCCAGCAGTCCCTCTAAATACAGCCAGTTGTGTCTCTCGGCAGCTGAAAGCCAGCTGGAGGGAAAGGGGGAGAAACCGGCTTTCAGTTGCTGCAGAAAGCCACACAGGGCATTGCTATGTCATTGCTTGTTCTCTGTTTCACTGATCCTCCTGCTTTCCAGGTCCCCTGTGTGCCCGGGCACCCTACAGGAGGATTGGTGGTACCCCCCCTATCACCAGCCCTGATAAAGGTTACTGTTGTGTGGTTTGGAATGTAATCTCTTGATCACTACATTGAGTTGGAAGATCATAAGCTTATACTCAGCAAATGTATGTTGAAAAATAAAGAACACAAATGGGTACCACCAAACTACCAGATTATTATCTTTAGGCGAACATTGTTGAGCACACACGTCTATTCAAAGCATCCTAGGGTATTTTCCCATTAGGTGAGCCATAGACAATGTGAATTTCCCACATTTCCCCAAAAAATTCCCACAAGTCTCCCATCAACACAGACAGCGCTGACAGTGGAATCTCTGTTGCAGAAACATTGTATTCTCCCAGCGGTGGGGGATGGGGAAAGCCATCCCTGCCAGAAGAAGACAATGATTATTGCTAGTGGCTATAGCAGCCACTATTGATAATTGCATGTAAAATCTGTCAGACTGGCTGTACCCAAGTTGATCGATCATTCCTGGTACATTCAGCCTGCTCATACATGGTTCGAATCTCGGCCGGTTCCTGCTGAACCAGCTGAGATTGAAACTGTCTATGGCCGGCCTTACTGCCAATGAGACAATACCTCTGACTGTCATGTTATTTCTGATAAAGAAATATTCTAATAATTTTGGGTCAATTATACAATATACATTTTTATTTATTTACACATTTTGAACTATTGTTTCAAATCTTTTTAAATATATTTATACAATTTTTGTTTTACAAATAAACATTTGTTACATGACAAAGATCAACTAAGCAGAGAGTGTAGCAGCAGAAATCGGCCTTCTGGCCTTCTTCTCTGATCGAAACTCCAGACTGAGCCTCTAGACTCATGCCGCGTACACACGGTCGTTTTTTGCGATGAAAAAAAACGACGTTTTCTGTGAAGTAAAAAACAACGTTTTTGAAACGTCACTTTCAAAGACAATTTTGCATACACACCATTGTTTTTTCACAAAAAGCGAGGTTACGTTCACCACTCTTTTTCATTGAAGCTCGCTTCATAACTAGCTTCTGGGCATGCGCGGGTTGAAAAACGTCGTTTTGAACGACGTTTTTGCTACACACGGTGACTTTTTGTGAAACAAAAAACGACGTTTTGAAAAACGACACCAAAAATTCACGCATGTTGGAATTTTTTTTTGGTCGTTTTTTTGAAGACAAAAAACGACGTTTTGCCCACACACGATCAATTTAAATGACGTTTTAAAAAACGTCGTTTTTTTTCATCGCAAAAAACGACCGTGTGTACGCGGCATCAGGGATGAGTCACTGCTATATAAGGGCTATAAACAACAGACTTTTTTGTAAAAGCTGTAAATAGATAAGGAAAATATGAGAGGGTGACGATAGTATCACCTAATGATGAAAACAGAAGGACGTTATCGCACAGTACCAGTAAAAATATAATTTGATAGTCTTTAGCCTTGAATTTGGTCTTTTTCTGACCACCTTGGCGTTTTAATCCTTCTGGCAATAGGGGGAATGTAGTGTTTTAACACTCCTTCTGTATTTTACTGTAAATGTATTGAACATTCTTACAGCATATTTACTGTAGCAGGTGAAAAGAAGTGGGAATTCAGCCACACGTATCTCACCATACCAGTCTCGAAGATACATTATAAATTAATAGAAAAGATAGTATGTTTTGTCTAAACTAAAACCTTAAAGTGAAACTCTACTTTTGTCATAAAAAATAATGATATGTTTGACAGCCAGGTTTTTCTTTGTTTAAGGAGAGCCAACAGTGGCTCCTATGTGAGCAAGGCTTGCAAACATTGGCTGTAAACCTTTTTCAAAAGTACAATATTGTTATTGTTTAGTGTTTGTATGCCGATCAAGGGCTTGCCCTTTCATCTGCACATTGTATTTTTTCTAATAACCTTTTTTTATCACCACTGAGATGTAAACTTTATTATTTTTTGGGGTTTCTGTAGAGTCACAAAAAAACACACAACAATGTAAGCCCTTTATTTCCAAAAATAGTATGGGGCAGATTCAGATACAATTAGATTATCGTAGCGTTTCCCAAATACACTACGCCGCCGTTTTTTATCTGGCTCTACGTGGAATCCAGGTAGATTTTGTCCAGTAAACGACGGCGGCGTAGTGTATTTCTCCCGTCGCGCAATCCATCTACGCGAGTAGGGGGCGTGAAGCATTTAAAATAGGCGCGTTCCCGCGGCGATCGAACTGCGCATGCTCCGTTCGCAAATTTCCTGCCGTGCATTGCGCGCAATCACGTCGTTACGTCATTTTTTCGTGAGTAGCGTCGTTTACGGAGATTCCTATTCCCGAAATATTTTAAATTTGACGCGGGAACGACGGCCATACTTAACATGGGCTACGCACCGTTAGACCAGCAAAAAGCTGGTCTAACAGTACGTATAAAAAAATAGACGAAAGCGATTGCGAAGACCGCTCGTATCTTCGTGGATCGCCGTCAAAACTCATTTGCATATCCCGACGCATGAAAACGACGCGAACTCCTCCCAGTGGCCGCAAAAATATCGCAGCGTAGATCCGAAGGCTTACGAAGACGTAAGCCTCTCGGATCGAAGCCCGAAGCCGCCGTATCATGGTTTGAGGATTCAAACTAGTGATACGGCGTGCAAAATTTGAAATTACTACTGTCTAACACCAGTTAGACAGGCGTAATTGCTCTGTGAATCTGGGCCACTGTTCTCTTTTATCTACAATGACACAAGTCATTTTAAAACCACTAGAACCAATTAGGGAAACGTGTTCATGTATTTTTCCTTTACAAGTTCTAGAAAAACAAATAATAATTCTGGAAAGACAACACTGTGAAAGAACCCAGCGATTGCCCCTAAGAAACTATGGATATGTATTACTTTGGTATCATAAGTTATGACAAATTTATTGTTGAATCAATAAACCTAAAGCAGAAATGTAAACATTACTCTAGTCGGGTGTTAGTGGTTAAAGGGCACTTGTCAGATCCTTATTTGTATAGCTCAGCAGAGGTTGCTATCTAACTCTACAAATTGCAAGTAGTTTTATTCCCATGTACAGTGCACACTCTTTACAGCCTCATGCACAGTAGTTTACCAGACAAGAAACTGGAACCAATCCAATGAAATCTGATCAAAGTGGTCTTGCTTTATGGGCAAGTCGGCGTGCTATTGCACAATACTCTATGACAGGGGTGTCAAACTGGTGCCCCTCCGGCTTTTGCAGAACTACAAATCCCATCATGCCTCTGCCTGTGGGTGTAATGCTTTTAACTGCAAACCTTGCAATGCCTCATGGGACTTGTGGTTCCACAACAGCTCGAGGGCTGCCAGTTTGACACCTGTGTTCTATGATTAGCAAAGTTTAGTATAATGATTCATATAGTATAAAGGTTCATATAATGCGCTTGAAAGATAAAAATGTAGGTTAATCAATTTTATTGGACTCTACATACACTTTCAGTAGTGTACACACATAAGTTATTACAAACTTTACATTAAAAACATAATTTATACATCCACATGTATGTTAAAAGCAATCAAAACAATCTGTTTGTTACATAAGAGGTCATATTTACACCATTAACCTATCTGCAACATATCTCAGTTAAGGTGGTCGATATAAAAATGTCAACACATATTTACGGGAACCCCTGCTTCTTCATGACCTTATAGATCTCATATGTAGCCACACACGCTACCAATACAATGTTTGAAACTGAAAATAAACAGATAGCAAATGAAAATCGATGACCATGGAAGAAAATTCCCTACATTTTTTTATATATCCTCCGAAAATCTATCCTTACAAAAAAAAAACAATTAAAATAAAGAATTATATTTTTTCATATAATCCAAAATAATTTAGAAATCCATATCACCACAAAAATGTTTTATTAATACCATCCACATAAAACAAGGTGAAAGCTTGATTCCAAATTAAGCCCTGGGTGCTCCGTGGGAGAAAAGAAACCAAGGTGGTGAACAAAGGACATCCAAGATTAACAAAATTGGAATCAATGAATACATTCTTAGTTATAAATCTAACTAGGTTTTACCATATCCAAAGATAGGGCATTGGCAAACAGGAAGAGTAATTAAAGATTTAAAATATAAAGAAACATATAAAAAAAAATATTACTCAATAATAAGAGCCTCTAGCCGGAGTATTTAAATAATAATCGTGAATGAGGACAATTACTATTATCTAAACAAAATATATAAACTTTTTTTTAAAGTAAAAAAAGTTACTACAAAAAGTTGTTAAAGGAAAAAGAGGTATTCCACCTAAATCTTACCTAAACCTGGTGTTTGAGATATCACCCTCCCCCTCATCCATATGCATGTGTGATGATAAATGGACAACATGTGTACAATTGCCTTTAAATAATTCACCTGCAATTAGTCACTCCCCAGAGGCCACCCCCATGCCGTAGGTGATCAGACAAGCTGTCCAATTAAGAAAGCCCAGGGCATGTGCGCAGACTCCTCCCTCTTCCCTCCCATGGAATGCCAACATAAATAGGAGTTGCTGCAGTTATGAACGATGCCAGAAACCAACCCCGTCAGCTCCCGGGACCCGGCAAATGGACTGGTAATGACGCAATGGTCTATCGACATACAAGCACTTCCGGTCCATCAGCTAGAAACCCCAGGACAAGAATAGGGTCCCATCTAGAAAGCATCCAACATATGCTCTACAATGGAGCACAAACAGGAAGGGGACCCACACAGTATCCACTTAGTCTTCAGGCAAAAAGCAATGCCTACGATGGAGGGATCATGTCAGGCCCAGATGGACAAAAAGAGAGCAAGAAGATGGGCCTCAGGCCAGTAGGTGTCAAAACAAACACAAATATATATATATATATATATATTTTATATGAAAGGTAAATAATAAATAACAGTTTTAATAATAAATTAAAACAAAATGACGATTAGTCATAGTAGTTGCAGATAGTATATAAAGTTCTGAAGAAGTCACTTCGAGCTTACCAGACTTTGCTGGCTGGAAGCTAAGAAGTTGAAAAGTTGAGAAGCAAGTGAAAAAGAGGAGTTGTGCTTTGGGCTGCTGAATGATTGCTCGTGGTTGCAATTTCTTTATTTTCTTCTTTGGAATCTTTGCTAGCAGATTTTTAAAACACTTTCTCTGACACTTTTTAAAAAGCTTTTGTTTTATTTTCTTCTATCAGTCTGATAATTAAGGGGACTAATTACTTGTTCATAGGTGCTACAGGTAGTATATTGCTTTCTGTAGAACTCACTTTCAGCTTGCCCACATTTTGCTTGCTAAAACTTTTACAAAGTGGAAAATTTGACTAAGAGGACAGTTAAAAATTGGAGATTATAACAGGAATCTTCTAACTTGTAAATAACATTTGCATTTTTCTGTAAGTAATATTAATAAGTGCTAGCAGGGTAAATGAGTGCTAGCAAGGTTGAAGGTTTTGTGCAGTGCAGGAGGAGCAAATTGCAACACTGGGCAGAACCAACAACCTTGAAAGGGGTCTTCTGCTCACTGAACATGTGTTTAATGGGGTTGATGTGGAGGGGTAAGTCAGGATTATCAACTAGGAGGATGGGTTAATGTAGTCAGAGGAATTGGTAGGATCTTGAAGAAAAGGAAAGCCAGCCCTGGGTCTGAGCACCCAAACAAATTTGCCAATTTGGTTGAAGATGTGGGGGTGGCAAGCCCAGAGGTGGCAGCCCTAGATGTCACTGCTACCCCTAAAAGCCTGGAGAGAAGCCCATCTAGTAGGGGTGGTAAGGGTAGTGCAGGAAGGCCTAAACAGTTGGTGGTAATAGGGAATTCTATAATCAAAAGGACTGATAAAATAATTTGTCACCAGGATAATTTCAACCGAACTCTTTGCTGTCTTCCTGGTGCCAGGGTTGGGCTTATGGTTGATAAATTGGTGGAAGGGGCTGTACATGACCCAGCTGTCTTTGTCTATGTTGGAGCCATTGACAGAATACATGGAAGGTGGAGGCTGCTTAAGGATCAATTTAAATAACTAATCTGCAAGTCGAAGGGAAGGACCTACAAAGTGATATTCTCTGAAATGGAGCTTTAAAAATGGAATGCTTGGCTAAAGACCTAGTGTAAGAAGGAAGGATTTGTGTTTCTAGAGTACTGGGCTGACTTGTCATTAGGGTAAAACCTATATACTAAAGAAAGTTTCCATGTTACAAACAACCATTGGAAATTGTACTATTTGCACTACAAAAAATATGCAAAACACATGTGCAAAATGTGGCTCACAGCCAAAGTTAAAGCAGCTATAAATAATAAGAAAAGAGCCTTTAAAAATATAAACATGAAGGAACACTATCGTCATTTAAATGTTCATTCAAAACAAACAACATATTTCAAAAGATAGTAGGACAAACCCCAAAAAAATATTCAAATATATTAATAGTTAAAGTAGGCCCTTTACAAAATAATCTTGAGTGGGTGACCTGGGACAAAGACAATATATAACTTTTTAGCTCTGTGTATAATGCCGCGTACACACGGTCGTTTTTTGCGATGAAAAAAAACGTTTTTTTTTAAAACGTAATTTAAATTGATCGTGTGTGGGCAAAACTTAGTTTTTTGTCTTCCAAAAAACGACCAAAAAAAAATTCCAACATGCTTGAATTTTTTGTGTCGTTTTTCAAAACGTCGTTTTTTGTTTCACAAAAAGTCACCGTGTGTAGCAAAAACGTCGTTTAAAACGACGTTTTTCAACCCGCGCATGCCCAGAAGCTAGTTATGAAGCGAGCTTCAATGGAAAAAAGTGGTGAACGTAACCTCGCTTTTGGTGTGTATGCAACATCGTCTTTGAAAAGTGACGTTTCAAAAACGTCGTTTTTTACTTCACAGAAAATGTCGTTTTTTTTCATCACAAAAAATGATCGTGTGTACGCGGCATAAGAAGCATGGGGAAGATCATGTTCACAGTGCAGATGGTTTTGACATAGCCCCAAATGAACCACTATGCCTGAAAATAGATAGCATGGATTCATGAAAGACAGAAGTTGAGAAAAATGTGTACATCCAGGGCGCTTCAAGAATTTGAATCCTGACAGATAAAGTCTGTGTTGGAGAGGGTAGCAGATCTTCACACACTTTAGGCAGCACTCAGGGAGACAAGCAATCTCTAATGGGAACAGAAAAACAAACAAGGCACCTCTAAGTGCAGAAGTATGAAACTTTTAATATCCCCCAAAGGGGTTAAAAACACTTACAAGATGGTGGATGAAGCAGGCATGTAGTAGGTAAGTGTGTCCAGAAGATGTTCCAGTGTCAGGGCAGTCCTAGTCTGATGATAAAGCTTCCAGGGAAGTCCACAAGATAACAGCCAAATTGTGCTGTGAGTGTTTAGGGAACACAATGGTGCTGGAGCCTGGGGATGATGTCAGAGGAAGCGAGACAAAAACCAGCATGGAACACAAACAGGAAGAGGACAGGAAGTGTTTCATAGAGGTGGGACACGTTTTGGAACGGCTCATTGGTTCCTTCTTCAGCCAGTGACCTAGGACTGCCCTGCCACTGTTCCGGAAAGACAGAAATTGCCAAACAAATCTAAATATTTTTCAATGAGAAGAGAAGCAAAACCTTAGACAAAGGAGTGGCTGTGGACATAGTATGCTTGGATTTTGCAAAAGTGTTTGACACAGTTTCCCACACATGGCTAACATTTAAGGTAAACTCTACAGGGTTGAAATATATATATATATAATATGGGGTATATGAGAAACTAAGGTAATAAGGGGGAACTTCTACTGAGCATGAAAGACTGACTGTGGTACTTTCACAGCCTGTACTACCTTTGGCCACCACTAGAGGGACACTTAACTCCAATCCAGCAAGCTGACCACACACATGCAGATGCGAATCTTACATACAATCAGGTGCACTCTAAAGCAAAATCAAACCGATGAGAACAGTTTGATGGACCATTTTCATCAGACCAAACCGATCGTGTGTGGGCGCCATCGGTTATTTATCCATCGGTTAAAAAAAAGCAAACTTGTTTTAAATTTAACCGATGGATACCTAACCGATAGCAAAAAAAAACGATTGTTTGTAGGCACGACCATTGGTAAAAATCCACGCATGCTCAGAATCAAGTCGACACATGCTTGGAAGCATTGAACTTTTTTTCAGCACGTCATTGTGTTTTACGTCACCGTATTCTAACACACTGTTTTTTTACCGATGGTGTGTAGGCACGACTGACCATCAGTCAGCTTCATCGGTTAACCGATGGAAAAATCCATCAGACCGTTCTCATCGGTTTAACCGATCGCATGTACAGGGCATAAGGATTGGGGCACAGTCTATCAATTACTACACACTTCTAGGATTCCTCCAGATATCCTGCAAGCTTAAACACCGGTGTTAATCACTCTTCCCACTGTCCCCACACACACAATAAACGATAGCCTGCCACCACCCAACAGTTTGTCCGCAGACTGGTCTGCTGAGCCACCACACACACAGATCTCCATCTGGCAGATCTGTTAGCTTACAATCTGCATGCAATCTGCCAACACACATTGAAATTGCATACCGATTGGCACGTAACATAGACTGAGCACTAAAATATAACCTCTCCAGAGAAATGATTCCTAGCTTAGTACACAGAAGTCACTTTTTAATTTTATAATTTAATATCCAGAAAGTGGGCAGCGCATACAAAGAAAAAGGAGTTACCAAAAAAGATAAAAAAAAAAAAAAGACACACAATTGGCAGTTTGCTATGAAAATAAAAAGGGATAAAAACAGAAATAAACTTTACCAAAGTCTATCCTTTTGTAGAAGAATACTGAAACATGTGGCACCCCCCAGTTTAGAACTGGCTTCATGGAAGAACCATGTCCATATCTCAGGCTACCCCATTTATTGAAATCTGGATATGGGTTAGGCTTTAGCCCTTGGCCAATCAACTCTGGAGGGTGTTCCTGTCTCAGCCCACAAAATGTTTTGTGTTCTGAAATTACCAGAGTCGATTGGCCCAGAACCGCTCTGATTGCTGGGTCATGGATAGGATTCCCGATACCAGCGCATCAGTCCGATCACAACAGTACCAATCACTGCCTGCTTGCTACAGTCAGGCGCCATATAACAGTTTTGTGTATTTTTCTAGGATTCTACACATGCTACAAATACAGATTGACATGTACGTGTAGCCCAACATGTGTACGATCAAAAGGAATTATTTTCATCTCTCTGTCGCTAATGTTTTAGCTTTTATGAGACATACAGGGCATTTTACCCCCCTTCCTGCCCAGACCAATTTTTAGTTTTCAGCACTGTCGCAATTTGAATGACAATTGCGCGGTCATGCGACGTGGCTCCCAAACAAAATTGACACCCTACAAATAGAGCTTTATTTTGGTGTTATTTGATCACCTCTGCAGATTTTATTGTTTGCGCTATAAACAAAAGAAGAGCGACAATTTTGAAAAAAAAAACACAATGGGCCAGATTCAGATACACTTAATTTTGCGCTGCGTAATCTAGTTTCAGTTTACACACAGTAATCACACCTCCTTGATTAGTGACCACAGTGAGAAAGATCCCAGTACTGTGGTTATAAGGAAACAGACAACCAGGAAGTGTCCAGAATTAAAGGGTCACTAAAGGATTTTTTTTAACTAAATAGCTTCCTTTACCTTACTGCAGTGCTGCCTTCATGTCCTCATTGTTCGTTTTTGCTTTGATGTTGCTGAAATCCTGCTCTGTTCTGGACACTTCCTGGTTGTCTGTTTCCTTATAACCACAGTACTGGGAGCTTTCTCTCTGTGGTCACTAATCAAGGAGGTGTGATTACTGTGTGTAAACTGAAACTAGATTGGGCTGAGGGGTTTTAGACAAACCATCACTGCCCTCTATTGGCTCTCTGGCTCTGTACATCAGAGAGACAGGAAACAACAGCAAAAACGAAACTAGAACTGTAGGTTGATTATATGATTGATTTTGTATCTATTTTTAATCATTTTTAAAAGGAATCAGTTAACTATTATGTCTCTATACCCTGTAAACAGTCATTTCAGCCCATTTTTTTTCCTTTAGTGACCCTTTAAGTTATAGAGGAAATCTGGCAGGAAATGCTCCCTTTATAGGTCACTGGGGTTATCTCCACTAGGGATAAAGTTATACAGACCAAATTTGTATGTAGATCATATTATACTCCATGTCTCCTTTTCTGTCTGAACAGGCTGCCCTCTGCCATCTGTTCCAGATGTTCCTCAGTGGATGGCACATTCTATCATATGTTGTGGAAATGTTCACCGGTCAAAACGTTTTGGTCAAAGGTCACAGTCTTTATTAGTTCTATTACCGCAATACCTAATATTTGTAATCCTTTAAGGTGCCTCTTTGGTTATATTGCTGATGAATCCCTTTCCAAAAACTCACAACTTTTTCTACACCTAGTTATGTTTTATGCTAGAAAATCCATAATTATGCAATGGAAGTCCACAACCCGGGCCCCACCCCCCATAAAGTCCATAAAAATTTGGGATCTATGGGTAGGTTTGGACCTCACTATACCCTCCGCTACTTAAAGGGGAGTTCCACCCACAATTTTTACTTTTTAAATATAAATACCCCTGTAATACACAAGCTTAATGTATTCTAGTAAATTTAGTCTGTAAACGAAGGTCCCTTTTGTTAGGTTGTTATTGCATTTAGATACTTTATAAAATAGAAATATACTGTGGCCATCTTAAGTGTGGGCATCATGAAGCCAGACTGTATGACTTCCTGGATTTCAGCTTTGCATATCTCGCACATGCTCAGTGCTGCACAAGCAATGTCATAGGTTTCAGTCAGGTTTGCAAGGACTACTGGGAAACATGATGCCTATCCCAGAAACCCTTGCAAATAGCCTTGTGACTTAATAGCCTAGGCTTATAAGGGAGAGGAAGTAATGAGGGACTACAAAATAAAGGTTTTTACAAGCAACAAAATAAATGTAAATTGTCCATTCTGAACACTATGAGATTAGGGTATGCAGCAAAAAAAATGGGTGGAACTCCACTTTAAGTCAGTGGATTCACCATACATCCTTTATCACTTCCTTTTAATTAAATATGTGCCAGTATATACATTTTTTGATACCTTGGTCTCTTTATTTGTGTTTGAGTATAAGATGTATGATTATTACATCTATATTGATCCATGAATGATGATTAGACCAGTTGTATATTACATATAGTGATATTTGAGCACTGTTCGCTCTACTTTTTCTGTTTTTGCTCTTTGTACTTGTATTTTGGTGTACAATGAAGTTACCCCTCTAATAAAAAAACGAATCTGCAAATGATATAAAAATGAAATGAGATTATAAAGTAAGTAGATATGTTATGATATCCTCTGGCTGCTGATATGGGGTTTTCCAGGGTGCAGAATTTAAATAGCAGTTACTCTTTACCAGAGCTCCTGATGGCAGAGATGGGCTGGAAAAACTAGTGTTTAGTAGAACTCTTCGCTGCAACTGGCACCAGGTCATGATCCCAGTGGATAGGAGATTAAATAAGGCTGCAGTGGGGTAGACAGGAGACAAAAATTGGTTGGGCTCAAGTAGGGGTCTTTGAAGATATCAGGTAGAGAGAAGTCAGATAGTCACAGTCAGCAAAGGCAGTAAACTAGGCTAGAGACGAGACAGTAGTCAAATTCAGTCAGCTATCTTGGCAGACAGTCTGGGGTCGCAATGAAGAAGGCAGAAGACATGGGAATGTAGGCTGTAGAAAACAAATTCAAATCTAATGTTTTTATAAATAAGGCTCACCAAAGACCAAATATATTTAAATCATTTATTGATAAATACAATTTTTTTTTTTATTGGTAATAGAAATGGCCGCGGCACCTTTATTGGTATGAATAAATATATATAAGCAAAATAATCCATTTAATATAATTAAAATTCTTAATAAATAAAACTTTCAATATTTGAATTCTTAATAAATAACTTTCAAAACTTAAAATTCTCTCTCAAGATCTCGCTCAGTCACAGAACTCGAGCGAATACCATAAATAATAAATACAACGTCCCCACCAGCCGATTTTGTTTGCTAACAAAAACGGCCTACCCCAGCACCGTGGCCATTTCAATCATGTTTTGAAGATCCATATTAAAAATATCTAAACCTATATCTGATAGGTGAATTCCATCTTGCCTGTAGAGGCCAGAAAAACCTCCCTCTAACTCAGTATGCCTATAAGTGAAACTGTTCAAAGTAGGCATACATTTTTCAATTGAGTGATTAACTCGTCTCCGTATCTTTTCCAAAGATTTATTCTCTGAAAAAGATAGCCAGATTAGACGAGGAATCATTTCTGAGAAAATTATTCTAGTACCAGGAAAGAGTAACTGAATATGCTGTAAATCACGCTTTATCAAGAAAATTAGGTCTAATGTTGAACTTTTTCCTACGTCATTACGTAAATTATTAAAATATCCGGATAAGGCAAATTATGAGATAATACAGAAATGTGCTGCAAAAGATTGTTCCACCGGAGACCTCAAATATCTTTCCAGAAGACTTTAAAGGAATCAAGGGGTAAAGAAAGATTAGTAAAGTAGCATCGAAGACCTGCCCTTTTGTGAGCCCAATGAACAAATGAATGTCCAATGACCCAAACGGAAGGTAATAACCCTAGAATTAGAGAGATAGATTAGGGCGGATATACAAATTGAACCTCTTAAGCCATGTACACACGATCGGACCAAACCGATGAAAATGGTCCGACGGACCGTTTTCATCGGTTCACAGACTGATGGCCTGATGGTCTGATGTGCGTACACACCATCGGTTCAAATTCCTGAAAAAAACGGTAACTTAAATCCTGAGGAAAATCCTTTAATTAAAACCTCCGCCTTTTCCTTGTCTGGATACAGCATTAGCCAAGGGTGCATTTTTTCCAGCTTCACTGGTGTGCAAGCTTTTGGAATTATCTTTGTTTTGTGTATATGGGTATTGTCTTTTAAAGCATTTTGAAACGGGGTCCCAAAACAAAAGGAGCATTCATGCTTATAGCGGCATGACGTCGACCATTTGCACTGGGACTCATTGAAGGCATAACAAAAACCTTTTTTGTAAACAGGTGCAAAATTCTGACTTGGTGATTGTCTAGAAAAAAACGATTTTTGTGGGAGAATTAAATTTAACCATAAACCGACATCCTTCATACCCCATTTTAAGCTAGGGTAAACTGACATTTTTTGGCGGAAAGATACATCATAGTTATACCAACCATATCCGCCAAAATTCCTGTAAGCTTCAAGAATATTTTCTAAGTGCTAAAATAACCCGCTACACTTATCAGGGAATTTTTCACTCATAATAGCAGAATATATACAAAAAGCCTGCAACCAGTTGTGAAAGGATTTTGGGACAGTACGACGCCCATCCTCAGAACCATCTTCTATTTTTTTATCAATTTTTCCAGAAAATTCTTTGCCAGGAAGTAAAGTTAATAAATCAATAAAATTGCCCTTCCAAATTTTTTCTTTTATACTATTTGTCAGATGGAAACCTAAAGGGGAGATATCACATGGCAGGGGCTCTTTAAAACAAATTTCAGGGACTTGAGCTGCGACTGGTAAAGAATAAACAGAATCCTGTAAAGAGTTAATATTAAATGTGCTGGATGCAGCCTGAGCAGAATTTGATAAAGCCTGACTAGACCAAACACTAGCTGGTGACATTTGAGACTGCACCTGGCTGTTTAAAACATCATGCAATTTTCTAATAGAAGATAAAAGTTGTTTTAAAATTGCCTGGCCAGCAGACTCACCCTCTAAGGAAGATGCTGCTGCTGCCTGAGGTGTTGAGATGTCATTCTGTGTTCTGCTTAGTAGTCCCATCGTTTTTGCAGGAGATTCTGACCGTTGCTGAGCTATCACCTCATCCAGCCTATTCTGCCTGGATACTAGTGACGCTGAGGAATCATTCGATGCTGAGGGAACCTGAAAGGGAAAAAGACATGGCCTCTCCTCTGCTGCTGATTGACGGGCTTTTCCCCGCCCCACTGTGACGCGAACAGGAGAGGCCGACCTCTTCTGTTTTTCCTGTATACGGAGACTGCTGCGTTGAGGCGTGGCTTCTGTTGCTCCTGAGCGAATCACTTCCTTATCCGTCCTGGACGTAGACGCTTTTGCAGGGCGCTCGGTGGCTGACTCCTAGGGGACCTGTGGGGGAGAGAAGATGGCTGCAGTGGAGGAAGATGCCGACATACCTCAGAGGGACCTGCTGTGTCTTCTTCTTCAGGAACGAGAGGGAACTCCGCTTCTGATTCGGACACGCATCTCCTCAGCCAATCTTCACCGCCCTCCGCCGCCGCATGCTCCAGGACCTTCCGGACAAGCGACTCCATGATGTCAGGTACAGGGGGGGGGAGCGCACCACGCTGTTCCAGGTTACAGCTGGTTAAAGCCTCAGGGGAGCAGGTTTATATAGCCCCCAACATGTGAATAAAGCTTGGGAAAAACGTGACTCCATACACCTGCACTAAGCCCGCGAAAAACTTGACTTTTACCACTCAAAGTCAAGTTTTTCCCGCCCACTGTACACCTGATAGCCCCAGGCAGTCCCAGGTGCCACTAGAAGTACCCTAAAAGGTTTTTTTTTTTAACTGACAAAAATCTCTCCCTATTTTTATATAATTTATTCTGACAGCCACAATCCCCATCCCCATCACTAAGTAATGCCCCCTTTTCAACAGATAAGAGGCTTCAGTGTCATAGTTTTTGCTCTTAGGTAGATAGTTTGATAACACAGCACCAGCCACATCAAAAGCTGGAGCCTAAATACCCTTTTGTTCAGAAGACATACCTAGTGTCGTTTCAGGGAACTCTGAATATCCTGTCGGGGATTCTGTAAGTATCATTGGAAGTACTGGCAGGAATTCTGTGTCAAAACAATACATAGTCACTGCTGTCAGAAAACTATTTGTTGTTCCATTTAATATTGGCCTGCTTGCATTTACATTTAAATATGTAGAATAGTGAAATGTGATATTTTAACTGTTTGCCGACCTGCCACCGTCATTTTACTGCGGCAGGTCGGCTCTCCTGGGCGAGAGCCCGTAGCTCTACGTCGGCTACTTTTGCGGCCACTAGGGGGCGCGCACGGCACATTCGCACCCCCATTTGCCCACGAGTCCCACGCGCGTGCCCGCCGGGTACGATCGCCGCCGGGCACGCGCGATTGCTCGATACAGAGCGAGGACCAGGAGCTGTGTGTGTAAACACACAGCTCCCGGTCCTGTCAGCGGGGGAAATTCTGATCTTCCGTTCATACAATGTATGAATGAAAGATCAGTGATTTCCCCTAGTGAGTACACCCCCGATACAGTTGTAACACACCCAGGAACATACTTGACCCCTTCCCTGCCCCCTAGTGTTAACCCCTTTACTGCCAATGGCATTTTTATAGTATTCAAATGCATTTTTATAGCACTGATGGCAATAAAAATGCCAATGGTCCCAAAAATGTGTCAAAAGTGTCCGAAGTTTCCGCCATAATGTCGCAGTACTGGAAAAAAACGCTGATCGCCGCCATTACTAGTAAAAAAAATATTAATAAAAATGCCATAAAACTACCCCCTATTTTGTAAACGCTATAACTTTTGCTCAAACCAATCAATAATCGCTAATTGCGATTTTTTTTAACGAAAAATATGTAGAAGAATATGTATCGGCCTTAACTTAGGAAAAAAAATGTTTTTTTTATATATTTTTTGGAGATATTTATTATAGCAAAATGTAAAAAATATTGAATTTTTTCAAAATTGTCGCTCTATTTTTGTTTATAGCGCAAAAAATTAAAACCGCAGAGATGATCAAATACCACCAAAAGAAAGCTCTATTTGTGGGAAAAAGAGGACGCCAATTTTGTTTGGGAGCCACGTCGCACAACCGTGCAATTGTCAGTTAAAGCAACGCAGTGCCGAATTTACAAAAAGTGCTCTGGTCATTGGGCAGCAATATGGTCCGGGGGTTAAGTGGTTAATCATGTGTCAGCTGTAAATGGATTATATGAGTTGATCTATACAATTGTAGCCTTTATCAACAAGGGAACAACTGTGCCTCTTAAAATTCCAATTCTTAAACCAGATAAAGAGCATAAGAGGAAGCATCAGTTTGGTAGCTAAAAACTAATTTTAAAGTATCAACACAGTGTTTGACCCAGTTATTTATTATTCACAGGTCTCACTATACTTCTCAAAAATTATATACAGTACCTGAGGTACCTGGGGTAAAGCAGCTACACCGAATTTTCCAAGATGTACCACTGAAACGAGTACACTTACCGTATATATACTCGAGTATAAGCCAAGTTTTTCAGACCTTTTTTTAGGGCTGAAAATACTCCCCCAGCTTATATTAGAGTCAGTGTACCTTGGGCATCCAATTTTTAAAACTTGTGGCTTCCTCCTGGTCCCGTCCCATTTCATCCCGTGTACAGTGTTTCGCCTATTACGGACGTTCTTTCATTATCTGACTCAGTTTCCCAGCAGACACTGTGTTCAGTGTCCCGCCCTATCATGGACCTTCTCTTGTCCGAGGATGAAAGAACGTCCGTGATTGGCAGAACACAGTTTCTGCTGGGAAACTGAGTCAGAGATGAAAGAACGTCTGTGATAGGCGGAACAATGAACACAGTGTCAAATGCCTATCACGGAACAGGACGGGACCAGGGGGAAGCCGCGAGTTTAAAAAAATGGATGCCCGCAGTGCAGCCTGTCAAAAATTTCAGGTACTCTGTAATGGGCACAGTGAGGTTGCAATGGGCACAGTGGGGTGTGCAAATGGGTATTGTTGACCCTCATTCTCACCCTAGGCTTATACTTGTGTCAATACGTTTTCCCATTTTTTTGTGGTAAAATTAGGTGCCTCGGCTAATACTCGGGTATATACTGTATACATTTGTTGTGGCATTGCTGCATCATTATTGGAAGCATATATATTGACACCTTAACCACTTAAGGGGCGCCTACTGCACATTTACGTCGGCAGAATGGCACGGCTGGGCACATCAACGTATATATACGTTGATTTTAGTACCCAGCTGTGGGTCACGGGCGCGCCCGTGGCGCACTCACGTGACCCGGCCCGAAGCTCCAGGACCGGGACCGCGGGATTCGCGGACCCGATCACCGCTGCAGTGCGGCGATCTGTCCCTGGAGCTGAAGAACGGGGAGAGTGTAAACACGGCTTCCCCGTGCTTCTCTGTGGACGCAGCATCGATCGCGTCATCCCTGTAATAGGGGGACTCGATCCATGACGTCACACCTACAGCCACACCCCCCTACAGTTGTAAACACACACACAGTCACAGCGAAAGTCACAGCGCCACCTGTGGTTAACTCCCAAACTGCAACTGTCATTTCCACAGTAAACAATGCAATTTAAATTTTTTGCTGTGAAAATGACAATTGTCCCAAAAATGTGTCAAAATTGTCTGAAGTGTCCGCCATATTGTCGCAGTCACAAAAAAAATCGCTGATCGCCGCTATTAGTAGTAACATTTTTTTTTTTATAAAAATGCAATAAAACTATCCCTTATTTTGTAAACGCTATACATTTTGCGAAAAACAACCGATAAACGCTTATTGCGATTTTTTTTACCAAAAATACGTAGAAGAATACATATCGGCCTAAACTGAGGAAAAAAAATGTTTTTTTTATATATTTTTTGGGGATATTTATTATAGCAAAAAGTAAAAAATATTGCATTTTTTTTAAAATTGTCGCTCTATTTTTGTTTATAGCGCAAAAAATAAAAACCGCAGAGGTGATCAAATACCACCAAAAGAAAGCTCTATTTGTGGGGAAAAAAGGACGCCAATTTTGTTTGGGAGACACGTCGCACGACCGCGCAATTGTCAGTTAAAACGTCGCAGTGCCGAATCGCAAAAAGGGGCAAGGTCCTTTACCTGCATTTTGGTCCGGGTCTTACGTGGTTAAATACACTATGCTCTAATCAGGTTCATACTGATCCAAAAATAGTTTGTTAGGCATTATATCGTAAAATATTCTTCCACCTGAAATGCATGTGATATGGTTGAGTTATGTGTATTTAGCCCGCAAACTCATACTGCAAACTGGATATCAAATTTTCCAACAATCGCTTTATGGTCTGATGCGATTAATCTTAATTTCCGTTGATACTTTATGCCCCAAAGGGTTAAATGTAGACCTGGATTTAAACTGTTTTATAAGCGATTTTTAGATCTTTTGGGTTACTGGTATTTTATTGGCTATTTTAGATTTATTACATTTTATTTGTAATTTATATTAATAGTTCTCTCTCTCTCTCTCTCTCTCTCTCTCTCTCTCTCTCTCTCTCTCTCTCTCTCTCTCTCTCTCTCTCTCTCTCTATATATATATATATATATATATATATATATATATTGCTCATTATCATTATTATCATTTTTTGGTTGAGGTAATTTTGATATGCATAATCTATACTAATGGCTGTTCTGATATTAATTGAACAGTAAGTGTTGGACCAAATATTCGTCATTTTGAGCTGTGATGTGATGAATATTCTGTCTGTGGTATTCAGCATATGTTCATTGATTGCAGAGATTTCTGCTTTAACAAACTATAAGTGATGGGTTTGTTTTATTTTATTTTAAACTATATATGATCCATCATGAGTTATGTATTTTAGTATGTCTGATAAGAAAATACCTGTAATTACACACATACATTCTGTGCGGTGCTGCTAAGTTGACCCCTCTCCTTGTTTGTAGCAACATTCACACAGAGCGATCATCAGCGTGACGTAAAGTGCACCTATTGTCACGCCTGGTGAGCCGTTATTGGTTGCTGCAGAGCAGAGAGGCGGCTTATAGTAAGCTGTGTCAGTCGTGTAGCCACGCCCTTCGTAGAAGTCAGCGAATGATGAAACTAGTCAGGGCGTGTGCTACACGACATGCTGCAAAGGCTACTGCTCTCCACTGATCGGGACATAGTGATTTCAGCTGGCCTGGATCCTATCGCTGGAGAAAGCAGGAGATACCGATCATTCGGAGATCCGGTGACCTTTATATGTTCATTTGCTTTACATGATTGTACGTTTAATGTATAGGGGAGCTGTCTGTGTGGGGATATGAGGGTGTATACTGATTAAACTGGATTACGCTATGTTGGATTCTTCTGTTTGTATCCATTTCACCTGAGGTTCCCTCTTATAAGTGGCTCCCTCATAAGATGCTGGCTGCAGAGGCTCATGTTAAATGAAGCTTGATTAATTGAAAGGCTTACTACTTGTTACATTTGGGTGAGTTTAAACCCCGACGGGGCAAGTGATCACAAGTGGTGAATAGAGAAGAATTTTGGTGGACGGTGCACTCTACTTTATTCTATTTACATATTTATCCTTGGACAATTTCAGAATAATCCATTTGCTGTGATTTATCTATCACATGTTTATAGTGGTGGGGGTATTTCCACCACAATACCAGCGCTGTTGGTCCTTTTAGTTTTCTGAATGGACAGATTGGTTTCATTGTTAAAGGGGTTGTAAACACAAAAATATTTTCCTCTTAAATTAAAGTCTGACAGTAGCTGATAAAGTAAAAAGTAATGTTTTGCATTATAACTAGTTTGATACCTGTTGAAATCGAGCTGTTTTATTCACCTCCATCACTCCTGAATTGTTGTTCTCACTGACTTCCTGGTTTGCAGTGTGCATTCATTCTTGCTGCATTACGGCCTAATGGGAACTACAGTTCCCATTAGGCTTAGCCTCCATGCCTGTGAGGGATAAGAGAGCATCTTCACGCAGGGCTGTAGTCATAGGGAGGGGGTGAGCAAATTCGGCTTTCCACCATGCCAAACAGCTCAGGTGCTGATGGAAAGCAAGAAGAGGAGAGACAGGAAATGGCATTTTCAAACCTGGATTACTGAGGTCAAAAGGAAAAACGAGGTAAGTGATATTTAAATACTCTAGCTCATAGCAATCAATTGATCTAATAAAAAACAAACCTTTAGTGTTCCTTTAACTACTTGAGATCCGTGCTACAGCCGAATGACGGCTCTAGCGCAGATCTAAATTGTCAACAAGCCGTCAATTGACGGCTTGTCACTAGCTGTTTCCCGGCGCGCGCTCCAGAGCGCGCTGCGGGGAAACACTGTGTTGCCCGTGTCCATTGGACACAGCCAATCACAGATCGCCACGAACGGCCAATCAGAGTGGCTGTTTGCGATGCGATCTGTGCGGCCAATGAGAGATGATCTCATAGATCATCTCTCATTGCCGTTTTACATAGAGACAGCGTCCTGTCTCTGGAGAGCAGGAGACGGATCTGTGTCTCTTGTACATAGAGACACAGATCGGTCACCTCCCCAGTCACCCCCCCTCCCCCCCACAATTAGAACACTATGCAGGGAATACATTTAACCCCTTCCTCACCCCCTAGTGTTAACCCCTTCAATGCCAGTCACATTTATACTGTAATTAGTGCATATTTATAGCACCAATCGCAGTATAAATGTGAATGACGCCAAAAATGTGTCAAAAGTGTCCGATGTGTCCGCCATAACGTCGCAGTCACAATAAAAATTGCAGATCGCCGCCATTTCTAGTAAAAAAAAAATAATAAAAAATAATAATTCTGTCCCCTATTTTGTAGGCACTATAAATTTTGCGCAAACCAGACGCTTATTGCGATTTTTTTTTTTTTTTTTACCAAAAATATGTAGAAGAATACGCATCGCCCTAAACTGAGAAAATTTTTATTTTTTTTTCTTAATTGGGATATTTATTATAGCAACAAGTAAAAAATATTGTATTTTTTTCAAAATTGGCGCTCTGAGGTGATCAAATACCACCAAAAGAAAGCTCTACTTGTGGGGAAAAAAGGACGTCAATTTTGTTTGGGAGCCACGTCGCACGACCGCGCAATTGTCAGTTAAAGCGACACAGTGCCGGAAGCTGAAATATCACCTGGGCAGGAGGGGGGTATAAGTGCCCAGTAAGCAAGTGGTTAAACATATGAGTAATTTTTTTAAGAAGATGTGTTATGTTGAGCCTACTGATAGGTCTACTAGACGTTAATAGAAGGATAGTTCCCTGGTATGGGAAAGTAGCACATATACGCCGTTAAAGGGGTTGTAAACCTACTTGTTTTTTCACCTTAAGGTGAAAAAACACCTTGCAGTGCCCCCCCCCCATTTTACTTACCTGAGCCCCATATTTCCGCGTGTGCATCCCGCCGTCCTTCTCTCCACGGAGTTCCAGCTTTGATTGGATAGATTGATAGCAGCGCAGCCATTGGCGCTGGGGGGGGGCGGGGCCAAGTCATACACTCAGGAGCGTTCCTATAAGGTAACCCCCTTTGAAGAGAGCTTTCCAGAGGGGGTTATCTAATGCTGGGAGGAGCTGCGACAGCTGACGTAGGACCCCAGAACAGGTGGATTGGGACCACTATGTATCAGGCCCCGTTACACACGACCGAGCTTCTCGGCAGAATCCAGCGAGAAGCCGAGGTTTTCGATCGTGTGTACACTTTCGACGAGCGTCCCGTCGGGAAGCTCGTCGAGCCAAAAAAGAGAGCTCGCTCTCTTTTTCCGCGTTGTTCAAAGAGGACTTTGGCTCAACGAGCTTTTCCGACCGCTCATCGGGAACCTCGTCGGGCGGAACGATGGGTTTAGCCCGACGAGGTTCTCGGACGTGTGTACGCAGCCTCAGTCTTGGTGAAAACGTAAAAATGTTCTCAATAAAAAAGTATCTGATTTAAAAATTATTAAGCCACTTAACAGGTTGCAAATGGTATTTAGTAAAAGTTATATTTAAAAATCAAAACACTGTTGTACACAGTCTTAGAATTTAAAACGGAAAAAAAAAGGGCTTGCATCTGTCAGATGAAATTCAGCCCAAAGGAAGCAACAATAGAGGAGCTATTTGTTTCTACAACTGCATGTAACAAAGCTATAAAGCTGGTAAAATGACTCGGCTGGTGTGGAGATAATGTGACTAGTGCAGTGATAATGAGTCTACCTAAGAAGTTGGAAGAAGTGAGAAGGGTCACATGAATTTTATTTTCACTTTCTTTGCAAGGGAACTAAAAAGGTCAGGCATGAGCTGCTGAAAGCTCACATCCTTGTGTGTACGAATATATTGTAGTTTATTGAGCTGTGGCCATTAGAACAGATATATATATATATATATATATATATATATATATATATATATATATATCACTGTTAGCTGTATAATGAATCATCAATAAAATGTAATTCTGTATATAGTGCAATACAGAAGAAAAAAGAAGAATTAATAGTTATGGCTTTTTTTTTTAAATGTATTCACCTCCCACTCAACTAAAACCTCTTTATGTAAAATTGCTAGTTGCTTATCTGTCATGGTGATTTAATTGTTTCACTCATATGCATTTGGTTAATTTAAAGAGGAAGTAAACTCTGGGGTTCTAGGTACAAATCACAAAGGAAGGTATACAACCTCTTTAGGATGTAGAATTAACTTCATTTTTCTTAATACAATAGCTTTCATTAGCTAGTTTCCCTGTGTAGGTTGTTGCTTTGTTTATGATAGGTAACCTTTGCCTTGACAATATACAGTAATTCTGTAACCAGGCTGGCTTCTGCCCATCCTTAAAAATAGGTCTGTACAGTGTAAAACTTCCATGGGTCCATTATTGGATGTGTTGTAACACTAGCATTTGCAAACTGGTATTAAAAGTGTTAGTACATTTTATCAGAATGACATTAGACCAATTTAAAGCTATAGCTATATCAAGACTAATGTTAGAAAAGTATACCATTGCTTGAAGTTATTTTGTAATTTATTCACATATGGCAGCAAAACCGCATTTTCAGCTGCCAGTAGTCTAAGGCCTCGTACACACGATCAAATCTGTCTGCTGGAAACGGTCTGCAGACAGATTCGATCGTGTGTACGGGCGAGCATACGGATTTGGCAACCCGACAGATTTGAAAGCATGCTTACCAATCCGTCAGCTGGGAACCCGTCCGCCCGACATGTCTGCTGGTTAGTACGCTAACCAGCAGACATGTCTTCTCGCACACGCGCCGAATGATTTCGACGCATGCGCGGAAGTGTTTTACTTCCTGGTGCGGTGACGTGGCGGGGTCAACGTCACCGACACGTCAGCGCGCTGTCTGCTGGCGGGGATTTTCGTTTGCTCGTGTGTACACGCGAGCAAACCAAAATCCAAGCAGACAGATTTGTTCAAATCGGTCGGTCCGACCGATTTGAACAAATGAATTGCCTCGTGTGTACGAGGCCTAAGAACAAACTCTCCTAGCTTATGCTTAAAGTGGAGTTCAATTCAAAAGTGGAACTTTCGCTTATCCGTCTCATCCCCCCTCCGGTGCCACATTTGGCACCTTTCAGGGGAAGGGGGGTAACGGGGACCTTTGCCACCAGACCAATTAGAAAGTGCAGCATGCTTCGCACATGCACAGTAGGGAAAAGGCTGTGAAGCCGAAAGGCTTCACTGCTGGGTTTCCTTACCATGTTTGCGGCAGCTGCACCCGACATCTAATTAGAAGATCGGCCTGGGTGCCAACATCATGGGCTCCCCGGACAGGTAAGTGACCTTATATTGAAAGACAGCAGCTGCAATATTTGTAGCTGCTGACTTTTATTATTTTTTTGGGGGGGGGGGGGGGGGGGGGCTTGACGTCCTCTTTAAAGTGGAGCTCCACCCAGGAAAACAACATTTTCCCATGTTGTTTAAAAAAAAAAAAAAAATGAAAAAAAAAAATACTCACCCGAAATACCTGTTGCTATGCGGAAGTCCGTAATCTGCCTCTTCCACTCCGCGGTGCCTTTTCTTCTTGTCCTTCTGCTTGTGAATGGGGCGCGCTGCTTTCTGGGAACTGTGTGTGTTCTCAGAGAGCAGCGCGCCCATTCACAAGCCAGCGTGAGACTCACGCAGGCGCAGTAGGAAATGGGCAGTGAAGCTGTACGGCTTCACTGCCTGTTTCCCATAGTGTGAATGGCGGCGCGAGACCTGGAGCGATCGTGGGACCGGCATCGGGGGGCCCATCAGTGCGGGCAAGTAGGACAAGGTAAGTGTCCTTATTTAAAGTCAGCAGCTACACTGTTAGTAGCTGCTGACTTTAAAAAAAAAAAATCGCGGCTGGAGCTCCGCTTTAAGTAATCATGTTCAATTGATGATGTTATCACAGAAGCTGTTGTAATTTTGTTTGCAGTTCTGTTCAATAAGCAAATACATTGTCTGGCAAATGAAAAGTTCATTTTTGATTTCAAAATGTCCAATACACTACTACTTTCTCAAGAAAATTGTTGTTTTGCAAAATTAATAATATTCTCTGTGGCAGATTTTCAAAATATGATTTCATACAATTGTGTCTGCTATTGTCTTGAGTTTTGGAAAAAATAAATTTAACAAAGACAGATGATAATAGAACAAACTCAAACAAACAAGGACAGAAAAATAGATAAAAGTCCCAAATGCACATTTCTACAAGAGGGTCAGAATCTGCAGTGTGGGAAATGGATACCTTATGGGTCCTCTGTTGGCTTCTTTAACTTCTTCCAGCTTAGAAACCTTGTATACCATGAAAGCATAAGGGCAAAGGCCTGTAATCATAAGCATATGTTCAACCATACCGTATAGGTTAAGTCATTATAGCCTAGTAAGGCATGCAACAAAAGTTTTTCAGCTAGTGTGGGAAAACAAATAGGCTAAATTAATGACAAAGTGGACTGCTCACAGGAATGAAAATTGATTTTAATTAAATACAAAATTGTGAATGGCCATCTATTGGCTTAATAGATGTAGAAATATAACTCCCAGACAAGGAACACACATAATCACTTAAAACTGCATGATACCATGCTACATAGAACAAATACATGACTAAACAAAAAACATTAAACAAAATCATCTGGACGCTGAAGTATGCTGACCCACGTACTGCCATGGCAAATTGATGTATATCAGTAACAAAGGGAATTACCTATTGTAGTACTTCCATGTGTCAGCCCCCTTGGAGGCTAGAGCTGGGGGAGAAGGTGGCTAGTAGGACTAGTATGGTGGATACTGGGGTGCTATACTGCTGGATACTCAATGGAACCTGTGGCAAACCTAGCCACTTCTAGAACGCTGGACGTTACATGTTAAGAGGTTGTCTGTATTATAGGCTATGTATTCTGCTGGGTCTTATGTGGGCATAGTAATTGGTATGCTGGCAGCCGTAAGCCACTAGCATTCAAGTACTTCGTTTTATGTTGCCCAATCGGTGTTCGGCAGTTTTAAACCGAACTCCCACAACACATAACCCCAGACCCCAGCTATCAACCGACTTTTCCCTCATGCAGCAATGCCTGATGGGAGAATTATCCAAAATGTTAAGTTCCCCATCTGGTCCTCCCTGTATTACCCCTGTTAAATCTATTTGGCTGTTTGGAAACCCCTTGCATGGGGAATTCTATAAATATGGAAGCCTGTGAATAAAAAGTCAGTTGACTCTCAGAGCTGTGTGTTGTCCGGTTACTGGGGAGATTTGGGACATTGCCTTACTTTTCAATGCTGACTGTGGATTTACCCTGGTTACCAATGGAGATCGTGGAGTTTAATATTGTACTCCGCTACAGAACCTATCCGATCATAACATCCCAAGGGGAAAGGGAAACAATTGTCTATCCTGTGTGCAAGCTCCCCAAACAGAATAGGAATAAAAATGGAAAGAACGTCACTAATGGGTCGGATACTGCGACATATATGGCTAAGTGGCGGGATCAAAAGTTTAGTGGCTGTGCAATGTTCACGATCCAAAAACCTTCCATAGTAGAAGCATACCGGGGCTTCCACAGACAACAGTTATCACAGGATAGCACCTGCTAGGAGGAGTATATTTAAAACAATCCCCTACATGAATCAGTGGGTGCTGTGGGATCATACACTTATGGACAGTACTGTCATGAATTAGGAGGGGAGGGAGGCTAGGACTGGATAAGTGTGAGTCAATGGGCATCAGAGAATGTGCAAAAAGTCTCAGTCCACAGCCATGGTATTTTACCTCTGTCAGGACACAGCTCCAGTCCATCCCCACAGATCCCCACGCTCACCACTTCACTAAATATGAAACCCACAGGTTCTGCTGTCCAGATGCACTATACAGGTGATCCAGCATGGCCGGTATCTGTAATGGCTCTCACAGATTCACTCACAGTCAGAGCGTGATTCGAGCATCCTCCCCTTACAGCTCGCCAACACTGGTGGGGATGCTTCAGGCGGCGTCTTGGGCATTGATGACGTCAATGCATTTCACTGTACAATTGTGTAGCTTCATCTGGAAACCTGATCCCTGTCCATTTCTTCCTTCATGACAGTTGCTACCAATCTGCCCAGTGTTGACTGCTGTCACAGCCTAGAGTGAGCAGGAGCACCATCCCTTTTATTATGTGACTGTTCTCAAACCTAGCGACTGGTTGCTAGACCTAAACATGTCATCATTTGTGGAGTTAACATGTTCCTTATAAGTATAATAAGGTATTTTGGGATGTAGAAATGTGTGTCTGGGGATCAGGTGGGTTGGGACAGCTTTCCAAAGTGACAGTATATTTTTAGTCACTGTTCCATTAGGTTATCTGCAGTAATTTCAAGCAATGTTTAGTACCCATTGTTTCCTCATGCCCTGGCCAACAAGTAATTTGCTCTGATCTGTAAAGTATGTAATGGTATGCTACATACAGTCTTAGTTACAATGTAGGTAAGTAACCAAGCACTATATGATTTTAAAAGATAGGGTTAGGGTTGATGTTTATGAACATGATTCTTCAATATTTTGAGTACAAGGGCCACCTTGCCCCCCTTTCACATCAGATCTCTCTTTTAAATCAGAAATTCTTCATCACAAGTCCCCCCTCTCAAATAAGAGTCTCTCCCGTTCAGATCAGAAGACCCCCCCTTCACATCAAAAGCCCCCTCCCCTCTTCATATCTGATCTCCCTTTCAAATCTGAAGCCTCCATCACATCAGAGTCCCCCTTTCATGTCAAAGTCACCCTTTCACTTTAGAAGCCACCCCCCCCCCTTTCACATCAGGAGCTCCCTTTCACATCAGAAGCCCCCATAATATCAGAGCTGCTTTGGGCCAAGAAAAATCTTGTAGTCATTCATATGTGTCTCTCAGACCATAGTTTGGAGAGCCTGATCTAGAAAATGAAAGCTATGATTTAGTTGGTTTATTTTTCCCAACACCCCTAACCAACCTTACATTTATTTCTTGTTTACTCCCACCAGTTTCAAAATTCTTACTAATGATTCATGTAACTTGCAAAAGCTGTTTTTTTGTGAAGAGAATGGGTTCATTCACCCACAACTGCTTGGAGATACGGTACATGAAGACATTCTCAACATAAGTATTAGGTACATGTTTAAAAAATGAGCAGCGTATACAGTTGGTAGTTTAATCAAAACAAATATTGTAAAATATAGATTTAGCATTTAATAACGGACCACTAAAAATGAAACCAGGAATTTGTTGAGCTTTAAATATCATATGAAAATAATTATAATATAGAATTGCTATCTGTGGGATAATTACAATAGATGGGGACTGTGAGTGGTAAAAACTATTATTAGGTCCATTAATCATACCGTGTACACCAAATATGTCCCCTTAGGTCATTACTCTGAAGTTAATATTAAATTGCTTTTGCAACTCACTAAGTCACCTTATTGTTCTTCCTCCCTTAGTGCAGCAATACAATTTTCCTTCATATCTATTTCTCTGTGAATGCATATTCCATGTCTAAATTTGTATAAGCATATCAGAGTACAGAGACAGAGACAATGGGGGGGGGGGGGTTGAGTTACTGTAGCACACAGAATCTGGTATAGCTGGGCATAGTAACCAATCAACTGCTAACCTGGAAGCTGATTGGTTACTATACATAGGTGCACTACATTCTTTATGCTCTAGTTTTAGTTAATCTCCCCCAGTATGTTTCTGCAATGGTAGGAGGGGAGTCATGGTGATTTGTAAGAAGTCTAGTTCAGCAGGGTGGATACTCGCATTTTAGTTTTTTTTTATTTATTTGAGCCAATGATCTCAATGAACAAAAAGAGGCCCAAAAGCAATGTGTTTAAAAGAGTTGTAAAGCTTTGTTTTTTTTTCACCTTAATGCATCCTATACATTAAGGTGAAAAAACGCCTTGCACTCCCGGGCCCCCCAGCCCCACGTTTTACTTACCTGAGCCGCGAAACTCAGTGGGCGTGATCCTGCAATGCTTTCCCCCAGCTTGAGGCGGCTCTTCATTGAAGATTGATAGCAACGCAGTCATTGGCTCCCGCTTCTATCAATCAAATCAATCAGGCGGCTCGCCGGTGGGCAGGGCAAAATGATACACTTGGCGGCTATGGCTGCCACTGTATCACACAGGAGCATGCCCACAAGCTAACCCCATTGGGAGAGTGCTTCCCAGAGGGGGGTTAGCTCTTGTGGGGAGGAGCCAAGACAGCTGCCCAGGGACCACAGAAGATGAGGATTGGGGTCACTCTATGCCAAACGAACTGCACAGTGGAGGTAAGTATGGTATGTTTGTTATTTTGTAAAAAAAATAACCCTTGGCATCGACTATCACCTGTACGTTGATGGAAAGCCAATGCTTCCGATTGCGGTATATGTGCTGGAGTGCCACATGTGTGCAATAAATTGCCCCCACGGTGCGTGGGAATCTGGCAATTCTGTCATTGCCTTCAGTCGCAGGTCCTCAGTGGTTGGTTTGATGGTTTGATTGGCCATGCGTCTGAGAATTGCAGGGATAACCTGGTGCACACATCTGCTCATGGAGGATTGTGACATCCCAGCCACCACTTCACTTGTTCTTTGAAAAGAGCCACTGGCAAGGAAATGGAGTGTTGCCAGGACCTTGACCAGTGGCTGCACTGCATGTGAGCATTGTGTTGGGCTGATGATGTCCTCCTGCAGGGTTGTGGTTAATTCCATGATGGCATGAGGGGTGAATCTGAAGATGCGATACACCTCAGAATCACTCATGCCAAAGATGTCTATGCGTGTGCGGTATATCCTCTCCCGTGCCCTCCTCCGTGCCCTCCTCCGTGCCCTCCTCCTTCTGCGCTCATCTAAAGTCAGTAGTATAGCTATGAGCAAGGATGCCCCTGGCATGTTGGCATACAGATTGTTGTCCTGCAATTGTGACTGCTCAGCTCGTCCCTAACAGTGTTGCTTTAGCTGACATGTAGACGGATTGTCCAAATTTAAACCTGCGTTTTGGGGATATGGCGCATAGATACACGGGCGCATATTTAGACTTACGCCGCGCATCTCGTGAAACGCCGGCTTAAGTGCTTTGTGGATCTGGCCCATTGTTTTTAGTTTTAGTAACTTAAAAAGTATTTGCACAAAAATAAAATTGTCTTAAAAAATAAATAAATAATAAAAATGTCTGAGTGACAAAAATGGGGGAGATTGCAATTTTTGTTCATTAATGTTATGTAGCATAATAACTTATTTATTGCTATACTTTTTAAAGGTCAGTTCATTCAAAAGTAATAATTCAGTTACATATGGAGCCTTTTGGGCGTTTCATTCAGCCTTGAGCTTTTTATACGAATGCAATGCAAATGAAATGAATGAAACAGAGAGATCCCTCTGCCATAAATCTTGACTCAGTTTTTTGTGATTGTTCTTTGCTTGATTAACCACTTCAGGCCCGCGCTACCGTCGGATGACGGCAACAGCGCGGGCCTGAATATCCAACATGCCGTCATTTGACGGCATGTCATTCTGGCGTTCCCAGCGCGCGCTGTAGAGCGCGCTGCGGGGAAGCCCTGTGTTGTCCGTGTCCCTTGGACACGGCCAATCACAGATCGCGGCGAACGGCCAATCAGAGTGGCCGTTTACGATGCGATCTGTGGGCCAATGAGAGATGATCTCTCATAGATCATCTCTCATTGACGTGTTACACAGAGACAGCGTCCTGTCTCTGGAGAGGAGGAGCCCGATCTGTGTTCCTTCTTACATAGGGACACAGATCGGTCACCCCCCCAGTCACCCCCCCTCCCCCCACAGTTAGAACACACCTAGCATACACATTTAACCCCTTCCTCACCCCCTAGTGTTAACCCCTTCAATGCCAGTCACATTTATACTGTAATTAGTGCATATTTATAGCACTGATCGCAGTATAAATGTGAATGGCGCCAAAAATGTGTCAAAAGTGTCCGATGTGTCCGCCATAACGTCGCAGTACCAATAAAAATCGCAGATCGCCGCCATTTCTAGTAAAAAAAAAAATAATAATAATTCTCTCCCCTATTTTGTAAGCGATATAACTTTTGCGCAAACCGGTCGCTTATTGCGATTTTTTTTTTTTTTTTAACCAAAAATATGTAGAAGAATACATATCGCCCTAAACTGAGAAAAAAAATGTGTTTTTTTTTTCTTAATTGGGATATTTATTATAGCAACAAGTAAAAAATATTGTATTTTTCTTCAAAATTGTCGCGCTTTTTTGTTTATAGCGCAAAAAATAAAAATCGCACAGGCGATCAAATACCACCAAAAGAAAGCTCTACTTGTGGGGAAAAAAGGACGTAAATTTTGTTTGGGAGCCACGTCGCATGACCGCGCAATTGTGAGTTAAAGCGACGCAGTGCCGGAAGCTGAAATTTTACCTGGGCAGGAGGGGGGTGTAAGTGCCCAGTATGCAAGTGGTTAAAGGAATAGTATGGTATCAACTCCCAACCTGCTAATTGGACAAGGAAATAGAAGCAACATAATCAACTGTTCTCTAAGGCCGCGTACACACGAGGAGACATGTCTGCTGAAACTGGTCTGCAGACCAGTTTCAGCGGACATGTTCAATCGTGTGTACGGCCTAGCGGACAGGTTTCCAGCACACAAGTTTCTAAGCATGCTTAGAAACTTGTCCGCTGGAAACCTGTCCGTCAGACATGTCCGATGGTTAGTACGCCCAACCATCGGATTGAAATCCCGCGCATGCGTCAAATTGATTCGACGCATGCGTGGAAGCATTGAACTTCCGTGTTTCAGCACGTCGGTGTCTTCTACATCACCGCGTTCTGGTGGGGATTTTGGTCTGATGGTGTGTACACACATCAGACCAAAAGATCCCTTCAGACATGTCCGCTGGAAACGGTCCGTCGGACATGTTTCCACGGACATATTTCCTCGTGTGTACGCTGCCTCAGAGATAGCAAGGATAACTTGCCACACATGTATGACAGTGTTGAATTGTAAGTCTGTTAAAGTGGAGCTCCACCCTCTTTTTCAACTTTATAGCATTTGTTTTTAAAATGCCCCCTTAAATTGAATTGGTGTGTCTTTTTTTTTTTTTTTTAAAACTCACTGTGCTGTGCAGATGAGTTTATTTTCTTCGGCCGCGGCCGCAGCGGCATCGCCCCGTCAATCAGTGCTGCATTGCCTCCTGGGAGATGTTTGTCATCAACCCCAGGAGGTCCTGGCCGCGTAGCATCGCGTGATTACCCCCCCCCCGCGAATGAAAAAAAAACACAGGCGCCGCGGGTTAAACATTGTGCGGTGACTGACACAGACTACAGTGCCCGAGTGCCAGAGCGGAGCAGGTAGTGGCTTGGCGGGGGTGGGGGAGAGTGCAAGCTGCTCCCCTGTCAGTCGGCACATCTGGGACCGGCGCGGCGCAATGATCCTCTTCTCTCATGTCACGTCTGTGATAAGTGTAGGGCAGCGGCTGTCAGCCGAGCAGAGAAGCCGCCTCCCCCCTTCTCCTTTATGTCTATACAGTGCTGTGCATGCAGGAGAAGGGGGGAGGCGGCTTCTCTGCTCGGCTGACAGCCGCTGCCCTACACTTATCACAGACGTGACATGAGAGAAGAGGATCATTGCGCCGCCCCGGTCCCAGATGTACCCGACTGACAGGGGAGCAGCTTGCACTCTCCCCCACCCCCGCCAAGCCACTAAGTCCCCCCCGCCAAGCCACCAAGTCCCCCCCACCCCCGCCAAGCCACTAAGTCCCCCGCACCCCCGCCAAGCCACTACCTCGGGCTCTCTGACTGATACATTGTGGGTCTAAATGGGGGGGTCTGTATTGTAGCAAGGGGGGGTTTGTTTTGTAAGGAGGGGGGGGGTCTGTTTTGTAGGGGGGTCTTCACTGTAGCGGGGGTCTGTATTGTAGGAAGTGGGGTCTGTATTGTAGGAAGGGGGGGTCTTCACTGTAGCGGGGGTCTGTATTGTAGCAAGGGGGGGGTTGTATTGTAAGAAGGGGGGGTTTCACTGTAGCGGGGGTCTGTATTGTAGTAAGGGGGGTCTGTATTGTAGGAAGGGAGGTCTTCACTGTAGCGGGGGTCTGTATTGTAGGAAGGGGGGTCTGTAGTGTAGGAAGGGGGGTCTTCACTGTAGTGGGGGTCTGTATTGTAGGAAGGGGGGGGCTGTACTGTAGGAAGGGGGGGTCTTTATTGTAGGAAGGGGGGTCTGTATTGTAGGACGGGGGGTCTTTACTGTAGCGGGTGTCTGTATTGTAGGAAGGGAGGTCTTCACTGTAGCGGGGGTCTGTATTGTAGGAAGGGGGGTCTTCACTGTAGTGGGGGTCTGTATTGTAGGAAGGGGGGGCTGTACTGTAGGAAGGGGGGGTCTTTATTGTAGGAAGGGGGGTCTGTATTGTAGGACGGGGGGTCTTTACTGTAGCGGGGGTCTGTATTGTAGGAAGGGGGGTCTTCACTGTAGTGGGGGTCTGTATTGTAGGAAGGGGGGTCTGTACTGTAGTAAGGGGGGTCTTCACAGTAGAGGGGGTCTGTATTGTAACGGGGTCTTCACTGCAGGTGGGCCTGCACTGTAGGGAGGGGGTCTGCACTGTAGAGGGGTCTGAGTAACAATTAGGGGGCCCAGAACTGTTAAGGGGGGTGCCTGTGTAACATACAGGCTTCTAGAGGTGCAGGGTACTGTGTAATGTAAAGGGGTCCAGAGATGTGGGGGGCTGTGTAATGTAAAGGGATCCAGAGGTGCAGGGTGCTGTGTAATGTTAAGGGGTCCAGAAAAACAAGGGCTGTGTAATGTAAAAGGGGTCCAAAGGTGCAGGGTACTTTGTAATGTAAAGGGGTCCAAAGGTGCAGGGTGCTGTGTAATGTAAAGGGGTCCAAAGGTGCAGGGTGCTGTGTAATGTAAAGGGGTCCAAAGGTGCAGGGTGCTGTGTAATGTAAAGGGGTCCATAGGTGCAGGGTGCTGTGTAATGTAAAGGAGTCCAGAGGTACAAGAGCTGTGTAATGTAAAGGGGTCCAAAGGTGCAGGGTGCTGTGTAATGTAAAGGGGTCCAGTGATGCAGGGTGCAGTGTAATGTAAAGGGGGTCCAGAGGTGCAGGGTGCAGTGTAATGTAAAGGGATCCAGAGTGCTGTGTAATGTAAAGGGGTCCAGAGGTACAAGGGCTGTGTAATGTGCTGGGGCGATGCGATTTGGTGGCAGTGTGATGTGATGTGCTGGGGCGATTTGATGCAATTTGGCGGGGGGGGGGGGGGGGTGCTGCGATGGAGGAGATGTGATTTTGCGGGGGCAATGCGATGTGCTGGCTGGGGCGATGCAATTTTGTGGGTATTGTGATGCAATTGGGCGGGGGGTCTATGCGATGTGGGAATATTTACTAAATGTTGTGCTGTGATCGGTGCGGTGTGCTGTGCTGTGATCGGTGCGCTGTGATCGGTGCGCTGTGATCGATGCGCTGTGATCGGTGTGCTGTGCTGTGCTGTGATCGGTGCGCTGTGATCGGTGCGCTGTGCGGTGTGCTGCGATCGGTGTACTGTGATCGGTGCGTTGTGATCGGTGCGCTGTGATCTGTGCGATGTGATCGGTGCATTGTGCGGTGTGCTGTGATCGGTGTGCTGTGATTGGTGCGTTGTGCTGTGCTGTGATCGGTGTGCTGTGATCGGTGCGCTGTGATCGGTGCGCTGTGATGTGATCGGTGTACTGTGATCGGTGCGTTGTGCTGTGATCGGTGCGCTGTGATCGGTGCATTGTGCTGTGATCGGTGTGCTGTGATCGGTGTGCTGTGATCGGTGCATTGTGCTGTGATCGGTGTGCTGTGATCGGTGCGTTGTGCTGCGCTGTGATCGGTGCGCTGTGATCGGTGCGTTGTGCGGTGTGCTGTGATCGGTGCGCTGTGATCGGTGCGTTGTGCGGTGTGCTGTGATCGGTGCGTTGTGCGGTGTGCTGTGATTGGTGCGCTGTGATCGGTGCGTTGTGCGGTGTGCTGTGATCGGTGCGTTGTGCGGTGTGCTGTGATCGGTGCGTTGTGCGGTGTGCTGTGATCGGTGCGCTGTGATCGGTGCGTTGTGCTGTGATCGGTGCGTTGTGCGGTGTGCTGTGATCGGTGCATTGTGCGGTGCGCTGTGATCGGTGTGGTGTGCGGTGCAGATATATCTACATAACAAATTATTTCGTATATTTCCTGGTTCCTGGAAGGAGGAGGGGAGGAGAGATTTTGCTATTGAAACCTGATCTGTAACATATTACATTGCTTGTGCAGCACTGAGCATGTGCGAGATATGCAAAGCTGAAATCCAGGAAGTCATACAGTCTGGCTTCATGGATTCCCACACTTAAGATGGCCACGGTCAATTCCTGTTTTATAAAGTATCTAAATGCTGTAACAACCTAACAAAACGGACCTTAGTTTACAGACTAACTTTACTAGAATACATTAAGCTTGTGTATTACAGGGGTATTTATATTTAAAAAGTGAAATTGTGGCCGGAACTCCACTTTAACTTGCTGCACATTTTCACTGGCAAGTTGTACACTTGAAATGTGTAAAGTTGAAATTTCAACCACAGTGACCCCTGTGGTGGGAGGACTATTGCACAAGATAACTGAACCAGAACTTGCAGAAAACTTACAGAATGTTTACAGAAGTTGATCTGGAGTCATGTTCAAACTTCCAGCATAATTGCTTGCTATCTGGACTCATCTCAGCTTTATTAGCTGCCCTTCACTTTCCCTCTCTGTGTTACTGTGCAAGGACTGACAGTCTGATCCCAAGATGTATTTTGTTACTTCTGCCAGATGTAAAAATACATTTCATTCATTTTAAAGGTATACAGTACACTATTATATTAAATAATATTTTTTTATTTTTTTTATGGGGTTCTGCTTAAACTTGGTATTCCAACATTATCATCTTTTAGAAAACAAAATTAGAAGAAATTGATTTTCCTTCTGGCAGCTTGAAATATTAATGTGATGCAACTTAATGCTGCTGGGACCGAACAGGAGAATAGAAGTCAATGGAGTGTAGTGATTCATTCATTTGTTTTGTGACAGCCATCAAAATTATTTAGAGGTGCTCATCTATAACAAAGTCAAAATCTATTTCTCGCTTAAGACAGAATGCAATATCAAACTATTACCATTAGATTATAAACTTTATAGATTAATAAACATTTTCACCCAATTTGGCACCATTTAGTATCATTTTTCCTGTGCTCTGCTATAACAGATATCTATAATTATGTATGTCTGAATAAAGTAACAAAAAGGTAACTCATGCTACTGTAACAATATATGAGCAAAATAGTAACAAGATTAGGTCTTTGTAAGAATTGTGGTATTTTATTAGTATTCTGTTGTTTTGTGGATTTACATTTTTTTTTCTTTTTGTAACTTTAAGAATAACTTTAAGAATATACGTAAGCCTTTAGATCTTTAGGTTAGGAAGTGCTTCAAGGGGTTGTAAAGGTTTGTTTTTTATTTTCTAAATAGGTTCCTTTAAGCTAGAGCATTGTTGGTTCACTAACCTTTTCCTTCGATTTCCTTCTAAATGTTTTTTTTCTTTGTCTGAATTTCTCACTTCCTGTTCCTCCTGAGTAAGCTGTTCTGGCGGACTAACCTCGTCAGAACAGCTCGGATGATGGGGGCAAGCTTACTGAGAAAAAAGAAGTGAGAAATTCTGACAAAGTAAAAAATATTTAGAAGGAAAATCGAAGGAAAAGGTAAGTGAACCAACAATGCACTAGCTTAAAGGAACCTATTTAGAAAAAATAAAATAAAAAAAACTACAACCCCTTTAAGTATCTTAAACTAGTTGTGATTATGAATGTGTTTGTGTTCAATTCAAGGTTGGGTTTGTATAAACCCAACGCATTTGAAGTTCACAGATGTAGCAAACAAATGTGGTCCTCACCCTTGGCAACCAACTGTCAACAATATACTATGAAGTTAGGTCAGGTGGCTTACAATTGCCAATAACCAGACAGACTTTTCCATCCGAATTTCCGACCGTGTGTATGCCCCATTGGATTATTTACATTGGAAATTCAGAGGAATTGCATCAGACTTTAGATAGAGAACATCATTTATTTTACTCTGATGGAATTCTGTCGGAATTCCGATGTGATTTTGATCGGGCAAAGGTCCGACCGTGTGTATAGGGCTTTAGGCTTACTTTTGATTTCTAAGGACTGCATTTCTCATTTTACCTTGCTGTCTTCAAGCAATGATTGTGTTGCATGTGGTGTATTTCCTTACTGACTGTGCCTCCTAAAACTCCTCCTCCTCTTCAGAATGGGCAGATGAATAGTTATAGATCAAAGTAATGTTTTTTGTGGGGAATCTTCAAAAAGTAAGTTTTCAAGATTATTTAGATGAACACGAGTCAGCTAGAAACACTGAAATTCAATGTGGACATGAATATATCATTTTTTTTTCACATCAAATTTATTGAAAAAGGAACACATAAACAGTATGAATAGGGAAACACAGTTCCCTGTAGCAATAACATATAGACAATGGCCCAGATTCACAGAGCAATTACGCCTGTCTAACTGGTGTTAGACAGGAGTAATTTCAAATTTTGCGCGCCGTATCACTAGTTTGAATCCTCAAACCATGATACGGCGGCTTCGGGCTTCGATCCGAGAGGCTTACGTCTTCGTAAGCCTTCGGATCTACGCTGCGATATTTTTGCGGTCGCTGGGAGGAGTTTGCATCGTTTTCATGCGTCGGGATATGCAAATGAGTTTTTACGGCGATCCACGAAGATACGAGCGGTCTTCGCAATCGCTTTCGTCTATTTTTTTCTACGTACTGTTAGACCAGCTTTTTGCTGGTCTAACGGTGCGTAGCCCATGTTAAGTATGGCCGTCGTTCCCGCGTCGAATTTAAATTTTTATTTTTTTATTTTTACGTAACTCGTTCGGGAAAAGGAATGTCCGTAAACGACGCTACTCAAGAAAAAATGACGTAACAACGTGATTTCACGCAATGCACGGCGGGAAATTTCTGAACGGAGCATGCGCAGTTCGATCGCCGCGGGAACGCGCCTATTTTAAATGCTTCACGCCCCCTAATCGCGTAGATGGATTGCGCCGGGAGAAATACACTACGCCGCCGTCGTTTACTGGACAAAATCTACCTGGATTCCACGTAGAGCCAGGTAAAATACGGCGGCGTAGTGTATTTGGGAAACGCTACGATAATCTAATTCTATGTGAATCTGGCCCAATAAGTATAACATATCTAGACATGAAATGCTTATCACAAATCATAATCATGTAATAGTGGTGGTCAGAGTAATACAATAAGTAGAGGTGCAGTAGTATATGAACCAGCCCGACAACAAACAAAAGAAAGTGCATCCAACCTTCCGGTCTATGACAAATATTAATGAAAGTAGAGGGTGGAAAAGAAGAGGGCAATAAAGGAGAAAAAAGAGGAGAAAATATGTTGATTATTCGACAGAGCCGTACAACTTAGTATTATGATGTAAATCTTGCATTCTGGAAGCAGATCTTAAAAAATGAAAAATGGCAATACCCTACTGAAACAGTTATCCATCAAACAAGACTGGGGCCTGTTAAAAACAATTCCCCAGGCCCTATTCTACCAAATCTTTTTACATCTGGGAGAAGTTAAAGAGGAACCAAGGATTCCACGTTTTGTGGAAGCGTTCAATACCGTCATTGGACTAGGCTATCATCTCCTCCATATGATGAACATTAGACATCTTATGTAGCCAGTCCTTGATTGAGGGGACCCGGGAGGATTTCCAAAAAAGTGGAATGAGTGATTTCGCTGTATTCAGCAAGTGTTTGGTTAGAGAGGTTTTATATCTGTGGAAGGAGATATCTGTAGTATGGAGAAGATAGCAAGCCGTGTCCAATTTCAACTTTATTTCTGTAATTTGTAGTATCACCTTCCTGACCAAGTCCCAAAAGGGCGCAATAAGGGGGCATTGCCACCAAATGTGATAAAGGGTCCCTTTGTCATTGTGACAGCGCCAGCAAGTGCCCGAGGATTGTGGGAACCAGGCATGTAATTTTGCTGGAGTTGTGTACCAGTGCATCAGTAGTTTGTAGGCTGTCTCTTGGATTCTAGTGCTGAGAGAGCACTTATGGGCAAAAATACACGCTTTAGACCACTATTTATCAGTGATCCGTTTGTCCAAGGCCATTGACCAGCTCTATCTGAATCTGTCCTCTCCAGGAACGTGACGATCTCTCAACCAGGCATAGGCAAGTGAGGTAGTCTTTTGAATGGGCTCGCCCTTTAGGCACACCAACTCTAGTTCTATGGGCTGTCTACTATGGGTGTGTCTTTTCGAGTGGTGGTTAAGATAACTCCTGATTTGAAAGTAGGACCAGAGCTGTATGTCTGGGATATTGTTGGCTGATTTTAGTTCCCTAAAATCTTTAAATACATTGTTGTGAAAACAGTCCATAGCTAAAAGGGGCCTAGTTGCATTGCGAGGATATAGGTATGAGTTACTGATCCCAGGGAGAAAGTCAGGGTTATTCTGTAGTGGGGTAAGGGGGCTCAATGAGGATCAAATGTCAGTGGAATTTGCTAATTAATGAAATTTTGTTAGCGTAGCACCAATGAAAGGATGAACTTTAAGGGGTGCGGGGTAACTTGACCATGGCGAAAATCAAAGGGGGATAGGACTTTGTTTATCTTCCAATAATACCCAATCTTTAAGTTCACTATGGCAGTGCCAATCTAAAATTATTGTGACATGAGCTGCTATATAATAGCTTTTAAAGTCAAGCAGACCCTTTCCACCTTTCAGCTTAGATTTAGCCAACAGGCTGGACTTGATTCTAGGACATTTGTGGCCCAAATAAATTTTGTTTGAATTGAAGGGATAGCTTTAAAAAATGTATGGGGGATGATAACTAGTATATTCCTGAAGAGGTAAAGGAGTTTAGGCAAGATAATCATTTTACAAATAGCTGCTTGGCCAAACCAAGAGAAATTCCTTGGCGTCCAGGCATTGAGATCCTTTTCAATCAACTTGAGAATGGGTGGAAAGTTGCGTTTAAAGACCTGGGACACCAGACAACCAGACTCCCAAGTATCTGAGGGCAGAATCCTCCCATTTAAAGGGGCAATTAACAATCTTTAACGATCTGGAAGATGCTGTCAGGGACAGTAATATTCATGGCTTCTGATTTTGAATAGTTAATTTTAAAGTTGGAAATATATCCAAATATGGAAAATTCTTTTTAGGTGGGTATCGAAGTGTGAGGGTCAGTCAAAAAAAATAGCAGATCGTCTGCGTATGCTGCGAACTTGAACTCCCAAAACCTTTTATCGTTTCTTCTGCCTTCACCCTTCTAATGAACGGTTCAATCGATAGGATGAACAAGAGGGGGAAAAGGGGACAGCCTTGCCGCGTTCCATTCGTGATGTTTATTGTATCCGATAATGATCCGTTAATCTTGAGTTGCACTGAGGGATTTTTATATAAGGACGTAATCCACGTCATCATGTGGGGGCCAAGGCTTACAAATTTGCATGTTTCTAACATATAATCCCAGGCAACTCAATCAAAGGCCTTCTCCGCATTCGTAGAGAGAAGAAGGCCCTCGATTTTTTATGATCGCGCGGCATGGATCAGGTTAAGTGCTTTAGTCACGTTATCCTTAGACTCTCTGCCTGGCATAAAACCTGCTTGCTCAGGTCCAATTAGGTCATGTAGATACGGTCTTATTCTATTAGCGATAATTTTCGCTAGGAGCTTGACGTCTAAAATGAGCAAGGAAATGGGTCTATAGCTGGATAAGAGGAGTGGACCTTTGTTTGGTTTAGGTATTATCATTATGTTCCCAGGGAGAAATGCAGGTGGAACATCACGGGGGGGCCACAGGGAGTTCAAAGCACGCAGAAATGGGGTAAGAAGGGTATCTATAAAAGTTTTGTAGTAGATGGACGTAAATCCATCAGGTCCTGGGCTCTTCCCTGTTTTCATGTCAATGATGGCTCATCTGAGTTCTGGTGCGTCAATGGGTTTTTCCAGTTGTCTTGTTATATCTACCGGTAGTCTAGGTAATTTAGAATTTTTCAAAAAGTCTTGTATTATTTGGGTACAGTTGCCTGGACAATGTGTGGGTTTAGGTTGGTGCGGAAGGTTATAGAGGTCCGAGTAGTACGCGTGAAAGTCTGTGGTGATATCAATTTGCCCTGCCTTGTTTTTAATGCCTGATATATGTTGAACAGCTTTGGCATCTTTCAAGGCTTTAGCTAGAAACTTGCCTGACTTGACTCCATGTTCGTAATAGACTTTCTTACGAAATAAGGGAAACCTCATTGTCTTAAATTCAAGTAGTTGTTGGAGAGATTTTCTGTCGTCTAAAAGGGATCTGGTGGAGCGTTCGGTTAAGGACTGCTTGTGTTATGATTCAAGTGCGTGTATTCTGTCAGCTAGCTGTTTGACGGTTTTCTCTTTCTCTCTTTTAGAATGTGTTCCCAACTTAATGACCTCTCCCCGAGGATGTGTCTACTAGGGGGTTCAAAGGAATGTTAAAACCATCACCTAGAATAATGAAGCCTGTACTAAAGCCTTTGAGTTCAAATAACATGTGCTGACAACATTTTAGATGAGAAGTGTTCGGGAAATAAACGTTAGCTAATGTAATGGGGGTTCCATAGCATTTCCCTTTCAAAAAGATGTACCTCCCACTTGGGTAAATGAGCTTATCTCTGAGTTCGAAGGAGGCGTGTTTGCTGTCTTAGCTGAATTGTTTGTAGCATGGTAGACCCCTGTAAAGTATGAGTCAGTACGTCTAGGTATGCAAGAAGTTTTAAAATGTGTTTCCTGCAGTAAAGCAAAGCAAGGCTTACCTTTTTTTAGTTCTCTTAGGAGGTTAGAGTGCTTTTTGGGGATATTTAAACCCCTAACGTTGTGTGAAATCACTGTGGGGTTAGGGCCAAGTGATGAATATGCCATTGTGATGATTCAGAGAGAGCTGGACAGCCGCAAATTGTGAACAATCAAAATGGCTAGTGAAATAAGGTAAATAAAAGTTAGTACAAGGAGCTAAACAATGTACAGAATGCACCGACTCGGTCTGTAAGTATCTTGGTCAATAAGAATATGAAGAAAGAGTTAAAAAAGGATTTAGAGGGATAGAAAGAGTGGAAAAAGGAAGAAGAGATGAGGGTCAGAAAGAAATTAGTGACGAGAGACCAGTAACCGTCCTCTGGGTGTAAATCCTACCTCAGAGGAATTCAATTAGAGTCTCCTTTAAGAAAGTCAAGGGCTTCCACAAGAGACTCTATGTGGGGGATAGGAAGGCGACAGTGGAACTGAGCAACTGCAAACCAGATTGGTGAGGTGGTCATTTCCCAGCCTTAGTTATGTTAGCAATGAGCCTATGAGTCAACTCTGCATAACAAAATATAAACAGAAAAAAAAGGAATGTACAGAACTAAATATAGTGCTGGAACTTGAGCCAAATGGAGGAATGACAGGTAATGAAATAACAGAACAATCGGTGACCTATTTGCAAAATAACAAGCCAGGATCTCTTCATATCAAATTGAATTGTCCCAGGAGTGTACACAAGGGTGTTTTCTCTTTTTTATGGGCATATGTATATAAAAATTAAAATTACATTTCTGGCATGTCCATGTCTGGAGAATTCTAGAACCATGCTTCTATTGGAAAATCTATAGAAATAGGACTATCCTACTATGAAGCTTACTCCACCTCTCTTACCTCCTCTATTTGTAGTAGCAACGGTCTTCATTCCTAAGGCCGCGTACACACGAGCAGACAGATTTGTTCAAATCAGTCGGGCCGACCGATTTGAACAAATCTGTCTGCTGGGGACATATTGGTTTGATCGTGTACACACGATCAAACCAAAATCCCCGCCACCAGACGGTGCGCTGATGTGGCGGTGACGTTTATGCTGCCACGTCACCGCACCAGGAAGTAAAACACTTCCGCGCATGCGTCGAAACCATTTGGCGCGTGTGCGAGAAGACATTTCTGCTGGTTAGAGTACTAACCAGCAGACATGTCGGGCGGACGGGTTCCCAGCCGACAGATTTCAAAGCATGCTTTGAAATCTGTCGGGTGGCCAAATCTGTCGGCTCGCCCGTACACACGGTCAAAGTTGTCTGCTGGGACGGTCGGGCCGACCGTTTCCAGCAGATAGATTTGATCGTGTGTAAGCGGCCTTAAAGGCCTAAAGAAAGCCAGGTATAATCCTGGGTGGCATGGGAACATGGTTCAGGGCAGATGAGAAAAGGGGCTACTTGGGTATGGGAGTCAGAACATTCTGGCGTGATCCTTAGGTTCAAAGCAAGGGGGTCAAGAAACATCTGAGCCATCCTCCTCAGACTCCCAGGCAGTCAGTGGTAAGGCCACAAATGCGGAGAGTCAAAATGCCTGCAAATCTTGGAGAGGATGGAGCAATGTGATCAAAAACCTGATACCTGATACCGTTACATATATCCAAGTTCAAAGCAGTATGTTCCCATACAATGAAGCATCAGCACAGTCCCTAATCCTCCAGGGCCCTGGAAAAGTTGGGAGTGCCAGCTACTTATCCAGCTTGAGAGCCCCATGATGGGAGGATTTCATCTTTTTGGAGGTTCGGTTGTCAGGAGATGAAAATGGGGATCTCGGTGGGCTGTGAACCAAGGGAGGAAGAAGGAACTCTCAGTACCAGTCTGGGAGCTCTATTTCTCCAAGTTATAGGGCATTGCAGATGTCAGGCAGATCTTCAGGGGAGCGTAGAATGTGCTGTTTGCCTATGTGGCTCACCATAAGAGCAAATGGAAACCTCCATGAATATTTCAGCTCTTTTTCCCTGAGTTTATCCAGGAGTCGGCGCAATGCTCTGCGATTTCTCAGGGTAATTTGGGAGAGGTCTTGGAAGAGCATGATCGTTTCACCATTAAAAACGATTTGATTGTTTCTACAAGCTTTTCTCATAATGTCCTCTTTCAATGGGAAGCTTTGTAGACAGCAAATAATGTCGCGGGGTGGTTGAGTGTCTGGACCTTTAGCTCTGAGCGCACTGTGGGCTCTGACAAAATCAATGGCGGTGTCCTCAGGCCTTTCAAGCGGGCTATTAAAGACTCTCTGCAGAGCTAATGTAATCTGGTCATGTTCAACAGACTCCGGGATCCCCCTGATCCTGATATTACATCTCCTTCCCCTGTTGTCTAAATCCTCTAAATGTCTGTTAATTTCGATAAAGTGCATAGAGTGTGACACGGACACCTTCTCTAGTCTTTGTATCGCCTTCTGTCTATGTTTCCCTGCAGCCTCCGCTATCACCATCTTCTCTGTCAGTACAAGGAGATTAGATTTGAGGTTTGTGATGGCGGCCGAGAACGTGGATTTAATGTCCGCAGCAAAGCCAGTCATGTCGGTGTATGTAAGGGGAAGGTTAGTGCGGGAGGGTCCCCTACCGTTCTCCTCTGTTGCAGACTGGGAATCTTCTCTGTAGTCTTCCTCCATGTGTGGCGACACACATGTTGTTGTATGAGGAGGTCTTTTTTATTTTAAGATATCCGCAATATCTCTCCCGGAATAGGCGGTCAAAGCACCGCGGCATCTGGTGTGAGGTGTCCCGTGGGTCTTCCTGTACATTCTGCCGTGTGAAGTATGCAGAGAGATGGGTAAAGGCTGAAGAACTGATGGAGCTCTTCCTCTATGCTGCCATCTCTGTTGTGCGCCAAGCCACGCCCTAAATATATTGTTTTATATGTTGACCATAGGTATACTTTAAAGGGCATTTAGAAAAAAAAATGTGTACTATTTCTTTGAAAAATGCATCAGCACAGAAGCTTATTTTTTATCCTGGGAAGGCATATGTCAGGAGATTTGTGGGCTTGAGGCTGGAGATTGAGGGAGACAGGGATGGAGCACAGCACTGTCAATCCATAACACAAAGGGGTTTATTTGCTAAAGGCAAATAGACTGTGCACTTTGTAAAATGCAGTTGCTTCGGTGCTTAGTAAATGAGGTACAGCTTCACTTTACAAAAACCACCCAATTACTTGCAAGTAATTTTTGCCTTCAAATGATTGGATGATTGACAACAGCAGAACTTACCCTCATTTACCAAAACCTGAAGCAACTGCATTTGCAGAGTGCAACTGCACTTTCAAAAGTACATTGTCTATAGTATTTGCCTTTAGTAAATCAACCCCAAGGTGCCCATGATTACATAGTATATAAGGTTGAAAAAAAAAACACATGCCCATCCAGTTCAGCCTGTGTGTGTGTGTGTGTGTGATTTTTATTCTTTAGCACTTCCCAAAGCCCTTTATGTTCTGTTTCCTCAAAAAGATATCTAAACGTTGTTTGAAGCTGTCGACGCGCTCAGCTAGTACCACTTCCTGAGGGAGGCAGATCCACATTTATACTGCTCTAACAGTAAAGAACCCTTTCCACAACCTTAGGTTAAACCTCCATTCTTCTAACTTCAAATTATGGCCACATAGCCTCCTCAGGGATCTTAGAGTAAACAGTTTATCACAGTGACTGAAATCATCTTTGAGAAAATCACATATTGTTATCATATACTCTCTTAACCACTTGCGGCCCTCGCTATAGCCGAATGACGGCTACAGCGCAGACCTGAATAGCCAAGCTGTCGTCTTTTGATGGCCGCCCCTTAAGGCGTTCCCCGCGCGCTCTCCAGAGATAGGGACACAGATCGGTCACCTCCCCCAGTCACCCCCCCTCCACACACAGTTAGAACACTATGTAGGGAATACATTTAACCCCTTCCTCACCCCCTAGTGTTAACCCCTTCAATGCCAGTCACATTTATACAGTAATTAGTGCATATTTATAGCACTTATTGCAGTATAAATGTGAATGGCGCCAAAAATGTGTCAAAAGTGTCCGATGTGTCCGCCATAACGTCGCAGTCCCAATAAAAATCGCAGATCGCTGCCATTTCTAGTAAAAAAATAAAAATAATAATAATAATTATGTCCCCTATTTTGTAGGCGCTATAACTTTTGCGCAAACCAGTCGCTTATTGCGATTTTTTTTAACAAAAATATGTAGAAGAATAAGTTTTCCCTTAAATTGAGAAAAAAAATGTGTTGTTTTTTTTTTTTAAATTGGGATATTTATTGTAGCATCAAGTAAAAAATATTGTCTTTTTTTTTTTTCAAAATTGTCGCTCTTTTTTGTTTATAGCGCAAAAAATAAAAACCGCACAGGCAATCAAATACCACTAAAAGAAATCTCTACTTGTGGGGAAAAAAGGACATCAATTTTGTTTGGGAGCCACATCGCTCGACCGCGCAATTGTCAGTTAAAGCGACGCAGTGCCAGAAGCTGAAATTTCACCTGGGCAGGAGGGGGGTATAAGTGCCCAGTAAGCAAGTGGTTAAGCACCTCTTTTCCAAAGTGAATAGCTATAATGTATGTAACATATCCTCATAGCTGAGGTTCTTCAACCTCCTTATTCATTTTATTGCCCTTCACTGAACTCTTTCTTATTCAAACACATGTTTCTTGAGGATTTGTGATCAAGACTGAATATTCAAGATGAGGCTGAACAAGTGTTTTGTAAAAAAATTGCAATTGTTAATCTATCCCTTGAACGTATGCCTTTTTTAATGCAAGACAGTATTTTGCAACCTGGGCATTGCATGCTATTGCTAAGTCTGTGATCTACAAGAATGCCCAGATCCTTTTCATCACTGATTGTTTCAGAAGAGCCCCTCCTAATGAGTATTTTGCATATTTATTTTTGACACTCAAGTTCGTACATTACATTTCTCAATATTAAACCTCATCTGCTATGTAGCTGTCAAACTCCCTATTTTATCAAGGCCTCACGTTAATGATGTTATATTCTGTGCTGAAGTTATTTCCATGCATTAATAAACAGAATGAATAGCACTGGCTCCAAGACAGAACTCCGGGGGACTCCAATCACAACTTTAGACCATTCACAGAATAACTCATTTATCCAGAGCTTTTTTTCTCAGAAAATAGGTGTAGGAACTCAACCACGACCCGTTCAGATTTCACAAACAGTAGAAGGGTCTTAAAGGGGCATTAAATACCAGAATTGCATTACATACAGTGTGCAAAGTTCAGGGGGTTACAAAGCAGTCACTTGTAAACACAGAAACCAGACTTCCGTGTTCACAAGTGATTGTGGTGAGCGGGCACCAAAGGGTCTGAGCCAAAGGTGGTGGAACTGAGTTCCACCAAGTTCCCCCAGAAAAAAAGCCCTGCATTTATCACTACTATCTGGACCAGACCATAAATAGAAGCCATTCATGACAGTTTTTCTTACATGTAATCATGATTGGTCATAGCGATTACATGATACCCCGGCTGCTTACAATGGCTGGATATTGAGCACCATGATCATAGGATCGCGCTGCTGCATGCCCAAGTAGGTGTGTTATTTCCCATGTGTTGAGTGGCGTACTAGTTCTTTGCTTAGCCTGAGGCTGCCGCTAACCCCCACACTAAATGTACTATGGGCGGCACCAAGATGTCAAACAGGTCTTATGAGGAAAAATACTGTAAAATTAACCATAATACATTAAAGTGATAACAAAAGCTAATCCATTAACAATGAAATAATTACCAAAACATAAAAAAGTAGCGTTATATGAGAAAATGGTTGGGTCTGGACCAGTGTTTGGCTCTCAGCACTATCAAAGCTAAGGTTTCTGCCCTTTATAACTTAAAAACACCCTTGCCCCCCACTCCTTTTAACTAATTGCCGACCGCCCGCCGTCATATTACTGCGGGACGGTGGCACTGCTACGCGGGAGCACATAGCTCTACGTCCTCCCTTTAGCAGCTTGTAGGGCGTGCACGCCCCCCGAGTCCCGCGCGCGTGCCCGGCGGGTACGATCGCCGCCGGGCACCCGCGATTGCTCGTTACAGAGCGGGGAATGGGAGGTATGTGTGTAAACACATACCTCTTGTTCCTGTCAGCAGGGGAAACTCTGATCTTCTACCCATACAATGTATGGACAGAAGATCAGTGATTTCCCCTAGTGAGGCCACCCCCCCCATACAGTTAGAACACACCAGGACCACACTTAACCCCTTCCCTGCCCCCTAGTGTTAACCCCTTCACTGCCAATGGCATTTTTATAGTAATACAATGCATTTTTATAGCATTGATCGCTATAAAAATGCCAATGGTCCCAAAAATGTGTCAAAAGTGTCTGATGTGTCCGCCATAATATCGCAGTACCGAAAAAAAACGCTGATTGCCGCCATTACTAGTAAAAAAAATAAAAATGCCATAAAACGACCCCCTTTTTTGTAAACGCTATAAATTTTCCGCAAACCAATTAATAAACGCTAATTGCATTTTTTTTTAACGAAAAATATGTAGAAGAATACGTATCAGCCTAAACTGAGAAAAAAAAATGTTTTTTTATATCTTTTTTGGGATTTTTATTATAGCAAAATGTAAAAAATATTGAATTTTTTTCAAAATAGTCGCTCTATTTTTGTTTATAGCGCAAAAAATAAAAACCGCAGAGATGATAAAATACCACCAAAAGAAAGCTCTATGTGTGGGAAAAAAAGGACGCCAATTTTGTTTGGGAGCCACGTCGCACGACCGCGCAATTGTCAGTTAAATTGACGCAGTGCCGAATCACAAAAAGTGCTCTGGTCTTTGGACAGCAATATGGTCCGGGGCTAAAGTGGTTAATAAGTGTCACAGATTTTCAGGAAAGCAGGTATGCTAAATGTGGTTCTCTTAGCTAGTGGTTTATTAATCCTTTTGTAGCCCACTTTTGGTGAGTAATGAGAAATCGCCCTCCACAAACAGGATGTTGCACTAAACCTGTAGATAAGAGAACCAGAACCTTTCATAAGTGGAAGAGTGGGTTTGATAATAAAGTTGGCAGTGTCTTTACCCAGGTCAAAGGGGATTGTCTTCCAGGGAAATTGACCAATAAATCTGATCACCATAATTGGGAGCAGAGGCACTACTGGAACCAACATACAACATTAACTATAAGCATATACTGTAGATTCCATCTTTATTGATCCAATGTAAAATATTCTTCTTTTAATCAATGCTAAATTAATATTTTGATTGGCTGGCTTCAGCATGACCAATCTCCTTGGGTGTCCACACAGCCACGGGTAGAAGGCTCGGGTGTCACGCTCGAGTGTCATACAGAAATACATTAATTGCTGTTTTTTTCATTTCGTTCTCTGGCTAGCTTTTTTATTATTCCTGCTGGTCTTGGATTTTTTTCCTCTTTTTGAAGGGTTTTTCTTTTCGATTTCCCCTTTATTTGTCTTTTTCATTTTAGTTTTTTTCACCATCACAATACCTGGGCTGTGTTTAAAACTACAGCACTTGGTCTATCCATTACACTGCCTAGTAAACTTCATTGGCAGCCTATACAGCGCCCACCTACTAATACTTCAATATGTTCATATTAGGTATGTAATGAGGCCATGGTAGCCCTTTATTTGGGGTTAGGTAACCACAAAAAATATATATTGTGGTCCTTTTTAACCTCCAAATTGTTTTTCTTCTTTTTTGAATTTTTGTTTTTTAGTTTGCATAATCTAGCCCCCTGCAGCCGCACTAAAGGTTTGACTGTCTTTGGGTGGCTTTGCGGTCTTTCCACACTTGGCTCTGCTTCCTGAGGGATCTGGAGTAGGTGCAGCCTATGGCACTCAACTTGTTGCTCTGGTTATTTCCACACCTGTGATCCATTCTTGTCCATTTTTTGAGATTGGGTTTTTGTTTGAAATATTTATGTTATTTGTGTTTTTTGAAGTATGTATGTACTGTATGTATGTATGTCATTAGACAATAAGAAATACCTTGAATGACTCATATCCCTGAAGAAGGCAACATTTTGCCGAAACATGTCGGGACCTATGTAACATCTCATGTCAATTCTATTTTGACTTTCATTGTCTCCCTCCTCCCCCCTTTTTTTAAACTGCTACTGGAAGCAGATATGTTAAAAAGGCTCATGCTTCAGAGCTTTTGTTATTTGCTAGATATTTAAGTCCTTGCAAAGTGTCTTGATGGCAATTTTTTACCAATCCTGTAGCTGAAGTCAATATTTTGAATACTTTGGAAATAGTTTGGCATATGGAGATGTGAGTGGGGTTGTGGTTTTGAAGTATTTTCTAGCACATTTTATTACACTTTTTAAAGTGTGGTACTGCAAAATACAAAGATCACAAACTATACTATGAAACTTTCTTGCACTGGCTAATTGGTACAACGTTGAAGGCTTTAGCCTTTAAGCCTTGTTTCACACTACTTAGTATCTGACTTTTGAGACACAAAGTCCCAGGAAATGCCATGTATCTCTATTAGAGACATTTCAATTAACGCTACTGAAGTCGCTGCGATTTCAAAAAAGGTTCCTGCACTACTTTGATGTGACACGGTTTCAATGCCAGAGTGTGTAAAAGTCGTATTAAAGTCTGGCTCCAAAGTTCCATGGAAAACGTAGAAATCAGCTAGTGTGAACCAAGCCTTAGCTTTTTTTTTTTTAAGAATACAGTTTCATAGCTTTTCGATCTGTTGTAATTGCTACTTTCACTGTTAAGGTCTATTCCTTCTGAATAAGATGTTGCAGCCAAAACTACTAAAAATTATTATGTTTTTTATCCTGTAATGAATCAAATTGGGGTGCTGCTGCTTTAAGACAAGCAATAAGTAAAAGTAAAAATATATATATATATATATATATCTATTCCAAGCACAAAATATGTGATGCTAGAACAAAATGTTACTGGCATTGTCCTTGAAGTTCTTTTAAGGGGTTGTGAAGATTATTTTTTTTTTACCTTATTGCATTCTCTGCATTAAGATAAAGAAACGTTCATATGCAGCTCCACCCCCAGGCCCCTTAAATACTTGCCTAAGCCTGATCTCAATCTCTTGCAGTTCCCTAGAATAACAGCATTGCTCGCTCTCTCTCTGGCCCACAGACATGGCTTCTGCTGTTATCAGTCAAAGGCAGTGAGCAGAGATCAGGGGGTTCACATGTCTGCCCCATAGCAACAGCTTGCAATGGGAGAAGACACTAAATAGGAGGAGCAGAGAGGGGACCCCAGAAGAAGAGGACCAGGGCTGCTCTGTGCAAAAACTTTCAATGATGCTATCTCCTGCTTCTCTGAACTTCTGTTCTTCACAGGAAAAAGTGAACAATGCAAAATGCAGTCTGGAGCTGATCTGTTCGCTTAGATCCACCGGCGTCCCAACAACCAGTGACTGATCTCTGCCAGGTATTTCCTTCTGACAGCAAAATGTAAACACAAGAGCTCTGGAAAATTAAAAATGGTGTGGGGGTCCCCCACAAGCCATACTAGGCTCTTAATATCTGGTATGAATTTTAAGGAGAAGCCAGTGCCAAAATAAATAAATAAATAAATGAAATCCATGCCAGGCCCTTTTTTCAGCCAGGAAATCCGGAACCATAGCAGGCTGCATGCCTTTAACAAAGGGGTTACTTTGCCAGGAGAGATCCCCCTTGACAAAGGCACCTTGTTCCCATGTCAATGAGGACATGGACCTCTACCCCAAATCCCTGGCTCAATGGTTGTGAGAGTCTGTGGATGAGGAGGATTATCAGATTCTGGAAGCCCCTTTTAACAATAAGTGGGCCTGTCTTAATTATAATCAGTGCACAGTAAACAACGTTTCTCCCTGCAACAGCTGGAAAAACAACAACCCACTAGGCGTAAAATGTGTCTCATAACATAGACTCAATGGATTCTCAGAAGATTTATTTTCCCCTAGTGGGTCAAATAAAGCTTGATTTAAAAAAACTTACCTTGTTTACATCTGATCCATCTCTCCTGTGAATGATCGGCGGGTCACGGCGGCCATTGCGGCTGCCTTTACTCACTGATTGGCTCGCAATGTGTCCAATCGCAGTGGGAGCAGCACACCACAGGCTCGCACACGTCCCCTAAACTCTGTGCACAAACTTACATATACAGGTACGTGATTTTGTGCAGCCGGGTGATCTGAAAGCAGTTAAATAGAGTAAATTAAGTTTACTCACTATTTGTAAAAGTCTCGATTTCTTGTAAACCACATATACTGTACAAAAAATCTAATATATGAGATACTGTATGAAAGAAAAAAATGATTTATTATACAGTTGATGTATTTGAAGGGGTGCGTTTGTGATGCATTTTGAATTCTTCCTTTCTGTTTTCCCTTGAAAATGAACATTTGAGCCATATATTGTTTAAAAACAAGCTACGCCTTACATAGAAAGCCATGCACAATTTGCTTTATAGTATAAAATGCAGAATAGAAATTCAGTTTAGCTGCTAAAAATGCATGTGGCATTAACTGTGGAGTCCATATAGACAATGATTAATGAGCCTTTTTAAAAAACGAATGTGGATTTACCAGTGTCTACATTTTCATGCAAATGTATATTCCTATTTTGGCATGTATCTGGCTTGCTGTTGAGACTTGTTTCTCTTCAATGGAAGAGGTAAAAAGACATGTATGGTGCTAAAAGAACATAGTGTCATAAGTACAATAATCCTTTTTGAGTATAATGTAACAGATGTATGAAATGACTACAATATTTTTATTATGGACATCGTTTTTTTTTTTTTTTTTAATAATGGGAAATGGAACAATATAACAGCTGCTCTAGTACAGCCACGTTGTTAACTGGTAAAGATTATTTTTTGAATATATTTTTTTAAAACATTAACAATTTTCTCTGCATTTTTGAAATAATTGCTTTATATATCTATCTTCTCTCTGATACAGTTTCATTAATTATTGTGTTACAATTGATTTTAAACCATCATCTTGTTATACAATACAGTAAAAAGAAAATAACTTAAAAAAATTAAAATAATTTACTTTTTAGTAAATCATTTTTTCTCTTACTCCTGGATTAGAAAATGACTGATACTGATTTGAAATGTAGCTGTAATAGAGAACATTTTATTTTTAGATGCTACTGAAATATATACTTTATAAGGAATATTTTATACTTTAAAACTAAAATTCCCATGTTGCATTTTTTTTTTTTTAGAAATGTAATACATTTTGCGCTAAAAAAATTGATCAGTTCTTGTGATTAGGAATATAAATACAGACTATGGAACTCTATAGTAACATTTATGACAAGGCCCCCCTCAATTCTGTGGTGGCTGGCAGTGTCATCTGTGACAGTAGACGGGGCAGCAGGGTAGATCATGCACTATTAACACCAATTTCCCCGCTGTTTTGTCCTCAGTAGCTTGTCAGGTTTTTTTTTAACATCAACTGGTATTTTTTTGGTTGTTTGAGATATGTGAGCCTTGGTGTATATTCTAGAAATCGGTAAATGAAAAATGTATCAGTAGCAGCAATAACCAGAATACCTTTATGTTATTTTATATTATAACATAATAGTTCGCCGACCCTGCACATAATATTTCTCAATATATATTACCAAAACCTAATAAAATCTTGTAATGTTTAAATTGTGGCTGAGAACTACAAGTCTTAAAAGAGAATTATGGGATTTTTTTTATCCCATATTCATACTTACCTAGGTGGATGCAGCATCGGTCCGATACTGCATCTGTCCCCTGCCACCTGTTCGCTGAGAACCGTGCCACTGAACACCACTGATGGCTCAGTTCTCTCACCTACCCGAGCAAAGAGCTGCTGCCTCTCAGTCAGCATCTCTACTGCTCTGCTCCTCCACGCTCATTGGAGTGCTAAGCTGTGGAGGGGGCGGGGAGCTGAGAGTCTGAGGCGACTATCAGTCCATGCACCTGGCAGATCCAGACTCACAGAATCAGAAAGACGCAGTGCCTGGACTGATCCTGGTCACGTCAGCAGAGAGCGGACTTCAGACTGATCTCTGCTGAAAATGGGTCACAGGAGTGCAAAACTAATTGCACTCCTATGATCCATAGGAGAAGCCCAGCCGAATGAGATTGGGCTGGACTTCTCCTTCTCCTTTAACTAGTGTCAGTTTTTATCTTAAATGACAAAGCAGAGTGGGCTTTTTCATTTACAGCCTCAGGTAGACTGTTAGGCCTGTAGGGCTAATTTCGGTGTGCTAAAGTTAAAGGGCCAGATTCACAAAGCCCTTACTCCGGAGTATCACGAGTTAGGCAGGCGTAAGTCTAAAAATGCACACGCTTATCTATGCACCGTATCCCCAAAACGAGATACGCCTGAAATCCACGGCCCAGATTCAGATAGAATTCGATTATCGTAGAGTATCAGAAATACACTACGCCGCCGTTTTTTACCTGGCTCTACGTGGAATCCAGGTAGATTTTGTCCAGTAAACGACGGCGGCGTAGTGTATTTCTCCCGTCGCAATCCATCTACGCGAGTAGGGGGCGTGAAGCATTTAAAATAGGCGCGTTCCCGCGGCGATCGAACTGCGCATGCTCCGTTCGCAAATTTCCCGCCGTGCATTGCGCGAAAACACGTCGTCACGTCGTAGTAGCGTCGTTTACGTACATTCCTATTCCCGAACGAGTTACGTTAAAAAAAAAAAAAAATATTTTCAAATCGACGCGGGAACGACGGCCATATTTTACATGGGTTACGCACTGTTAGACCAGCAAAAAGCTCCTCTAACATTACGCAGCCAAAAAATGACGTAGGCGATTGCGAGGGACACTCGTACCTTCGTGGATCGCCGTAAAAACTAATTTGCATACCCCGACGCATGAAAACGACGCAAACTCCTCCCAGCGGCCGCAAAAATATCGCAGCGTAGATCCGAAGGCTTACGAAGACGTAAGCCTCTCGGATCGAAGCCCGAAGCCGCCGTATCATGGTTTGAGGATTCAAACTAGTGATACGGCGCGCAAAATTTGAAATTACTCCTGTCTAACACCAGTTAGACAGGCGTAATTGCTCTGTGAATCTGGGCCCACGTGTGCTAAAGTTAAAGTAGTTGTAAAGTCAGAAGGTTTTTTATTCTAATGCATTCTATGCATTAAGATAAAAATGCATAGAATAATTGATAAACTTTCGATAAGACAGTATTGTAATTTGTTATTTCTTGTAATGTTTGTTTGTGCCCTCAATGTAAATTATGAAAATATGGAATACAAGAATGTATAATGTTAAATGGATATGTTGAAGTTTATAATAAAATAAAATAAATTGATTATAAAAAAAGATAAACAACCTTCTGTGTGCAGCAGCCCTGCTCGGCCCCCTAATACTTACCTGAGCCCATCTCTATCCAGCGATGTCCACGAATGCCTCATCAGCCCCGGGACTCTGTCTCCTGATTGGCTGAGTAATAGCGGTGCCATTGGCTCCCCCTACTATCAATCAAACTTAGTTAGCCAATCAGAAAGGAGAGGGGGAAGGGTCAGGCTGTGGCTCCATGTCTGAATGCATGCATGGAGCTGCAGCTTCGCTCGGGTGCCCCCATAGAAAGGTGCGTGCTGTGGGGGCACTCAACAGGAGGGAGGGACCAGGAGCTTCAGCCAGGAACCTGAGAAGAGGACGATCTGGGCTGCCCTGTGCAAAATCCATTACACAGAGCAGGTCAGTATAACAGTATAACATGTATTTTTTTAATAAGCAAAAAACTAGATACAATACTTTTAAATTGAAGCAGGCTTGTTTTCTGTAGTGTTTTCATTTGCATGTGAAAAGAAAAATGCTGCATGCTGTTTAGGAAACGCAAGGCGGCATAAGTTTCTGGTGTGTAAGGGGGGGGAGTGCAACTTGACTACCTGAGCCACAGACAGTCAATGAATGCTTTTTGCTAATGAATTTTCAAAGGTATGCTTCTCTCTTGAATAGGGCTTGGGGTGATACATTTTCAGATCATTTTGTTAACTTTAGCCTTAAGGGTTTTGATTTAAGTAAAGCTGAGAAGAAGACAGTGTCCTGAGACTATACAGTGGATGAGGGAGCACAGTGGCGGTGAGGAGCAGGTATTGGCTGCTAGAAGGCGGGCAGGCCAACGAGTAAGTCCTAATTGCTAAGCAAGCAGATAACGAGCAGGTACTGGATGATAGCAAATAGGTGCTTGGAGCAAATTGCTAGGCAGCAGGTAAAGAAACAGCGGAGTCAGATATCCAGGGTCAGAGACTAGTAATCGGATAAGGTATAAGTACATAGTTAAGAGCGTGGTTAGGGTGCAGGCCAGAGTCAATATCAGATCAACAGTACAGTGGCAACAGGAGCAAGCAGAAGCAGAGGTCAGGAAGCAAGCTGAAGTTAGTACAGAGTCATTTAAAGGGATGGGCAGGATTAGGCAGTTGGCATTCAGCCCAGCCTGGATGGCTATTGTTTTAGTTATACGGTAAAAAGTTGTAAACAGTTTTTGTAGTGGAAATCAATTTTAAATACTTTCAGATTAACATACAGAAAAGGCTCTGAAGGCGGGCAACTTTGCTATTGTATTATTGTTTCAGCCTTCATTTACTATTCTTTAAATATCAATATTTCATTTCTGGCAGTGAAAGCAAGTCTGCATCTATCTGTAGTCATACTATTTTGTCACCAAGCCAGCAAACTTCTAAAAAATCAATGATGCAGTAAAATAAATAGATTCATCTACCCAATGGATGCAGTAAAATTCAAGAGTAGGAAAAATAAATTGACTGGCTGATATTATACAAAGCAAACAATAAAATAGAACACATTTATATGATATGTGCCATGGTTTTCAGATATTGCAGTAATGGATCATGTATGGTACATTGTATTGGTAATAGAAGTTACAGCATTGCTCAATTATAAAATATGATATTAAGGCTTGAACCTTTTTCTCAGAGCATGTAACTTTGAGGTGACTTAATCTTTATAAACAACAACGTGTGTATCGTTTCTCAGATGTTGGATTGTACATTTTTATAATATGGTAATAATAGAACATATTTATGAAAGTGTTATGTCTTATATCCTACACTTTAAACAAACCAATGTCACTGCTATGCAGATAAATATAATGTAATATGCATTTTCCACTATAACAAATCACTGTCACAGTAGAGAAATCCTTCCTAGCACATTCAAAATTTTGATTTGCTTTTTATGAAGATTTCAAAATTCTAAGGCCCCTTTCACAAGGAGTAGGTTGATCCCCTGCTGGTCTGAGCAGAGTGGGCAGATAAGCCATCCATGCCAGCAGCATTCTTTTATGCAGAGCGGACAAGGACAGAGCCCATTTAGCACTATGGGTGACCAGGAGTAAAAGTACTCCACTGTCTGTTTACATCTGACTGCCCTCCAATCCACCTAGATGAAGGAGGACAGCCACCCACTGATAGGACTAGGTGCCAGCTCAGTCATCCACAGCCAGGACCAGGTGCCAGCTCAGCCACTCACAGCAGGGACCAGGTGCCAGCTCAGCCACCCACTGCCGTGACCAGGTGCCAACGCAATCACACACTTTAGGGACCAGCTGCCAGCATAGCCGCCTACTGACAGGACCAGGTGCCAGCTCAGCCACCCACAGCAGGGACCAGGTGCTAGCTCAGCCACCCACAGCAGGTACCAGGTGTCAGCTCAGCCATCCATTGCCGGGACCAGGTGCTAGCCCAACCACACACTTTAGGGACCAGCTGCCAGCATATTCACCCACTGACAGGACCAGGTGCCATCTCAGCCATCCACAGCCAGGACCAGGTGCCAGCTCAGCCACCCACAACAGGGACCAGGTGCCAGCTCAGCCACCCACAACAGGGACCAGGTGCCAGCCCAGCCACCACATAGTGTCAAGTTCCTTTGGACAGGAACCACTTTTTTTCCTCTGCTGCAGAGCTCTGCTTCAGTCTCCTCCCTCCTCCTCCTCTCAAAACATGACAGCAAATAGGCCAGTAAAGGCAAATGCTGAATGGGGGTAACACAAAGAAATGTGCGGCCATAAGGAGGGAGCTTCCCTCACACTGGAAACCGCCGCCATAGCCCCGGGTCGCGCGCACGGGCATGCTTTATCGGTGGTGGGGGCCGCGAGCGTTCACGGGCACTTGCACGCACAGGCACGGGAAACGGTGCCAAAATTCAAAGCCATAAACAGCTGCAGATACCAGCAAGCTCACTCCTTTGAATGGGACACAGCAGCATTACAGGGGACACTTAAGACTCCATGTAGCTGGGCTGGGTACTACCAAGAGAGACACTTGTGCATTGAAACTGTGCGTTTGAAGTTGCATACTTTACGTAAATTGCTAAATTAAGTACAGTAGTATATGCTTTGAGGTACCTCGGCTTTGCTTAAGCAGTATGACCAGGACGAAAAATAAAAAAGCATTTCCGCTTGAGACAGAAGGTTTTAGCAATGCTGGCTCTGTACTTTCCTCACTGGTTTTAGCTGATGCACCTGCACAGGATGAGCCATTGCCGCTATCAGGAATAGCGGCTTCTGCGGTGAGGCCTGGGCCTGCATATGTCACTGAAGACACTTTGGTAGCAGCCCTAGACAATTTAAAAGGGAGATTTGCTACGTTAATCGCTAAATCCTCAAAAAAGGACAAAAAGCGAGACAGATCTTCTTTTGTGGTAGACCTCCTTTCAGAGAAATCTGAGGATAAGGATGAATGAATGAATGAATGAAATGAATAAAAAACTTATATAGCGCGGCACATGCGAACTAAATCGCCTCTGGGCGCTCGTTGTTCCTGTCTCTCATGGCCTCAAAAGAGCAGAGTTTTTATCTGTCTTCTGAAGGTCAGGTGGTTCTCCTCCAACCGAATGCTGGTTGGTAAAGCGTTCCATAGTCTGGGAACTTGGAAAGCAAACCTTCTTTCTCCTTTGGACTTGTATCTGGCTTTGGGTACCTTGACCAAATTTCGGTGGATCGCAGAACGCGATTGGAATTGTGGGCTTCTATCTTTTCGCATAGATATTGCGGGGCTTTCCCATGGATGCACTTATGAGTCAGGCAGAGTGCTTTAAAAGCAATTCTGTCTTTTACTGGCAACCAGTGAAGAGATCTTAGTGAAGGAGAGATAGATTCCCAGGGTTTTTTCCCAGTCACAAGTCTGGCGGCCGTGTTCTGAACGACTTGCAGACGAGAGATTTGGTACTTAGGGAGTCCGAGGTAAAGGGCATTTGCATAGTCCAGTCTGGAGTTCACAATTGTTCTTACCACGACTGCTACGTCTTCTTTGGGAATAAATGGAATAAGTCTGCGTAGTAGGCGCAGCAGATGGTGAGATCTGCTGACTACTGACCCTATTTGTGCGTCCATTGTCATGTAGGTGTCAAAAATGACCCCGAGACTTTTGACTTTGGAGCTAGGGGTGATGATTTGGCCCAGAATGGGCGGGTGTGTCCAGGTTGTTGCCAGTTGACTCTTGCGACTGGCATGAAACAGGAGAAGTTCTGTTTTAGAGCTGTTGAGTTTAAGATAACTCTTTGTCATCCAGTTTTCTATCAAAGAGAGACAATTCTCTAAACTGAAATGATGATCCTTTTTGTTGCAGATGCGAAAATACAGTTGCGTGTCGTCTGCGTATGAGTGATAAAGTAGTTGTTGACTACTAATGATTTCAAAGAGAGGGCGAAGATAGATGTTGAAGAGCACCGGTGACAGGGGGGATCCTTGAGGGACTCCACATGATACCGTGCATTTTTCAGAAGTGAACGGTCCCAGTTTCACTGTTTGTGATCGGTTATCCAAAAAGGAGGAAAACCATGGTAGATCACCTTCTGCGACTCTGGCTACTTCAGCTAGCCTAGTCAGTAATAGTTTGTGGTCTACCGTGTCAAAGGCTGCTCTTAGGACCAGCAGAACCAGGAGACAAGATTCTCCTTCGTCTGTGGCCTCGAGAGCGTCATCCCATATTTTGAGCAGTGCTGTTTCTGTCCCGTGTCCGGGACGGAAACCTGATTGAAATGGATCAAGTAGATTATGGGTATCTAGATGCTGTTGCAGCTGTTGTACCACTACTTTCTCCATTACCTTGGAGAAAACATTTAGGCCTGTTATGGGACGGCGGTGAGTTGGGTCCTTAGGGTCCAGGGTAGATTTCTTCAAGATTGGCTGGATTGTGCCCTCTTTCAGCAGGAAGGGCACTATGCCTTCCTTAAATGACTGGTTTATAAGCTGCATGATAGGTGGTGCCAAGATGTCGGCACATTCTTTCAGCAGTTTAGTGGGGATGATATCATTAGGCGCTGTGCTGTTTCGCAAAGTACCGATGATATTTTTTGTGGCATCGATGGAGATGGGTTCCAGAGTAAACTTTGTTAAATGTAGAATGTTTCTATGGGTGTTGTGGGAATGGTTGAGGGGGGGGTGGGGTTGAGGGGGGTATTGTTTTGCTGAATGCTTTCCCGGATTCTCTCAATTTTATTGATGAAGAAATCCGATAGTTCATTGCAAAATTCTTGGGTGTCTGAATTGTGGGCTTCAAGACAGCCTGGATTCATGGTCTGACTGACCAGCTTGAAGAGTTCATGGGGGCGGTTTAGGGCGCTGTTGATAGCCTTGGAAAAATAATTTTTTGATGCTTCACCTGCAGAGGATAAGGATGAGGATTCGGATGGATCAGGGATATTAGAGGAGCCTTTCTCTGCGTCCCAGATTCTAAAATCGCAGGTGCAATGTTATGCTGAAACAGTGTGTTCCGCATTTAAGTTACCCTCTTTGGAGTTAACTGAATCACCTGTCTCCTCCCTGGGTTCATTAAAATCCCTGCAGGGGGCATGCTCTTTCCTGGTTCATCCGTTACTATAGGGCTAATGTAAGCAGACTAGCAACACCCAGATAAGAGTTTTTCACCTCCTAAAAAGTTTTACATTCTTTATCCAATGGAGGAGAAGTTTTCCAAGTAATGGAGCCTGCCTTCTGTAGACGCAGCTATTTCTTATAAATAGGAACCTGACTTGCCCGGTGGATAATGCACAAGTGTTTAAAGATCCTTCTGAAAAGAAATTGGAATCTTTACTAAAATCCTAATTTCTTTTGGCCGGTCCAGTTACCCAACCTGTTGTAGCAGCAGTCGGCATGTGTCAGGTCATCAAGCAACAGGTAAAACAGGGGCTGAAGGATTTGCCTCCGGAACAAGACAGATTTTGGGAGAGGTTACCTAAAACCACTCTTTTACCTTAGAAAAAGAAAAACAAGCGACCTTGTTTTAAACGTTCTCTTTCCCCAGTTCCAGGAAAACCTGCCTCCAGAGAGTGGCGACAGCATTTTCAGCCAGCCACAAAAGCCAAAGGAAATCAGGCTCAGAAGAACAAGAAGCCGTGGGGATCAAGAGCTAACAAGCAAGACCCCAAAGCATCTCTGAAGGGGCACCCCCGCTCGGCCAAGTGGGGGGACGGCTTTGTCAGTTTTCAGTGGCATGGCAGACAAAAATCCAAGACAAGTGGGTAGTATCTACAGTATCCTCAGGGTACAAACTGGAATTTTGAGAGATCCCATCTTCTCAGTTTCAAAGTTCAAGACTCTCCAAGGATCCACAAAAAAGATGATCCTTCTTCAAAGGTTTGGATTACTTGCTGTCTCAAGGTGTAGTTACAGAAGTACTACTTAAGATGCAAGCTTCAGGTTTTTACTCAAACCTCTTTGTGATTCCAAAACCAAATGGAGACATCAGACCCATCCTGGATCTAAGATCTCTAAATCCGTTTCTGAACATTTGCCATTTCCGAATGGAAACGATTCGATCCGTGGTCGCCACCCTACAAGGCAGAGAATTCATGGCGTCCATACACATCAAGGACCCATATTTACATGTACCCATTCATCCTGCTTACCAAAGATTCCTAAGGTTTGCGGTAGAACAGCGCCACTTCCAATTAGTGGCACTGCCCTTTGGCGGAGCTACCGCACCCAGAGTATTTACAAAAGTGCTAGCTCCTATGTTGGCAAATCTGAGGACAAAAGGCATAGCGGTAACAGCCTATCTAGACAATCTACTTGTGATAGATCAGTCAGTGGCAGGATTGGATCACGCTGTGCTCACTATGGTAAAATACCTGGGCATTTAGGATGGATTGTAAACCTACAAAAATCCTCTCTACAAGCCCAAAGAAGGGTAGAGTATCTGGGCATGATCATAGATCATAGATACAGCCCAAAGCAGGGTATTCATGCCAGAGCCAAAGATACAGTCTCTAAAGGACCTGATCCTCAAGGTCAAGGCAAAGAAGGGGCTTTCGCCTTTGCATGAGGCTATTAGGGAAGATGGTAGCCTCCTTCGAGGCTGTCCCTTACGCCCAGTTTCATTCGAGACCACTTCAAGGCAGTATCATAGCCATCTGCAACATGAAGATCCAAGCTCTGGATTTACCCATGCGCCTGTCTCCACAAGTGCGCCAAAGCTTCAGTTGGTGGTTAAGAACCAAAAACTTGCAGAAAGGAAGATTCTTCCTCACAGTCACCTGGAAGGTGGTGTCTACAGATGCCAGACTGTTGAGCTGGGGAGCAGTATTAGACGAAGCTTCAGCCCAGGGAATCTGGGCCAAGACCGAAGGGAGCCTGCCCATCAACATACTGGAGATCCGAGCAGTATATCTAGCCCTCAGAACCTGAACATACAGGTTACAGGGCCACCCGGTTCGGATTCAATCCGACATTGCTACTGCAGTAGCTTACATCAATCACCAAGGAGGCACCCACAGTCAGGGTGCTCAGAAGGAGGTTAATCAGATTTTGGCATGGGCAGAAGATCATGTTCCTTGTCTTTCTGCAATCTTCATCCCAGGGGTAGAAAACTGGCAAGCGGACTATCTGAGTCGCCAGCAGCTATCACCAGCAGAGTGGTCTCTCCACCCCGATGTCTTTCAGGCCATATGCCAGAGATGGGGGACCCCGGATATAGACCTGCTAGCTTTCAGGTTCAACAAGAAGTTGGACAAATGCGGTATTGTGTGGATATACAGATTCTCAAAATAAAGCACCTCATCCCATATATGAAATAAAGAAAAAAGAGAAGGAAAGGGTACCTAGGAACCCTGGGACTTTTGCAGCGGTGCTAATGAAGTGTAACGACACACTATTTGTAAAAAATAGAAGAATTAATTTATTATGACAAATATATATATAGATAAAAACCATCCATAGTTATTAAATATATCAAGCTTCAACAATGTGTGAAAACTCCTTGTAGTTGTGGTTCGCTCGACATGTTTCGCTCAAGTTCGAGCTTCCTCATGAGCTTAGAACTAACTACGATATATCAAGAGAGAAAAGAAAGATGGTAAATTGAAAAATACAAAAAGTATGTTTAAACAATGTAAATATAACAACATGAGTTGAATAAGTAAGGTATACAATAATTGATAATTTAACCACTTAAGGACCGCCGCATGTACATTTACGTCGGCAGAATGGCACCGACAGGCACATCAACGTATATATACGTTGGTGCCTTGGGGGGGATCGGGGGTCCGATCGGACCCCCCCCCCCGTACATGCGGCGGTCCGCGCGGCTGCAGGAGCGATCCGACAAGTGGGGGCGGCTATCCGTTTTCATCCGCCCCCTCCGGATCGCTCCCAGCCAATGCGCGCGCCCGCCTGACCTGTCACTTCCTCCTCCTGTGTAAACACAGGAAGGAGGAATCGACGTGATCTCTCCCTCGGCGTTTGTTTCAAGCGCCGCTGAGGAGAGATCACTACAGAACAAGTAAGTCCTGCACCAAACAGCACACTGACACACACATTTAACCCCCGCGATCGCCCCCCCCCCTCCCCCCTGTCACAGTGTCACTGAATGCAGTAATCATGTATGATTACTGTATTTAGTGTCAGTGTGACAGACAGTGTGACAGTCAGACAGTCAGTAGTGTCAGGGTAGGGTAAACACAGGAAGGAGGAAGCGACGTGATCTCTCCCTCGGCGTTTGTTTCAAGCGCCGCTGAGGAGAGATCACTACAGAACAAGTAAGTCCTGCACCAAACAGCACACTGACACACACATTTAACCCCCACGATCGCCCCCCCCTCCCCCCTGTCACAGAAAGCTCTATTTGTGGGAAAAAAAGGACGCGAATTTTGTTTGGGAGCCACGTCGCACGACCGCGCAATTGTCTGTTAAAGCGACGCAGTGCCGAATCGCAAAAACCCCTTGGGTCATTTGCCAGCGTATTGGTCCGGGTCTTAAGTGGTTAATGAATTCAACATCTTAACAATTTAAAATTGAATTGTGTTTTGGCAGAAGGAATAGGCGCAACGGACTTACCACAGAATACACAGTTTGTCAAATCGATAAAGCCAATGGTTAAATAATTCGGGCACAAATGCCAGGAAAAAATAAAGCCAAAAATAGTCCAGATAATGTGACACTCGGTCAGAGAACCAAAACCTAAAGAAAGCCAATAATTTGTTCTTAACCACTTAAGACCCGGACCAAAATGCTGCTAAATGACCTTGCCCCTTTTTGCGATTCGGCACTGCGTCGCTTTAACTGACAATTGCGCGGTCGTGCGACGTGGCTCCCAAACAAAATTTGCGTCCTTTTCTTCCCACAAATATAGCTTTCTTTTGGTGGTATTTGATCGCCTCTGCGATTTTTATTTTTTGCGCTATATACAAAAATAGAGCGACATTTTTGAAAAAAAAACAATATTTTTTACTTTTTGTTATAAGAAAAATCAAATAAACTAAATTTTAGTCAATCATTTAGGCCAACATTTATTTAGCCATATGTCTTTAGTAAAAAAAAATCGCAATAAAAAAAAATGAGCTACCTAGCGGGAACAGCGACACTAATACAGCGATCATGTTGGATATGGGATCGACTCCCAATTGCCAGCATAATGCAGTATGGAGGCTGCAAAATGAGATAGTGTAAGTGCAGCTGCAAGAGGGAAAAGGGGGAAAAAGGGCCACGGAACAGGAAACAGGACAGGTGATATGGGGGGTTCAAAAATGAGGACCGCCTGTATAAAAATGACCTGATCTATTCTGATTTAATACAAACGGTCCCACTTGTCCCTTTGATTCAAAATAAACCTGAGTGATAGAACACCATCTATTGGACAAAGGCTCTTACCTGGGTGTCTGAGCATGGAAAATACATTTTTGTTGTTTAGAAATATTAGAAATTAGAAAAATATTTCCTGAACAAGATAAAATATACAGGTTATTCAATATATTAAATACTATTCATGTATATATATGTAAATATGTATAGATGTGTCAATAGGTATCATAATGCTTATGGTAAATTGTAAAAGGGGAAAGGGAATTGCGCCTCCTGCTGCTACACACAAGAACTGTTAACTCTATATCATAGCGGTATTTAATTAGCATACAGTGCATAATGTCCATATTCAAAAGAGACACAATACCGTAAATCGAAAATACATAACAATAGTTGGACAACTTTGTGTCCGGGATGAGAGATCCTCTAGCCTACAGGAGGCCTTGATATGCCTAAATTGTAAAGATGGTGGTAGGAAGGCCCTGGAAGCTTCCACTTCGTCATGACCTGATGTCGCAGGGTCCAGTGTTCCATCCTATCTTACAAAGGATAAATTTGACGGTCTAGCTGCTGAGACCCTCATTTTGAAAAAACTAGGGGTCTCTGGTCCAGCTCTTTCTACGCTCATTAATGCTAGAAAGCCAGCATCCAGACTCATCTACTATAGAGTCTGGAAAGCATATGGTTCCCCGTGTGAATCCAGAGGATGGAATCATCTGAATTATGAAATAAGCAGGATTCTTGCTTTTTGCCAGTTAGGAGTGGATATGAAATTAGCCCTTAGTACCATCAAGGGTTGAATATCGGCTCTATCAGTCTTCTTTTAAAGACCGCTGGCATCTGATTCCCTAGTTTGGGCGTTCATTCAGGGGGTACTGCGGATCAATTCGCCAGTCAAGTCTCCCTTGTGCCCTTGGGATTTGAATTTGGTTTTTCAGTGTTGCAAAAGCAACCTTTTGAACCTATTCGCCAGATTCCGCTGATTCTTTTAAGCAGGAAATTGGCTTTTTTGATTGCAATCTCTTCTGCTAGAAGAGTATTTGAGTTAGCAGCTCTTTCTTGTAAAGAGCCTTATCTAATTTGTCACAAAGACAAAATTGTACAACGACCCCATCCTGCCTTTTTACCTAAGGTGGTGTCGGCTTTTCATTTAAATCAAGACATTGTTTTGCCTTCCTTTTTTCCGGATCCATGGACAGCAGGGGAGAAGTTATTGCACTCTCTATATCTAGTGAGAGTAGTAAAGGTGTATCTGCAGGCAACTGCTCAGATACGTAGAACAGATGTTTTGTTTATTTTGCCAGATTGGCCCAAGAAGGGCCAAGCGGCATCGAAATCCACCATATTTAGGTGGATTCGACAAGTAATTATTCAAGCTTATGGTTTAAAGAACAGGACTCCTCCGTTTTCTGTTAAGGAGCATTCTACCAAGGCGATAAGTGCTTCATCGGCAGTGCATCACCAGGCTTCGATGGCTCAGATCTGTAAAGCTGCAACTTGGTCTTCAGTCCACACATTTTCCAAATTCTATCAAATAGATGTGAAAGAACATAAGGATTCCACCTTCGGCATTATAGGGCTTCTTGTCCGCAAGCAACCTGCTTGATCTTGGTATCCCACCCTTCATATTGAGCATTGCTCTGGGACGTCCCATTATGTAATGACTGGCTCTGTGTCCCGTGGTGTACGATAAAGAAAACAGGATTTTTATAACAGCTTACCTGTAAAATCCTTTTCTTGGAGTACACCATGTGAACCTTATTGCTTGCAACAAAACTAAGGTACTTCCCTGATGGGAGGGGTTATATGGAGGGGAACTGTCTTCAATTGGTTGTGCCAGTGTCCAACCACTGCTGGTGACCCTTAACCCATTATGTAATGACTGGCTTTGTGTCCCGTGGTGTACTCCAAGAAAAGGATTTTACAGGTAAGCTGTTAAAAAAAAAAAAAAATTGGAATTCAGCACTGCGTCGCTTTAACTGACAATTGTGCAGCCGTGCGACGTGGCTCCCAAACAAAATTGACGTCCTTTTAAATAGAGCTTTCTTTCTCGTATATCACGGGACACAGAGCGGCATATTCATTACTATATGGGTTATATGGAGTACCTTCAGGTGTGGACACTGGCAATCTCAAACAGGAAGTCCCCTCCCTATATAACCCCCTCCCCTAGAGGGAGTCCCTCAGTTTTTTCGCCAGTGTCTTAGGTGTTGGTCATGGAATAGCTTTGCTCCACATCCTTGGGATTAAGGGCGGGCTAACCGGATCTGTCCAAGGAGCCTCAGTGCCAAAGTGGACAGTACCCGGGCCCCAAACCGTGGGGTTTTGCCTATAATGCTCCTCTTTGGAGGGCTGGACCCTGGGCCCAGGACTTGGAGTTCGTAAAGACCATAAGTTCCTGTTTGCCAGGGTGCTATATAGGTCCAGGACAGTGGGTACCTTCATAGGACCCCAGGGCCTGAAGGTCTATTACGCTACCCACGGAGATGGGAGAAGATTGGATCGTTTTGCTAGACAAACATCCTGCAGCATGGAGCAGGTAAGAGGGGAGCCTGCGGGACTTGGTTCGACAGCAGGCTCTCCGGGGTAACCTAAAAGGGGGGTAGCCTAAGTATGCTCTGCATTGGCAACCTTGCTCACTATGTCTGAGAAGACAGGATGATCTCATTCCCCCATCACTAGGTTCCCCTGTCTAAGAAACAATTGTGTTTGCTAGCTACCTGCTGCTTTCTTCCTAGGGCTAGTAAGGACCCCTATGGGGCCTTTTGGAGAGTCCTACCTGGCCGGGGGTTTGATTCTGCCGCCTGGTACTGCAGTCCTGGGTCTCCAGCAGCGCGGCTCCTCCATGTACTTCCTGCTCCGGCATACGCGCGCGCATGCGCGCGCACGTCTTATAGACGTTTTTCGCGCCGTTCGGAGGGGAGGGCGGGGGGGGCGTGCCTGCAGCGTCATCAGGGGCGCGCCTTGTGTGCTGTTATAGATCAGCAGGCTATAGTCAGTGCTCAGTCTGAGGCTGATCTGAAAGGGAGAGGACGCAGAGCGGCAGAACAGTGACTCCCGGTGGCGGAAGAGGGGTAGTACATGCTGGACTTGGTTCCAATGCTTTTCTGTTAAGCCAAAAAATCCCCCTTTTTGCAACAGGTTGGAGGCTGGCAAACTAAGTTTGGGGTCGCTGTATGTTTAAAAAAAAACAAAAAAAAAGAAAACATACGGGGCCCCATCAGTTTTTGGGCATTAGTGATCTATTGTCCCCTAAACCCTAGTTTTGTACTCCTGGCCACTACAGTCTGCTGTTGTAGGCGGAGTCCCTCGATTTTGTATTATGGCTTCCAAAGGTTCGGGGTCAAAGGGTACAAAAAAGACCAAAAAACAAAGGGGTTCCCCCTCTGATTCTGATGATATTCCGATACTTTCCCCGCAGCTTATTCCCATGAAGGTCGCCTTGGATGAGCCATTGGGGGGGTCTGGTGCTGAGGCTGGCCCAGATCAGCCCAGCCCTGTGTTTATCACAGAGGAGATGCTAGCTGTATCCCTAGGGGGGCTAGAAGAGAGATTAGCAGCGTTGATCGCTAGATCTATTCCTGGCAAGAAACGGGCTAGATCCCCATCACCAAAAGGTGTATCCTCAGAGGCTGAAATTCTCTCTCCGGAGGAATTGGAATCGCAGGAGGATCAACTAGACCTGAACCAAGAGGGTTCAGGGATTGAGGGATCTACCTCTGAGGAACCATTTTCAGACTCCCAGACAGAGAGACTGTGGGTGCAGTCTTTGACGGACATGGTCCGCTCGGCATTTAATTTACCATTGCCAGAGCCTCAGGTTCCTGCGGTATTCTCTCTGGGCTCTTTGAAAGCTCCTTTGAGCAACGCAGTTTTTCCGGTCCATCCTCTCTTGGAGGAATTGATCTTTCAGGATTGGGTACGACCGGACAGGATTTTTCTGCCGCCGAAGAGATTTGCGGTCATTTACCCTATGGAGGAAAAATTCTCGAAGAGGTGGAAGCTCCCAGTGGTGGATGCAGCCATCTCATGTGTGAATAAATCACTAACTTGCCCGGTGGAAAACATACAAATGTTTAAAGATCCGATTGATAAACGGTTAGAGACACTTTTAAAAGCATCTTTTGCTACGGCAGGAGCAGTGGTACAGCCAGCTGTGGCTGCAATTGGAGTTTGTCAGGCGTTAAAGGACCAGACAAAAGAAATGCTAAAAGACATGCCTACCCAACAGGCAGAAGAGTTTTCTGACATTCCCAGAGCTCTGTGTTTTGCGGTAGATGCTATAAAGGATTCCATCCAGCAGGCCTCTCGTTTATCACTATTTTTGGTGCACATGAGAAGGCTCTTATGGTTGAAGAACTGGGCGGCGGAGCCCCCATGCAAAAAGCTTCTGGCAGGGTTTCCCTTCCATGGAGGACGACTCTTCGGAGAGGATCTGGATAAATACATTCAGACTATTTCAAGTGGCAAAAGTACCCTTTTACCAGTCAAAAAGACATTCCGGGGTCCTACATTTAAAAGGCAGCTCTTTCCTGTCTCAGGGCCCTCAAATTCCAGGCAGTATCGACGGCCGCCTGCGCGATCCAACTTTAACAGTAGATCGCAGGGACAGGCCCCTGGGGGTAAGAGACCATGGTATCGCAAGCCGACTAAACCAGCCCCTAAGTCTGCCTTATGAAGGGGCGCCCCCACTCTCGCGGGTGGGGGGAAGGCTTCGTTTCTTCTCAGAAGTTTGGGAAGCCAAGATCCCCGACAAATGGGTCCGGGCGTCTGTAACCACAGGCTACAGACTGGAGTTTCTAAAGTTTCCTCCGCCTCATTTTCAAGAGTCAAGGCTACCAAAGGATCCAGCAAAGAAGGCCTCAATGCTGGCAGCTTTGGATCACCTGCTTTGCCAGGACGTGATAATAGAGGTGCCAGCCCAAGAGCAGGGGCTAGGTTTCTATTCCAATCTCTTTGTCATACCAAAGCCCAACGGCGATGTCAGGCCAATCTTGGACCTAAAGAGTTTAAACGTTTACCTAAGGGTTCGTTCCTTCCGGATGGAATCCATCCGGTCAGCAGTCGCCACGCTCCAGAGGGACGATTTTCTGGCTTCCATAGACATAAAGGATGCTTACCTTCATGTAACAATCTTTCAGTCGCATCAAAGATTTTTACGCTTCGCAGTGGGGCAGCGACACTTCCAATTCAGGGCGCTCCCCTTCGGGCTAGCCACGGCCCCCCGGGTATTCACGAAGATCCTAGCCCCAGTTTTGGCCAATCTAAGGATCCAAGGGGTCACAGTCCTAGCATACTTGGACGACCTTTTAATCATAGATCACTCACGGCCGTGTCTGCAACAGGCAGTAAACCTCACGGTTCAGTACCTCGAAAGGTTCGGCTGGGTCCTAAACCGGGAAAAGTCAGCGTTCCAGCCTACAAAGCAGTTGGAATACCTCGGGATGAGGTTAGACACAGAACAGCAAAGGGTGTTCCTGCCCCTTGTAAATATCGAGGCTATCAAGGGGTTGGTTCAGTTGGTTCTAAGCAAGAAAAAACCAACTATTCGCCTGTGTATGCGATTACTAGGCAAGCTAGTGGCCACGTTCGAGGCAGTACCATACGCTCAGATCCACACTCGCGTCCTACAGGCAGCCATTCTAGCAGCCTGGGGCAAGAGAGCACATGCCTTGGAGTCCCCTTTGACGCTATCATCAAGGGTCCGACAAAGCCTGGCCTGGTGGTTGAACCCTCAGAATCTTCTAAAGGGAAGGTCCTTCAGCCCCGTTGTCTGGAAGGTAGTTACCACAGACGCCAGCCTGGCAGGCTGGGGGGCGGTCTTGGAGGGGTTCTCTCGCCAGGGAACTTGGGTGGAAGCAGAGAGGCAGCTACCCATCAATGTCTTGGAGATCAGAGCTGCTCGCCTAGCCCTCCTGGCATGGACTTCCAGATTACAGGGGTCCCCGGTGAGAATCCAGTCAGACAATGCCACAGCGGTGGCATACATAAACCACCAAGGGGGAACCAGGAGTCAGGCCGCTCAGAGGGAGGTGGGCTTGATTTTTCACTGGGCAGAGGTTCATGTACCCGGCATTTCGGCGATATTCATTCCCGGAGTGGACAACCTGCAGGCAGACTTCTTAAGTCGCCAGATTCTGTCGCCGGGGGAGTGGTCTCTGCATCCCCAGGTCTTTCAGACAATCTGCCAGAAGTGGGGAATGCCAGACGTAGATATAATGGCATCCAGGTTCAACAAGAAACTAGACAGGTTCGTGTCTCGAGCGAGGGACCCTATGGCCTGCGGAACCGATGCGTTGGTTTGCCCTTGGCATCAATTCAAACTTCTATATGCATTCCCTCCGCTACAGTTACTTCCTCGCCTGTTACGCAGGATCAGAGTGGAGCACAAGCCAGTCATTCTAGTAGCTCCAGCTTGGCCCCGGAGGACATGGTACTCACTAGTCCTGAAGATGGCAGTGGGAAACCCTTGGACTCTTCCTCTACGACCAGACCTACTCTCACAAGGCCCGATCCTCCACCCTACATTACAGCGTCTAAATTTGACGGCCTGGAGGCTGAATCCCTGATTCTCAGGGGTAGAGGTCTGTCTAGGCAGGTAATTCCTACCCTGATTAGGGCTAGAAAGCCGGCCTCCAGGGTGATTTATTACAGGGTGTGGAGGAACTACGTAGGCTGGTGTGAATCCAAAAGATGGAATTCCCGCAAATATACCATTGATAGGGTGTTAGGTTTTCTCCAGCTAGGAGTGGATAAAGGCCTGGCATTAAGCACAATCAAGGGACAGATTTCAGCTATGTCAGTGTGGTTTCAGAGGCCGCTGGCCACCCACTCGCTGGTAAAGACCTTTATACAGGGGGTCTTGCGTATTAGGCCTCCTGTCAAGTCACCAATTTGTCCATGGGACTTAAATCTTGTCCTGTCCACTCTACAGAAACAACCCTTTGAGCCGTTGGCTGAGATTCCTTTAGTTTTACTGACAAGAAAGTTGGTATTCTTGGTCGCCATAGTTTCGGCCAGGAGAGTGTCAGAGTTGGCAGCCTTATCGTGTAAGGAACCATATCTCATTCTACATAAGGACAGGGCAGTTCTCCGGCCCCATCCTGCCTTTCTACCAAAGGTTATATCCAATTTTCACTTGAACCAGGATTTGGTACTTCCATCCTTCTTTCCGAAACCCACATCTAGAAAGGAGGGGTTGCTGCATACCTTGGATATTGTCCGGGCCATGAAGGCCTATCTTAAAGCTACAGAAAAGATCCGGAAAACAGATGTGTTGTTCGTTCTACCAGATGGCCCCAAGAAGGGGCAGGCAGCTGCAAAATCCACCATCTCGAGATGGATTAGACAATTAATCATTCAGGCCTACGGTTTGAAGAGGTTGCCTCCTCCTTTGTCGGTAAAGGCCCATTCTACCAGGGCCATGGGCGCCTCCTGGGCAGCACACCATCAGATCTCTATGGCTCAGATATGCAAGGCGGCGACGTGGTCGTCAGTCCACACGTTTACAAGGTTTTATCAACTAGACGTGAGAAGGAATGCGGATTCAGCCTTTGGGCAGGCAGTACTACAGGCTGCGGTTTAAGATCCTCGGGATCAGGGGCACCCTTGGTTGTAAAGAAAAAAAAAAAAGTTTTTCTTGACTAAGTTGGATTTATTATTATTATTTGAGTATACCTCTAAATTAAATCTCTTTTGAGAAGATGTCTCCCTCCCCTCATTAAAGCATTGCTTTCGGACATCCCATATAGTAATGAATATGCCGCTCTGTGTCCCGTGATGTACGAGAAAGAAAAAGGGATTTTTAAATACAGCTTACCTGTAAAATCCTTTTCTTGGAGTACATCACGGGACACGAGCTCCCACCCCTCTTTTGGGAACATTTTTGGGAGGCATACTGCTTGCTACAAAACTGAGGGACTCCCTCTAGGGGAGGGGGTTATATAGGGAGGGGACTTCCTGTTTGAGATTGCCAGTGTCCACACCTGAAGGTACTCCATATAACCCATATAGTAATGAATATGCCGCTCTGTGTCCCGTGATGTACTCCAAGAAAAGGATTTTACAGGTAAGCTGTATTTAAAAATCACTTTTTCTCTTTCTTTGATCACCTTTGCGATTTTTATTTTTTGCACTATAAACAAAATAAGAGCAACAATTTTGAAAAAAATGCAATATTTTTTACTTTTTCCTATAATAAATATCCCCCAAAAAATATAAAAATATATATTTTTTCCACAGTTTAGTCCGATACGTATTCATCTACATATTTTCAGTAAACAAAATCACTATAAGCGTTTATTAATTGGTTTGCGCAAAAGTAATAGCTTCTACAAAATAGGCATTTTTATTAATATTGTTTTTACTAGTTATGGTGGCGATCAACGATTTTTATGGTGACTGTGACATTATGGCAGACACATCGAACACTTTTTACACCATTTTGGGACCATTGTCATATTTACAGCGATCAGTGCTATAAAAATGCACTGGTTACTGTAAAAATGACACTGATAGTGAAGGGGTTAACCACTAGGTGGCAATGCAAAGGTTTAGTGTTCCCTAAGAAGTGATTCTAACTGTTTGGGGGTGTGGCTACACGTGACACGTCACTGATGACCATTCCCGATCATGGGGAACAGTCATCAGTGACAGCGTCACTAGGCAGAATAGGGGAATGCCTTGTTTACAGGCAGGCAGATCGGTGTACAGATTGGCGTATAGGTGCAGCCATTAGTCCCAGGAACTCAATGTTCCCAGGATTGCGGTTGGCAAGATCAGAATGGGGGAATGCCTTTGGCATACAGGTACATCCATTTGAATCTGCCTGCCTGTGCCATTCTGCCAACGTACATCGGCGCGCGGCGGTCGGCAAGTGGTTAACAACAACAACCATTAGAAAATTCAACGAAAATAGAAAAAAAAATCTGCCAACTGTGTCTATAATACCCAAAACACATATGGGGATATTTAGTCAAATAGAAAGGAAAATAGTTAGCATGGTAAGGCATATACGTCCAATAATATTTTTATCAGATACTCAAATGTCTACAATCACAGAAGAACACATTGCTCATCAATGAAGGACCCTATTACAAAGAGAATGGCATTGAGTGTTTTGATTTGTTTTTTATTCATTACTATTCTAATTATTCTTATATGTTTGCCTTGTTTGAGTTATTGTGAAGCTGTATATTCTGCTTTGTAGTCTGTTTAAATAAGCAGTACAAAGCTGGTTATTTAAAATAGTATGTGACACTAGTCCATGCAAAACTGGAAGTGTTGAAGTTGCATTATTCAGAAGTAATAATGTGACTTCATTTTCTTGTCTGATTAAATTATTCAGCTAATGGAGACATTGTTCACAAAAGGGTGCTTAAGTGCCATGTAATTTGAATATAACTTGTGCTATTATATGCATTGTTATATCAAATTTTTAGGTATTCCTTTAGGAAGAAGTCTTAAAGGGAACATGTCATGATATAAATATAATTAAGTAAAAATATCCCTGTGCTAGACTGGTATGTAACTGCTGCAACTCAAAGTTTAAGTTCACCCACATTTAAAGACTGGTCCCCCATTACAGACTGGTGCCCCCATCACAGACTTGTCCCCCCATCACAGACCCCCCTCGATAGTAGACTCCTGTCCCATAACAGCACAGCACTCCCCCTCTCCACAGAGCATTACCTTATTCACACAAGATGAAAAGCATGGCAGCCCTGGACAATGGGCGGGACTTTTCATGTTAAAGGTGAGTGATTGATTGATGGGACCGCCCCGCTGTGTAACCGCCAATCACCCACTTCTTAACTTAAAAAGTCCAGTGCTTTGTCCAGAGCGGCCAAGGCTCTCATCTTGTGTGAATAAGACAGGCAGGGGGTGGGGGCAGTTCTGCGATCTTACCGAAGGGACAGACTTGTGTGCGGCGCGCCTGCAATGCTGTGAACATAGCGGCAGACAGACGAGCCACACGACACACGGCGACAGGGTTTCGGCACCAAATTCAAAAGTGAGAAACACATACAGTATACTGAAATCTTACAGATTATAGTACTGTATGCAATAAATACACACCCCCTTTGTCCCTATTGGTCTGCCCAGTGTTCTGCATGCAGTTTTATATAATAAAAACTGTTCTTTCTGCCTGGAAACTGGAGATTGTCCATAGCAACCAAAAAGTGTCCCTTTACATCAAAAGTGCTTTTAGACCAGCTAGAAAACAGCGATAAAAAATTAGAATCACTTGCAGAATTGAGCAATAGCGATTTGTGGGGAAATTCGTCATCAATCAATAAAAATAATGACAGCGACAATTCTGCAACTGAGCAAATTTCAGTGTTTTTGATTATATTCTTGAATAATTTTTATTATAATTACATTGTTATTTGTTATAATTATTTATAGTTATTTATTATATTATAATTTATGATTTTGTGTTTCAAACGTTATAATACCCGGGATGTCTACTAGACTCTTGTTTGGACAGATTTAAGTGAGTTATTCCTAAGAATTGCAGGCCTACAGTATAAAACGGCCAATTTGCATTCAAAAAATTGTACTGCTTTTGGTACAAAATTCCAGACATAATCATAGTGCCAGGGAGGTTAATGCCATGTAGTTCTGTGCAGTACTGCAAGTTCAATGCTATATAGTTCTGTGTGTTACTGCAAGTTTAACACCGTATAGTTTTGTGCATTACTGCCAGTTTAACATCATATAGTTATGTGCCTTACTGCAAGTTAACACGGTATATTTAATTGCGTTACTGCAGGCTTACCACCGTATATTTCATTGCATTACTGCAAGTTTAACGCCATATAGTTCTGTGCATTAATGCAAGTTAAATGCCATATAGTTCTGTGCGTTACTGAAAGTTTAACCCCATATAGTTCTGTGCATTACTGCAAGTTTAACACCATGTAGATCTGTGCGTGTGCGTTACTGCACGTTTCACGCAGTATATTGCAGTATATTATACTGTATCCATGAAGTGTGTTTGTGTCGTGAATACTCAAATTAAAAAGCACCAAACACCACTTTCTATTGATTAAAGTGCATCTACGTACACATTTACACACCTTTATTACATTTTGTTTATACGCACCCCCCACTCCCCCCATCATGTCTCTGCATTCTGGAGAGCAGACAGGTCTGGTGTGTTGGAGATAAAGATGAGAGACGTCTGCATCAGTGGTTACATCTTGACATCACTGGTGAGAGGCATCTAAATTGGTGGATACTCCTTGATAGATCTTTCTGCTTATCTGACACCTGTCATGGGTGCCTGATGAATCTGGTGAGTAGGATGTTTGCCTAAACTGGTGGAAGATGGCACGTTCTATTCCTGTCACTGAATTTATTCATCACTGTGCACTTTAATCATTGATAGTGGCTGTTTTGTAATTTATTGAAAATTTATATTCACATTTGAAAATTACTTTGATCACATCATTTTTATATATTTATTTTTCTTATTTGACTTATTTTAATATTATTTATGCATTTGAGCGCAGTATGAAATGTATTATTAATTTTTCCTTTTACTATTTGACCTTTGGTTATATTACGAACTGCTCTATATTTGGTTATAATTACTGTGGTCAATTCAGATGTTGGTTCTGACTGAGATTGAGGAAGGCAGAAACATGAGCCTACAGAGAGGGGAGAACACTGGTACATAAATTGGCAGTCATATTCCCCCAGCCGCAGTGTATTGCCAAGTTGTCTCCACTGTAATGAGAATGAAGGAGATGGTGATGAGGTCACTGACACGACTTGGGTGCCGGATGAATTAAGACTTTAATACAAAAAATATTCTTGGCACCTTAGCACCAAGGGACATGAATGAATAGTTGGGCCTGTTTTCTGTGACTACCACCCATGGTGGACATAATGGGTGGTTTAAGTTTTATGCACTGTAACGGAATGGTCCGTGGGACCCAGAGGCTCTTGAAGGATGCAAAGTACTCCTGGTTGAGCTTCACCAATGACTCTTGGGTCTAGAGTCATCCTATGTCCACTAGGGGCATAGGATGACTGAGAAATTATATCTTGAATTACATGAGATGGGACAGTAAGGATAATTCACAATGTATTGCAGGATTTCTTGAAATATTACAGGTGGTTAATTCTGAACCCAACAGGCCAATAATAGTGTGATTCATTCAATGTGGTGGACACATACTGTTAATAGGTTAATAGGTGCTAATTAAGTCTGGCTCTTAAGATATTTCATTGTGTGACGAAAATTAACACTGGATTGTGTAAACGTTCTATTGATACTAATATGTGTTGTGAGTTAGCACACTCTAAAGGTCAGAGGTCTGACTTATGTTTACTAAAGGAATTTGTATTGTGTAGCAGGTGAGAATATCTTATCGTAGAGTCAGAATGTCTGTCTAAGATGTGGATTGAGGGGGACTCGTTTAGTACCCATGGTATGATGATGTGGGTGGAGTATGTCATTGTCCCTTTGATTACTGCAGCATGCTTTTTACTGTATAAAAATAGCCTGAGTTTGTCATTAAAAGATCTACCCATTTGGAACCAGCGAACAGAGCTGTGTCTCGTTTGTCTGGGGTATTCTTATGGGTCCTACCTGCTGGATTGTGGAGTGTCGAGAAGCTATCGTGGGTTGGTGGAATGGAATATCGTAAACTGCGATAACCTCTGATCGTTACATGCACTAATCCTGATCTACTGAGAATTCCATTGTGTGCCATAGTTACAGACTTCTATTGAAGTGTATGTATGCTAGTAACTGTTTATTACGTATTTCTTATTATGTAACTCCATCTTCTGAGGCTTGAGGATATGATTGGATGTGGAATTGACTGGGGGTTTCCCCCCTGTCCCACTTAACCTGACCCCTTATTGTTTAATTTATAATGTTCATTTTTTTTCATTATTGTGTTTGCTCATTTAACCACTTAAGACCCGGACCAAATTGCAGGTAAATTACCTTTTTGCGATTCGGCACTGCGTCACTTTAACTGACAATTGCGCGGTCGTGCGACGTGGCTACCAAACAAAATACGTGTCCTTTTCTTCCCACAAATAGAGCTTTCTTTTGGTGGTATTTGATCGCCTCTGCGATTTTTATTTTTTGCGCTATATACAAAAATAGAGCGACATTTTTGAAAAAAAATCAATATTTTTTACTTTTTGTTATAAGAAAAATCAAATAAACTAAATTGTAGTCAAACATTTAGGCTAAAATTTATTTAGCCACATGTCTTTAGTAAAGAAAAAATCGCAATAAAAAAAAATTAGCTACCTAGCGGGAACAGCGACACTAATACAGCGATCAGAAAAATGATCGCTTAGTGATGCTGGCAATAGGGAGTGAAAGGGTTAACTAGGGCGGTGATCAAGGGGTTAAAACTTTATTAGGGGGGTACGGGGGCTACCCTGAACCTAACACTAACTGACTGTCACACTGACACTAAATACAGTAATCATACATGTATGATTACTGCATTCAGTGACACTGTAAGAGGGGGGGGGGCGATCGCAAGGGGTTAATGTGCCTATGTGTAGTGTGTGTCAGTGTAGTGTTGGTGCAGACTTACTGTGCGATGTGATCTCTCCTCAGCAGCGGTTGAAAAAAAAAACGCTTAGAGAAGAGATCACATCACTTCCCCTTCCTGTGTTTACACAGGAGGAGGTAGTGCAGGGCGGGGGATCGCGCGGATTGGCTGGGAGCGATCCGGAGGGGGCGGACAAAAACGAATAGCCGCCCCCTCGTCCAGGATCACTCGGCCAGCCACGGGGACCACCGCATGTATCGGGGGGGGTCCCGATCAGACCCCCGACCCACCTCAAGGCACCAACGTATATATACGTTGATGTGCCTGTCGGTGCTATTCTGCCGAAGTAAATGTACATGCGGCGGTCCATAAGAGGTTAAACTAAGCATGATATGCTTTATTCATATTTTTTATTTTTTCCCCCTTTTTACTTCAGGCAGGGTGTCTGTGTGCGGTTCAGACTATTGTTCCCCCCTCTTTACCTTCCAATCATCTCCTCTATTTTTTAGTTTCTCTGGTTCTACCTTTTGTCCCTATGCCACTTTTTACATTGGAATGTACAGTGTTTAGTCCTTTTGCCTAATAGCTTTGATTGCATTTTTTCTGGTATGGTGCACCTCCCTCTCTTTGTCCTGTTGCTAGCTGTAGCACACTCTCCAGGTAACTTTGTATTATATGTATTGTGTTTTATAATTGCTTCTTTTGAGGATATCGTATGGCAGGTTGTCCATTTCTATCTCCTTTTTTTAGATTTGCATACTACTGGTGTGTTGCAGTACAGAGCTTTTGATTTGTTCAGTAGATCTCTCTCTACTTCCCTGACAGAACGAGGATCTGTCTGTTTACATTGAAAGATCCCCAATCTGTCTCTCTTAGGAGCGATCACAGGTCGCCTGCATTGCATCTGCCGGCCATGCACATTGGCTTTGATGTCATGCGGCCCCCTATACCCAATAAAGTGGCCGCCATACACCAGTCATACAACGCTGTACAGCTACAGCAATTCACGCAGGGGAGCCATCCTGCCACCGTATAACGACGGCTGCTGATCGGCAAGTAGTTATGGTTAAGCCAGTTATACGCACCAGGTTAAAACTTCACTCACCCAATCAGCATTGATTATTTTTAATTCTCATGCTGTATTAGTAAATAGACAGGAAAGTATATCATATTTACTTATTTTAACCACTTAAGGACCGCCTACTGCACATTTACGTCGGCAGAATGGCACAGCTGGGCACATCAACGTATATATACGTTGATTTTAGTACCCAGCCATGGGTCACGGGCGCGCGCCCGCGGCGAGCTCACGTGACCCGGTCCGAAGCTCCAGGACCGGGACCGCGGGATTCGCGGACCCTATAGCCGCTTCAGTGCGGCGATCCGTCCCTGGAGCTGAAGAACGGGGAGAGCCGTGTGTAAACACGGCTTCCCCGTGCTTCTCTGTGGCCGCAGCATCGATCGCGTCATCCTTGTAATAGGGGGACGCGATCGATGACGTCACACCAACAGCCACACCCCCCTACAGTTGTAAACACACACAGGGAACACTCAAAGTCACAGTGCCCCCTGTGGTTAACTCCCAAACTGCAACTGTCATTTCCACAGTAAACAATGCAATTTAAATGCATTTTTTGCTGTGAAAATGACAATTGTCCCAAAAATGTGTCGAAATTGTCCGAAGTGTCCGCCATAATATCGCAGTCACGAAAAAAATCGCTGATCGCCGCTATTAGTAGTAAAAAAAATGTTTTTATAAAAATGCAATAAAACTATCCCTTATTTTGTAAACGCTATAAATTTTGCGAAAACCAACCGATAAACGCTTATTGCAATTTTTTTACCAAAAATATGTAGAAGAATACGTATCGGCCTAAACTGAGGGAAAAAAAAAGTTTTTTTACATATTTTTGGGGGATATTTATTATAGCAAAAAGTAAAAAATATTGCATTTTTTTTAAATTGTCGCTCTATTTTTGTTTATAGCGCAAAAAATAAAAACCGCAGAGTTGATCAAATACCACCAAAAGAAAGCTCTATTTGTGGGGAAAAAAGGACGCCACATTTGTTTGGGAGCCACGTCGCACGACCGCGCAATTGTCAGTTAAAACGACGCAGTGCCGAATTGCAAAAAGGGGCAAGGTCCTTTACCTGCATTTTGGTCCGGGTCTTAAGTGGTTAAACTTTTTTTCTTTTTACATTTCTTCAGTTACTTCCTGGTCTCTTTGCCTAGGCAAATTATTTCATACCTCCCAGGTGTCTTCAGGAGGGGGGAGAGGAGGAGGGGTTTTCTCAGTTAAGAACACACCTGTATGCATGATTGAGCTAAGGACAGATGGATTTCAGAAAGTAAATGCCACATGGATCATTTGCCCTTTCTCAAGATGGCCATGGCAAGAAATGCTAGGGTGTGGTTGAAAGTGGTTTATCAGCAAATTAAATCATAGAGAGATGGATGGAGGAGTTTACTTTGAATATTAAAAATATATTAAATAGTGTTTTTTGGTTTGTGGTGCTGAGATCCAGTGAAGATCTGCTTTAATAGTAAAGCTTAGTGCTTAGCATATGTATTCTTCAAGATGCAATAAGTGACAAACTATACTGCTATTTGTCAATTTGATGCACAGTAAACATCCATTTAATGGACAGTTACTGTCTACATTAGTAGATTACGATAATCTGCCTCTTTAGAACCAGCTCTTTGTAACTAGTAAAGCAAATAAATAGCCAATCTATCAATCAAGAATCAAAGGGGTAATCAGCTTAAGTACTAATTAAAAAACATGTTTTTTTTTTTTTTTTCAAAGATTTCTATTTATGAATATAAAACCCATACCATGTATAGCAAGTCTTTTGTGTAATTAGATGAGGAAAACATTTTTTTCTTCACTTCAATACGCATGACATTTACATGACACACAAGCATTTTTAGAAGTGAAGTGAACAAAAATTGTCATCAAAGTCAGCAAACAGTCTTTTTTTTTTAACAGAGAAAAGTTTTATTAGACAAATCAGCATTACAGTACAAATACATCACAGGACTTACAGCCAGGGCCGTCTATACCATAGGGCAAACAGGGGCAGCTGCCCAGGGCCCTGTCACTGTTGGGGGCCCCCAGGGCCCAAGATGGCAACCTCTCCTTTTTTTTTATTTATTTTTAAATAAAAAATATATATTTATTTTATATATTTTTATTTTATTTTTTATTAAAGGGCCAATTTTTTAAAATATTTTTTTATTAAAGGGCCAATTTTTTTAGGGGTCCCCAGGGCCCAAGATAGCAACCCCCTTTTTTTTATTTATTTTTAAATAAAAAAAATATATTTATTTTATATATTTTTATTTTATTTTTTATTAAAGGGACAATTTTTTTTAGGGGTCCCCAGGGACCCGGAGGCCCCCAGGGCCCCAGATGACAACCCCCTTTTTTTATTTATTTTTAAATAAAAATATATAGTTATTTTATATATTTTTATTTTATTTTTTATTAAAAGGGCCAATAGAGGTCTGGAGGTCCCCAGGGGCCCGTTGTTCCCCAGGGCCCCCAGATGACAATCTCCCTTTTTTTTATAATTTTTTTTATATTTTCTTTTTTTTCTTTTTATTTATATATATAATATAATTATTAAAGGGCTCAGAGGTCCCCAGGGCCCCATGTGGCAAACACCATTTTTTATTTTTTTTATAAATGTTTATTTTTTTATTTTTGTTTATATATTTTTTTTATTAAAGGGCCCAGAGGTCCCCAGGGCCCTGGATGGCAACCCCACTTTTTTTTTTATAAGTGTTTATTTTTAATATATTTTTTTTATTTTTTATTAAAGGGTCCAGAGGTCCCGGATGGCAACCCCCTTTTTTAAAAAATATATATATTTTTTATATATATTTTTTATTTCTTTTTTTCTTTTTATTAAAGGGCCCAGAGGTCCCCAGGGCCCCGGATGGCTACACCCCTTTTTTTATATATATTTTTATTTATTAAATCTTTTTTTTGTAAAGGGCCTACCGCTTCTAAATTTGCGGCAGCCCTGCCCCCCCCGCATCTCAATTTAAGGGGGCAGCACCCCCCCGTTCTCTGCTCCAGTGGGCCCATGCCTGAAGCTGTGTAAGGGGCCCCATAATTCCTGATGGCGGCCCTGCCGCCCGTTAAGCCCCTGTGCTGCCCACAAATCAGGCTGAAAATCATCAGCGGCACACAGCCAGGTGACAGTACTGCTTCCCTTCCCAGTGTTTTAAAATGTACAGCACCCCTGGCTTCCCTTTAGACGTGCACTTCTCCCTTCCTGCCACTGGGTGCTGCTTGTATATAAAAGTGAATTAGAATGTGATTTTATAACATTCCCAGTTTGCTCTTCCCGAGGCTGACTTCTTCATGTCCTGCTCGTCAAGGTATGTCACTGTTTGCTATATTGTAAATAGAAGTTTTCTGTAGAGTGTGCCCAAAGTCTTTATAATATTTGATGATTCACTGCAGGTCTGGTCAGTGTTTTAAAAAGTTCCTGTATTTTACACATGGCATGGCATGGGGTCACAGCACCGTCTGTCCATTCTGCTTTAGCACCATGGGACCCCATGCCATGTGTAAAATACAGGAACTCTTTAAGTCACAGACCAGACCTGCAGTCCAGGCTGAGTGAGGCCTCAGAGCACATGGCATTACTGTCTGTATTTAACTGCTTGATGGGCTTATTTTGGGCATGGCTGGTTCACACGTATGTGTTTTGGCGGCCCACATTTGTGCAGGCACAGCAGCCCATTCATTTGATGCCTCATGTAATAGGCTGAGCACACGGCACACCTATGCCCATCAAGCAATGAAATACAGCACTGTCTGTCCATTCTGCTGTCTGCTGTGACTTATCTGCAGTTCCCGCACTGTCAAACTTGCTGCATTTTTAGACGTTTAGGTCACGCTTTTAAAAACACAGTGCGTTTGTGTGTGCAAGAACTGCAGGTAAGTAGCATGGTGCAAAAGCAGAATAGATTTCAAGGCAACTGATTTTTAAAATGCTGAATGCACCTTTTTTCTGCAGGAAACAAAGGCATGGCAGCCCATTCAAATCAATGGGCTGCTGTGCCTGCACAAATGAGGGCCGCCAAAACACATACATGTGAACCAGCCAGGCCCAAAATAAGCTGAAGGGGGGCCCAAAAAAAATGTTTGCCCAGGGCCCAAACCATATTAAAGACAGCCCTGCTTACAGCAATGTATAAATCAGAGTGTCAAGAGTGTACATCACTTCCAGGGGGAGAACCCAAGCAATCAACATCAATGAGGATTGGATAAATGTTCAACATACATAACAAATATATCTTATCAGGTATATCCTGGCTACTTCAAAAAAACAACAGTGTCATGGGGGGACCAATGCACCAACCGTCAGGGGAGGGCCAAACGCCCCGCTTACTCAGTCCGGAGGGGGGTCAAGGGCAGCGCGGGTCTCCATCCAGGCAGACCAGATTTTGTCAAACTTCCCCGGGCATTGTCTATTCTCATAAGTCAACCTGTACAAGGGCAGGACCAAATTCACCGAGCGCTGCCAGGAGGCACAGGTGGGGGGGTCCTCGGATTTTCTCGTCTAGCATAAAATAGAGAAAAGGTCAAGCGTAGCTTACAGTACCTGTCCCCCTCCACATCCTCCAAATGGCTCAGTAAGAGAACTGTCGGATCGATCGGGATGTCCGTCCCACTCACAGACAGCCTGGAGGCGACTGCCGTCCAGTATGGCCGGAGTTTCGGACACGACCAGACCATGTGCCAGAATGTTCCTATATCCTGTTTACACCTTTGGTAGTTAGGATCTCGTAACGGGTAGATACGGGCCAGCCTCTGCGGGGTATAGTAGGCCCTATAGCCGCTGCAAAAGGGGGAACGTGCAAGAGGCGAACTCAGCCCCCCGGATACTTTCAGGGGGGCCAAGCAACAGTCTGAGCAGCTCTCTAAGTGTGAGGCATCCGCTGGCAATGCAACAAGCTGCAAGGGACAGGTGTCCAAAAGGAGAAGATCGACAGGAGCGCGTCCCAGCAGTAAAATCAATCCTGTAACAAGTGGGCATACATAATATTGCCCCTAACGCCACATGAGTGTGGGCCAACTTCCACTATCGGAGCAGCGCACACCATGGGTACAAAACAGGGCACAACAGGTGCAACAAAGGGTGTGGATGTCCCGACCGTGGACCGCCGGGGCAAAACTTAGAGCAATTAAGGTGTCATGTGGTACTGACTATGCGCCCAATCAACGGGGCTGCGGCAACGAGTCCAGCCAAGTGGACACCTCTTTGGGATTGTTGAAAAAGCGAGTCGTCTCTCCGCCTTGCACCCTCAGACGGGCCGGGAAGAGGACATTGTAGCGGATGTCGCGTGCTCTCCATGCTACCTTGACATGGTCAAACGATTTCCTGAGCTTCTGGGTTTCCACTGAGTAATCAGGGAAAATCATCAATTTGGTATTCTGGTAACGTAGATCGCCCACAAGCCTGGAGGCACAAATAATTTTGTCTCTATCCTGGAAGTTAAGCAGGTGAAGAATGAAGGTTCTCGGTGGGGCCCCAGGAGGTCCCGGCTTGGGTGGAATGTGGTGCTCCACCACGTAATGGGGTGACATACGAGCCTCAGGGAGAAGGGTGCGCAACATACCCTCCACGAAGCCTGTGGGGTCATTCCCCCCCACCCCCTCAGGTAGGCCGACAATGCAAAGGTTGTTGTGCCGATTTCTATTTTTGGCATCTTCAGCTCTATACTCCAGGGATTCAACTTTGGTGTGAAGTGTGCAGAGAGCCAAGCCATGTTCCGCGACCGTGTCTTCAGTGTTGCTTATTCTTTGTTCCGTCTCCGCTAACCTGGTCCTGAGCTTGTCCATGTCTTGGCGGATAAGGCCCATGTTCATCTGCACGGCCTCTATTTTTGCTGTCAACGTGGACTGGCAGGTAGTGATGGCCGCCATGATGTCCACCAGCCAGGGGGTCGGGACTTAGCCGACTCCATTGGACCCATCTGTGAGGCTCTGTGGGAGCTCCGGGTAGCACGGATTTGCACCGGGGGGGTCAGAAGGTGTCTGGGGGGGGGGTCTGGCAGCAACGGAAAAATCTGTCTTTTGCCCCCGCGCTGAACTTTAGGCCCGATCTGCGATGCCTCATCCAGGGGGGCGCAAGGGGGGAGCACTGCAATGATGGAATAGTCAGCCTCCAGCCCCCCTTGCCAAGTCATGTCTCCGGGCTCCTGCGCCTCAGCCGGGTACGCCAGGATCCGTATGGCGGACTATGTGCGCTGGTGGGCAGCGTAAAGGGCACTGCTGGCGGGATCAGTGGACTGCAGGGGGGACCCCCTAGCGGGATAGAGTTCAGTCAATCAGTCACGTACCTCAGGGCCGCCCTGCAGGAATCAGAAAGTCCAGGGCCCGTCAGGACAGGCCTATGGCGGCCTAGCAGCTCAAGGGTGCCAAGGGGTGTCCTGGGACGAACTGGCAGCTGCCGATGCTCCAGCCCCTCTCCCCGCTGTCCATCGGGATGAGGCTCTCGCTCGTCCACGCCCGCTCCGGAGCTCCGCCGGCCGCCAGGAAAGGCCGCGCCTGGAAAAGAGTCGGCAGCCGCCGGTATTTCAGACTCTTCTCCCTCCGCCTGAACGCCGGAGCTCCCGCCTCAATCGCAGGGCTTACAGTGTAGCCAGTCCCCAAGTCCAGAGCGCCGGGATCCATCAGGAAAGGCCACGGCTGCGGCCTAGCAACACGAGGGAGCCAGAAAGCGCCCAAAGAAAACGAGCCTGCGACTCCGCTCTCCACCACTGATGGTCAGGCACCGACCCACGCTGCACGGGTGAGCAATGTGGCCTAAAGTAGCCCAGGATCCGGGTCAAAAATCCGAAAGACAGCGGAGCTCTCAATACAAGCAGCCGCTCACAGCACCATCTTGGCAACGCCCCCCAGCAAACAGTCTTCATGATATTTCAGCCTGCCACTACAATATTCTAATGGTGGTAAGACAATTACTTTGTCTAAGTTGTCTTTTCCTTCCTTTTCTTCTCAGGAACCCAATTTATGTTCACAATCACTGTTCTAATGATTACCATACATGTGGCATAACTTCAATCACTTTTAACCTGTAATCAATCCAAAAAAAACTTTTAAATGGAAGAAGGCAACCTGTCAGATTTGAATTTGTTATTATTTATATAGCAGATGTGGTGGTAGATGCACGGTCCCGGAAATTGCTATAAAATTGCTGTGTGTACAACAAAATACCGCCATTAAATCTGGCTCACCTCCTTCTTCATGTCCTTCTACATATAAAAGACTTTCACCAATCTGCTCACCAATTCCCAATGGTCAAATTTAAAGTTTACTATTCTTACATACCTCAACACCTGTAATTAAAAAAAAAATGTGTATCCAGTCAATATTACGTTTCTTCTCACCTGCCTTCTTTTGAGGTTCATTCTCTCCACAGGCAGTGAGAAGCCAGCTTGGCACAGCATAGTACCCATCCTACTAGGAGAAAGAGAAGTATTGATTAAAAAGGTACATGTGCACCATAGGAAGGTTTTTTTCTTTATTATTTGAGAGCAGAACATGAAGGGGGGGGGGGGCAGAGAGGGGATTGTCAGTTAGTGCAGTTAGGACGTGACAAAGTAGCCAAGTTTCACTTTGTCAAAGGGGAAGAAGAGTAATTTTATTCACCAGCATAAAAAAAGGTTATTCCAGTTATTAGTGTATTGTTAAGCCCTGTACACACGATCGGATATCTGATGGAATCTAATCCGATGTTTTCTTTCGTCGGATATCCGATGAAGCTGACTTTCATCAGTCTTGCCTACACACCATCCGACCGTGTCCAACACAGTGACTTAAAACACTACGACGCGCTGAGAAAAATGAAGTTCAAAGCTTCCGAGCATGCGTCGACTCGATTCTGAGCATGCATGGATTTTTCACCGATGGAGTTCCACACAGACGATTCTATTGTTTTTTTTATCTATAGGAAAACTTTAAAACACGTTCTATTTTTTTCCACCGCTGAAAAACAAACCGATGGGGCCCTCACACGATCAGTTTGTCCGATGAAAAAGGTCCATGTTTTCATCAGACAAAACGATCGTGTGTACAGGGCTTTAGAGATTTCATGCTTATATGTTTTGAATGCCTAATGGTGGTTGTGATAGAGAAGAAACCATGCATAATGCCGCGTACACACGATCAGTTTTTGTGATGAAAAAAAAACGACGTTTTATGTGACGAAACAAAACAACATTTTTCAAACTTCATTTTCAAAAAAGACGTTGCATACACACCATTGTTTTTCCAAAATGCTCTAGCAAAGCACGGTTACGTACACCACGTTCGACGGCACTCTGTTCCATTGAAGCTCCTTCTCATGAGCATGCGCGGGTCTAAAAACGTCATTTTCAACGTCGTTTTGCCCACACACGATCACTTTTTATGACACAAAAAATGACATTTTAAAAAACGACACAAAAAATTCAAGCATGTTCGAATTTTTTTTGTGGTCGTTTTTTTGAAGACATAAAACAACGTTTTGCCCACACACGATCGTTTTTTTTTAATCACTAAAAGCGATCGTGTGTACGCGGCATCAGGCACCAAGTAATCTAAAGGTAGTATAATACAGAAAAAAATTGCGCTTGTCACAAATAAATAGTCAGTTAGTGCCGGTATTATCAGTCACTAAAAATAACAATAAAAATAAAAAGAAATGGGGAGGCAGCAGCTCTTGTGCCGGGACACAGAAGGAAATACAACAAGAAAAACAAAGATTTAGAGCTGCGCCTTGTCACCCGGACCCAGTGTAATCAAAAGAGTCCATATATCAATCATGTGGAGATAAACAGTCCTTCAGACAAAAAAGTGTAGTGATGAACATTGACTCCAAAGAAAACTTTCTGCTGATCTCAATTCAGGATGGACGTATAGTAATCACCACTGTGCTTAAACTTGGCTTTTCAATGTGGCCCACCACCAGAAGTATAAGCAGCTTACCAGAGGAATGGCTATAATCAGCAGTCGGCTGTGACCCAGCCGCGGCCTTTGAGGGAACCAGGACGAATCCCAAATCCTAGGGCAGTGCCTACACCGGGGCTCCACTCAGCAACTCCACCAGTTAGATCATATGTGAATGATAAATAGAGGCAGACATAGCGTAATCCCGCTGGGACATTTATTAAAAATCATAAAAACCAGAATACTCACATGGGAGATGAGTTAGACAGGCATATAAAACACAATATTGCCGGCCGGCAAACAAACAGGAAAGGACCCTCCTCCAAAGCGTGATGACGTCACCGCACGTCTTCCCAGATGCGTTTCGTCATAGGACGTTGTCAATTGCTTTGGAGGAGGGTCCTTTCCTGTTTGTTTGCCGGCCGGCAATATTGTGTTTTATATGCCTGTCTAACTCATCTCCCATGTGAGTATTCTGGTTTTTATGATTTTTAATAAATGTCCCAGCGGGATTACGCTATGTCTGCCTCTATTTATCATTCACATATGATCTAACTGGTGGAGTTGCTGAGTGGAGCCCCGATGTAGGCACTGCCCTAGGATTTGGGATTCGTCCTGGTTCCCTCAAAGGCCGCGGCTGGGTCACAGCCGACTGCTGATTATAGCCATTCCTCTGGTAAGCTGCTTATACTTCTGGTGGTGGGCCACATTGAAAAGCCAAGTTTAAGCACAGTGGTGATTACTATACGTCCATCCTGAATTGAGATCAGCAGAAAGTTTTCTTTGGAGTCAATGTTCATCACTACACCTTTTTGTCTGAAGGACTGTTTATCTCCACATGATTGATATATGGACTCTTTTGATTACACTGGGTCCGGGTGACAAGGCGCACCTCTAAATCTTTGTTTTTCTTAATCTAAAGGTAGTCCTGCTCACTCGATATTCACATGCTTGACTCCACTTGCCTTTATTGCGTATCAATGTTTTCAATATCTGCTTATAAACTACAAATTTTAACCTTTCCTGCAATGAATCAAATGGCAGGAGATAAAGGCAGGTATTTCACCACATTAATCTTCAGTGTAAGTTGTTTCTTTCCTATTACAACGATGCATCAAATGTAAACAACAAGCAATTTTTTGTCTCAGCAAATCTCAGTGTTTGCCCAGTTTATTGAAGTGCCTGGGGCTCTCGGCCAGGTGAAAAACATGGAGTGGTATATCCCACTCTTCCTAACTAGATTACAGAGTCCTAAATTGACTAGAGGACATGTTTCTATCTGTCTGTCTGCTCAGGAGCTATTTATATCTGCAGCAGTGCACACCGATATATACCAGGGGCGGACTGGCCTGGGTGACAGGAATGCATTCCCCCCCCCCCGGGCCACTCTAATGTTCTGTACAAGGGCCGCTGAGCTGGCTGAGAGCGGCAGCTCAGGTGGCAAACACAGCCGTATTCAGTACTGCAGCGAAGAGCTCTGTTCTGGGCTGACACAGTCTGTGTGTTACAGAGTTCAGCCCAGCCCCTCCCTCCTCCACAAAAAGCTCAATCAGAGGCTGGGTGGATCTGCTCACCAACAGAGAAGTGGCTCGGTATCCACAGCCTAAAAAAAAGAAAAAAATGTGAGCCTCATGGGATTGTCCATTGCCACCAAGTAAGTGACAAGTGAGCTTCTCCTCCCTCCCCACCGTGCCCACCCCCTATGTATGTGTTTGTGTCCGGATGGGGGTGTCACAGTGGCTGCATTTGATGGGCACAGTGGCTGCATTTGATGGGGTACAGTGGCTGCATTTTAATGGGCCCAGTGGCTGCATTTGATGGGCACATTGGCTTCATTTGATGGGGCACAGTGGCTGCATTTGATGGGGCACAGTGGCTTCATTTGATGGGGCACATTGGCTGCATTTGATGGGGCAACATTGGCTGCATTTGATGGGGCAACAGTGGCTGCATTTGATGGGGCAACAGTGGCTGTGTTTGATGGGCAACAGTGGCTGTGTTTGATGGGCACCAGTGGCTGTGTTTGATGGGCAACAGTGGCTGTGTTTGATGGGCAACAGTGGCTGTGTTTGATGGGCAACAGTGGCTGCATTTAATGGGGTACAGAAGCTGCATATGATGGGCACAGTGGCTGCATTTGATGGGGCACAGTGACTGCAATTGATGGGGCACAGTGGTTGCATTTCATGGGGTTCAGTGGCTGCATTTGATTTTTTTCAGCATTTTTTCAGTTTGGTTGCGGCCCCCCCCCCCCCTTAGCAGGCACTGCCACTCTACTGAAAAGTGATCAATGCTCAGGTCACTTTTCAGAGACATTTGACAGGCAGTGAGGAGGTGATATCTAATTTCCTCTCTGCCTGTTTTTAACCTCAGCCAGTCCCTCCAGATAATTCACTTTGTACTCCACCTTATTTTCATCACTCTCTGTAGGTATTAGATGTTCTCTCACCTTATTCTTTGCACATCTAATACATAATGAGAGTTCTGTAAATAAGGTGAAGTTCAAAGTAAATTTCTCCACCTAAGTGGAGAGCCCCTTTCAGAAGGTTTGAGGATATTATCAAACCCAGAGACTGGTGGACTTAGGTCATTATAGATAGATTGAAATTCTGCCAGTTCAGCAGAAATTTCAATCTATCAATGTGCAGACTGGTTATACAGAATCCGATTTATCAACTGACTTCAGTACAACCAGCGTGTCCTTTTTTTCTTTTTGTCGATCACTGCTGGCTGCTATAGCTGCCGGCAGTGATCACTGTATTCTGATGGCTGGGAAACGTTCACCTCAGAGCACACACCGACACATTTCTCTTACGGAAGCTTGGTAAATCAAATGCCAGGCTTCCCTAGCATCACACATGTGTGTGGCTGCAACCAAGTCTGGGCACAAGCCAGCACAGGCTCCTGGAAACGCAGGAGAGTGGCCAGTAAGAGGAAAGCTGGGTTACTTACAACATATCCCTGCCGCTCCTAAACCTGCTCCACTACCGCACCAGGCCCACAATGCCTTTAATCTGGTCCTGGGGGCCAGTGCACTGGCCTGTACCTGCACATACACAGCACTGCACATACACAGCACTGCCCACACAGAGAGGGACCACTTCACATTGACCGCACAGAGAGAGAGAGACTGCGCAACATCCGCATGGATGAAGAAACCTACTTTGCCAGCTATTGTATTCAAATAGCCGCAGTACCCGCAGCTGGCTTACGACCTGAACTGACACAACATCTGTTTGGATTCAGCCTCCCTTCTGCTCACAGTCTTCTACCTAGCTTTTTTTAACTATGAAATTTACTTTTGTTAAGCTGGTTAGAGCACAGAGAGCCACCCACAGCTCAAAAAAAAATTTTTTTCCTGCTGAAATTCCATGTGTGTATGGCCAGCTTAAGAGTTAATGCATCTGCGACAAGATAAACAAATACACTGAGTAATCTTTCAACTCCAAAGATCATTGAATTGTTGCAGTCTATTCATTTATCTCTGTAAGTCATTGAATTAAAATATTTCTCAGCTGGTATTTTAATAGCTATAAATGGCTCATTATCCTTCACGGAACAAATTTATATTCTCAGTTATGTTGGCAAACAGACTAATGAGCACCATTGCACTGAGTGGCATTTCATAACTGTAGCAATAATCTGACATAAGTGTGATTTTGCATGAATTTAAATAAAGGGCCTTGTCTAAAAAAAATCCATAGACACACAATTTCCATAGACTCAATTCAAGATCTAATGACTAAAATGTCCCCCCGTCCAACTTATTAAAGTTCTGGTGACTCATACTTTTTGAATTTCTTTTATAGTAGGTGTGTCAGTGAGGTGTGCAGCAGACGTGCAGCAGACGCTCTCACCTAGTCTGCTCACCTTAGGGCCAGTGAGAGCAGGACGCTCTCAAACGAGTCGGCTCTCCCCAGGGACAGTATCAGCTAGGCAGGCAGGATTTTTTCACAGCTCTCTCCTCTCCAGACATCCTCCCAGGTAGGCCCTACTTTTCATCACCTCCCCTGGAACCGATTGGCGGCCGTCCTTATCAGGATAAGCCGCCGAATCGGCTGAACGCTGGGGTCTCCTTCCCTCTCCTTACCCCACATTACCACCCACCTGCCAATGCAATCTTCCCCCCGATTCCCGCGATTCCCCGTCTTTTCCCCTGAACCGCGCCAGCCGTGACTGATTCGCGGCCGCCGCATCTTAGGAAAGGCCGCGGCTTCATCCGCGGCCTAGCGGCGCGCCGCATTCTCGGCCAAATCACCTGTAGTAGCCCCCAGGAGCTCACCCCCAGCCCCTCTAGGTACTCTACCACCCCTGGCCTCAACAAGCAGGCCCCCCCCCAGGCTCACCAATCCACCCAGCTGGCTAAACACCAGCCAGGGTCCCATGCCCTGCTCCTGGTCGGCGGCCATCTTGGTACACCCAGCAGCAGTGTCAGCTCCCCCCCCCCACCCCCCTTTTCACAACTTAATAGTACTTGATCCAGGGGTTCGCCCGATCGCCTTTCAGGGATCAGGAAGGAATTTTTTCCCCTACCAAATGCAAATTGGCATAGCATGGTTAGGGGTTTTTTGCCTTCCTCTGGACCAAGCCGGGAGGATTCACTGAATCCTCTCTTCATCGCCACCAAAAGGAACGACTTTTCCCCCAGGTGAATGGCGAACATGGCTAATCTGCGGTACTCCGCAGAAACCATTGGGAATTTGAGGCGTTTCGCCGCAATACTGCCAGCCATCACCAAAAAGACCCTAAGAATTGAGCACCTTTTGAGGATCGATCGACGATCGACTGTCAAAAACTTTAGCCGTTTACCCCAACCTAAGCGCATTTCATGTGCTCTGATCAACACAAGATCGGCAGTAAAACACCGACTTGAAATCCATGATTTCATTCTACAACACGACCTAGACTGCCTCTTCATTACAGAGAGCTGGCTCACAGCCGACTGTAACACCATTCTAGGAGAATTGGTGCCAGAAAACTACCGTATTATTACGGAAAACAGAATAGGGCAAAGAGGAGGAGGACTGGCGGTGATCCATAAGACGCGTCTTGCGATCACAAAACCAAGCCTCCAAAACCCTCTTCCATTCATAGAAACCCTTACTCTTCAACTGCACGTAAACGGCCAGGAGACCGTCCGGATTCTACTCTGCTATAGGCCACCTGGCCCTAAGTCGCAGCTGCTCCCATCTTTGACAGACTTTGTCTCCTCCTATACCCTGAATAGCAAACACCTTTTGCTGCTCGGGGACTTCAACCTCTGGGCCAACTCCCCGCAAGACCCCGTTGCCGACACTTGCATCGACCACCTGGAAGGATTAGGGCTTCAGCAACTAGTATGTGGGCCCACACATGCTTCAGGTCACACGCTCGATCTTATTTTCAGACAAGATCTGGAAATAAAAATCTTGGAAAATGAACCATTGCCATGGACAGATCACCATGCAATTAAATTCATTATTTCCGAATTCCCCCCCCTTAACAAAAACATCAAATCCAGTGACAACACACTGGACCAGATGTCAGAAGAAGCTCCATTCGGAACTCTTCAAAGCCACGTTAGGGAAAAAAATAAACACAATTCAGCCGCACCAAACAGCGGCAGAAACACTGGAGGCCATAAACACAGCACTATTGCAGTCAGCTGACTTGATAGCGCCGAAACGAAAGACCCAGATCAGGAAAAATAACTCCGGCTGGTTCAACAACCAGCTGGCGTTACTGAAGCAAGAGCGCAGAAGGGCAGAAGCAGCCTGGAAAAGAAACTCTTCAGATGAGAACCTCTCCATCTACAAGGCAATAACCAGAAAATACTACAAGCAAATCTTCGAAGCCAAGAAAAACTATTTTTCTGAGGCTATCAACGGTGCCCTAAATCGCCCCCGCGAACTCTTCAAGCTGGTCACTCAGACCATGAATCCAGAATGTCTTGAAGCCCCCAACTTGGACACACAAGAATTTTGCGATGAGTTATCGGATTGCTTCATTAACAAAATTATGGCAATCCGGCAAAGCATTCAGCAAAACAATTGCTCTCCCAGCCCCCCCCGTAGGCATTTACACAGCATCGGCAGCAATTCACCACAGTTTGGTGAATTCACGCTGGAACCCATCTCCATTCAGACCACTAAAAATATCATTGGCGCTCTGCGCAACAGCACTGCGCCAAATGATATTATCCCCACCAAACTGCTGAAGGAATGCGCCGACATCCTGGCACCTCCTGTCACGCAGCTTATTAACCAATCCTTCAGGGAGGGCAAAATGCCCTCCCAGCTGAAGGAGGGCTTCATTCAACCCATTTTGAAGAAAGCCACCCTGGATCCTAAGGATCCACTCAACTGGCGCCCCATAACAGGCCTAAATGTTCTCTCCAAGGTAATGGAGAAAGCAGTGGTACAGCAGCTGCAACAGCATCTAGATACCCACAACTTACTCGACCCATTGCAATCAGGATTCCGTCCCGGACACGGGACGGAAACAGCATTGCTTAAGATATGGGACGACGTTCTCGAGGCCGCAGACGAAGGAGAATCTTCTCTTCTGGTTCTGCTGGACCTAAGCGCAGCCTTTGATACAGTTGATCATAAGCGGTTATTGACTCGGCTGGCTAAAATAGCCAAAGTCGCAGAAAGCGATCTATCTTGGTTCTCCTCTTTTTTGGAAAACCGATCGCAAATAGTGAAGCTAGGACCATTCACTTCGGAACAACGCACATTATCGTGCGGGGTCCCTCAGGGATCTCCCCTGTCGCCGATGTTATTCAACATCTATCTGCGTCCTCTTTTTGAAATCATCAGCAGCCAAAAACTGCTATATCACTCTTACGCAGACGACACACAACTGTACTTCCGCATTTGCAATAAAAAGGATCACCACCTCAACCTAGAGACATGTCTCTCTTTGATAGAGGACTGGATGACAAAGAGTTATCTCAAACTCAACGGAGCGAAAACAGAACTTCTTCTGTTTCACGCCAAGCATAGGAATCAATCGACAACAACCTGGATCCCCCCGCCCATTCTGGGCAAAGTCATCACCCCTAGCACCAAAGTCAAAAGTCTTGGGGTCGTCTTTGACTCCGACATGACAATGAACGCACAAATAGGGGCAGTAGTCAGCGGATCTCACTATCTGCTGCGCCTACTACGCAGACTCACGCCTTTTATTCCCAAGAAAGACATAGCGGTCGTGGTGGGAGCGATTGTAAACTCCAGACTGGACTATGCAAATGCCCTTTACCTCGGACTCCCCAAGTACCAAATCGCTCGTCTTCAAGTCGTTCAAAATACGGCCGCCAGACTTGTGACTGGGAAAAAACCCTGGGAATCAATCTCACCTTCGTTGAGATCCCTTCACTGGCTACCAGTCAAAGACAGAATCACCTTTAAAGCACTCTGTCTAACGCATAGATGTATCCATGGGAATGCTCCCCATTATCTATGCGAAAAATTAAAAATTTACAATCCCAATCGTATTCTACGATCCACCAATCAAAATCAGCTACAGATACCGAAAGCCAGATACAAGTCCAAAGGAGACAGGAGATTCGCTGTCCAAGGTCCCAGACTATGGAACGCCTTACCAGCCAGCATTCGGCTGGAGGAGAACTACTTAGTCTTCAGGAGAAAGATTAAGACTCATCTCTTTTGATCTCAAAGGAGACAGGAACAACAAGCGCCCAGAGGCAATTTACTTCGCATGTGCTGCGCTATACAAGTTCTTCATTCATTCATTCATTCATATGTGTAAAAAAAAGTGTAGCGCTGGACATTAAATTTTGCCTTAAGTATAGTCAATTTAATTCAATGGTGAGTATTAAATGCAAATTATGGCATCTAAACAATTGCACGTGAACAAATAGTCCATAAAATAGTTCAATCTGATAGATCCACATGTGAAATCCAAAAGGAAAAAACTTCAGTGACTTGAAAGACAGCTGTGAACATCCATTGTGCAATAAGTAAGTCTAGAACCTGAAGCCAGCCCGTCACCTGAAGGTAAATTTAAGGCTTACCGGATAGCCAGTGACCGCCCTTCTCAGGGGGTCAAACGGGCTAAATAGATGGATGACTCCTGCGGGGTCGTTGAGAAATTCCTCTGTCTCTCGTATACCAAACGACTCAGGTCCGCAGCTTACAGGTTCTTCCAGGGGTATCACAGGTATGTGACTGGATATGTGGAGCGTACACTCAAAAGTGTGATGGTAAATAAGCCGCAATGGAGAAAAAAAATGACGTCAGTGTGCCACTGATGACGTCAGTGTGATGAAACGATGCGCAAATTTCCCTTAGGCTGACTGACGCCAAACGGAGCTGTTGTTTTTCTCCTTGCAAGGATTATTTTATCTCTCTTTTGCAGAGAGTGTCTGTATTTTAATATTGTTATAAAAAAAAATATTTTGAACGCCTGCACTATGGGAATATTTTCTTTTTTTATCTCCATTGCGGCTTACTTACCATCACACTTTTGAGTGTACGCTCCACATATCCAGTCACATACCTGATCACTGTGCCCACCATTGCAGCCTCTGCTCATTGTGCCTACCATTGCCGCCTCTGCTCACTGTGCCCACCATTGCAGCCTCTGCTCACTGTGCCCACCATTGCAGCCTCTGCTCACCTGTGCAGAGGATCGCCCCAGGGGAAGAGATCATGGAGTATGTGGCGATTAAGCTTGCATGTGCTGCGCTATACAAATTTTCATTTATTCATTCATGTGACATGCATATCCCAGGTGGCAAAGAGCACAGTGCATATTGTTTGCCTAGACAAATGTTGTGCACCTGAAGGCAGCCTGAAAACTTATTTCTAAAGGGGGAGGGAAGCAAAAGGGATGTAGATTCCCTGGAGGGTGAAGGTCCACGTTAATGAGCTTACTTCTATTTAAATATTGGATGATGATCACCTTTCTACCCCCTCTCCTCCTGGCAATTACCAAAATGTAGCTTGGGGCTTTCTGGATGGTCAGGAAAGGGTGTATGGTAGAGATGTGACTAGTGCTGAGGTGCGAGACCTGCGGAACTTGCAACTACAACCTGGAATTGTCCTTTCTCCCGTGTTTCCACAAAATAATTTGTAGGACATAGAAAAAATATGCATGTATGAAACTGAGGCACTTCTAAGGAACAAGGTGTGCTTGCTTGAAACTTGTGAAGGTAATTTTATGTTGCCGACTTAGATGCAGGTAGTCCTCAGTGGAGTTCTACTGTAAAGCGTATCTGAAGGGAATAAAGTACCACTTGCCCTGGTCAGTAGAGTAGAGAAAAGCCATGGGATTACAGAGCTGATATGCGCTGTTACAGCTGACTTTGCAGTTGCCTCTGCTCTGCTCGTGGTTACACAGCCCGCCTCCTGACCCCATGCCTGTATCAGATAGACAGAACACGTCCCAGCATTGGACTGGCATTCTCCGGGGTGATCGATGGGAGAACAGCTCCCGATCAATCCCTGCATGCCGGCGGTGCCCGTGCTCCCCCCCCCCACTTCCAGCTCCTCGCCAGAAACAATTTTCCACTCGCAAAATGCATGTAGGCAAGTGGAAAATTTGAGGGCTAGTATGAGAGACGGAGGAATTTCTCAACGACCTCGCAGGAGTCATCCAGCTATTTAGCCCGTTTGACCCCCCGGTGACGGGCTGGCTTCACGTTCTGGATTTACTTCTTGCACATTGGATGTTCACAGCTTTATTTGAATTCAATGAGATTTTTTCCTTTCGAATTTCACCTGTGGATCTATCAGATTGTACTGTTTTATGGACTATTTGTTCACGTGCAATTGTTTACATGCCATAATTTTAATTTAATACTCACCATTGAATTATATTGACTATACTTAAGGTGTAATTTAATGTCCAGCACTACACTGTTTTTACACATTATATTTTGCACTTGATATCAAGGTTGTAATGTCTAACAGCAGGAAGTCCCTTAGGGACCATTTGTATTCATTTTTCACATATTTTTTACCTAGCGCAAATTTTCTCTTCCCCTCTTCCCTGATTTGCAATTTCTTTTAAATGAAAACCTTTTTCACTAAAGCTAAGATAATTTGTACATCTGGCTTATTAGATGTTAGTGGATATTGAGCTATAAATACCTGAAATGGAATCTTGTTCCTTTAACTATACCATAGTTTTGTGAACGAGCAATGCATCTGAATATGGTAATATTATAAAATACCTTATTTTTGTGGTGCATTTAAAAAATGTATAGGTAGTGCTCAACTTTCAAACTTACTATTTAGTAGCAATGAGTTTGGTGATTTAACCACCTCAGCTCCGGAAGGATTTGCCCTCTTCCTGACCAAGCTTTTTTTTGTGATACGGCACTGCGTCACAATAACTGACAATTGTGCAGTCATGCCAAAAACAAAATTGATGTCCTTTTTCACACAAATATAGCTTTGTTTGCTGGTATTTGATCACCTCTGTGGTTTTCCTTTTTTTGCGCTATAAACAAAAAAAGGGACAATGTTGAAAACAACGTTCGGCTATAAAACTTAAAAAAAAAAAATGTATTCATCTGTTTAGTCCGATTTTTTGGTAAAAAATTGCAAAAAGCGTATATTGATTGGTTTGCACAAAAGTTATCTTGTCTACAAAATAGGGGATAGATTTATGGCTAGTAATGGCAGCGATCAGTGATTTTTAGTGGGACTGCAACATTTCTGTGGACAGATTGGACACTTTTTTGGGAACCAGTGACATTATTACAGTAATCAGTGCTAAAAATATGCACTGTTATTGTACTAATGACATTGGCAGGGAAGTGGTTAACGTCAGGGGCTATCAAGGGGTTAAATGTGTTTTCTGTATATTTTCTAACTGTATGGGGGACTGTGTGACCAGGGAAACACACAGATCCATCTTCCTGCACAGCAGAAAAACCGGTACCAGACTCAAAAGGTCTTTTTTGTTTTTACTTTTTCTTAATGGAAATTTTTTTTACTTAGCTAAGCCCATTGATTTTAAGGGGAACCCCACACCAATTTTTCTTTTAAATGGTGTGGGGTCCCCCCAAAATCCATTCCAGACCCTTATCCGAGCAAGTAGGTCAAAGAAATCCACCCCTAAGCACCTTGTCCCCATATTGATGGGGACAAGGAAACTAAAAATCAAGGAGATTGGAAATTGGACTTAGGCACACCCATAAAGGTTGAAATATAATATATTTTTATTTGAATAATGTTAAAACAACAATGTACATACAATTGATTAAAACACGTTCAGATTGAATATTATAATTCAATTCTCTTTATTTCATTATCCTTCATATTTAAAAACAGATTATATACCTAATATTCTTTTTAAAAACATTTCTCATTCCCCGCATATCATAATCTTAAACTTTACCTTTATTGATTGGTTATTTTCCCTTCCCCCTCTACCACCCACCTCCCCCTGCCCACCCTTGTTCTCCAGTTTGTTCCATAGCATTTGATACCAGATGTCCTATTCTAAGTATTGTAAACTGTTTTCTCTTTCCATATTGTTTCTGTCACTGCGTTAGTCCACTCGCTTATTGTTGGGGGGTTTACTGCCTGCCATCTTTGGGCGATTCGTTTTCTTGCCTGAAAAAGGCACCTTACTACTGCTTTTGTGGTGCTCGCCAACCCTCCCCTTTCGTCCCATATACCCAATTTACACGTTCTAGGGTCCATCTCCAAACTAGACCCATATGTTTTATTAATAGTTTTAATAATCTCTAGCCAGTACCTAAATAATTTAGGGCATCTCCATAGCATATGTATTAAGTCCCCCGTGTCCTGGCATCTGGGGCATCCTGCATCCGTTCTCCAACCAAATCTAAATAGTCTTTTTGGGGTATAGTATGCCCTATGTATCATCTTTAGAAATGATATCTTCTGGGCTGGCGAAACTGTGACCATATGCCCTCTCTTCAGCACCTTCCTCCATTGGTCATCCGTTATAATTCCCAGTTCTTCCTCCCATTTCTTTCTACTTTTGAGCTGCGCTGGTCCCTCGATATTCTCCTCACATATGCATCGGATGGCGGCGGGAGGGGGGATGTCCCCTCCCGTTGCCTATAAGAAGGATCAATCGGCAGAAGCACCGGCAGAAGACGGTGATATCTGAATGATGCCTGTAGGTGCAGACATCATTCAGATATCACCGCACAAAGTCTAGGACATCATATGGCGTCCTCGATTGGCAAGTGGTTAATTTATAATACACATACAAAATATAGGCTGCTCTATTTTAAGAGTGATAGTGCCAATAACTGCAGGTTTAAAATATTCAACTTGCATATTTGTATAATTAAAAGCATTATTATATGACTAAGTACACTCATATATACAGTATCTTATTTAAATGCTGGTACACTCTAAATATCTATAAGTAAAAAATAAGTATCACCACAATGACAAAATCTTTTTTTTAAATCCCCTAAAGGACCATTTACATATGGCACTTGGTCTTGTTCTGATTCCTAACTGCATTCTGCAATCATTATGTCTGTTTGTGTTGGTTGTCATACCATCTCAGTAAAAAGCCCAGTTTGTGGGCATTTCTATGGGTGAGCTACAGCACAAAACTGTAGCCACTGCCCTCATTTCTTAGATTTCCACTTTGCAAAACTATCTGCACTGATTTAACACTTGCTAGCCTTGGCAGAGCTGACTGATATTTACTATTGTGAGGACAGCCTTAGAAATGGTAGTATCTGCAATCCAAGCCAACCTTTATGCACCCTGCATCCCCCCCTCCCCCTCAGAGTCAGCTTGGGGGGTGGTAGACAGAGAAAAACCACCTTCTCTTTGTAATCTGTGAGAGTGTCATGTCCCGGGGTGTATTCGAACCTGGGTCTTCCTGGTCTTAAACCATAGCCTTACCTGATGTGCCACAGAAGAGATCTAGGCCTTGGGAATATCCTTATTGTGTTCAACACACACCTCGGACTCACTAGCTCCACCTGCTGCCAGCTGTGGACAATTTTCATTCTGGACAGCCTTTAAATAGGAAGTGAGGTCATCACTCAGCGCCCGTTTATTTGGATTACTTCCTGGGTGTTTTGTCTTCAGTGATCTGCATTGTATTGAACTCCTGCCTGATATCCCGACTATTCTACAGCCTGCTGATTTTGTACTTTACCGCCAGATCGTGTATGACCTTTGCCTGCCTGACCCTTCTCCGGAATCCGATTGTGAACTATTTTGCCTGATCCGTTGCCAACCGTATCTGCCTGACGACGCTTTGCCTGGATCTCCAGCATACCTGTTCCACTTCGGACACTACCTTTTACAGGTACCTTACATAATAAACGGGCCACAATGGCAGTGGACCCTGCTGAGATTGTTAAGGCGATTACACGTCAGGGACAACTGATCGGAGCGCATGAACAGCATCTTTCTTCCCTGGACGCCAAGTTAGATGAACTTTGCACTATGCTTAAATCTTGTTTGCCTGGTTCCTCTGCAACGGTCCAGATGCCGGATCCTACTTCTGCTACGGTCCAACCCGCCTCTTCTGTACCACCAAAACTTCCCTTGCCTGACAAGTTTGGTGGTGATACTGAGGACTGCAGAGGCTTTTTAAATGTTTGCCGTTTGCATTTCCGCAACAACCCTGTGACTTTTAGCACTTCATCTGCCAAAGTGACTTTTGTAATTTCCTTGTTAAAGGGGAAGGCCCTGGCCTGGGTCTCTCCTTATTTGGAACGAAACGATCCTATACTTCAAGATGCTGAGAAATTTCTGGCTTCTCTCCAGACTGTATTTGACAAGCCAGATAGAGCATCTGCAGCTGAGTACTCGCTCTTGGACATACAACAAGGCACCAGATCTGTGGCACAGTATGCTATTGAGTTCCGTACCCTTGCTGCTGAGACTAATTGGGACTCAAGGGCATTACGTGCAGCCTTCCGAAAAGGTCTCACAGATCGCATCAAGGATGAATTAGTCTATAAGGATCTCCCAGAAGACCTTGAGAAATTCATAGAGCTGTGTGTTCGTCTGGATGTTCGGTACCATGAAAGGTGCCAAGAGAGACTTAGAACCCGCAAGTTTCCTAAGCCAGTTTACCGTTTGGCCCCTAACTTCCAAGCACCACCTCAGCCAGAACCTGAAACCTCTGTTGAACCCCAGGCACCTGTGGAACCCATGGATGTGAGCCGTCTCCACCTAACTGAGTCAGAGAAACAAAGGAGGCGTTCATTGGGCCTATGCCTGTACTGTGGACTTAAAGGACATTTAGTATCTGTCTGCCCTTCCCGTCCAGTAAAAGGCAGGGTCTAACCAGTGTTGGAGGAGCTGGCTTAGACCTTACAGGTAGATCCTCCAAGACCAAGATTACTGTTCCGGCTACTATCCATTTACCTTCTAAGCTTGTTTTCTGCGAGGCGTTTGTGGATTCTGGAGCTGCTGGCATATTCTTGGACTACAATTTTGCAAGAAAGAACAACATCCCGTTTGTTCCAAAGTCTAGACCCCTGAATATTACCACCCTGAATGGACAGCCCTTGGGAGATGGCATTGTGAAATTCGAGACTACGACAATCACCCTTCAGGTAGGCCTCCTCCACAAAGAGGAAGTTGTCTTGTCTCTCATTGATTCTCCGCTTCTGCCTATCATCCTTGGTTACCCATGGTTGCAACTTCACAACCCTTCTTTTGATTGGGAAAAGGGAGAACTAACCTCCTGGGGATCGTGCTGTCGCCCTAATTGTTTGTCTCAACCCAAAAGACTTTCTGCTTGCATGTTGGCTCCTGTGACTATTCCACCTACCTTGCCTCGTGAATACCATGACTTTGCAGATGTATTTTGCAAGCAAAAGGCAGAGGTGTTACCTCCACATCGTCCTTTTGACTGTACAATTAAATTGATTCCCGGAGCACCTCTTCCCAAAGGAAAGACCTACCCCTTGTCTCTGCCTGAACAAAAGTCTATGGAGGAATACGTAAGAGACAACTTGGAAAGAGGTTTTATGCGACCCTCTTCTTCTCCAGTAGGAGCAGGTTTTTTCTTCGTTGAAAAGAAAGATGGGGGCCTTCGACCATGCATAGACTATCGGGGGTTAAATCAAATCACTGTAAAGGACTCCTACCCTTTGCCTCTCATTCTTGAACTGTTTGATGTACTTAAGGGGGCTGTCATCTTCTCCAAGCTAGACCTACGAGGGGCATATAACCTGATTCGAATTAAAGAGGGGGACGAGTGGAAGACAGCATTCAACACTCGTAATGGACACTTTGAATATTTGGTCATGCCATTTGGGTTGTGTAACGCACCTGCTGTCTTTCAACGTTTCATGAATGAAATTTTCCATGATTTCAGCAACCGCTTTGTGATCATCTACTTGGACGACATTTTAATCTTTTCCAAGACTCATCTAGAGCACATCTCGCATGTGAAACAGGTATTACAACGACTTAGAGAAAACCATCTTTATGCAAAAATCGAAAAATGCAGTTTTCATCAAAGCTGTATTCCTTTCCTTGGGTACATCATAAGTGCTGACGGTTTCCAAATGGACCCTCAAAAACTTTCCGCTGTCTTGCAATGGCCCCAACCGACCACTTTAAGAGGACTCCAAAGCTTTTTAGGGTTTGCAAATTACTACAGACGCTTCATTAAAAGTTTTGCCTCCATTGCGGCACCCCTTACTGCCATGACTAAGAAGGGTACAAATTGTAAGGTGTGGTCTTCAGAAGCAAGATCGGCTTTCCAGCGATTAAAGGACACGTTCAGTAAAGCTCCAATTCTTCAGCATCCAAATCCTGATCTCCAGTACATTGTTGAGGTTGATGCCTCTGAGGTTGGAGCAGGTGCCGTACTCTCCCAGAGACAGCCAAAGTCTGGTAGAATCCATCCAGTAGCTTTTTTCTCTAGAAAGTTTTCTCCTGCAGAGATGAATTATGATGTTGGGAATCGAGAACTACTGGCCATCAAATTGGCATTGTCTGAATGGCGACACCTTCTGGAAGGGGCTCCCAAGCCTTTTACTATCCTCACTGACCATAAAAACCTACTGTATCTTCAGACTGCTAGACGTCTGAACTCACGTCAGGCTCGATGGGCTCTGTTTTTCTCCCGTTTTAATTTTGTCCTTTCTTATGTTCCAGGGCATAGAAACAAAAAAGCCGATGCTCTTTCCAGACAGTTCGCTACCTCTGAAGAAGATCAACCAGGCGAGCAGTATATAATCCCACCTCACAAAATTGTTGCGCAGATCTCCACGGCTCTTTCCCAACAGCTACAAGAATCCCAGAATCGTGTTCTCCAGGGCTTGAAGATACCACCAGGTCGCCTGTACGTAGCCCCTAGTCTCAGAAAACCTGTACTCCTCTGGGCACATAATGGCGTGTTATCCGGTCACCCTGGTGTCACCATCACTCTTAAGACCTTGCAACGTCATGTATGGTGGCCTCATATGAAAAAGGATGTTACTGACTATGTGGCTGCCTGCCCAACTTGTGCTGCTAATAAAGTACCCCGCACATTGCCTGCTGGACTGTTACATTCACTTCCGGCACCTCGCCAGCCTTGGACCCATTTGACCATGGACTTCATTGTAGACTTACCCAAGTCCGAGGGCATGACTGCTATATGGGTCACAGTGGATCGCTTTTCCAAAATGTCTCATTTTGTGCCGCTCCCGGGATTACCTACAGCGAAAGCACTGTCCACTCTTTTCCTTTCCCATATTGTAAAACATCATGGCATACCTACCAATGTCGTCTCAGACCGCGGATCCCAGTTCGTTTCCCGATTCTGGAGAGCGTTCTGCAAGAAACTGGGAGTAACGCTCTCGCTCTCTACTTCACATCACCCGCAAACTGATGGTCAAACCGAACGCATGAACCAGACCCTAGAAACCTATCTTCGACATTATGTCAATGCCTTACACTCCAACTGGTCTGAGTACTTGCCTTTAGCTGAGTTCGCCCTAAATTCCCGTTGGCACAGTGCTCTTCATACCACACCATTCTACGCAGCCCTAGGCTATCACCCTCAGACTTTTCCTCTACTTCAGCCTTCTTCTGGTGTACCAGCAGCAGATCAGCGGGTAAAGAATATTCTACTACATTGGAAGAAGATTCGTTCATTACTACAAAAGTCAGCAGGCAAGTACAGACTTTTTTCCAACAGACGAAGACGCCATATACCTCCATATGTGGTGGGGGACAGAGTTTGGCTATCAACCAAGTATGTGAGACTGAAACAACCTTCTACCAAATTGGGCCCTCGATTCATTGGTCCTTACAGGATCATTGCTCGAGTTGGGCCAGTTTCCTATCGCTTAAAATTACCTTCCTCTCTCCGGATACATCCTGTGTTTCACGTTTCCCTCCTCAAAAAAGCTATTTTCAACCGCTACTCCAGATCACAACAGCTACCTCCTCCTGTTCTTGTTGATGGACAAAGTGAGTTTGAAGTCTCCAAGATTCTTGATTCCAGAAGACATGGCCGTGGCCTTCGGTATCTGGTTCATTGGAAGGGATATCCTGTCACAGACCGCTCCTGGGTTCCAGCCAAAGATCTGCATGCCCCTTCTCTTATACGAGACTTCCATGCCTCGTTCCCCACTAAACCCCGCTAGGCCCCCGGAGGGGTCCATTGGGGAGGGGGCCCTGTCATGTCCCGGGGTGTATTCGAACCTGGGTCTTCCTGGTCTTAAACCATAGCCTTACCTGATGTGCCACAGAAGAGATCTAGGCCTTGGGAATATCCTTATTGTGTTCAACACACACCTCGGACTCACTAGCTCCACCTGCTGCCAGCTGTGGACAATTTTCATTCTGGACAGCCTTTAAATAGGAAGTGAGGTCATCACTCAGCGCCCGTTTATTTGGATTACTTCCTGGGTGTTTTGTCTTCAGTGATCTGCATTGTATTGAACTCCTGCCTGATATCCCGACTATTCTACAGCCTGCTGATTTTGTACTTTACCGCCAGATCGTGTATGACCTTTGCCTGCCTGACCCTTCTCCGGAATCCGATTGTGAACTATTTTGCCTGATCCGTTGCCAACCGTATCTGCCTGACGACGCTTTGCCTGGATCTCCAGCATACCTGTTCCACTTCGGACACTACCTTTTACAGGTACCTTACAGAGAGCAGGTCACCTGTAACCCGGCTTGGCTGCAGTTTACATGATCAAGAAAATGGGCAGCCTGAGGCTTAAAATATTTCTAGTGAGACTATTATGTTGTTTTGGAAAGTATGGTGTATCTTGTACAGATGCATATATGGAGTGATATATGAGAACTCACTACCTACAGCAAGGTCACAGAAGAGGACTTTTTCTATAGAAAACATTGGACCAGATTCACAGAGCCATTACGCCGGCGTTACAGGAGATGCGCGGCGTAAGTCTAAATCTGTGCATGCGTATCGATGCGCCGCATCCCAAAACGATATACGCATGAAATCTACTTTTTTTGGACCGGCGTAATTTCGATAGACCGGCGTATCCGTCCGCGCAAAACTGCGCTAGACACACCATTGATTTGCTATTCAAATATGCAAATGAGGAAGTTACGGGGATCCACAAAAGTAAGTTGGTGCAGCGCAGGCTACGTAACTGTGCGCAAGAGCTGCACGTCTAAAATTAGACCATATAAAAGGTGGAATAAAATTAGACAATCCGTCTACATGTCAGCTAAAGCAACACTGTTAGTGAAGAGCTGAGCAGTCACACTTGCTGGACAACAAACTGTATGCCAACATTCCAGGGGCATCCATGCTCATAGCTATACTACTGACTTTAGATGAGCAAAGAAGGAGGAGGGCACGGAGGAGGGCACGGGAGAGGATTTTAATTTTTTTTTTCCAAAAACTTTTTATTTGCTTTTATAAACATTACAAAAAAAATATACATACATATATACATCAATACATAACATACATACAAATTACAAACACGGTCTCACTATCTTTCAATAGCCCTTTAAAACCTTGATGGATATAATAATCGAATCTAATACAATATTCTTATCTGATACAAGCCCCTCACTCTTCACTTGATATATCACACACGCATAGACATCTTTGGCATGAGTGATTCTGAGGTGTCTCGCATCTTCAGATTCACCCCTCATGCCATCCTGGAATTAACCACAACCCTGCAGGAGGACATCACCAGCCAAACACATGACACCACCCATGACAGCTACATATACAATCCTAGCCCCATCCCCACAGATTTCGAACAAAACATTTATGGGGACAGCTGGCTGGTTGGTGAGTGACATGGGTGGCACGCATGACTGTCCCCCCCATGATGCTGAAATCACAAGGGGCACATGCACTACTAACATCCTCCTGTCTTATCCCTTCAGGGTGACTCTGCATATGCACTGGGACCCCATCTCATGACTCCTATACGGAACCCCCCATGGTACCCGGTTGTATTCCCCGAACTTTGTATGTCAGATCATCGGTGCATGTTGCATGCTGCACAACTTCGCAGTGAGAAAGGGCCTGGAGATTGACATAAGTGATGACCTGACCCCTGAACCAGACAATCCCTCCCTAACCGAGGCTACTCCGTCTTCTGAGGGAAGAGCAGCCAGGAGCCAGCTCACATTAGGCATCTTTGCACGTTAAACACACACATTAATCATGGCACAATGAGAATGCATGCATGCACACCACTGTGGTCCCTAGCACAGACACATCACATCCTCATCAAATTAGATGAGCACAAGCCCACCATGCAGGACTTGTGAGCAGCAACGCCACGGCTCCAATTATGTCACTGTACATTCATACACCATTCACACGGACCTGGGGATCACTTCTCCACCACAAATGAGGTTGACACCCCTTTTCCGGCAGGAATGTCACCCCCACATTCCAAAATCATTCACAAACAGAAACAAAAAAAAACAAAAAAAATGACCAGCAAAAAATACAAATGCCCAGCAAAAATATAATAAAAAAAACACAACAAAGAAAACACAGAAAAGACAAAAATCACTCTGCAAAACAGTCCCCAAATATCTCAAAGACACGTCACAAACAAACAAACGCTAATAAACAACAGAACAAAAGCACCTTGCTGTATAGGAAGGGATACAAAGGGATGTACTTTTGCAAAGGAAGGGCGTTTGTGTCTATTTAAGCTCTCTGCGTAGTTCACTAAGTTGCCCGGGTCCACTTCCAATTTCACTGATTGCGCCGTTCCCAAGTTGTGAGCATGCGCACAGAGGTGCTGACCATGGTCTGCTTCATGTTCACATGCGCAATCCGGCCGGCCCTTCATTTGCATGGGGTCACGGCTAATTTCAATGTAACACGCCCACGTCCTTCCCAATTTGAATTACTCCGCCTTACGCCTCGGAATTTACGTTACACCGGCGCAAATTTCTGCGCAAATATTACGAGGATACAGTGATTGCACCTCTACATTGCGCCTCTGAATCTGGCCCATTGTTATTGTTATTTTAGGAGACAAATATTAATGGTATTTGTTAAGTTACAGTAATAAGAATGGTTTAATGTTTTTTTGTATTTAACTTTGTTATTGGGTGTGTTACCTTGTGTGTATATTCTGTTGTTTTTGCACCTGGATGTCATTGTGGGCTGTTCTCAGTCTAAAGTAAAAAATAAAGCTCCCGTGACATCACCGAACAGGCTAAAAGATAGCAATAAAAGGGTATGTAAAGGTTTAGGTTTGGTTTTCATGTTTTATTTTTGGGGGAGGTTTTTTTTGTTCTAGGGCTTTTTTTTTTGTAAAGGTTTGCCGCATATACCTTTGTTACTGACACAGGCAAATCCCATGGAGATAGCAGGGAATGCGCAGGTTCTACATGTCAAAGCAGTGGTCTGGGCCACATCGTCTGTGTGTTGGGCACATTTGCCGTTCTATCGGACAGTGATGATGTAATACATCCAGAGCACCTGGAGTATGTAGCTGAGCAGATAAGAAAGCCTTCCTCTTCTTCCTTCTGCTAGGCACAACACATCAGTCTGTAACTGCTGCTAATGCCCCTTCTCCTTCCTCCTCCTCCTGTACTGCTAATCCTGCCATAGCCTCATAAACTGACATGGAGGAGTCATCCTAATTATTTTATTACTGAGGTGAAAGACCACCAGAGAGGAGGAAAGTGAGGGAGATACAGAACAGCAGTGAATGAGGATTTTCTCCAGGGGCAGCTTGCAGAAAACTGGAGGAAACAGCTATCCTATTCCACTGAATGACGCTGCTCCTCAGATTCAGACCCCTTCTATTCCAAGGGCTGATCCACTACCTACCTTTGAGGACCAAATACGTATAGATGTTTAGAGTAGACACATTGGTGAGGTGGGCGCAGAACTTTAATGAAACCAGTTGGCAGCAAAAGTCAAGCACACCCCCACCTGCTCATTCCCCACCTCTCCACAAGATTCTCCGGCTACATCCTTTGCAACATCTGTAGCCTCTAGTGATAGGGAGGAAATGGCAACTACAAGTAGGTAAAGGTGAGACCAGGTAATGCAGGATCCCCCAGAGAGCGAAGTCGAATGCTGCGTACACACGATCATTTTTAAGCATGTAGAAAAAACAACGTTTTTCCAATTTCATCATTAAAACGACGTTGCCCACACACCACCATTTAAAAAAAATTACCTGGCAAAGCGCGGTGACATACAACATGTACAACGACACTATAAAGAGGAAGTTCCATTCGCCTTTGGGCTGCTTTAGCTGATTCCGATCATTTTTTACAACCCGAAAAATTACAACGTTTAAAACGACGTTAAAAAATGCAGCATGTTCGGAAAAAAAAAAGTCATTTTTCAGAACCCGAAAAATTATGTGAAGCCCACACACAATCATTTTAAATTACATTTTTTAAAAACAGTTTTTTTCATGCCGAAAAATGATCATGTGTATGTGGCATAAGTGGCAACCAGTATGGAGATAAATGTCCTTGCAAGTTGACCACAGGAAACTACATGCAGGTTCATTCTATTCACAACCAGAGACTCTGTACAAGGAAGTTGGTCTAGAGCAGGAAGTTACATTGGAGAAAGCACAGTCACTTGTATCCCCAACTCCTCACTGGCCACATCTTCCTCAAAACCACCAGAAATCCAAAATATAGTGTTTCTGAAACTGTTCTGTAACGCCACATACAGCTTGAAGACATCTCCCAAACAAACGTAGGGGGGGTTATAACTCCTCTGCCCCAGAGGGGAGATTTCCCTTTACTCGCTGTCCCATAGCCAAAACAGGAAGTGAAAAGAAATCCCTGCAAAATTCGGCAAACCCAGTATGTCACCTGCGTCACCAGAACTTATGTCTCCTTTGGAAGATTTCCTCTCTATCACTGTTGTGTTGTCAACCCAAAATTTGGGATTTTATTTTACTTTCAATATTGACGATAACTGTAAACAGGACAAATAAAGACGGTGAATCTCCATAACAGGAACACAGATGGAAATAAAAAGTGAAAGGTGTTTCAATATATCTCCACTCTATCCAAAACTAGAATAAAAAAATTGCCTTTAGTTCAGTTTGAAAGTAGTCCTCCGACATCTCTTACAAAATATTAAAGCATTGTTCTGCATCTTTAAGGCTACACAAACATCACTCATATCATCATATCATGTATGCAAGAATCATTTGCCCCTTGTTTGTGTACCTAATATTTTTTTATAGTAAATCTGGGGCATTGAATCTAGACAAGTTCGTTTTTGTTGGAAGTTAACTTTTAACAATGTTTGGTGCATGCTTTCATGAAAGCAGAACATTGTTTGATGTTTGTAGACAAAATGATTATTCTTTCACAACAAAGGATGTCTTTGGCTATTACAAGATTTTGCTTTTGTTGAGATTACTCAGTACCAAACATAATTATAGTCAGCTTTTGAAAGTACTTTTAAGTGTGAAGTTGGAGTGTATTTTTGGAATGTCTCTTTCTGAACATGCTTTGTTGTGTCTTAATGCTTCAATACCCAGCTTGTTGTATAGCGTTGTGATTTATCTTGTTTAATGACTACAGTTATATGCCTCTGGTTAGTTATTTGAAATACAGTCTTCTAAATCAATGACTCGTTTAAGTAGAGGCAGATTATAACCACATAATATTCACTTTTTTATTATTTTAACTGTACCAGTCATCGTCTACAAATGATAATTATGATTTTACTCGGCTAGGTTTTTTTTTTATTTGCCAATTATATTTTAAAATCAGAACAATGTCTTAAGAGAAACACATTTAAAACAATCATGCAAATTAAATATTGCCATAACTGTGAAAGCAGTGGGCTTTTCATCTAACGTAGCAGTTAAAACAATACCAGAAAATACAAATAAACATCCCTTGATGTGTGCTTAAGCTGATTCATTTTGTTGGCAAGGCTGCATTTGCTATTGCTTGCTTGCGTGAGCCAAGTTACATTTTGCAGATCAGTGTGTAAAATAATGATAATGGCTGCTTCAGTAATTCAAATGTAAGATGTTAAGAAGCTACAAAATTCATTGTTTGTGTTTAACCTATTTTAATAAGGCTGGTTTTGACTTTAACGGCAGTGAAAGGATAATCTTTTGCCTTCATTTTGCAGAACTGTTAAGCATGTGCAAAATGTGATTGTTCCATGAAAATTTCTGGTAAGCTGCAGACAGGGCTGGCACAAATGAAGCCATGGCATATAAAGAAAACATGCTCACATTTATTTCCACAGCAAAAAAAAGGTGTTGCACTGACATTTATTGTTACAAAGGCTAACTGTTCTCTGTATAATTAGGTATGTCTATTGGCATCATCACTTATACAAGGGGTGGGGGGTGGTAACCAGTCTAATTTCAGCTTGTTCAATTAAGCTTTGACAATAAAACCTAGAAGCTGATTGGTTACTATTAGGGATGAGCTTTATGTTCGAGTCAAACATGGCTTTTTGCCCGTTCGCCGAATAGCGAACAATTTGGGGTGTTCGCGGCAAATTCGAAAGCCGCGGAACACCCTTTAAAAGTCTATGGGAGAAATCAAAAGTGCTCATTTTTACCTGTTCTTTACCAAGTCATTGTAAAATGACGTCGGCAGGAACTTTTCATCCCTACGGTTTTGACATCATATGACTTCCTGTGCGGCTAGGGGGCATGCACGCTGCATCACTCGGGACCCAGTGAGCATGTCCGGCGGCCGCGATGTCCACCGGGCACCCACAATTAACCACTTTCACAGCAGGGCCGTGGATCTGTATGTGTAAACACACAGATCCTTGACCTGTCAGAGGAGAGGAGACTGATGTGTGTTCCCAGTACAGAGGAACACAGATCAGTCTCCTCCCCTTGTGAGTCTCCTCCCCTATAGTTAGAATCACTCCCTAGGGAACATATTTATCCCCTTGATCGCCCCCTAGTGTTAACCCCTTCCCTGAAGCCCCATACACTCTATCAGTTTTCCTGACGGTTTTCTCTTCGGGTTTACCAAAACCATCTAATATGAGGTCAAACCTCAAGAGTTTCAATTTGTATGCAATCAGGCAGGCCCTTGCACTACATGGTTTTGGTAAACCTGATGAGAAAACCGTCAGGAAAACTGATAGTGTGTATGGGGCTTTACAGTCACATTTACACAGTCATCAGTGCAGTTTTAAAGCACTAATCGCTGTATAAATGTGAATGGTCCAAAAAACTTGTCAAAAGTGTCCGATATGTCTGTCGCAATGTCACGGTTCCAATAAAAATTGTGGATTGCTGCCATTACTTGTAAAAAAAAAAAAAAAAATGTCATAAAGCCATCCCCTATTTTGTAGACACTATAACGTTTGCGCAAACCAATCAATATACGCTTATTGTGATTTTTTATTTTTTTTTACCAAAAATATGTAGAAGAATATGTATCGGCCTAAATTGTGTATTTTTTTTTTTTTAAATGTGATATTTTTTAAATCAAAAAGTAAAAAATATTGTGTTTTTTTTTCAAAATCGTCTCTCTTCTTTTGTTTATAGCACAAAAAATAAAAACCGCAGAGGTGATTAAATACCACCAAACGAAAGCTGTATTTGTGGGGAAAAACCATAAAGATTTCATTTGGGTACAGTGTTGCATGACCGCACAATTGTCATTCAAAATGCGACAGCGCTGAAAACTAAAAATTGGTCTGGGCAGGAATGGAGTGAAAATGCCCTGTATTGAAGTGGTTAAAGGTTAATATGCAAATTTTTGTCATAAAAAGTGTTTGGGGACCTGGGTATCAGGCCTCATCCCCACAACCCTTGCCTGGTGGTTGTGGGGGTCTGTGGGTGGGGGGCTTATTGGAATCTGAAAGCCCCCTTTAACAAAGGGTACCCCCAGATCCTGGCCCCCCTATGTGAATTGGTATGGCCATTTCACAAAAAAGTGTCAAAAATGTTAAAAACCACAGTACACAGCTTGGGACAAGTCAATTATTGAAAATAAAATAAAATAATTCCAGCAATGTAATTCAGTCTTGATCTCCAGCTATGTAAATCAATTCTCGATCCCCCTCGGAAACCTGAGTTGTGTTAGAGGGGCGGGGTCACCCATACATGGCACTGGGTAACACCGGCCTTTCCCTATTGCGTCAGCGGGGGTGGGGTCACCCACACACTGACCAGTGGCCCCGCCCTCAGCTATATAAGAGCTGTCAGGCTTGAGAGCGTCATTGGTTTTGTCCACCCATGGCAGGATCGCGTCAGTTTCATATCCTCGCTGGAGATTGAGAATTGATTTACATCGCTGGAGATCGAGACTGGATTACATCGCTGGAATTATTTTATTTTATTTTCAATAATTGACTTGTCCCAAGCTGTGTACTGTGTTTTTTTTTATTGTGACTGCGACATTATGGCGGACACATCGGACACTTTTGACACATTTTTGGGACCATTGTAATTTGTACAGCGATCTGATTACTGTGAAAATGGCACTGGCAGTGAAGGGGTCAACCACTAGGTGGTGCTGAAGTGGTTACGTGTGCCCTAGGGAGTGATTCTTACTGTTAGGGATGTCGTGGCTACATGTGACACGTCACTGATCTCTGTTCCCGATCACAGGGAACAGACAATCAGTGACAGTGTCATTTGGCAGAACGGGGAGATGCATGTTTACACTTGCCTCTCCCTGTTCTGCACCTCTGTGACCCAATCACGGAACACCAGCGGACATTGAGTCCGCGGGTCCCGTGGGCATGGTCACAGAGCTCGCAGCAGGGGCCCGCCCACGCGGCGGATATTTTAAAGTGACATATTTATACATCACTTTGCCCAGTCGTGCCATTCTGCTGACGTAAATCTACAGGAAGGCAGTCGGGAACCGGTTAAATTACCCCATAAACTCTGATAACACCTCCAGAATAACCAACTATATTGGGAACCCCAATTGTGCAGTATTGAATACACAGTGCCGGCAACCAAATGGGGGTGTAGGCGTGGAGTAGTTGAATCAGAATATGAGGTCGTACATAGATTCGCTCGACATGTTATGCGTAAAAGTATGCTTCTTCAGGAGCATATAGATCTGGTAAATATATAAGAAAAACTTTAAATGAATAAACAGTTTACATCCATAGTATAAAATAACAACAGTATTAAGTAATTAAAAAAAAAAAACGGGTCTGGTGATGCCCAAAATACCACAGCAGCCATCCCTCATGGCCACCAGGGGGCAGGAAGCAAAGCCCCGTCAGTTGGGGCACATCTATATATACTATTTACATGTTCATGGAAATAGCCATAAAAGATTGCAGTAGTATGTGGCAAAATTAATGAGTATATATTCCAAATTTGTAGATAATACTTACATAGAGAGCAGATTGTCTAAAGCAACACTGCCATTGGACTGTTCCTCAACCGCAAGTGACGCTGTCTGGTCTCACCACTGGCTACCGCTCATGCGTCAGATGATGCTGCTGAGGTTACACTGAGGGAAAGAGAGAGAGAGAGCACTGATTGCAGTGATATTGAAAGGATAATCAAAGCCCTGCACCTCCCATAGTTGACACATTGCCTTTCCTCTTACTGATTTTTGACCCAAATAAAAAAAAAAACATATTTTTCCTGCAATTTATTGCTACATTTTGGCTCCTCCTGAGACCAACTCCACTCCTGTGTTTCTGCTCTCCTTGGGGGTTTCCTAGCAACTCTTGACAGTTCCTTTTTAGCACAGCTATGATATTATGTTCCACTTATCCCTATAATCTTTCTATTTATAATGCAAAGGTTGCGCATTTAATCCATGTTTCTGTGTAGTTATGTGTAATCATAAAAATGTGGCTGGGGAGCAAAACAGAAATCTTGGCTTTACAGGCATCATTAATTAAATAAAAATCTTGAAACATTGGTGCAAAAGGCTCATCAACTACAAAAATCAACATTCCTGTAGTCATTCTACCATTCTATGCAAAAAATGTAGTACAACTATCTAAGTTCACTACTAGAAGGATTTTACTCTGGAAACTAGGGCCCAGATTCACAGAGCGATTACGCCTGCGCAACAGGAGATGCGCGTGCGTAAGTCTAAATGTGCGCATGCGTTTCGTTGCGCGGCATCCCCAGAACGAGATACGCAAAAAATCTACTTTTTTTTGTCCCGCGTAATTTCGTTAGACTGGCGCATCCGTCCGCGCAAAAGTGCGATAGACACACCATTGATTTTCTAGTCAAATATGCTAATGAGGGACTTACGGGGATCCACAAAACAACGTTGGGGCAGCGCAGGCGACGCAGTGTGCGCAACAGCAAAATGTCCTGTCTAAAATTAGAGCTGATAAAAGCTGGTCTAAAAAAAGAAAAAAAGTCTAATTGTCAGATAAAGCAACACTGTTAGTGAGGAGTTCAGCAGTCACACGTGTTGCTCAACAATCTGTATGCCAACATGCCAGGGGCATCGTCGCGCATAGCTATACTACTGACTTTAGATGAACAAAGAAGGAGGAGGGCACGGAGGATGGCACTAAGGAGGGCACGGGAGATGTTTTATTTTTTATTTTTATTTGCTTATATAAAATTTACAATTTAATCTAATCTAATACAATATTCTTATCTGATACAAGCCCCTCACTCTTCACTTGATATATCACACACGCATAGACATCTTTGGCATGAGTGATTCTGAGGTGTCTCGCATCTTCAGATTCACCCCTCATGCCATCCTGGAATGACCACAACCTTGCAGGAGGACATCAGCAGCCCAACACATGGCACCACCCATGACACCCATGACAGCTACATATACAATCAGAGCCCCATCCCCACAGATTTCGAACAGAACATGTATGGGGACAGCTGGCTGGTTGGTGAGTGACATGGGTGGCAGGCATGACTATCCCCTCCCGTGATGCACACCTCACAAGTGGCACATGCATGACTAACATCCTCCTGTCTTTTCCCTTCAAGGTGACTCTGCATATGCACTGGTACCCCATCTCATGACCCCATCTCATGCCAGCTCACATTATGCATCTTTGCACGTTAAACACACACATTAATCATGGCACAATGAGAATGCATGCATGCACACCACTGTGGTCCCTAGCACAGACACATCACATCCTCATCACATTGGATTGGCACCAGTCCACCATGCAGGACTTGTGAGCTGCAACGCCATGCCACGGCTCCAATTATGTCACTGTACATTCATACACCATTCACACAGACCTGGGGATCACTTCTCCACCACAAATGAGGGTGACACCCCTTTTCCCGCAGGAATATCACCACATTCCAAAATCATACACAAACAGAACCAAAAAAATTAAATAAATGACGAGCAAAAAAAAAAAATGCCCAGCAAAAATATAATTTAAACAAAATAACAACAAAGAAAACCCATAAAAGACAAAAATCACTCTGCAAAACAGTCCCCAAATATCTCAAAGACACGTCACAAACAAACAAAAGCACCTTGCTGTAGAGGGAGGGATACAAAGGGATGTACTTTTGCAAAGGAAGTGCATTTGTGTCTGTCTATTTATGCTGTCTGCGTAGTTCACAAAGTTGCCCTAGTCCATTTCCAATTTCACTGATTGCGCCGCTCCCGAGTTGTGAGCATGCGCACAGCGGAGCTGACCATGGTCTCGTTCAAGCGCGCATGCGCGAGCCGGCCGGCCCTTCATTTGCATGGGGTCACGGCTCATTTCAATGTAACACACCCACGTCCTTCCCAATTTGTATTACTCCTCCTTACGCCTCAGGAAAAAACCTTACGTTTGCGCAATTTCCTGCGCAAAAGCTACGTGAATCGGGGGATTACGCGGCTAGATGGCGCAAGTCTAACGTAAAGGCGGTGCGCTACGCCGGTCCAATAATGCGCCGATGTACGTGAATCTGGGCCTAGATTTTTTGGAGTTGGTAACTTTTTTAGCAGCTCCTACTCAGGGTAAGATAAGTAAAAGGCAAGGGCTCAATGTCCCATTTTAACGTAGAGAGGCGTATCTTTCTGCGGGCATAGCGTATCTTATTTACGCTACGCCGCTGCAAATTAGAGAGGCAAGTGCTGTATTCACAAAGCACTTGCTCCCTAAGTTACGGCGGCGTAGCGTAAATGGGCTAGCGTAAGCCCGCGTAATTCAAAGTAGCAAGGCAGTGGGCGTGTTGTATTATAATGAGCCGTGACCCCATGCAAATGATGGGCGCATGCGCCATCCGTGGACATATCCCAGTGCGCATGCTCAGAATCACTTTGAATAGAATGCCTAAGATACACGTCGAACACTGCCTACAACGTGAACGTCCCAGCCCCATTCACGTACGACTTGCGTAAACCACGTAAAAACGATGGCTGTTCCGACGTCCATACCTTTGCATGGGATGCGCCACCTTTTTGGTGGTTTAGCTTTACGCCGGAAAAACGCCTTACCTAAATGGCGTAGATTACTGCGTCGGGCGTACGTACGTTCGTGAATCGACGTATCTTGCTCATCTGCATATTTATAATGGGAATGCCGAATGCGTCCAGCGTAAATATGCACCCAAGATAGGACGGCATAGGAGACTTACGTCGGTCGTATCTTGGCAAAATACAGATGTATCTGATTTAAAGAATCAGCGCATAGATACGACTGCGCACATTTGGACTTTTGACGGCGTATCAGTAGAAACGTCAGCGTAAGTCTTTGTGAATCTGGGCCTATGATTTTGCTGCACAAATATTTTGTTTTGGCAATCATGATCTTTCTTTGCCCAGAAGGATTACACTTTTTCAAATTATAAATATTACACAGAATACATAGGGCCAGAATCTCTAAGAATTCCGGCGGCGTAGCGTAAGCCATTTACACTACGCCGCCGCATCGTACTAGAGCAAGTGCTTTAATCTCAAAGCACTTGCTCCGTAGTTTTCGCCGGCGTCGCGTAAATCGCAATTCAAATGGGGCGGCTTGTATTTAAATTAAGCGCGCCCCCGCGTCGAACGAACTGCGCATGCGCCGGCCGGGGAAAAAGCCCAGTGCGCATGCTCCAGCTCACGACGGAAAGCGTAGTTGAAACCGACGTCAAAACGACGTGAGCGTCATTTACGCAACTCCCTATTCGCGAACGAGTTAGTAAAACGACGGAAAAAGCCGACGCTGACCCGACGCCATACATGGGGTATCTGAGATACTCCATCGTATCGCCGCTGAGAATCTGGCCCATAGAGTATGTGTAAGAAAGCAAGCAAATAGCTAGCTGTACCACTAGGATTTATTATGAACATTTCATTTTACTATACCGATACTACATAATGGTATGTTTTTAAGAAAGCTAGATGGATATTTCCACTGTGCAGTTCTCCTTCCATGAAAAGTAGCTAATTTAACACGACATAAAAAAACAAAAAACAAAACAAATGTACAAATATTAATTTGAATGGTAACAAAGAAACGCTGGTGAGAAACTATTATGTATAGTTTTAAAGCAACATTGCTTTAGTTGTAGTTTGCAATGTTATGCAAAATCAGAAGGAGCTCTTGCATATAAGAATGCAATAATTGACAGAGTCATGTGCATTTGTTACTTAACATGCCCATGGAAAATATAATGTCTAATTACTGTTTTGTACATTTTGAATTATTGATGAAAAACTATAAAACGTAAGACTCGACTCTAAAAATCAAAATTGTTCTTGAAAACAACTAGCCAAATGTTCCCATGCCAAAGGATTTTAACCAAAAACTTAAGACTGTAACATTTATCCAACAATTCAGCTTTTAAATAGAAATCTATTGGATATTTGCATGATTTAAATAAATATATAGATTACACATTTTTTTTTCTGCAGAGCATCTCATTTATTTAATTCTTTTGTGCTAAATGAATTATTTGTGACTTGTTTGTAAAAGGTGGATATAATGAATTTAAATTGCCATTGTTACATATTTTGTGTAAAAGGAGGTTTAGCTGTTGTCTTTTAATGAGTTCAGGATTTATGAAGGCTATTAGAACACTTGCCGTGCTTTTACACATGGCTCAATTTTTCTTATGTAAATTCACTTGCAACAATATTTATCAAAGAATTACAACTATACAGAAACAAACACTTTGTTCCATGAAATCTTAATCATGGAGCACTTTCTAAACACTAAAGACTATATTGAAAACTAGAAAATAAATCTAAATAAAATGGCTATTGCAGTAGAACATGACTGATTATTTTGTCATGTATAGAAAAAAATGTAAGAAAAAGAATACATAAAGTCTGCCACAAGCTATAAAATACACTATCAATTCAGAAATCACTTCTTAAGTCTGTGGCACAGCGAGGACATGCCACTGTGTGATAAGGCAGTCTGGGACAGGCATAATAATGGCACAGGTGCATGTTGTTCTTTTAGGAAAGACAGGATTAGAGGTCAGTGCTCCTCCTTTCCAAAGGGGTCAGTGATTTTAAGGTAGACAAGGATGCATGTCTGCACCAGGCTGTCAAGGATGGGACACCCTAAGAAGCTGAGAGACAAGGTCTCACCAGGGGGTCAGAGGTGCCCCATGCCAGAGGCTCGAGCTTGAGAGAGAGACCATGAGGGACAGAGCAGCTAGGGAGCTGCAAGGAAAGATGCAGTGCTGTGGAGCAGTGTATTTTCACAAACATTAGGATGTGTTTGATTGGCAGGAGGACCAAACTGTGCTGATGGTCAGGAGGACCAAAGGGTACTACGTGGAGCAGTAAAGCTGCCAAAAGAGACAGGGGGCTGAATCTTATGTTTATTCATATTGATGGTGAAAACCCCCTGCGTGGGAAGACATACCTTTGTGAACTTTTTGCTTTCCTTTAACCACTTTAGCCCCGGAAGTATTAGCCACCTTCTTGACCAGGCCATTTTTTGCGATACGGCACGGCATTATTTTTTTTTAGTCAAATAGTTTTTATTGAAGGAAAAGTTTGTAAAACAGGTTACCATACACTGATAAAATTAAGGAGACCAAGTAGATCAATTGTACATCAACATTTCTCCACAAGGGGACCAAAGTTACAAAGGTACAATCATAAATTGAAAAGATAAAATTAACTCCCTAACAGGGAACCATAAATGAAATGCAAACCGGTTACCTCAAGAAATCGGGGAGAGGGGGGAGAGGGGGATAGAAGGAAGGTCAAAGAAGGGGGAGAGGGGGAGGACAGGGGGAGGGGGGGAAAGGTCTGTCTGCCATCTGATCAGTAATCAAAATAAAAATAACATACGACAAATAGAGAGGCAAATATACATGTCATGCCTAAGGAGTATTTTGGAAGTGTGCAGTCCACACTTGCCAAATAGCATCAAACCTCTGCCTGCTACCCCTCCTATTCGCTATTAAGGACTCGTACACATAATGCGTCCGTGTGATCGCCAAAGCATCTGATGCATTGGGGGCCCTATCCGCTTTCCAATGTCTCGCAATTAGGGTTCTAGCCGCTAGCAGGATATGGGTAATCACTACTCTAAGATCTGGTGGAAACTTCTCAATGCCTACCTGGAGCACTGCCAAGGCAGGGGTCGGGCGAGTCAAGAATCCAGTGATTCTAGAGATGTAGGAGAATATGGAGTTCCAGAAGCTCGTTAGGTGTTTACACAACCAAAACATATGTAGCAAGTTACCTGATTCTCCACAATTCCTCCAACACAACGGGGATCCAAGATGTATAAACTTAGAAAGTCTATAGGGGGTCATATACCACCTGAGGGCAATTTTTTGGGTTAGCTCCCAATGGTTAGCACAACTAGATGCATTGTATATTGAACGGAAAGCTTGTTGCCATTGGCCCTCTGATATAACTTCTCCCAAATCCTCCTCCCACTTTTTAAAAGGTTGAGATTTTATGAAAATCATCTTGTGCTGGAAAAAATTATAAAAAAATGAAATACCCTTAGGTGGGGCTGGATGAGAGGTGTAAAAATTCCAGACTTCCTTGTGGAAACGCATTTGGTGAGAGGGGAGGGACCTGAGAAAGTGAGCAACTCTGAGGTATGCGTAATGATCCGTAGGTTGTAAAGCAAATTTGCTTTGAAGTGAGGCGAACGGGAGGAGGGTGTCTTTGTGGTAAAGATCTTCAACATTCAGAATACCCTTGTCCCGCCATCCAGACACTGTAAGGTTTGGGATAGCCAGGGAGAGAATCTGTATGGGAACAGGAATCGTTATGTACCCAGAGGGCAGGGAGGGTGCATCACGCAGCTCCCTCCAAGCGGCAAGGGAGGCCCGAAGTGTGAGTGGTAAGGTGTGTATGGAGAATGGTTTCCAGGCGTCTAGCAGCAGGAGGAGCCTAAGGTTATTAGACGGGCAGAGGGATGTTTCAATGTCAGCCCAGATAGAGTCTGAGCCCGAGCCGGACGGAATAGCCAGCCAAGACCTCAGTTGTGTCAGAATAGACGCCCGAAAGTAATCTCGGACATCTACCAGTCCCATTCCTCCTGCCGTCCTGTGTCTGACTAGCAAAGCTTTCGCACAACGCGGCCGTTTCGCTTTCCAGACACATTTGGAGAGGATTGCATTGAGTGCATTGAGATGTGTTTTGGGTATGGGAATGGGAAGTGTTCTAAAAATATAAAGCATCTGAGGGAGAATCATCATTTTAAACGTGGCCAGGCGTCCAGTCCATGACAACTCTGTGTTGGAAAGTCGCTTAGTCTCTGAGGCCAATTTGTCGATGAGTGGTAAGTAATTAGCATCTGCAGGTTTGCTCGCATCCGCCAAAACCTTAATACCTAAATAAGTGATAGAGGACTTGCTCCAAGTATAGGGAAAAGTCTTCTGAAGATGGGTCCTTACAGAAGGCGATATTCCCAAGTCAAGAATGATCGATTTTGTGAAGTTCACCTTATAATAGGATATGTTACTAAATGCTGTAAGGGTATCATGGGCATGCACTAGGGAGATTGAAGGGGAGGAAAGAAAAATAATAATATCATCTGCGAACAGATTAATAGTGTGAGACCTGTCTTGAATAGAGAAGCCTGTGATATCTGGGTGGGATCTGATCCTCTCCGCTAGGGGTTCTATTAGGAGATTAAAAATTGAGGGGGACAGGGGGCACCCCTGCCACGTGCCATTAGAGATAGAAAAAGCGTTTGAAAGCATATTGGACGTATACACCTGGGCACAAGGGGAGGAATACAAAGCAAGTATGGCTGAAAAAATAGGCCCCACAAAACCAAATGTCCGCAGGGTGTGTCTCATATATCCCCAATGTATCCAAGGACAGCATTAGAGAAGGCGTCCGACACGATCTAGCATACTGCACAACCCCAATCACCCGCCTGGTGGCATCCGACGCCTGCCTCCCTGGAGTGAAACCCGACTGGTCAGAGCTGATAAGAGTCGGGAGAACAGGCAGAAGTCTGTGAGCTAGTATTTTTGCATATAACTTAACATCGGTATTGAGCAATGATATTGGTCTAAAGTTAGCTGGAGCAGTAGGATCCTTCCCTGGTTTGGGGATCGTGACCACATATGCCTTGAGCATTTCAGAGGGGAACGAGGCGGAGGAGACAGCTCTGGCAAAAACAGCCTGCAGGGTGGGCGTTAAGCTTTCGTGAAGGGCTTTATAGTAATCATTTGGTAAGCCGTCAGGGCCTGGGGATTTACCCAACGGAAGAGTTTTGATGATTCGCCTAATCTCAGGCTCCTCAATAGGTGCATTCAAAGACTGGAGTTGGTCCTCCGTAAGGGAGGGGAGATTGATTTTGGCCAAGAAGGCCTGGATGTCAGCCTCTGAAGGCTGAGGGGTTGTGGGATCAGTGTTGAGATTGTACAAGGAGGAATAATACTCCGCAAAGGAGTTTGCTATGGCCTTTGGATTGAGGATTTTGGAATTATTAGATGGGTGGAGTAGGAAAGGGATTTTGGATTTAACCCTCGCAGCCTTGAGCCTCTGGGCCAGGAACTTGCCCGCCCGGTTGCCCGAGGAGTAGTGGGTCAATTTCAGGTTTTGAATATGTTTGTCATAGCGGTCGAGAAGCAGGAGCCTGAGATCAGACCGACACTGGGAGAGTGTTTGTGCCATTCGAGCAGTGGGGTTAAACTTGTTTTGGGCGTCTAGAGTTTTAATGTCTCTAAGCAGGTCGTCTAGTTTCTGTGTCCTCCGCCTTTTCTCCCTCGCACATATCTGCAGAATAACACCTCTAACAAAGGCCTTATGGGCACACCAAAGCATCGCAGGATCAGAAACTGAGCCTGTATTTTCAACAAAAAAATTAGATAGACTCTGAGTCAGCAAAGCTACATGGGAAGGTGACTGAAACACTCGGGAATTAGCCCGCCATATATATGCAGGACTAGGGGTGTGCCCCTCCACCACCGTAATTGAAACCGGGGCATGATCAGACCACGAGATGTCGTGGATGGTGGAGGAGGACACCGCCTGCAGGAGCATTTTATCAACCAAAATAAGATCTATCCTTGAATAAGAGTTGTGTCTAGCAGAGTGGAAAGTGTAGTCGCGCTCACTGGCATGCTGACACCTCCACACATCAAAAATGTCTTCGGCGTGTAACAGGTTTTGGATCTGGGGCGGGGGACGCTTCACCACAGAAGAGGAGTCCAAGGAGTGATCCACTGTCAAATTGTGATCTCCACAGATTATCAAGGACCCACGTTTAAGGGTAGCCACTTTATGGTACAGTCTCTTCAAGAAGCGGAGTTGGTGGGAATTCGGGGCGTACAGGTTGACAATGGTAAAGGGTTTGTTGTTAAGTTCACCAAGTAAGATAAGGTAGCGACCTTCAGGATCGGCATGAGTCTCTATTAACTTAAAGGCAACAGTATCTTTAACTGCAATTAGGACCCCTTTTTGTTTAGTGGAAGCTGATGCCAGAAAGACATGTGGGAAGTTCCTGTGGTGAAAACGAGGAGGTTCCAGAGCTAAAAAGTGTGTCTCCTGGATGCAAAGAACGTCGGCCTGGAGCTTAAGCGCCTCCCTCCACACCGAGGTCCGTTTGGCCGGGTGGTTGAGGCCATTGACATTAAAAGAGAGTACTTTAAGTGCCATGGGTATGGTGTAGGTGCAAATGATAAGAATACCTTGCTCGTCGAGGTGTCAGGACATCCAAGTCTGAGGCTTCACAGGCAGGCAGGGGAGCGTCAAGTCGTCCAGGCCAGGGTTGCGCAGAAGGGGCGACATCATCGCAGAGCAGACCATTCCAGGGAGGAGGGGGGTAGATAGAGGAGCAAAAACAAGATCCGGGAAAAAGAAGAGAGAAATAAACAACACAATAATAAAAAAAAACTTGTCCAAGCAAGAACCAGAGGGTAGGGTCTCTACCCATAACTGAAGGGGTAGACAAAACAGGACTCGCATACAAGTATTCCAGGCTATGGCGGGAACCTTAAGAAGTATGTTGAGCTTTGAAGAGGCACTTTAGGAGTTGCGCTTTTTACCGCTTTTTTTCTTCGTCACCGTTTGCCATGCAAATTGAGCTGAGAGCTTCTCGGGAGGTGAAGGGCCACTTTGTGGTTGATCTGGGAGAATGTCCATAGATCTAAGCAGTGTCAGGCCTTCCTCTATGTCCGTCACTACAGAGTTTTTCCCGTCATGCGTGACTGTAAGTTTAACCGGAAATCCCCAGCGGTATGGGATATTGTGATTCCGCAGAGCTTTAGTCACCGGAATCAAGGATTTCCGTTTTTGCATTGTAAATTGTGACAAGTCCGCAAATAGCTGGATGCGCGCAAATTTCTCTGGGATTTGTTGCATCTTGCGAAAAGTCATCATAAGCTGGTCCTTTACGTGATAAAAGTGCACACGCATCAAGACATCACGTGGGATGTCATCGGGTAGGTGGGCCGGCTTAGGGAGCCTATGTATGCGGTCTATCTGCAGTTCTGACTCTGGGACAGATGGGAGGATTTGTTGAATCAAGTCTCGGGCATATTGGTGCAGTTGTGGTGGAAGCACAGTCTCGGGGACCCCCCTGAGTTTTACATTATTCCTCCTTGACCTGTCCTCGAGGTCAGCCACCTTTGCTCTGAGCCAGGCCAATTCCTCTGAGTGTTCGGAGTGGGCATCAATCAGGGTATTATGTGAGCTAGCAAATTCCCCCATTTTCTCCTCCACATGTGTAACTCGCTCCCCCATCTCTCCTATTTCAGACTTGAAGTTGCGCATACAATGCATCATATCAGCATGCATTGAACTGCGCAGGGAGACCAACATATCCTTTAAGGTAGTGTCTGAGACTGCCTTACCTGATGTGGGAAAGGCAGTGAATGGGTCCACCAGCTCCCTCGTGTCTTCCATGGAGTCCTGCCCTGCGCCCCCCTTCTTGCTGCCTTCCTCCAAGCGTGGTTTGGATTTTGCTGGGCTTCTGGAGAGAGGGGTGGATGCTGCTGGGGAGTGCTGTGTCAGACCTGTCTGATCCCTCGGACTGGGAGCCGCGGATCCTGAGCTGCATGAGGAGGAGGGGGAGACAGTTCCTGCTCCAGCGCCATCTTGGCCCAGGCCGCGACCCCTCGGCGGGTAAAACTCCTCCAGCTTCCTTGGCGCGGCCGTCTCCTTGCGCTTGCGGGTCATGCCGCGAGTGTCTAGGGACCTGTGTGCGGTGGTGTGTGGGGTGTACGAGTGCCGATCGTGCCTCTATTGCCGGCGGTTCCTTGCCTGGAGCGGAGCTATGGATTCATGCGTCCATACAGCTCCGCGCGGTAGCCACGCCCCGGCACGGCATTATTTTAACTGACAATTGCAGTGCGATGCTGTACCCAAACAAAATTTGTGTCATTTTTTTCCCCACAAATAGAGCTTTCTTTTGGTGATATTTTTCCACCTTTGCGGTTTTAATTTTTTTGCGATATAAAAAAAGCGACACTTTAAAAAAAATATATATATATTTTGTCGTTTTTGCTATTATAAATATCCCAATTTAAAAGAAAAAAAAATGTTTTTCCTCAGTTTAGGCCGATATGTATTCTTCTATATATTTTTGGTAAAAAAATCTCAATAAGCATACATTGATTGGTTTGCACAAAAGTTATAGGGCCAGATTCAGGAAAGAGATACGACGGCTTATCTCCAGATAAGCCGTCTTATCTCTGCGTCTGAGCCCTCCTATCTATGCGACTGATTCATAAAATCAGTAATGCATAGATTTCCATTAGATCCAACTGGCACAAGTCTCTTTATTTCCATTAGATCCAACTGGATCTAAATAAAGCACTTGCCTGTAAATGTTGCGGCGGCGTAGTGTAAAAAGCATACGCTATGCCCGCACAAATATAGGCGATTCTACATGAATCTAGCCCATAGTCAGGGCAGGACTAAGGGTGGTGGGGGCCCCTGGGCTTAAGTGTTGAAGGGGCCCCCTGGAGCGAGGGGGGGATCATAGTTGTTGAGCGGGGGGGGTGCGCATTAAAGTTGTTGAGCGGGGGGGAGAATAGAAGTGGTTGAGTGGGGGGGGGCATTAAAGTTGTTGAGCGGGGGGGTGACTCTCATCTGTGCAAGGAATGTGTCGGCTATCTTCCCTTCAGCAGACCAGAACGGTAGGTATTTTCCAGTGATGTTTTTTCTGATTTACTACCATCCGTACTAGGGTGGTATCGATACATAGACGATATCTTGCTCCTATGGACGGGATCTCGGATGGAGCTGGATACCTTCATGAGTAAACTTGGCCAAAATAATTACAACTTAAAATTTACCATGACCTACAGTCTGACGGAGCTGGCCTTTCTGGACTTGACCATTGATATTTCAGAAGAGGGTATGCTCAATACATCCATGTACCGAAAACCCACTTCGGGGAATACGATACTTCATGCTACGAGTAGCCACCCCAAATCCTTAATCCAAAGTATACCATTCGGACAGTACCTGCGACTTCGACGAAATTGTTCTGACGATTTGAAATTTAAAGTGGAAGCAGATCTCCTATATACACGACTAAGATCAAGGGGGTATAGCAAAAACTGTCTAAAAAGAGCTTTTGCAAAGGCCAATGGCAAGTCAAGGAGTGACCTTCTAGCACATAACAACAAACTAACTAATCCCAGTGCAACGAGACTTATTACAACATACTCTAACCAGCATGCTGAAATTAGAACAATAATACACAAACACTGGCATATACTCACTTCTGATCCAGTGTTATCTAAACACATTGGATCTAGACCTGAAATCACTTTCAGGCGGGCAAGATCGATTTGTGACCGTCTGGTCGCAAGTACATACTGTAGATCGAGTGACGCAAAACGAGATCCCCCAGGACTATATAGATGCGGTGAATGCAATTATTGTGATTTTGTGTCAGTGGGTACTACTGTACTCCTGCCTAATGGGCAAAGACACACAATCAAACAACACATCACCTGCCAGACTAAGGGGGTCATATACCTGATCCAATGCCAATGTGGAAGCTATTATGTTGGGAAAACTATACAACCATTTTGGAAACGCATCAAAGACCACATCTACTATGCGACCAACGGCCTTCTTAACACTACCATGGGTTACCATATAGCCTTTAGACATCAATACAAACCCTATGTATTTAAATTTACCGCCCTAGAGAGTATATATGAGGACCCGAGAGGGGGTAAATTTGACCAACGTGTTTTACAATGTGAAACACGCTGGATCCATAGACTACAGGCTAATAAGTCTCCTGGCCTCAATGATGCCCTAAGTTTTAAACCCTTCCTCAATCCCTAGAATTTTCAGAACGTCGCCATTAATTTTTCTCCCCCTTCTCTTTTGGGTCCTCATTCTATGTAATTTATTTACATCACGCCTGAATATGAGAATGGCATATATGCCACCAATAAAGATATGAACTCCAACTGTCTGAAAAGACCCGCCGAGATTCTACAAAGAATAGGCTCGTCATTATAGATGTCCCTATATTGTAGAAAAATAATAGACACATATATAATGTATATGTATATTCATTTATGTTGTATTTTTATGTTTTGGTCTCCTATTTCTTTTGACTTGCTAATTTGTATGTAAATTAAATATACCTGTATCTTACTATATAAATATCAGGGAATCGTTTTATTTTATTATTGATATCTTTTTTATATTCTTTTTGGCGAGATGAAAGCTAATATTGCTCATGTATACTCTGTATACCCTGTTTTTGTATATTTTATTCTTTGTTTTTGGATTTTATGATATGTAATTAAACTTAAAATATTTTTTCTTAACCTTTACGTCCTTGTGATTGCCTGAAAAAGTCCGCCTCTCTACTACCCTATGTAGTATTTTTCTATTTTTGATTCAATTATTTCGGATGTCGGCTACATGTGAGTGCTTTTATGTTTCCCTGTTCCCTACATTTTTGAACTCCCTTCAGCAGACATCCCAACACCGCTCCGGTTCCTCATATATATATATGGAACCGGAGCGGTGTTGGGATGTCTGCTGAAGGGAAGAGAGCCGACACATTCCTTATATATATATATATATATATATATATATATAAAAAAGGGGGGTAGCCATCCAGGGATCTCTGGGCCCTTTAATAAAAAGAAAAAATAATCCTCTGGGCCCTTTAACCACTTAACGACCGCCGCACGCCTATTTACGTCCACAGAAGGGCACGTACAGGCAGATGGGCGTATATATACGTCCCTGCGTACTAGCGGGTCAGGGGTCCGATCGGGACCCCCTCCGCTGCGTGCGGCGGTCGGCTTACCTCCGTGAGCGATCCGACTCGAGGGGGTGGCGGTTTGTTTGTTTGCTCGCCCCCTCGTGACCGCTCCCAGCCAGTCCCGTGCGCCCCCGCCGTGTCACTTCCTCTGCCTGTAAAATGTAAACATAGGCAGCGGAAGTGATGCAGCTCTCATCTCGGTGGTAGAGAAGAGTCACAGTAAGTCTGCACCAACACTACACTGATACCACACACATAGGCACATTTAACCCCTTGCGATCATCCCCCCCACCCCCTGTCACACTGTCACTGAATGCAGTGATCATATATGTACTGATCACTGCATTTAGTGTCAGTGTGACAGTTACTGTGACAGGCAGTTAGTGTTAGGTTCAGGGTAGCCCCCGTACACCCCCTAATAAAGTTTTAACCCCTTGATCACCGCCCTAGTTAACCCTTTCACCCCCTATTGCCAGTGTCACTAAGCGATCATTTTTCTGATCGCTGTATTAGTGTCACTGTTGCTGCTAGGTAGCTAATTTTTTTTTATTGCGATTTTTTTTTACTAAAGACATGTGGCTGAATACATTTTGGCCTAAATGTTTGACTAAAATTTTGTATATTCAAAAAAGGAAAAAGGAAAAAATATTGTTTTTTCTTCAAAAATGTCGCTCTATTTTTGTTTATAGCGCAAAAAATAAAAATCGAGAGGCGATCAAATACCACCAAAAGAAAGCTATAATTGTGGGAAGAAAAGGACGCAAATTTTGTTTGGGAGCCACGTCGCAGGACCGCGCAATTGTCTGTTAAAGCGACGCAGTGCTGAATTGTAAAAACGCCTCTGGGCATTTAGCAGCATATTGGTCCGGGGCTTAAGTGGTTAATAATAATAATTATATATATATATATATATATATATATATATATATATATATATAAATAAAAAAAGTGGGGGTTGCTGTCCAGGGGCCCAGACCCCTAAAAAATTAAAAATAAAATAAACATTTATAAAAAATACATAAAAAAGGGAGGTTGCCATCCAGGGGCCCTGGGGACCTCTGGGCCTTTTAATAAAAAATAAAAAAATATAAACAAAAAAAAAAAAAAAAACAACATTAAAAAAAGGGGGGGTTGCCACATGGGGCCCTGGGGACCTCTGAGCCCTTTAATAAATATATATATATATATATATATATATATATATATATATATATATAAAAAATGTATTTAAAAAAAAAAAAAAAAAAAAAGTAGGGGTTGCTGTCCGGGGGCCTCCGGGCCCCTGGGGACCTCTGGACAATTAACAAAAACATTTTTTTTTTAGAGGGGCCCCCTATTGGGCGGGGCCCATGGGCTTGAGCCCAGTCAAGCCCAATGGTAAGTCCGGCCCTGCCCATAGTGTCTACAAAATAGGGGACATTTTTATTATTATTATTATTTTTTTACTAGTAATTGCCACGATCTGGGATTTTTATCAGGACTGCGACATTGTGGCCGACAGATCAGACACTTTTGACACTATTTTGGGACCATTGACAATTATTCAGTGACCAGAGCTAAAAATAGCCATTGATTACTGTATAAATGTCACTGACAGGGAAGGGGTTAACACTAGGGGGTGATCAAGGGGTTAACTGTGTTCCATAGGTGTGTTCTTACTGTAGGGGGGATGGGACTGACTAGGGGAGTAGAGAGATCTGTGTTCATACTTAGTACGAACACATGATCTGTCTCCTACTTGAGAGAACTGGGATTTGTGTGTTTGCACACACAGATTCCGATTCTCGCTCTGTCACGAGTAATCGTGGGTGTCCAGCAACGTGCGCGCCTAATGTGACATCTAAAAGAAGCGACGTACAGCTACGGCAATTTGCAGCTGGTCAGCTAGCGATTAAATACAAATGGTCAGGAAAGCCCTGAAAAGTTTTGGCACTCCCACTGAGCAAAACCCCAATGTGTCACAAGTCACATACATATTTATGCTTTACAATAATGAAATAAAAAGTACCAGGAGATAGATTTATTTTAGATAAATAAGCACATATGTCTTTAGCAAGAGTACCAACAGGCAAATCTATACTTCATGCCCCCTTGGCCAACACATTCCTTCCCAAGTTGTCTACTTTTGATTTAGTATGACTCTAATGCCGCGTACACACGATCGTTTTTTGCGATGAAAAAAACTACGTTTTTTAAAACGTCGTTTAAATTGATCGTGTGTGGGCAAAACGTCGTTTTTTTGTCTTAAAAAAAAAGACCAAAAAAAAATTCCAACATGCGTGAATTTTTTGTGTCGTTTTTCAAAACGTCGTTTTTGTTTCACAAAAAGTCACCGTGTGTAGCAAAAACGTCGTTCAAAACGACGTTTTTCAACCCGCGCATGCCCAGAAGCTAGTTATGAAGCGAGCTTCAATGGAAAAGAGTGGTGAACGTAACCTTGCTTTTTGTGAAAAAACGATGGTGTGTATGCAAAATTGTCTTTGAAAAGTGACGTTTCAAAAACGTCGTTTTTTACTTCACAGAAAACGTAGTTTTTTTTCATCGCAAAAAACGACCGTGTGTACGCGGCATAACAAGATACCAAAAAAGATAGCTTGCTTACTCTTCCCTGCAAAAATCTTACCGTGGCAACTCATCCAATTTGGTCTCTGTATGCTTAGGCCGCGTACACGCGAGCAGACAGATTTGTTCAAATCGGTCGGGCCGACCGATTTGAACAAATCTGTCTGCTGGGGACATATTGGTTTGATCGTGTACACACGATCAAACCAAAATCCCCGCCGCCAGACGGCACGCTGACGTGGTGGTGACGTTGACGCCGCCACGTCACCGCACCAGGAAGTAAAACACTTCAAACACTTCTGCGCATGCGTCAAAACCATTTGGCACGTGTGCGAGAAGACATGTCTGCTGGTTAGCGTACTAACCAGCAGACATGTCGGGCGGACGGGTTCCCAGCCGACAGATTTCAAAGCATGCTTTGAAATCTGTCGGGTGGCCAAATCCGTCGGCTCGCCCGTACACACGGTCGAATCTGTCTGCTGGGACGGTTGGGCCGACCGTTTCCAGCAGATAGATTTGATCGTGTGTATGCGGCCTTATAGTTAGCACAGTGGTCTTGCACAACGGTTTGTTGGCTACCAGGACTTGATTTGTATAGAACAGCCAGGGTTCCATGGAATTCTAAGGTTTCTGCAGAGGTTGCTAGAGGTTCCTTTATCAGTGAGCAAATTATGCCTCTCAGATAAGTTCCCACTGACACCATTGATCTTGTTTAGCTATCTGTAAAGGGTAATTTTTTTCAAATACGCACAAGTGAAAGGGGGATTCCTCCCACTGACTATCACACCAATGTATTATGAGATGTAGATATAGTTATTTTAAGTAGGAATACCCTGAGACCAAAATGGTTATTTCAAGGATTCCTCTGTGTTGAAAAGGTAGAGAAAGGCTGGTATAGAGGTTATACATTCTCACTATGTTTGTGTCATCAAGATGTTTGTTTCACAGTCCAAAAACATACTGATAGGTTGTACGACTTTTCCCTATGTTGTCCTTAAAATGTGTGTTTGTACAATTGTTGTAGAAACATTGGGCCAGATCCACAGAGCTAGTACGCCGGTGTATCTCCTGATACACCGGCGTACTTTCAAATTACCCGCGTCGTATCATTAGTTTGAATCCTCAAACCATGATACGACGGCTTCGGGCTTCGATCCGACAGGCTTACGTCTTCGTACGCCTTCGGATCTAAGCTGCAATATTTCTGCGCCGCTGGGTGGAGTTTGCGTCGTTTTCCACGTCGGGTATACAAATGAGCTTTCTCTTACGTCGTCGCTAGTCGGCTTTTTCCAGCGTATAGTTAAATCTGCTATTATCCAGTCTATAGTTAGACTTGCCATGTTAAGTATGGCCGTCGTTCCTGTGTTGAAATTTCAATTTTTTTTTTTGCGGAAGTCGTCCGTGAATAGGAATGTACGTAATGTACGCTACTATAAATAAAAAAAAACAACGTTTCGACATAATTTTGAGCAATGCATGGCGGGAAATTTCTGAACGGAGCATGCGCAGTTCAATCTCCGCGGGGACGCGCTTCATTTAAATGATTCACGCCCCCTACCCACGTAATTCAATTCCGCCGCGAGAAATACACTACGCCGCCGTACCTTACGTGCCGAAATCTTCCTGGATTCAAATTAGAGCCAGGTAAAATACGGCAGCACAGTGTATCTCTGAACTGCCTTTTTTATGAGAAGGTTCCAGAACACGGCATTCTTTGTTGTGGGCTACAGTTGACTTCACCTGCAGCAGGATTTCCCTCTCGTGGTAGTTTTAAAACCTGGCTGATATGAATGCGTTTTGCCCAAACAAAATATTCTTGTTGTGTAGTGACTATTTAAATTTTCATGTGAAGTAATTTTATTAGTCTTTTGTAAGACTATTCTATTATCCCAGCTGTTTGACATCCTTGCATATGTCAGAAAATTTAAGACTGTGCTTTTTGGTTATTATGTAGTGCATTTGTGGGCATTAATGTTAAGGGTTGTGTTCTGCATGTTCTGAAAAAATATTTTGCTGCTGTATGAAAGAATATATTAAACAATGTTTGTTTTCACTCAAAGCTCAATCAATGTTGTCTGTGTTAAATGGTTTCAGGCAATATAAATATTAGTCAAAAAAACAAAAAGAAAAAAACAGCTTGGGCTTCAATACTTGCCTCCTCTTGAGGATTGTCCCCTGTAGTACTCTTCTGCCACACGTTGTCTTCAATCTTAAAGGTTGAATGACTCATATTGTCATGCTAACTGGAAGACTAATAAAGCCCCATACACACTATGAGATTTTCTGCAGATTGTTGTCTTCAGATTTGTATTCCTCCCCCCTCCAGTGCCACATTTGGCACCTTTCAGGAGGGAAGGGGGACAGCATACTTGTCTTTCACAAGTACAGTATGCTTTCCCCACTTTGGGAGAATCAGCCATGGGTATTGACATCACGGCTGGGGCTTCCTCCTCCTACCCCGGCCTCGTAGAAGAGAGGAGCAGAGCCCCTTGCATGCTCAGTAGGGTTCCCGGCTTGAAGCCGTAAGACTTTACTGCCGGGTTCCCTTACTTGCAATGGAGGCGGCATGCACCCGACAGCTGATGGAAACATCAGCTGCGGTGCCGATATCGCTGGACTCCAGGACAGGCAAGTGTCCGATTATTAAAAGTCAGCAGCTGCAGTATGTGTAGCTGCTGGCATTTAATTTTTTGCAGCGGTGGGCGGACCTTCGCTTTAAGAGTTTCATGCAAGCCGATTGCACTTAATGGTTTTGGTAAACCTGAAGACAAATATCTTCGGAAAATCTAATAATGTGTATGTGGTCGAAGAACATACAGTGAGAGCAGGGTATTACGGCCTGTCCACTGTGCCACTGTCTGCATCAGCAAAGATTGCCTATTACTGGGAGGAAATCCAAAGGTGAATCTGCACATCACATGACTGGCCTGAAGACTTCTGGAAGAGGTAATTATAAACAAAATTAAAATCCTAATATACAGCTTGTGGAGGGCCCCAGGAAGGGGAAAGGAAGCCTGAAGTTAGATTTTGAAAGATAGAGATAAATTAATAAATTAGCTTGAACTAATGCCATCATTATATCTAGTCACTTATACTTATGGTATAATTTGCAAGAAAAATAATGTATGCTTCTCCTTTAAACCTGGTTGATTTATTGGCACTATGTTTACTACCAGGAGCCCTGAACTTTTTATTCCATTTTAGCATTGCCTCCAGTCCAGACTTAGAATGATACTGCGAGACAATAATGAATCATCTTCATAATCTTGTAATTCAGGGATTTTTTCAGGATTTTTTTTTTTGCATTTAATTGCTGCTGACCTCCTTTAGCCTATTTGCAGCCTTCATGCATTTGTTTCAGCAGTGGCTGCATGGCATTTCTCAGGACCATGATTTCCCAATGATGATGAAAGCAGAAAATGCCTGTCCAAGGCGTGTCAGTACAGCCATGTATAATCTTCAGGCTGGGTTCACACTATTGCGAATTGGATGCAGGTTTTTCATGACAGGAGAGTGTAAAGCCCTGTACACACGATCGGTTTGTCTGATGAAAACGGACTGTTTTCATCAGACAAACCGATCGTGTGTGAATCCCATCGGTTGGTTTTCCATCGGTGAAAAATAAATAGAATACGTTTTAATTTTTTCCTATGGATAAAAAAACAATAGAAAAAAAATGATGGTCCGTGTGGAAGTCCATCGGTCAAAAATCAATGCATGCTCAGAATCAAGTCAACGCATGCTCGGAAGCATTGAACTTCATTTTTCATAGCACGTCGTAGTGTTTTACGTCACCGCGTTTTGGCATTGTTGGATTTTTGACTGATGGTGTGTAGACAAGACTGATGAAAGTCAGCTTCATCGCATATCCGACAGAAAAATCCATCGGATTAGATTTCATCAGATATCCGATCGTGTGTACGAGGCTTCACAGGCTTTCAATGGAGCCGGTTCACACATCTCCGGGACGGCCGCAGAGTACACTTCAGAAGAGTCCTGTGCATCTTTGGCTCAGTTTCAGGTTTAAATTCAGCCAAAATCTCTGACCTGATTCGGACCTGAAACGGTGAATGGGACACACCGGACCCCCTGGTGCGAGCTGCTCCACACACATTGTGAACTTGGGCTTACTAAAGGCACATGTGATAGGGTGACTATGTGGGAAAGCAGTTGGGAAAGAGAGACAGAGCGTTGTCACCCCATAACAGTAAATGTCTGAACAAGGAATAATGGCAGGGAACCAGCTATTATATCAAAAGAAGATGCAGATTTTGTTAAAGTAGATTTAAACATAACCACTAAAATATCATACTTGTAGCGCCTGGTTAGTTTACAGTACCGGTGCTAGTTAAATTTAGAGGGAGATCAAAGTGTAGTTAAACTATGATCCAAATTGTTGTGTGTTGAACATGGTCTCTGTCTCAGCTCGGCTGTTCTGTGGGCTTATTCTGCTGTGCTGGGGTGTTCTTCCAACCCTGGTGCTGTAGGTGGCAGCAGTGGAGTCAAGGTTCGGGTGCTCTTTCCCAGCAACCAATCAGGAGGGTTTGATCTCGCTGTGCATGCTGGGGAGGAGTATTTATGGGGCAGACTCCATTGATTCTGGGTCTTCTTCTTCGAGTGTAGAACCCACTTTTAGGGTGAGCACATCACACTGTGGCCTACCTGGCCGGGGCGTGCGTGCCATGCAGTGTTCCTGGTTTCGGGACCACAATGGCCCGGAGCATCTGTACAGCGACGGGGACCCAGTGAGTGACTGGGTTCCCACCTTTGGGGATCCCAAGCTGTATTGCTGTTCAGTGGGGAGTCAGTCTGAGGAGCGCCATTGAGAGGCTGGCGGTCCAAAAGGGCCTCGGCAAACCACTAGGGATCAAGGTAGCTGGACACTGAAGGATTGATCACCTGTTAGTCGGTACCTGGGCAAAACAAGTTGAATGAGATCCAGGCGTATTTCAGCTAAGGAGGATTTCCTCCGCAACCACAAATCAGAGAGGGCCCGTGGCAGAGGTATCTCCCTGACGTTCACCAAGGAGGGTCTGTGGCTGAGACTTTTCCTCAAGTTAAAGTTCACTAAGGATGGTCTGTGGCAGGGACTATATCATACAAATGTTCGTGTGATACTCCGGCTGCCAGGTCAGTGAGAGAGGCCTGTCCGGGTACGCTAACCCCACTCAGGCATAGAATTGTTACGCTTGGGAGAAGGACTGTTTCCCTATCATCACGCCTGAATTTGCTATTCTCCTTTCTTCTTCAACTTCACTTTCCTCACCATAAGTTTTATTGTTTCTAACCGACTGGGTAATAAAGAGCACAGCAATAAGCACCTGTTGCGGATATTCCTTTACTTCTACCAAATGCAGAACGCATCATTTACCCCTAGGAATTTGGGGGAGCCATGAGGTAAATGTGCCACCCAAAACAACCAGCAGCTCCTACAGGGGTAGTGCTACATACTATTTAATTTTTGTTTCTACAAGTTTAGGAGAAACTAGTACAAAGCAAGAAGCAGTGTCTCATTTCTTGAATTAAAACTTTCCCTCTGTCTGCACCAATTTTTTAAAGTCCTACCCCTTGGCCTCTGTTCCTCTGCTCCTCTCAGTTAGCACTGTCATTGTGGCTAATGTTTGGGGGAACAATACTGGGAAAGTAACACCCTCTCTGTTCCTACCCACAATCCTTAAAATGTATGTCAGCTGCCACATCACAGCCTTCACCTACTACATTACTATCTTCAGCCAAATCAAAGTGTGTTAGGAGCACCCTCTGGGGCTGTCACATGTATGAAACTGCAGGCGCAGCTTAATGAAGGGTCATCATCTCTGGGAAAAGCATCTATGATGAAGGGGGCAAACCAAGCAGTTTATGTTTTTAATATCCATGTACTATTATTTTTTTTTTTTTTCGTTGTTTCATTGAAGAGGACTGCTTTCACTAGATTATATAAATAGGGAAGCAATAAACTGTGTCTAGAACTTTAAGCATCAGAATTAGACACAAATGTGTGGCTGTTCTCCATTGATTGCTTGTAATGACATAAAGATCCCTTTCTGTAATACAGCAATTATGTTTTTCCTACACAATGCAACAATGAAGACATACAATAGGGTTTCATTTGCTTTAAATCTTTATATTGATCCTTTGTCCATTGTCTGCAATATTGCTGGATGTCACAGTTATTCTCGTTTGCTATTTACCATCATCAATAAATCATTTTCATAGGGCATTCAGGAAATGCTGTCTTGTGCAGCCGATTCTCTGTTCTCCACAGAGAAATACCCTCTATACTATTATAAGTGCTAACATGATTTATATTTAACTACTTGATCTTCTATGTATGTTTGACTGTCCCCGTTTATTGCAAAGACTGCTCCTTAGAACTTGGTTCTCATCTCTTCGGAGGTAATGCTGGTCTCTTTGGATATGAATTCCAATACTGTAAATAGATGTCTAGATGAAAAATATACTTTGTAATTATTATTTTTTCTGTAAAAAATATATGCTTGTGCTGTAGACGTTCATACAATTTTACACCTGCATTAACTAATGGTACAAATCTCTCCATATCTTTTTCAGATGACGTGCAATTGATATTGCATAGGGTGTTTCCATGCAGACAGATGCACCACATGCGTTACCAAAGCACGGGTGTGAATGGGCCTTAAGGGTTGGTAGTTGCAGTAATAAAAAAAATAAGTAAAATAATGTGTGTGTGTGTATGTATATATATATATATATATATATATATATATATATATATATATATATATATATATATATTGTGAGTGGGTTTGCTCAGGAGCGGGTGTGTGTGACCCCCTGGGTGGGTTTACCACACTACACAGGAAACAGTCAAGGTGAAAACCTAAAGGTGTGGTTTATTTACACTACTTACAATGGTCCAAAAACAGCAAAACAAAAAGAAACATGAAAATAAATCCTTACCATTTTGGCCACTTACTACATACGCAGGTACCATGGCTATCAGCTAGGTGCAGCCTTGTGCTGTCCCCAGCACCTATCTCCATGTTAAAGAGGCTTGCCACACAGGCTTTTTCTCACCGCATAGACAAGTATCACTGGTTCCAGGATGAAGCAATTCCCTTTGCATATTGGGAGTTTTTGTAGAGGCCTTAATGAACCAACTTAACTCAGCTTGGCTCATTACCTCTACTCTCAGCACTCTCTACTTACCAGGACTCTCAGCACTTCCCACTAGTTGTACAAATCGGCATAGAGCCTAAATCTGGGACACACACATTTGCCATCCTGAATGCAACCAGGCGATTTTATCTGCCTGCTGTGACATATTAAGTATGTGTGTGTATATATATATATATATATATATATATATATATATATACACATACACACAAACACACACTGTGTGTATATATGTGTGTATATATATATATATATATATCAAATATACAGTGTGTTTAAATATGTGCCACAAGGAAGGTAAATATCAAGTAAGAGGTAATATGTGGGGAAAGGGAAATTTAGAAAGTTAGGATATACTGTAGGCCCAAAAGTTATCAAAACTAAAAATTTACAAAATTACATAATACAAAAGGTGAGCATTAGAATATTTTTTTGTGCTAAACTAATGTTCTATGTTTTTTTTTTCTCTTTCATAAACTGTCAGTCTCACTCACCCACTCCTTTATAGAGGTGAGTCCAAAATCTTAAAAATCTGAATGTTTGTGGCAAAACAAGGATGGTTATAATGACCCTTGTGCAAATTGGACACCGTTACAAGAGTAGCCACTGTATAGAAGGAAACATTATACTAGTGCCTCAAACAGGCTGTGTGCAAAGCTTGCATAGCTCTGGGCACCACTGCTATCCAACAATTCTGTCTGCTTCCTGTATTGATATACTGTAGAGGTCAAAGTGAGAAACCACATCACCCCCTGATACACTACATGACACATTGTGAATTATTGGATAGCACCGACACCCGGAGCTCTTCAAGAGAGTGATATTTCATTGCCCTACCTGCCAGAGAGTACTGTGCATATCTTTTCTCTAGGTGTCTTCACAGAGGTTCAATGATGCCAGATCCTAAATGCTTCTTTCTTTACAGAAGCTACTCTGGTAAATATTTAAACCTGGCAACAGGGATGCTTTACTAATATGCCTGCCTTAAAATTATTCTAAATCCATTTTGATGGAAATCTTAGGTTAGATCTCTTAATAATATTGGTATATTGAGTAACTATGATAAATCTTGTGGCAGTAGAATTATATAACAAATTTGTTTTGACTTCCACCAGAGATGATTATAGACATTTATATTATTATGAAAATTGGAGCTTTGAGACATCGGAATATACATGTAAATGATCATTCCTGTGAGTGGAAATCAATGTTGGCTAAATAATTTTGGAACTACATTTAAAGCAGACTCCTGATATCGCTCAATTTATATTCAAATCCTATCACACAGTATCTTGGCAAGAATAATATATGTTCACAAGTGGTACTATGGTTGGGGTTCTGATTATACCACACTGCTGTTATAACCAGTGACAGGGAAAAATCAGGATACAATCTACTCACACTTCTCTAAATGTATCAGTCTACAAAACATATGTGGCGGCCAAATCCAGCCCTCAAGGTTATTTCATGTGGCCCTCCATCTTTCCTTAAAGGAACACTAAAGTTAGGATTTTTTTATTTATTTTTTAAATAACAAACATGTTATACTTACCTCCACTGTGTAGCTCGTTTTGCACACAGTGTCGCCGAACGCTGTCTTCTGGGGTCCCACGGCGGCTGTCTCGGCTCCTCCTCGCAAAAGCTTTCTACCTTCATGCGAGCGAGCGAGCATGGTGGAATGCTTTTGCAAGCATGCTCCCGTGATACAGCGGCGGCCATAGCCACCGACCGTATCACTCGTCCCACCCCCCCGGTGCACCGCGTCATCCGCTATGATTGACAGCAGTGCCAGCCAATGTTTTACCTTTACAACCCCTTTAAGTTGCAGAACCTCCCTTATCTCCACCCCCACTTTGTCTCAGCAGTCAGCAGCAAAGAGGAGGACACACCTACTTCTACAGATCCTGCACCTCTTTATGCAGCTGCACCCCCTCGTCCCCACCTACCATGGTCTCAGAGATTCTACAGGCAGTGAGGAGGTGAGAGGTCATCTCCTTGCAAGCTTGTTCTAACCCTGTAAATTCTGCACTGACATTTCAATGGGTAATATTTAGTGGTGGTACTGAATATGACATGGGGGGTAATCTGAGGCATGTGTACACTCCCACAGCTGTCTTTTCAGCTTAATAGGGGTATTTTCAGCTTGGGGAGCAGTAAAAACATTGCTCCATTTCCTGGCTTTACATGACCCTAAATGCAAGACTAAACAAGTCTGTACAGCCCCCCCCCCCATTTCAAGTTAAACTGGAACGTGTTTTGGGTTCTCATCAATTACCACTGGTTCCTTTACAAATGTAAAGATTAAATTGAGAAGATATTCCTAAAAATACCTGTGCTTACTAAAGATGAAATAACTGATCTGCACTAATGTAAGCCATATAGTGTCTCACTAGATAAACATATTGGCTAGAACTTCTGTGGTACAGGGTCCCCATATAGGGACTACATTTATTAAATGAGCTCCATAAAATATTGATAACAGGGAAAAGACCAAATGGTTAATTTAATCTGTCCTTTATCCATTTTATTGGTTTTATCCATAAAGGGTTTTTGTTTATCATTTACTTATGTATCTTGTGAAGATCTCCCTTTATCCCCTTGGAGCACATCTTGCACCTATATACTGTACATATCTTTTCTCAGTGTCTTCACAGAGGTCCAATGATGTCAAATCCAAAAACGCTTCAGAGAGTGATACCATTTAATGAAGTAGAACTGCTCCCTGCAGCATTTCTCTGTAAGGCTAGGTTGGGCAGGTCAGAGGCTTTTGTCTTGGGCACACATGAAGTGTGTTAAATCATGCTGGGGATCATTCAATATGGAAAAAAGGGGGGGGGATCATTCAACAACTTAATCAGAGAGTATGAGCGGGACTGAACCAGAGATCAGGTGAGTATAGCAAATGGAGCCAAGTTTAAAAAAAGGATCTCCCCATCAATGTCTGAATTGTCCAAACTATAAATGAGGTTTAATCCACTGCCATTTACTGTTATGCCACGTACACACGATTGGTTCGTCTGATGAAAACGGTCTGATGTACCGTTCTCATCAGACGAACCGATCGTGTGTGGGCCCCATCTGTTTTTTAGCCATCGGTGAAAAATTAGGAACTTGTTTTAAAACCATCTGATGGTTAAAAAAAACGATAGAAAAAAACGATCGTCTGTGGGTACGTCCATCGGTTAAAAATCCACACATGCTCAGAATTAAGTCGACCCATGTTTGGAAGCATTGAACTTCATTTTTCTCAGCATGTCTTGTGTTTTACATTACCGCGTTCTGACACGATCAGTTTTTTAACTTATGGTGTGTAGGAAAGACTGATAAAAGTCAGCTTCATCGGATATCTGATGAAAAAATCCATCAGACCGTTTTCATTGGATGAACCGATCGTGTTTACAGGGCATCAGTTGTCATTGAATTTACATTTATTTTTTAACCAAGGCCTTGGACAGAAAGTGACAGTAATGTTAACCATTTAGACCCAGTTGCATTGCATAGAGCTGTTAATATTTACATTAACTGCTTGCTAACAGAAGGCGAGAGTGTAGAATCTTGACCTGATTGGAGGTTGCCAACCTGGAAAAGTTGCTTACTTAACAGATTTTCAAATCTTTTGGCATATATGGAAGTTTACATATATGTATTTCAGCTTTATATTATTTATTTGCCTAGAGAGCAGTTTTAAGTATAGTAACTAAGAAAAATCATCATATGTCATTGATTTACCACCACTATTTTACATTTGTTTGTTAAGAATTAATGAACCATGTACATTCTCATTGCTTTTCAAACCATATCAAGTAAAGCTAAATGCCTTTGGCTGGCTATACGGTAGGTGAATTGCTCCTTCTGAGTTTCTGAGGTTTTATTGATCAATTTCTTTACATACACTGAAGCTCTGTTTGTTAACTTTCCATTGATCATGTATTCTCTGGTTAGTATCAAATCTTTTAAGTTCTGTACATAGGTTTTGCTTCTAACTGTAGTGCATTGATGCCTTCCTCTTTGCTTTGTTGAATACAGAAGTTCATTATTAATCATGCCTTTTTAATTCCTTTGACTCCTACTATATAGTCCCAATTTGGCATTTTCTTTGTGTACCCTCCATTATAAAAACAGCTGCTTAGATTTTCACAAATTAAAAAAAATCTTACAACTCTTTGTGAAAGGCTCATGATTGTGACTTCTCATCTCATAGTTTCATGACTATATATTGTATTTCATTTTGTATGACCTTTACTAAATGATGTTAAATGATGCTTTAAAAAGTATTCAATGCTACTTGTATATTTTCATATAATTTATAAAATATGGAGACAAATATACCACTTTTTGTATAATTCAGTTTTCTGCATAAATACTGTAACTGAGCCAGGTGGCTCAAGAACATCAGGGTCTCCTCAACATTTGGACCATTCCTTTGTAGCATAAACGCTGATCATGATGTCACCAATCAGTATGGGGCATATATACGTATATACTGTGTATATATATATATATATATGTATATATATATATATATATATTGATCAACTAAAGCCGCCACGGTTGATAATATCAGCTTTTAAGCTGTAGATGACTACAAATTGGTTCATGGTGTCTGGAGCAGCTTAGCTCCCTATTTGCAGTAGTGATTTGGCAGAAAACAGATTTAAAGTATCTTAAGTGCTTCTGCTCTGAGGATTGTTTTAAAGTCTTTCAATCCTGTACTCTCGGTAACTCAGTTCACTTACTTCTCCCTCCGAGAGCACATTTTCTGCATTTACATTATAGCTCATAAGGCAACCAAATCCCTACTGTAAAAGCACTGAGCTGCTAAGAGTTTGACTTAAACACTTTAATGCTTTTTAATGTGAATGTGAGGATGAATTGCTCCACAGTGCCCACCAGCATAGATCAGTGAGTGTTTGCTTTAGCATTTATTTACTGCTTGTTAAGAATATATAATTGCATGAATGTGTTTAGGTTGGCCACAGATCCACTTTAAAGTTTATTTTGCTGTAATCAATCAGTTTCTTTATGTAAAGTAATTTTAATGAATTTGGTGCTATAGAACCGTATATACTTGAGTATAAGCCGTCCCGAATATAAGCCGAGGCACCTAATTTTACCACAAAAAAATGGGAAAACGTATTGACTCGAGTATAAGCCTAGGGTGAGAATGCAGCAGCTACTGTAAGTGAAAAAGAGGGTCAACAATGCCCATTTGCAGCTTCACTGTGCCCATTTGCACGCCTCACGGTGTCCATTGCATGCCTCACTTCTTCTTGTGCATACATTTAAAATTCATCTCTAAGGCGGCGTACACACGATCGGATATATCCGATGAAAACGGTCCGCGGACCATTTCCATCGGATATGTCCGATCGGGAGTTTGATCCGATGGCGTGTACACACCATCGGATCAAATTCCCCGCCGCCGGACGGCGCGGTGACGTAGTGGTGACGCGGCGGTGACGTTGACGCCGCCGTGTCACCGCACCAGGAAGTAAAACACTTCCGTGCATGCGCCGAATCCATTCGGCAGCGGCGGCGGTGGGGGCCGACATGTCTGCTGGTAAGTGTACTAACCAGCAGACATGTCGGGCGGACAGATTCACACCAGATAGATTTCAAAGCATGCTTTGAAATCTGTCGGGTGGAGAAATCTGTCCGCTAGCCCATACACACGAGCGGAGATGTCTGCTGAAACGGTCCATCGGACAGTTTTCAGCGGACATATCCCCTCGTGTGTACGCGGCCTTAGTCAAAGCTCACACATGCACAATGTTGTGTGCCTCTTTAATAAATCAGTAAGCGTTCTGATGCCATGGTGAAGATGGTTTGCAGAGTTTAGACTTGAGGCTGAAGTCAAATCATGAATGCTCAGGAGATTTAGGAAAACAATAGGAAAGGAACCTACTTCCCAGTGCCTGCGTATTATGCTGCTTTAATAACTTCACTGTAGAATAATTATCACCTTATGAAGTAATTATGTTTAGCTATAGAGTATAGGATATGTTACAAAGCAGCTCAGTTCCCCTAAGTTGTTTCTAATAAGTTTGTATAGGATTTATGCTGTCACATTACCCTTTCTTTGTTTCTTCTAACTGGTTCTACCACTTGTCTTTCAGCATGTGTGCAGATCAGGTCCCTGTGTCTCTAGAAAGTAGTCTGGTGTTTATACCTGATTATCCGTGATATGCAGATTGTACTGTAGAGTCAGATTGCAGGAGTCCAGTGTTAAAAAGCCATGCCTCGAGGACGAGAGGACATCCGTGATAGGTGGAACACTGAACACAGTCTGCTGGGAAACTGAGTGTTTCGCCTATCACGGAACAGAACAAGGAGGCGGCATTGCTTTTTAACAATGGACTCCCGCAATCTGACTCTGCAATCAAAAACAAAAAAAATGTGCTGAAAAACTTGGCGTATACTCGAGTATATACGATATGTTCTTAATCTCATCTATAATTTTAGTATATTTTATAAGTTAAAATTATTTTGCACAAAAGTATTTGTGATATTGGTAACATAATAGCAGAGCCTAGCCTTAAGGGGCAAATGTGTCATTTAAATAGAAAGGAGGCCCACTCATTAATTCTGGCTGAGTTTGGATCTGTTCCTTGTATACTTAGATAGCAGAATTTTCTAGCTATCCAATTTATTTGGATATTTGAAAACTCTATGAAACTATCGTTTACTTGCTTAGGAAAGGAGAATTTTAGTTCAGTGACAGGCTCTTGCAAATTGAAGAGAACAAGGCAATTATTACATGTCCTGTGGTATGGCAGATATTGTACTCAATTACAGCTAACAAGCCCATCTTCATATTTGCAAAAGTATTAATCAATAAAAAGTTATTTTACTTCTTGTCAAGCATATTGATCTGAGTCGCCACAATTTCCAATTTTTACTGAGTAGAGGTCATGTCTGAAGAATAAAAGAAGGGCACACCATTAAATAAAGTGCAGCATTTTATCTAGCATAGAACATATTGAACAATACATCAAAACACTTTAGTCAGCATTTTAGCTACTGACAGCCTCAGAGATTATTTTAGTGTGGCATTTCAATGTTTGGAAGAACTTTACCATCATTGAACTCAATGTAGAAAAAAACTTTTTGTTATTCCAATGTGGGCAAAGGATAATTTACAATTTTAAATATACATACTTTAGCTAGCAAGGTCTGTATATACAGTAAAAATAAATAGTGTGTGTGTGTATATATATATATATATATATATATATATATATATATTGTAAGGGGTTAGCTCGGTAGCAGGTGTGTGTGTGACCCCCTGGATGGGTTCACTACACGCTGAACTATACAGAAAGGCAGTTGAGGATGGTTGAAAACAAAGGATATGGTTTATTCTTCCATATTGCTGGATACAAGTGCAAGCATCAAAACAGCATAAGCAAAACAAAACATAAAATAAACCCTGGCCACTTGGGGCGTCTACCTTCACCACACAGGAACCTATCTATAGAGTCTGGCACAGCCTACTGCTGGGCAGACACTGCTGGTCATACAGCAGAGAAACAATAGTCTTTTTGATTTTTATCACACAGAAAAATCAACAACCACCTCACCTCTTCAGAAGTCTTTCTGACTGCTCTCCTCTCAAAAAGCCTCAGGATGCAGCAATCAGTAGTCATCCCTTGGATGACTTATAGAGGCCTTAATTGCCTCAGACTGAACAGCTGAAGTTTTCCAACGCCCTAAACCTTTCTGGCTATTTCTGTAGCCGACATCTAATAGTAATTGGTGAATTGCTAAACAAGGCAGAAATGTATCTCCCGTCTGTGACAACACCCACATATTTACCTGACTTCCTGTCACAATATATATATATATATATATATAATGTGTGTGTGTGTGTGTACAAATATTACTCTGTTAAAAGGTACTCCTTTCTCCAGTCAGAATTGAAAGCTAAACCTGAGATGTATCAGGGAGTATAGCGTACCTGCTTAGTATTGCTTACCTGCTTAGTAAGTCATCCAGGGGTGGGGCTAAATCTCAATTTAGAAATATAGCAACCCCTTGTGTGCAGCCTGGACTTTAATCAAGGCCTGTGTCTTTGGAAAACATTTTCTTAGTTTTACAGTACAGGACACTTTGCCTAGATGCTTTAGGCACTGGATCTTGTATTGGTTCTCACCATGGCATGCAGTACATCACATTAAGTTGGATGCAGGGTGCAATACAGGTCTAGTGCCCTGGTCTGCCTTTCCCTGAAGACCCCTTTGAGTCTATGCCCAGTATGGATAGTGAAACCAGAATGGGGTCTGGTCCCTTTAATCCTGGCCAGAGATTAAGACATCTGCCACTGTAATTAAAGAGCTCTTAAAATATGTCTCTGGGTGCTGACAGGTGTATATTTAATCATTTGGAATGTATATTAATTGTACACAGAATAGAATAAAAAAAAAAAAAACATGCTTAGGTTGCAGGAAAGTAAATCAGCCTGTTATGTGAAACCTTCAGTAGATGCTAATGAAGACTTCTTATCATGGAAAAATGATGGGATACAGATTGCAGTAAAATCTTAATAGCTATTAGCTCACAATTAGCATCAATCCAAAAAACAAGATCTGTTACTGCCAGTATATTATCTATTGCACATCAAATATTGTATATTTGAAGTTAATCTATGTTAGCATAGGATGATTATTACTTCATCTGTGTGTTATACCCAGTGTATGGTGCAGCCTGTCTGTAAATTTGATAGAACGTGACAGAATCGCTGATCATAACTGCTTAAGGGGAAAATAGAGCTTGATGCCCAGTGTACAAAGAAAAACTGCCAATCATGGGGTATAGCTATAAATAATACATGCAGCTTGTGAGTTCTAATATGTTATCTAATTTGTAACAGCTTTATCTTTATTCACTAAACATAGAAAAAGTCCTGATTGTTCTGGATAGCAAACATTTACAGAACTGCTTTAGAGAATGAATATATCTGGAGAATTTAGAACTTTAGTACCTGAAATACCTTAAAAATCTCCATAGGCGACATTTAAAAAATTCTACAAAGTGCATGATTTAAGTTACAGAGGAGGTCTAGGGCTAGAATTATTGCTCTCACTCTAATGCTGCGTACACACGATCAGTTTGTCTGATGAAAACGGTCTGATGGACCGTTTATCAGACTAACCTATCGTGTGTGGGCCCCATTGGTTTTTTATCCATCATTCAAAAAACTAGGAACTTGTTTTAAAATTATCTGATGGATAAAAAACCTATAGAAAAAAACGATCGTCTGTGGGTACGTCCATCGGTTAAAAATCCACACATGCTCAGAATCAAGTCGATGCATGCTTGGAAGCATTGAACTCCATTTTTTTCAGCACGTCGTTGTGTTTTACGTCACCGCACGACCACACAATCCTTTTTTTAACTGATGGTGTGTAGGCAATACTGATCATCAGTCAGCTTCATCGGATAACTGATGGAAAAATCCATCAGACCGTTTTCATCCGACGAACTGATCGTGTGTACAGGGCATAACGATCGCAGCGATACCTCACATGTGTGGCTTGAACACTGTTTTCATATGTGGGCGCTTCTCACATATGCGTTTGCTTCTGTACGCAAGCTCGTAGAGACGGTGCGTGTTTACATTTTTTTTTTCTTATTTATTTTACCATAAATATTTTATTTTCACACTGTTCTTTAAAAAAAAAAAAATTGCGTCACTTTTATTCCTATTACAAGGAATGTAAACACCCCTTGTAATCGAAAAAAAGCTTGACAGGACCTCTTAAATATGAGATCTGGGGGTCAAAAAGACCTCAGATCTCATATTTACACTAAAATGCAAAAAACTAAAATTAAATGTCATTTGAAAAAAAATAAAAATAAATGTCTCTTTAAAGCAGTTGTTTACCCGCTACAATTTTTTTTTTTTTTATATCTGAAAGGCAAAAGGCATAATGAGCTAGTATGCACCGCATACTAGCTCAGTATGAAATACTTACCTTGGAACGAGGCGTGCAGAACTTACCTGATCCACGCCGAGCAAGATGTCATCTTGCCTCAGCATGTCTTTCCGAGTATCGCCGCTCCAGCGATGTGATTGGCTGGAGCGGCGATGGCGTCACTTCACTCCAGAAAGGTTTATTATAGGCTTACCTGTAGGTAAAAGTGGTAGTAAAGAGTTTACTACCAGTTTAATGCCACGTACACACTATCACTTTTTGCGATGAAAAAAAACGAATCGTGTGTGGGCAAAATGTCGTTTTTTGTCTTCAAAAAAACTACCAAAAAAAATTTCCAACATGCTTGAATTTTTTGTGTCGTTTTTCAAAACGTTGTTTTTTGTGTCATAAAAAGTGATGGTGTGTGGGCAAAACGACGTTGAAAACAACGTTTTTAAACCCGCGCATGCTCAGAAGCAAGTTATGAGACGGACCTTCAATGGAAAAGAGTGCCGTCGAACGTGGTGTACGTCACCACGCTTTGCTAGAGCTTTGTAGAAAAACTATGGTGTGTACGCAACGTCGTTTTGGAAAATTAAGTTTGAAAAACGTTGTTTTTTTTCATGATTGAAAACGTCGTTTTTTTCATCGCAAAAAACCACCGTGTGTACGCAGCATTAGGGCTATGGGCAGAAGTGATGTTTTGACGTTGCTTCCGCCCCCCTAAAATGGTATGGAGACAGTTGGAGGCTATCTTTCCCTTCACTCATCTCCATACCTAACAGGACTCGGGACCCGATTGTCTCCGCCGCAACTGATGGCTTCGGTAAGTGGCGGAGGGGGGCCCTCTCCCACCACTGAAAAAAGTGATCTTGCGGTGAATTTGCCACAGAGACCACTTTTATCTGAAAGAGGACCGCCAACTAAAGAAGAGGATACCAGGGTTATGGCAGCTAGCTGCTGCCATAACAACAATATCCCACTTCAAAGTACCAACGTATAATGACAGTGATTGGTCTGTGAGTGGTTAACCAGTTCTCATTCATCCTGACTGGACTTCATATGACATGCTTGAGGATGCACCACTAATGCGCAACCCTGGGGGCGTGCAGCAGGGCGATCGGTGATGACCCCTGACACAGCCCATCCTTTATCAGGTAAATTGGCTATTTACCATGTGATCAGCTGTATCCAAACACAGCCGGACACAACAGTAAATACACAGCGGTTACTCACTGTTCCCGGCTTTCTTGTCCTCACACATCGATCGTGTGAGGAGGAGAACCAAGGATCTTGTGAGTAAACTGCTTCTGTGTTATCTACACACACATTACTGTGCACCACACGCCCCCAATCCCCCAAACAAAGAGAAAATGTCAGATCAGCCCTTCAGTGATCTGTCATACAGACCTTCAGTGATCTGTCATAAAAACCATCAGTGACCTGTCACACATCATATGTGGAGATTTCACACAGCCTATCAGTGGATCTTTCAGAACAACCCATTAGTGCCGCCATCATTTGATCTGTCACACAGCCCCATCAGTGGATCTGTCACACACCCCTGTCAGTGGATCTGTCAGCGCAGCTTATTAGTGCCACCATCAGTGAATCTGTCAGCGCAGCCCATCAGTGGATATGTCAGCATGGCCCATTAGTACCACCATCGCTACTGCCTATCAGCAGCGTTCTCATCACAGCTTTACATCAGCTGCCACGTTCAAAAGATATTTTACATCTGAGGTGTCATATACAATCCTTGTTATGTCAGATGATGAGAGCAGAGGGGAGCTCTCACCATCTGATTTTGATTCGGTAATACAAGCAAGTAGAGAGTAGTAGCCCTGCCTACCACCAGCAGCACCATACACCTTAACAACGCTAGACTCCAGGAAGAAAGGCCTAGTACCAGTACTGAAATAACACACTGGACCCAAAGAATCCAGGCCCAAGCCTACCTTCCTGATGCCCTGGAAAACACTTTATGGATGCCTATAGCTCAAGGGCAGCTACAATCCCCCCTTTCACCGCACAGTCAGGTGTGCAGCCCAACACTGAAAATTGGATTTCCCTCTAAATTTACTGCAGTACATTGGACCAAACAAATATTTTTGCAGAGCAATTTATTGCCACCAACCCCAATTCTCCCTATGCCCGTATGTTTTATTGGTGACGCCTCACAGTGGAGGAGTTGAAATAGTTTTTGTGCCTTTTTAATATGAAGCTTACAAAGAAAAGTGAAGTGCATGCCTACTGCTCCACCATCCCCATCCATCACATGGCAAGTTATTCTGCTGTCATGTCCAGGACACACTATGACATGATCATACGCTTCCTGTATTTTAATGACAATTCACTGTGCCCTCCCCAAGATCATCCAAACCATCATAAATTATATAAAATACGCCCACTAATAAATTCTTTTTCCAAGCGATTTGTAGAAATTTATGTCCCAGACCCAAACATTTGTTTTGAGGAATCCCTTGTCCACTTTACTGGCCGGGTGCAATTCTAACAATATATTCTCAGTAAGAGAGCTTAAACCTCAACAAACTATGTGAAAGAGCCATAGGATATGTGCATGCGTGTGTACAAAAGGCAAAGACTCCCAGCCCAACATACATCGGATCCAGTGGGAACATTCTATGTGACCTGCATACCCACTGTTAAAAAAAAGCTAACATAGCTACAGTACCTCAACAATTATTAAACTAGTCTGCTTCTTCTCTGCCACCTGTACTGTGAAAAAACCTTGGCCTGCGGTACCACCAGAAAAAAACAAAAAGGCTACAAAGGGGGAAATCAGCAAGTCTGAGGAACAAGGAATTGTTGGCAATGAAGTCGAGGGATAAGAGATGTCTATGTCCTATTCACTATCCACAATGACACCTCGGTGGAGATTCCCGGAAGACACCGTCTTGTTGTAAATCCTAAATGCGTCCATGATTATAATCTATTCATGGGGGGGGGTGGATTTAAATGACCAGAAAAAGTCCCTATACTGGTATAAAAAACGTTTGTTTACCTTTTTCATATGGCATGTATAATGCGTACATCATTTGTCAAAAGTCAAGAGAAAGACCCGTTGTCTGACCTTCCTCAAAATTATTGGAGAAATTGTCACTGCCCTGACCTTCCTCAAAATTATTGGAGAAATTGTCACTGCCCTGACCTTCCTCAAAATTATTGGAGAAATTGTCACTGCCCTGATCAACCAGCAAGGATCCCCCCCCCCCCTGGGAAGCATTCACTCTGAGTCGTCTTCATGAGCAACGTTTTCCTGGAAACATGTCACCCACAGAATCAGGAAGAAAGAAGATGCCAAAAAAAAAAAAATGTGTATGCAGCAAAGAAGGAGTTAGATGAGACACCAGTTATCATTTCCTCCAATGTCCCTCCCTACCTGGAATATGCATTGGATAATGATTTAGACTTACCACACATGCTATGTGTTAGAAATATCTTTTTAAATCTTATAAATTAATTCGTTGCACATTTTCCAAAAACGTGGGGAAAAAATGGCTTTCTCAAAAGACTCACAATGCCTCATAGAATATACCTTAGGGTGTTTTCTTTCTAAAATGGGGTAATTTTGTGGGTAATTCTATTGTCCTGGTTCTCAAGGGTCTTTAAAAGGTGATAGGTAGTGTGACAGGAAGTCAGGAAAATCTGTGGGTGTTGTCACAGACGGGAGATACATTTCTTCCTTGTTTACTATTAGGTGTCGGCTGCAGAAATAGCCAGAAAGGTTTTAGGGCGTTTTAAAAACTTCAGCTGTTCAGAATGAGGCAATTAAGGCCTCTATAAGTTATCCAAAGGATGACTGATTGCTGCATCCTGAGGCTTTTTGAGTTAAGGAGACCAGTCAGAAAGACTTATGAAGAGTTGAGGTGGTTGTTGATTTTTCTGTGTGATAAAAATCAAAAAGACTATTGTTTCTCTGCTGTATGACCAGCAGTGTCTACCCAGCCGTAGGCTGTGCCAGACTCCATAGATAGGTTGCTGTGTGGTGAAGGTAGACGCCCCAAGTGGCCAGGGTTTATTTTATGTTTTGTTTTGTTTATGCTGTTTGAATGCTTGCACTTGTTTCCAGCAATATAGAAGAATAAACCAAACTCTTTGTTTTCCACCCTCTTCGCTGCCTCTCTCTATAGTTCAGTGTGTAGTGAACCCATCCAGGGGGTCACACACGCCCGCTACCGAGCTAACCCCTTACAGTAGTCAGGAAATTAAACGTGTAATTTAGAACGCCCAGATGTGCTACTTGGATGTTGGGCCTCTGTATGTGGCCAGACTGTGAAAAAGTCTCACACATGGTATCACCATACTCAGGATGAGTAGAAAAATGTGTTTTAGGGTGTAATTGCAAGTATGCCTTTGCGGTGTGTTAGAAATAATTTGTTAATATGACAATTTTGTGTAAAAAAATAAAAATCGTAATTTTCCCAAGACTTGTGAGAAAGAATTACAGCTTCAAAAAACTCACCCTGGCCCTTACCAAATACATTGCATCTACTTTCCAAAAAGGGGTCCCTGGGGGGGTATTTGTACTGTCCTGATATGTCAGGGCCTTAAGAAATTAGATAGACAGTCAGTACATCAGGATTAATTTTGTGAAAATAGTGCAGCGCTGCGTATCTATAAATCTTATATAAACAAGTAATTAAACATTCCTTAAAAAAATTCTGAAAAAATAAATAAATAAACAGTTCATGTGTAGGTTTCCAAAGCTGTCACCGCTGTGCACACTACCACCTGCTAAAATGCCTGCTAACCTCAAGGATGAGTATAAAACTCATAGACAGATCACTCCTTGTGTCCACCACGATCAATCCACTTTACCAATGGTAGTAATTCCTCCAGTCTCCAGACTGCACCTCTATGTGGGTAATCAATGTATAAATTGTCTCCAAACACCACCTTCCTCCATTCGCTTTTTAATAATCAATTCCACTTATGCGGGGGTTAAGGACATGAAACAAAAAACACAAGAACTAAAAAGTTACACTTACAAGAAATAATAAAAACAGCATGTATCAAATCACCAGCTCATCACAGATAAAACTCTGCCCTTCTAAACGCGTGTCAGCCTCTCATTGGCCTTCATCAGTAGAATACATCAGGATTGATCAATTTTCAATGATACGTAGAATAGCTTGTTGACACTATAACTTTCACACACATTAAATAATATCCACTAATGTGGGTTATTTTTTTTACCAAGGGTATGTAGCAGTATACATTTTGCTGCAAGTTTATGAAGAAAAAATACTTAGTTGCAAAATTTTATTATAGAAACTAAATTATTTTTTTTTTTCAAAATGGCCCAGCGGTGATAAAATACTACCAAAAGAAAGCTCTATTTGTGTGAAACAAATATAAAAAATGTGTTTGGGTACAGTTTTGCATGACTTTTGAAGTGTGAGAGCATTGAAATCTGAAAATTGGTCCGGGCGCGAAAGGGGTAAATGTTCCCTGTACTGAAATGGTTAAAAAATACCAGCCAGCAACAATTAGGAAATATTTCCTGTGAAAACACAAAGGCAGCATGTCTGCTAGGGATATAGATGATACAGGGATATGGAAATGGGTATAGATCTACAGTGCCTGGAAAAGGTATTCATACCCCTAGAAGTTTTCCACATTTTCTCATGGTACAACCAAAAATGTAAATAGATTTTATTTGGATTTTATGTAATTGACCAACACAAAGTGGCATATAATTGTGAAGTGGAAGGAAAATTATAAATGGTTTGTCAATTGTTTTTACAAATAAATATCGGAAAAGTGTGCCGTGCATTTGTATTCATCCCCCATGACTGTGATACCCCTAACTAAAATCTAGTGGAACTAATTGCCTTCAGAAGTCACCTAATTAGTAAATAGAGTCCACCTGTGTCTCTGTATAAATACATCTGTTCTGTGAAGCCCTCAGAGGTTTGTTGGAGAACCTTAGTGAACTGAACAAACAGCATCATGAAGGCCAAGGAACACACCTTCACTTGAAGTAGTGCAGGAACTACTTTTGCAAATTGGTGTAGCACCGCAAAATCAGTCTTGCACGGATTGGAACAGTGTCATTGCCTCCAATAGGCTGTGACTTATCATGCGATTTGATCTCTCAAATCGTATGACAAATTGCTCCAATGTGAACCTAGGCTTAGTGATTTTTTTGCAAAATAAAGCATAGAGACAGGAATGGAGGAGGAAGTTTACCTTGAATAAACCACTCCCGGACTGCCCACTGTATATATACTGTACATCATTACTTTGACATTTTATACCATTGTTATGGCAGCAGCTAGCTGGCAAAACCCTGGATTTTGATGTCCGATAAAAGTAGTCCTGGCAGTAGATTCGCCACAGGATCACTTTTATAGGCAGTGGGAGAGGTGCCCCCTCTCACTGTTTCCTGGTTATTGGAGGAGTCGGTAAAGGGGGAAACGATCCGATCCCCGGGAGCGATGGGCAGGAAATCAAGTGAGGGCAGGATGCCCCCCACTTGACTCTATGCCCATGGAAGACTTTTTTTTAATTTTACCCCAAATCTCAAAATAAAGAGGACCTGTCATGCTTATTTCTATTACAAGGGATGTTTACATTCCTTGTAATAAGAATAAGAGCGATCTTTTTTTTAAAGGAACAGTGTGAAAATAAAAAGTTAAATTAATAAGAAAAAATAAATAAAAATAAAGTGCCACATGTGAGGTATTGCCACGATCATTAGAGCAAAGAAATAATTCTAGCACTAGTTTTCCTATGTAATTCTAAATAGGTAACCTGTAGTGTCGCCTATGGAGATTTTGAGGTACTGTAGTTTGTCGCCATTTCACAAGCATGCGTAATTTTGAAGCATGAAATGTTAGGTATTTATTTACTTGGCGTAACATCATATTTAACATTATACAAAAAAAATTGGGTTAACTTTACTGTTTTTTTTTATTCATGAAAGTGTATTTTCCCCAAGAAATTGTGCTTGAAACACTGCTGCGCAAATACAGCGTGACATAAAATATTGCAATGACCGCTGTTTTACTCTTTGGGGTCTCTGGTAAAAAAATAATAATATATACAGTATATATATATATATATATATATATATATATATATATATATATACGTAATGTTTGGGGGTTATAACTAATTTTCTAACAAAAAATACTCAGTTAAAATTGTAAACAAGTGTCAGAAAAAGGCCTGGTCCTTAAGAGGTTAAAAAATAATTAAATTGCGCGGTTGGTTAGTATTGCTCAGAAATTGTGCATTTCCACTTTAAAGTGGACCTATCAGTAGCATTATAAGTGTTCACAAATTATTATTTAATCTTTAAACTCAAGGAAATATTGTTATAATTAACATACATTTTTAAAAAACACATTAACCACTTGCCTACTGTGCACCTACACCCCCTTCCTGCCCAGACAAAATTTTAGCTTCCGGCACTGCGTCGCTTTAACTGACAATTGCGCGGTCGCAATAACCGTATAGTGACTGGTTTGCGCAAAAGTTATATTGCCTACAAAATACGGGACATAATTATGATTTTTTTTTTATAATTTTTTTTACTAGGAATGGCGGTGATCTGCGATTTTTTTTCAGGACTGGGACATTATAGCGGACACATCGGACACTTTTGACACCTTTTTGGGACCATTTACATTTATACAGTGAACAATGCTATAAATATGCATTGATAACTGTATAAATGTAACTGGCAGGGAAGGGGTTAACCACTAGGGGGCGGGGAAGGGGTTAAATGTATGTCCTAGTTTGTGTTCTAACTGTGGGGGGAGGGGGGGTGACTGGGGAGGTGACCGATTGTGTCCCTATGTACAAGGGACACAATCGGTCTCCTCCCTCCCTGACAGGGACGTGGAGCTCTGTGTTTATACACAGAGCTCCACGTCCCAGCTCAGTTACTCGGCAATCGCGTGTGCCTGGCGGCCATTGCGGCCGCCGGGCACACGCATGGGGTTGTCAGTGATGCGACGGGTGCGCGCCCCTAGCAGCTTTCTATGACTGCACGTCATATGACGTGCAGTCAGGACAATGGAGTTACCCGCCCGCCGTCATATGACGGTGGGCGGGTAACAAGTGGTTAAAGAAGTAATGATGTATTTGTATCAGACCATGCAGATCCTAATTCACTGTATTGTAAAATATATGAGTGCTACATATTTGCCTTTTTTCCTCCAATTAAATTTATTAAAACCACTTGCAACTAAGTTAATTACCGTATGTATCGGCGTATAACAAGCACTTTTTCCTCCAGAAAATAGGGGGAAAATCACAGGTGCGTGTTATACACTGATAGTGCACCTCGGACTCGGAGGGGAATGAGTGCTTCCGGAATTCACCGAGCCACCATCTTCCGTTTACTCGGCTCTGACGTCACACACACAGTCCTGCCTCCACCACCGGCATTGGACCAATGTTCTGTCAATCACAGGAGCTGGTCCAATGCTGATGGTGGAGGCAGGACTGTGTATGTGACTGCAGACGCCGAGTGAACAGGAGATGACGGCTGTATGAGGAGATGGTGAATCTGAAAATGGGCATCAGGCTGCAGAGGGACACACAGTCTGATGGCAAAGGCGGGACTGTGTATGTGACTGTCGACTCTGAGTGAACAGGAAATAACGGCTGTACGAGATGATGGCTGTATGAGGAGATGGTGAGTCTGCAAATGGGCATCAGGCTGCAGAGGGACACACAAGCTGCAGAGGGACACACAGGCTGCAGAGGGACACACAGGCTGCAGAGGGACACACAGGCTGCAGAGGGACACACAGGCTGCAGATGGACACTGACCATTATTTTGCTTCAAAGTGGTTTATTTTTTTAAAGGTTTTTTCCCTGAAACTTTTCTCTTAAATTGGGACGGGTGTTATACGCCGATAAATACGGTAGTTCTCTTGTCTAGTGTATTAGAATATAGTAACATTTAACCAATGCTAACAATTACTTCACTCTTATTGTTTTGTCCAATATTTATTTGTTGTGAAAGACGAAATGAGATTTCAGTAATTACTCAAAATGTTTGTGTGGTAAAAGTATCTCTTTTCAGAGTAAAATGATTATTGCTGTGAGACAATACAGAGATTATATAACAGTTTTATGAGCTGAGAAACAGCAAAACACATCTTAATTTAGACTCTCCAGAGATACACAATTTTGGAATAAAGTATACAATTAATAAAACCCATACCTGTGCTAGATTAAAGCAAATAAAATTTGCTACTATCGGCACATAGAGAAGATAAGGACTGAAGAAAATAGTAGTTAAAGTGGAGTTCCAACCGCAATTAGCATTTTTTAAATGTATGTCCTTTCATCCTGCGTTTTTATAATATAAATCCGGTCACTTACTATTTTACAATCCACCGCCGCTCCGCATAGTTATTCAAAGAGGATAGTTTATAAAACTATGTCTACACTGTTGTCATTTTGCTTGTGGGCATTGTGAAGCCTTCAAGCACTTACTTTCTGGAAGTCTTGGATGGGGAGTGATGATTTAACAGCGGACTCCATCCTGGGAAATTAAGACACACATTTCCCAGGAGCATTAGAGGGAGATGATGTCAGAATCCTAGGTGATTTCAAAGGCAGATTTTGTGGGACGGCATAGCAACAGTCATTTCCAGATTAGTAAAAATAATATATATATTTTTCCTTTTTTAGGTCTAATGAGCACAGTAATGAAAAAACATTTTTGGGATGGAAACTCCTTTTTAATGGTAATAAGATAGATCATTTGAGCCCATAGTGCCAGATTTAGGTAGATGGGCGAATCTTTAAGTTGGAGTAACGTTTCTCATTTACGTTACTCCGGTGAAACTTTAGGAGCAAGTACTGTTATTCACATAGCACTTGCTCCTAAAGTTGCGGCGGCGTAGCGAAAATGAGCCGGCGGAATTCAAATTGGGCGGGTAGGGGGCGTGTATTATTATAACTAGGCGCGATCCCGCGGCGAACGTACTGCGCATGCGTCGACTGTCAGTGCGCATGCTCCAAATTCTTTCAGGGAACGTCAATGGCGTCAATCCCCATTCACGGACGTTTTATGCAAACGACTCAAATTTTTTTTTTTTGACGCGATGACGACGGCCATACTTAACATAGGATACTCCACTAGGGGGCTGCTTTATCTTTACGCCGCGTATCTCTTACGGAAACGTCGGAAAGTCAGGCCCGAATACGATCGTGAATTGCCGATTCTCGCTGATTAACATATTCTCGGCGTTAATCAGCGGGAACGCCCCCGGCGCCTTTTTTAAAATTGCAGTTCCGATACGACGGCAAAATACAATTACGCCGCTCGTATAGTAACTCCAACCCGGCGTTTCTTGTTTTCTGACTACAGAAAACAGAAACGCCGGCTCAATGTGACAGTTAGGCTGGAGTATCACTGATACTCCAGCCTAACTCTACCTGAATCTGGCCCTAACAACTTAACTGTGTGGGCAAGGCCAAAGGAAAATATAGTTGGGGCAAATTGCAAAGTTACATTTGCTCCAGTAGCTTTACATGTATTTGCTGCAACCATTGAAGGGTCAGATATGTCTAATGTTTTGATGAAAAATCCTTTACTACTGTAGCTGTTTACAAATTTTACAAATTCTGAAAGGAGATTGTAAAAATGAGCACATCAACATGAAAAAAACATGTTTGGTTATTCTTAGTTAGCTATTCAAAACCTTTGGATCTTAAAATGGATTGAAAGTCTTTATACTGTAACTATTCTTAGTGTGACCACGAGAAAGGCAATTGTGTGCTGCATGCATTTCATACCTACTTCTTCAAGAGTGCCATACTAATTAACAATATTTCTAAAGAGCTTTTTCATTCCTTTTGTTCTGCTTCACTTGTTATATTTATTCCCCAAGCACTTACTCCATAGAATCTATATTGTCCTTATCCTTCATTGATTAATCAAACCAGCATAAAACATCTTTATAAAGAATTTTAATAAATGACTTTATCTTACATGCTGTATCTTTCATATAAATGAGCAAATACTCATGGAGAGGTAAAGGGGCATTAAGTGATACTTATTTTTTTCTTTACCTTAAAAAATGTATATAATTGGAACAAAACTGTACATTATAGTAAGGAAGAGAAACTACTAGATGTATTAACAATCAAGATCTTTTCTATCCCTCAGCTTCCCCTTTAATCTTACAAAGATTCAAACTGGCTAAGGTTTCTTTCTCTTATATGCCATCTATTGAAAAAAAAAAAAATGTAAACACGCTTAAAACACTTTTAAATGAAGTCAGCTTAATTCATGTATTAATTTCAGCTGTGGATATATGTATTATAGGAAGATATTGCTTTTCTTGCTCCATCAGTCTTACCCATAATTTATATGACAAAATATATGTTGGTGTCAAAAAGGTGAAGCTGAATTGGCGATGCCCCAGGTCATTTGAAACTATTCCTAGCTAAAGTTCAAATTTGTATAGTTTCTAATAATTGTTTTCAATTAAAAGGTGAAAGACACCCATAAAATAACTGAACAAAATGGGTACTTATGCAATCTCTTTGGCTCATTTTAGGAATGTGTTCAATGTAACCATGAGAAATCTCTAAATATTATCAGAAAAAGCTATCTCTACCTATCATTGTTTCTTGGTGGGAGAATGATGGGTGACTAGTATTTCTATAAAAATTCACTTTTTTTTTGTTTGGGTCTCTGCTGCATGTATCTTTGTAACAAGTTTAGCTCCTTTTTATTTTAAATGAGACTCATGCATGTTTACAATATTTTGTCTAAGCTAAAACAAAATTCTGTTGACTATTCAGTTTCCTTTTTCTTTTTATTGGAGAACATTTTTAATATAAATCGTCATTATAGGCAACATTTCCACTTTGTTACAAATATAATGAAGACCATTATTTAAAAAAAAAATAGACTTGGAAAACAAAAATTAGAAAAGAACACTGGAACCATTTGTCATTAACTTGATTTTTTTTTTATAAAATGCATATTCTTGAAAAATGTAGATGTGAAAGTATCTTTATCTCAGTAATTTAGGTCTGTATTAACAGCGGGGCTTTTTTTGAGCTTTTTTCCAAGTTGCACTTTCAAAAAAGTGTTAAAACAAACATTATTCATATGAATGGATCACATACAATATGCACACATTTTACCCTTTATGTAATGTGGTAAAGCTTTGCTGGAGTGCTGGATGGAATGCTGACACAGCAAAAGTATAACCCAAGTATATTTGTTATAATGAACACTCCTTGTTATAACTATTGCTTCAGTGTTATTTAGGAAGCAATCATACAAACAGGTCTCATAAAATAAAGCCTTTTTTTTGTGCTTCTTTAAATAGTTAATGAACCTAATTAAAACCTGGAAAGGTAATGCAAAGATTTGAATCTTCATAAGAGGATGTCTGCAGCCATACAATTGAGAATTGCGCCCATGTTCTTCATTCAGGCTTCACTTATTCTCTCCGTCATTATAAAACCATTATTGTAAAAAATATAAAATTAGCTTCAGACTTGATCACATTTTTAAGTGATATAAATAATAATAATACACTTATTTTTATATAGTGTTTTTAAACTTACTTTCTCAAAGTGTTTTACACAAAAAAGCAAAACAAGGAAAGGAACAAGAGTAATAGATGAAGGTTTGTATAAATCTGGCCATACATTAAGGCCGCGTACACACGGGGAGACATGTCCGCTGAAACATGTCCGACGAACCGTTTCCAGTGGACATGTATCCTCGGATTTTGGTCTGATGGCGTGTACACACCATCGGACCAAAATCCCCTCGGACTGAGGACGCGGTGATGTGGCGGTGACGTTGACGCCGCCACGTCACCACTCCAGGAAGTAAAATACTTCCACGCATGCGTTGAATCTATTCGACGCATGCGGGAGATTTATGTCCGCTGGTTAGGCGTACTAACCAGCGGACATGTTCGACGGACAGGTTTCCAGCCGACAAATTTCAAAGCATGCTTTGAAATTTGTCCGCTGGAAAAACCTGTCTGCTAGCCCGTACACACGATCGGATATGTCCGCTGAAACTGGTCGGCCGACCAGTTTCAGAGGACATGTTCGATCGTGTGTACGTGGCCTTAGAATTTCAGATGGTTCCTGAGGAAGCTTCCAAAATGAACTTAGTTGTTGGTCGACTCCCACCCAACTTCTCTTAAAAAAATTTAAGCATCTGGTTGAAAAATCAGATGTCTCTGCTGTTTGAATATTTTGACAGCTGGCAGTGCTGGATAATAGGAAGAGAGTCTGTCCACCATAGAGTGTAACTGGTTTTAAGAGCTAGACAATAGAATAGTATCGCCACTAAATGCAACACATTCAGGTTAACAGGGCCTGCCACAACCCCCCTGCAACTGTGTGTGATGTATACATTGATATGATGTGGCCTTTTGAGTATTAAAACAGGCAGTGAGGAGGCAGGATATTGCTTCCCAGCTACTTTTCAACCACATTCCTAAATGCAGTCCCCTGCAGCAAGGGCTACCACATGTCTGAATGAGCCATTAAGCTAGCTAACATCAATACTCAACCCCAGACTATTTATTTGAGCTTAAACCCAAGTGTATTGCTATTAACAGACATAGTTAAAGGATTGATTTCAGTATTGTGACAGTTAAGTGGAAGGGAATTCTGAATCATTCATGTTTTTATGTCACAGATACAGGTGGATAGGAGAGAAACAGCCACATTAGAATATGGTTTAGCATGGATGTGTTTCTGATTATCATATGATCTAACAGCTGACCAACTGGAAATGTGTACATTATAAAAAGTCAGAGATAGAACCCTAAAGGAATACCATACTTGCCTGTACCAGTTCAGACTGGAATCCACCAAGCATGATAAAGTGATAGTAACACATAAATAAATTCCAATACATTTCTGAATCTCCAAAAGTGGTTTTACATTGTATAAGAATGTAAATGCTGGAAGACACCAGACGAAAATTAGCCTGTATTGGCCGGTTCAACAGAAACCGGCAGACATTTGGCCAGTGTGTACAGCAGCCTGTCCGACAATCATGTCCTTTGTTACCAGTGGGGGTGGAAAAAAATGACATAGCTCAAGGCATCCCAGCCAGAAAATCCTTCAGACGGATACACACTACAGTTTGTTTCGTGCAACCCGCTCTCAGCTCCGGTCGGTTAGTTCAGCAATCTACCTCGCTGAGCTGTTGCGTTGTGACAGGGGGACAGCCCCTTGGCTGAGAGCACTGATTGGAAGTCGGTCTGATGCTGGTTTTCCAGCATGCACGTCGGAAAGCCCAACATACACAACGGCTGAATGTGGGAATTTTTTTTTAAACTAGGATAGGTTGTCTCCTGTCATTGGCCCATATGTACCCGGCTTTAGCTAAACTAGAATACAAAAAATAGTGCTGATTTACTAAAGACAAACAGACTGTTCAGGGGTAAGGGGTAAATGTAAGGTACCTGTAATAGGTAGTGTCCGAAGTGGAACTTGTGTGCTGAGGATTCAGGCAAAAACATATTCAGGCAGATTAGGTTGGTAACAGGTCAGGCAAAACGGTACACAATCGAAATCCAGAGAGTGGTCAGGCAGGCAAAGGTCATACACGAGCTGGTGGTGAAGTACAATCAGCAGGCTAGAGAGTAGTCAGGGATTCAGGCAGATGTTCAACACGATAATCAAGATCACAAACAGTCAGAACACCCAGGGTGCTAATCCACACAAACAGGCACTGAGAGATAGCATCACTTCCTATTTATGGGCTGCATTGTTTGAAAATTGTCCACAGTTGGTAGCAGATGGGGCTAGTGAGTCCAAGGTAGTGCTTAATACTGTGAGGACATGTCCAAAAGTCCAGATCTCCACCGTAGTACAACAGGTATGGCTGCAGCTTTGGGAATAGGAAGATCCCGGTTCAAACACACCCAGGTACATGACAGTAAAGTAGAGGTGAAGCTCAGCTGACTCTAATAATCCAATCAAAAAATGCTGTTTTTTTTGCATATAATTGGGTAACTTTTGAAAGTGAAATTTCACCACACTCACTATGGTTTGGGGAAAAATCTAACAGCCGATTTGTGACTTTTGTGTAAATTTTGAAGTCCCCAAATATAACAATTCTCTTGAAACTGAGGCCTAAAAATAAAAGTAGATCAGCAAATCCACCTAAGAATGCTTCACAAGGCTTTGGAGGTCACTAAACAGTAGCAATAATAGAAGCGTTAACAAACAGATTGTGAAAACAAGACCTAGTTTCAGGTAAGCAGAGAGAGTGCAACTTTTCCCCAGAAATAAAGTCCAATATTAGTAGTGCTTTTTTTTTTTAAAGGAGTGAGTGTTGAGGAGCACTGTCTATCCTGACATGAAAGTTCCGGTGGAAGTTTAGTAGAGCCCAGACAAGGCAGCAAAATTAGACTGTTGAGATCAGCGTTGATCCGGGATGGTCTTGAGCCCTCACGCCAATATTCAGATTTTGCAGACAGTTGAAGAGAGGAAACAGTATCTTGTGTTACAATGTATTTAATACATCAGGCATAGAATCCCATTATTCCAACAATCCTGTGTCTTTAACCAAAAAATACTACTGTTTTAGTTACAGGTGCTGTGCAGTGTACCTTAGTGGCATCACAGAGGGATCCATGGTAAAGCAAAATGAAAAGTTAGAAACGTAAACTTAAGAAATGAAAATGAGGGAATTAAAGTTGAAATTAGTGTGAGGTGTGGCAGCTAAATGCACCAGCATTTCCTCGTGACAGGAAGATGGTCCAGACACAAAACATGTAAAAGAGAGGCTTGATACAAAGTAAACCAGTCCCTAATTAAACAAGGAGTAAAGAGTCTGTTACAACCATAAATGCACTGTTCAGCAGATGTACACTGCCAGAATCAACTCTCAAATACTTCCAATGAACATGTGTTCTATAGACAGTAAAGTTCTAAATACATCAAACTGTATATTGCAGTAGATGTAGAACCCTTTGATTGCGGAGTTGTGATAACCGAGCTCTGCTGAATTCTTGGAACTTAAAGCAGTGATGTAATAAATTGACAGTGGCAGTCATCCAGTATTTGTACATGTAGAAAGCTATCTCAACGTGGTCACATATTTTGAACTAACACACTTTTCTTTTACAGGTTTCACTTGGCCTTCTGCATGCACAAGCCACCCATATCTTGTGGCCACCTAAACGATGGCAAAGATTGAATCCATTTCTACCCGAAGAACGCAAACCAATCCACACTGACAATGATTAAATTCTGCTAAATGATCCTGAGTGCAAATTATATATTTAATACTCAACAATTATGTAATTGTTTCCTTTAACACTGTCAATGTTGTAGCATATCAAAGTTCAAAAACAACTCATTTTGTTAATTTTGAATTATTTTTGTTATTTTTCATACTGATTTTTTCACTTTAGTATCCTATATTAAATGTAGAAAATCCTAATCATATGAATTTTCCTCCTGTGACTATTAATTTGAACAGTTTACAAATGCAGTATTAATGCAAAAGTGTATTTTTCATATGACATAACAATAATGTTGATATACACACACATCTTAAACCATGCCTACAGTTCTTCCAACACTGTACATTCAGGTTGATTAAACATGTAAACTAATGTTTCGATTATAGCAATGATATGTTTGAAAACTAATTTAAATGTGGCCAATAAACAATATGGATCAACATTCTCTTCTGGTACTAGGTATTCGCATTCTGCACAGGGGTAAATCTGAGTAACTGATATATATGTATAAAACAGATAAATGGAAAAAGTAAACATCATTCGACTGATTTAAAATTATATAGTTGCAGCGCTAAATACATTTTAACATTTAAAAATATATACCATTAATCAGTGATTAATCAAGCCTTCAAAGAAAAAGAAAATATTATATAGAACTAAATTCGCATGTGAAAAAATTATACACAAATAAGAGACCAATTAGTCCAAATATCAATGTGTATAATAAGTCCTCCAATTCCTGAACATATGGTGCATAAATTCCTCCTTAACTTCATTCAAGATGAAAATGTCAAAATCCACTGTGAAAATCCACTGTGCCAAAACCGCCACCAACACTCTGCATTCTCTGCAGAACATGTGGCTGCCAAAAATTATAAGCAGCAACATCGATCTTTGTAATCACCCAGTAACGGCTCTCTCATGGAAGCAGTCGCTTTAGGGCCCTTTAACATGGATGTGTCCCTGTGCGGGCTCCGCTTTGTTCAGCCGGGATCGCTCTGTAAGATGACAAGTCTGTCTGTGCACACTGTGCAGGGACCGACCTGTCAGAGTGCAGCTCTCCCCTATGGGGGATCGGATGAAGACGGACCGTAGAGTCTGCCTTCATCTGATCTGATCCGCCAGATGAATGGAAAATATGTTTCCTACCGTCACACTTTATCGGATTAGAGTGGGTTGGATGTCAGCGGACATGTCACCGCTGACATCTGTGGCTCCATAGAGGTGCACGAAGCGTCCGTTCAGGTCCACCTGTCAGTGTTTTTTAGGTGGACCTGAACGAATCTTCGTGGTCCAGGATGAATAAATATAAAGTGTATTTGCCCACATAAAAATGGCTGCCGTTTTACCAACTCTATAAAATTCAATTTAACCGGTTCCCGATCCACTCACATGTATTTACAGGGGCAGAATGGCTCCCCTGCACAAAACCACATATGGGTACAGGGTTTCTTTAAGAGCCACGGGGGACCCGATGCACGTTGTTGGCATTCGCAATCACTGCACAAGCAACAGTACAGGGATTTGTGTGTGTAAACACATCCCCGTGCTGTCAGAGGAGAGGAGACATATTGTTTGTTCCTAGTAAGTAGGAACAGCGATATGTCTCCTCTCCTAACCAGTCCTCTCCCCATACAGTTAGAACACACATTTAACCCCTTGATCTCCCCCTAGTGTTAACCCCTCCCTTGCAGTGTCATTTACACAGTAATCAGTGCATTTTTGTTAGCACCGATTGCTGTATAAATGTCAATGGTCCTAAAAATGTGTCAAAATTGTCAGATCTGTCCGTCACATTGTCACATTACCACTAAAAATTGCTGATCACCGCCGTTACTAGTAAAAAAATAAATGCCATAAATCTTTTACATAGTTTGTAGACGCTATAACTTTTGAGCAAACCAATCAATACACGCGTATTGCAGTTTTTTTAACAGAAATATATAGAAGAACATATATTGGCTAAAACTGGTGAAGAAATAGATTTTTTATTTTATTTTTGGGAACATTTTTTATAGCAAAAAGTTAAAAATATTGTTGTTTTTTCAAAATTCCCGCTCTTTTTTTGTGTATAGCACAAAAAATAAAAAACGCAGAGGTGACCAAATAGCACCAAAAGAGATCTCTATTTGTGGGGGAAAAGGGATGCATATTTTGTTTGGGTACAGCATTGCATGACTGGGCAATTACCAGTTAAAGCGACGCAGTGCCAAATTGTAAAAAGTGCTCTGATCAGGAAGGAGGTAAAACCTTCCGGGGCTGAAGTGAATAATTGAGATGTGTATAAATATTGGAATTGTTGCAATTAGCACTCTTTGACCCAGCTCTGTTTGGTGAGCATCTATATCATACAGCCATGATGGTGGTTTGTGCACACTGGATTTTCACAATGTAATTCACGCATCTTAAATTAAGTTAAGGAGGAATCTATGCACCATATGATCAGGAATTGGTGGACCTATTATACACATTGATACAATATATGTACTCTCTTATTTGAGTATAATTTTTTCACATTTGCATTTCTTCTTGTGAATCTAGTTCTATGTAATATGTTTTTAGTTTTCAATGTATTCTTTTTACTGATTAATGGTATATATATTTAGATATCAACATTTGGGGACTTTGGTATAATAATCTCTGGTGCTAGCTTCTTCTTTTGACCACTAAACACTGACTCAGCATTTTATATTATTTAACCAATGGCTGTAGTAAGGTGTACTACAAGACCTATCATCTGAAATTAGGAGCCAATTAATAAACCCAAAAGGCAGGTTATAAAATGTGTGTTACATTATGGGATAATAGCCAGAAAAAAAACAGGACTACAGTCTGAAAACTGGACAAAGTTATGAAAATACAGTAAATCCTATTAAAAGAAGGTTAGTAAGCAATTTAGGCTTTGATATTCTAAAAACTGGGCCAAAAACAAAAATGTTGTCTATAATTTGCCCTGTGTTATATACTGTAGTGCCTTGAAATAAGTATTTATATCCCTTAAAGTTTTCCACATTTTGTCATGTTCCAACCAAAAACGTAAATGTGTTTTATTGGGATTTTATGTGATAGACCAACATAAAGTGGCGCATAATTGTGAAGTGGAAGGGAAATGATAAATGGTTTTCAATTTTTTTTTACAAATAAAAATCTGAAAGTGTGGTGTGCATTTGTATTCAGCCCCCTTTCCTCTGACACCCCTAACTATTTTTTTTTTTTTGAGAAAAGGTCCATAGGGACAACAATACAACAAGAACAACAAATACAACAAATGCGGCGCCTTAAAGAGAGATATTGTAAACCACTATTGAGTGGAAAAATATCCCATAACCTAAAATGAATGTGGCAATCAAAAGGGTAATAAGTGCAATAGGTGCAAATTAAGGTGATATAACAGCAACTAGGTCTTCATGCAGATCATGAACATGGGAAATAAATTCCTTGTAAATTCATGCACTAACAAATAAGCCCAGAATTGCTTCCGTAATTAAAATAATTATATAGTGCCTTAATTGATCCAATAAGGACATGTGAACAGTGAATCTTTACTTCACAGTCAGGGATGGAAGGACAAACATCCACAGTGTACTCCTGTACACTCAAGAAGATGGAATATTCTTACCAGATCCGGTGGACACACTGACCAGTGGTATCATGTCAATAGGGCAGGTAATGGATCCTCAGCCTGGTTAGGTTCATGGAAGAAACATCCAACGGCACCGAAGGAAATCCAAGGATCATATTCGTGTATCCAAACATCCAAGGTAGCAAGCAGATTCCTCATAGAATTGGGATCACATGGAGGCACTTGACAGGCGCAGCATCACAGCTTGCAAACCCAGCAAAGAATGCTTGTTGTCTATCACGTAACATGCTTGTTGTCTATCACGTTACATTCCAAAGTGGTACAGGGAGTGATACCCCAACAGATGCATAGCCAATAGTGATGACCAAAGTGATATCTTATGACTGTTCTGGATATCACCCATTCCCAATGCAGCTGATCCGTAATGTGGTTCTGAATTCCGCAGTGCAAAACATGTGTACCCTGTTGCTCCCGGAACCCAATCTCTTTCCATTTTCCAACTGTTCTAAGGTAGCAAAGATCTAGAAAAAATTTGTAGCCTAGAGGGCAATAACTAAAGAACCCTAACTAAATTTTAGTGGAACCAATTGCCTTCAGAAGCCGCCTAATTAGTAAATAGAGTTCACCTGTGTGTAATTTTATCTCAGTATAAATACAGCTGTTCTGGTAAACCATCAGAGGTTTGTTAGAGAACCTTAGTGAACAAACAGCGTCATGAAGGCCAGGGAGCACACCAGACAGGTCAGGGATAAAGTTGTGGAGAAGTTTAAAACAGGGTAGGTTATACAACAATATTGAAATGAAAATAAATAGAGGGCGCTAGTGGGTGAGATGTGTATAGACTAGGTAGGTCACCTGTCTATGATGAAAATTAGGATATGATACAATAAATATGTGCCTCATGTGCAACATCAATTTACTATAGTGATGGATATAGATACAACATAAATGAGAAAATATATATAAATTGAAAACATATATACTATAATAAATAGCAAGTGATACAGATTGGGAATAAATGACAGTCCATAGATGCAATGGTGAACAATAAATACAGTGCTAAAGTACACTAAAAGATCACTAGTGCCAAAGATTGCTCACTCTTGGTGAGATCAATAGTGCAAATAGAAATAAAGTGCAAGATAGGTTAGTCTATATAATGTAATGTCCCATGGAAGCCACAACCATATATCAATGGGAAATTGTTGAACGCTGGATCATGGATGTGTCTGAAATCCTCCACCATTAGGACTCCACCCAAAGTGCTGGGGAGATACTAAGCGCTTACCACAAGGAGAGACCTCTTAATTAAAAGTAGGTCAGGAATGCAGGACAGGATGAGTGCCTGTTTCACTGGGGGGCGTGACTGGATCTCGATGGAACCGTAGTTATGAACGTGGAATTCACAAAGTGATGGAAGCAAACAGGAAAAATTTATAGTGCATTACCTTGATTTTAAAACATTAAAAATCACACGTACAGCCAAGTGGCCTCTTACTATGGCTTGTGCCTGCTTGGCACTGGGACTGTAGCATAACGGATGCTCTCCGGAAGAAGGATCTCGTTGAGTACACTTGGTGCGGCTGGATGCCAAAGGTTTGAGAGGCGCTGGTTGGTCTGGAGCGGGGGAGAGAGCCAGATGTCCCCGCCGACATATGTTTCGTACTTAGTACGTCATCAGTACCCCACTGCACAACCGAGGAGCAGCATATTCACTTTTTTATTTCTTGTATTCTAAGCTCTAGGTAGTTTTAAGAATACTCCTGTTGGCGTGGAATTCACTCTAATATACAACAATATTCCAAGCTTTGAACATCTCACAAAGCTTTTCCATCCAAAAATGGAAAGAGTACTAAAGAAACATACCGGGCAAGGAGAGCATTAATCATAGAAGCAGCTAAGAGGCCCATTGTAACTCTGAAGGAGCTGCAGAGATCCACAACTCAGGTGGGAGAATATGTCCACAGGACAATTATTAGTTTGTGCACTCCACAAATCTGGCCTTTATGGAAGAGTGGCAAGAAGAAAGCCATTGTTGAAATAAAGCCATAAGAAGTCCCGTTTACAGTTTGCGAGAAGCCATGTGGGGGACACAGCAAACATGTTGAAGAAGTTCCTCTGGTCAGATGAGACCAAAATTTTACTTCTTGACCTAAAAGCAAAATGCTATGTGTGGCAGAATACTAACACTGCACATCACCCTGAACACACTATCCCCAATGTGAAACATGGTGGTGGCAGCATCATGTTGTGGGCATACTTTTCTTCAGCAGGTACAGGGAAGCTGGTCAGAGTTGATGGGAAGATGGATAAAGCCAAATACAGGACAATCTTAAAATAAAACTTGTTAGAGTCTGCAAAAGACTTGAGACTGGGGCGGAGGTTCACCGTCCAGCAGGAAAACAACCCTAAACATTCAGCCAGAGCTACAATGGAATGATTTAGATCAAAGAACATTCATGTGTTTGAATGGCCCAGTTTAAAGTCCATACCTAAATCCCATTGAAAATCTGTGGCAAGCCTTTTTGAAAATGTGAAAATAAAATTGCTGTTCACAGACACTCTCCATCCAATCTGACAGAGCTTGAGCTATTTTGCAAATTAGAATAGGCAAAATGTCACTCTGTAGATGTGCAAAGCTCTTAGAGACATACCCAAATAGACTTGCAGCTCTAATTGCAGCGAAAGGTGGCTCTACAAAGTATTAATTCAGGAGAGCTGAATACAAATGCACACCACACTTTTCAGATATATATATATATATATATATATTTTTTATATTGAAAACCATTTATCATTTTCCTTCCACTTCACAATTATGTGCCACTTTGGGTTGTTCTATAACATTAAATCTCAATTAAAAAAAAACATTTTCATTTTTAGTTTGTAACATCACAAACTGTTGAAAATGTCAAGGGGTATGAATACTTTTTCAAAGCACTGTAGCTTTTAAAAAAAAAAAAAAAAGAAATAGGAATAGATTGACACACCAGTTAAAATATTATTCTTAAGTGCATTCAAAAGCTGAATGTTTTTTTAGTTTGTTTTGTTGTTTTGGGTGGAGTAAGGATTTTACCCCTGAGGCCTCGTACACGCGATCGGTCAAAACCGATGAAAACGGACTGAGGTTCGGTTTCATCGTTTCAAACCGATCATGTGTAGGCCCCATCGGTCAGTTATCCTTCGGTCAAAAAAAGAGAACTTGCTTTAAAATTTAACCAATGGCTGCCTAACCGATAGGTCAAAACCAATCGTTAGTATGCAAAAGCATCGGTTAAAAAGCCGCGCATGCTCAGAATCAAGTCAACGCATGCTTCCAAGCATGGAAAAAAATATCTGAAAAGTGTGGTGTGCATTTGTATTCAGTTCTCCTGAATTAATACTTTGTAGAGCCACCTTTCGCTGCAATTAGAGCAGCAAGTCTATTTAGGTATGTCTCTAAGGCCTCGTACACACGAGGGGATATGTCCGCTGAAAACGGTCCGATGGACCGTTTCAGCAGACATCTCCGATCGTGTGTATGGGCTAGCGGACAGATTTAACCACCCGACAGATTTCAAAGCATGCTTTGAAATCTATCCGGTGGGAATCTGTCCGCCCGACATGTCTGCTGGTTAGTACACTTACCAGCAGACATGTCGTCCCGCACCGCCGCCGCGCCGCCGCCGAATGGATTCGGCGTATGCGCGGAAGTGTTTTACTTCCTGGTGCGGTGACGTGGCGGTGACGTGGCGGCGTCAACGTCACCGCCGCGTCACCGACACGTCACCGCGCCGTCCGCCGGCGGGGAATTTGATCCGATGGTGTGTACACGCCATCGGATCAAACTCCCGATCGGACATATCCGATGGAAATGGTCCGCCGACCGTTTTCATCGGATATGTCCGATCGTGTGTACGAGGCCTAAGAGCTTTGCAAATCTACTGAGTGACATTTTGCCTATTCTAATTTGCAAAATAGCTCAAGCTCTGTCAGATTGGATGGAGAGCGTCTGTGAACAGCAATTTTATTTTCACATTTTCACATTTAGTTTTTTTCAGCAGTCGTTTTGTTTTATGTCACCGAGTTCTGACATGATCGGTTTTTTAACCGATGGTGTGTAGGCACATCAGACCATCAGTCAGCTTCAGCAGTTAACCGATGAAAACGGTCCTTCGGAACGTTCTCATCGGATAGACTGGTTGTGTGTACGCATCCTGACAGATTTATTTTTCTGCTGTGCATCAATGGGGAGATTTATCAGCACTTCCTGTTAAGAAGACACATTATCAAGTTAGCATATCTCAAATGTGAGGGCCCTCCTATACAGTTTTCACCTCAACAGCAGTCACCATTTAAAGAGTTTACCTCAATTTATATTTTAGTGGCAACTTTGACATTTTGGATTTGCCATCACATTCTCTCTGATGGCAAACTGTAACCAGGACAAACATTCATCTTGCTAGCAAGGGAAAAAAGCGTGCATTAAGACTAGCTTTGCAGTGTAGCCGACCAAGGAACATGTGTAAATTGCACACAGCATTGAAGGTCAGTAAATACAATTAGTAAAACAAGGTAGGGTAGTTATAACATCACTGCATTAGACATGCAGGGCTTTCACACTGGAGCTGTGTGCTAGCAGGACGGTAAAAAAATCCTGCTAGCCGCATCTTTAAGGCGCTATAGGAGCGGTGAATACACTGCTCCCAAAGCGCCCCTGCCCATTGAAATTAATGGGCAGCGCTGGCAAAGCGCCACTGCAGCGATGCTTTGTATGGGGTTTTAACCCTTTCTCAGCCGCTAGCAGGGGTTAAAAGCAGCCGAATAGCGCTCCGAAAACGGAAATAACGGCGCTTTACTGCTGACACACCCACTGCCCCAGTGTGAAAGGGCTCTTAAAGTGAAACAATAAAAAAATAATATTCCTTTAAATTTCATGCCTGGGGTGTCTATAGTATGCCTGTAATGTGGAGCATTTTTCCCGTGTTTAGAACAGTCCCGCAGCAAAATGACATTTCTAAAGGAAAAAAAGTAATTTAATACATGTAATGTATTGTTGGGTTTAGGCAATATAGATGAAAATCATTGAAAAAAAACGCATGGGTTTCCCCCCCCCCCCCCAGTCCATTACCAGACTCTTTGGGTCTGGTTTTGATATTAAGGGGAACCCTGTACCCAAAAAAAGGCGTTGGGGTCCCCCAGGCCCTATATACTCTGAAAAAACAGTATATATACTGTACTTATGGCCTGTCCTATATACTCTGCAGAAAATTGGACCTTAGGTGTTGGTGGTATCAGAACACTGTAACCCCCTCACAGATACTCTCATTGAGTGCAGAAATGGGCCCTGCTGTGAAATATTACATAAAAAAAATTGATTACATGGCTCTGTTAAACGGGGGCAGAAAATTGGGCCTTTGGTTTTGGTGGCGTCAGAACACTGTAAGTCCTCACAGTTACTCTCGTTGGGTGCATAAACGGGCCCTGTTGTGAAATACATCAAGAATTGTAATGACATGCCCCTGTTAAACAGGGGCAGAAAAATTGGGCCTTTGGTGGTAGTGGTGCCCTCACAGTTACTCTTGGTGGGTGCAGAAATGGGCCCTGATGTGAAATATTAGATCAAAAATTGTAATTACATGTCCCTGTTAAACAGAGGAAGAAAAATTGGGCCTTTGGTGGTGGTGGTGCCCTCACAGTTACACTTGGTGAGTGCAGGAATGGGCTCTGCTGTGAAATATTAGATCAAACATTTTAATTACATGCCCTTGTTAAACAGGGGCAGAAAAATTGGGTCTTTGGTGGTGGTGGTGGTGCCACAACACTGTAACCCCTCACAGATGCTCTTGTTGAGCACTTGAGAAAGTAAGCCAGCAATTTAAACAGTATATATTTTTTTTTTTTTGTAAACGTCACTTTTGCTGTAGCACATCCTACATAAATGAAAGAATGAGAAAAAATGTATAGCCCCCCAAAACACATAATAGGCCCTTTGAGTGTGGTATGGATTTTAGGGGGATCCCAAACTATACTAGGCCGCTAGCCCTCAACATGGGGTCAAGGGTACCTTGCTAGGAGGCCTTACCTGCTAAAGCACCTTTTCCACACAACCCTATGGTTGATGGTTGTGAAGGTCTGCGGGCAGGGGGCTAATTAAATTCTGAAAACCCATTTTAAAAATATTGAGGCCCTTAGATCCTGCCCATCCATGTGACTGAGTAAGGGCTTTATAGTACCCTTACCCACAAACAATATGTAACATAGAAGTAAAGACACCCAAACATTTGAAAAGTCCTTTATTTAAAAAAAAAAAAAAGGCCCTCATTGTAATCCATTATCAATCATGATGCCCATACACTGAAAGAGAAAAAAAAATTATCTGGGATGCAAGGCCAATCCCAATAGTACCACTAGCTAAATAACAGCTCCCAAGCTGTCATCAGTTATTTAAGGGAAGGGGCGAGGATAGTGATGACAATGGTCATAATTGAGTAGTGATATCACTGCTATCCCTGGACCTTTGCTTATGTGGCCGAGAAATATCAGCCATGCAAGGCAATATGCCTTGATTTCACCTGTGACAGCAGTAAGCAATAAAACAAACTGCTGAACAAGAGGCCAGATGGGCAAATGCTTTAAGGTTCCTAGGTTCAAATCTAACTGTTGGCTCATCCCTACTGACAAGCTACATGCTTATGAAATGGCAGTGAGAACATTGATAGCCACGCCCACTACAACAGTTTTCATCCCACTGTAGTACAAGCAGACATAGCTTACAATTAATAGAAGTTTTGCTTATTTAGGAAAATTGATCTTGGAAGTACGAGGGAAAAGTGATCAAAAGAAATTTGTCCACTAACAAGATATAAAACAAAGTATCACACTAATTAATCACTAAAATTGAGTTGATTAAAACATGATAAACAGCGCAAAAAAGTCCAATGTAGATTTAAAGTGTTAAATAAAGTCCATAGATCAGTGTGTGAGACTGAGAGAAGCGTGAGGAATACTTGGGAACAGATGGTGATGCACCTTCCACCGAACTTCAATTTCCACCAAAACGTGAGGCACACGCCCCCTCAGGGGTTCAAACTCACCACAAACACAAAAGAACAAGCCTTGTATATCAGTGGATCATCCTGACCAGACCTCCAACATCAGTCACGGGACAGCGGGGGTTAATAATAAAGCTCCAGTGATATGGATCATAAAGAAAACATAAACACTATATAGTGTAATACTGTTTAATTTATTATAAGAAAGCCCATATAACACCGCCCCGCAGCATATCAATATAACAAAAATAGAGTGTTCACCGATCTCCTCCGCACGCTGGAGGTCGCGCCTGTCCCGCGGTCACGCTGCTGAAGGCGCCTCTCTTAGTAGCGATGGTGAGATAGTGGAACGCACTCTTTGTGTATCTTGGTTACGCCGTCGTAGCCATGCTCTGACGCGTTTCGTCACTTCCGACTTCAACAGAGGGCGTGGCTACTCGGCGTTCATCACGCCATTTATGCACCTCAGCCGTCCGTCATTGGATAATCTGTCCGCGCTCATCCGCCCCCATTGGTGAATCAGGGGACGGAGGTGAGCGTGGACGCCACCAACGGCTAAACATCGAGTATGCTCAAGTGCGCGATTGTATTAAAGAATCCTGCACAAATTCATTATAACAGTAACATACAATAGTAGGGATAGTTGATCTAACAACATATATCCAATTGTTTTAATAGGAAACCATGATTTCTGTAGACAGCAAAAATCTTTTGGGAAAACAAACACAGCAACGGCATCACTCGTGTTTAACCACTAGTTAGCCGCTCGTGTTTAACCCTTAGTTGACTAGTCACAAAATATATGTCACTTTATAATGAGTAATCATGGATTTGACAAGTGGTCTAAACATCTGACCAGGCTGTTAGATATCCATTAGCTTTTACAGTTAGATGGAGAAAAGAAAAAGCCTTTGAGGATGTATGGTGGAGATCCAAACACCTCCACATAGTCAGCTAGAGCAACATAATAACACATGTTAAACAACAAACCCATGTTGAATGATATATTCTCAAGACTAAAAATACAGGAAAAATGATGAGAACTCCTCATCAATGAAGATTCTATATGAATTAAATTACCATAGTGAATGATAGTATTTAAAAATCAATATTGGATAAATGATCAATGATGGATAAATGATCATTAAGTAAACTATAAATAAAATATTAATACAAATATTAGAAAATATTAATAAAAATATTAAAAAATATATTAATATATTAATAAAAATATATTAGTAAAAGGCTGGAGAAAAAAAGGGGAGACATTTAGCCTGGGGTAAATTATCAGTTGGAGTAGGCAGAACTGATACATACCGTGTAAACAGATGACTCAGGGGGCACACCATGAGACATCTGTCAAATCAATAGATACTTGTATAGGCAAACTCTTACTGCCATATATATATGTGTATATAAAAAGGAATGTAATACACACATAAAGAATGAATAAAAATTAAAATAAAACATAAAAAATACCATAGGTACACAAAGATCAGTCATCTCCTTAAAGAGAAAAAGAGTATCTGTCTGATTATATACACACCTAATTAGGGAAATAATGTGTATCTATTGTAATTCTTGAGAATATATCATTCAACATGGGTTTGTTGTTTAACATGTGTTATTATGTTGCTCTAGCTGACTATGTGGAGGTGTTTGGATCTCCACCATACATCCTCAAAGGCTTTTTCTTTTCTCCATCTAACTGTAAAAGCTAATGGATATCTAACAGCCTGGTCAGATGTTTAGACCACTTGTCAAATCCATGATTACTCATTATAAAGTGACATATATTTTGTGACTAGTCAACTAAGGGTTAAACACGAGCGGCTAACTAGTGGTTAAACACGAGTGATGCCGTTGCTGTGTTTGTTTTCCCAAAAGATTTTTGCTGTCTACAGAAATCATGGTTTCCTATTAAAACAATTGGATATATGTTGTTAGATCAACTATCCCTACTATTGTATGTTACTGTTATAATGAATTTGTGCAGGATTCTTTAATACAATCGCGCACTTGAGCATACTCGATGTTTAGCCGTTGGTGGCGTCCGCCGCTCACCTCCGTCCCCTGATTCACCAATGGGGGCGGATGAGCGCGGACAGATTATCCAATGACGGACGGCTGAGGTGCATAAATGGCGTGATGAACGCCGAGTAGCCACGCCCTCTGTTGAAGTCGGAAGTGACGAAACGCGTCAGGGCGTGGCTACGACGGCGTAACCAAGATACACAAAGAGTGCGTTCCACTATCTCACCATCGCTACTAAGAGAGGCGCCTTCAGCAGCGTGACCGCGGGACAGGCGCGACCTCCAGCGTGCGGAGGAGATCGGTGAACACTCTATTTTTGTTAATTTATTTATATTATCATGTACGTAGATATGCTGCGGGGCGGTGTTATATGGGCTTTCTTATAATAAATTAAACAGTATTACACTATATAGTGTTTATGTTTTCTTTATGATCCATATCACTGGAGCTTTATTATTAACCCCCGCTGTCCCGTGACTGATGTTGGAGGTCTGGTCAGGATGATCCACTGATATACAAGGCTTGTTCTTTTGTGTTTGTGGTGAGTTTGAACCCCTGAGGGGGCGTGTGCCTCACGTTTTGGTGGAAATTGAAGTTCGGTGGAGGGTGCATCACCATCTGTTCCCAAGTATTCCTCACGCTTCTCTCAGTCTCACACACTGATCTATGGACTTTATTTAACACTTTAAATCTACATTGGACTTTTTTGCGCTGTTTATCATGTTTTAATCAACTCAATTTTAGTGATTAATTAGTGTGATACTTTGTTTTATACTTTGAATAGACGAATTTATTTGTCTTATTTTTAAATAGCTGCAGATAGTAACATATATCGCTTGATTTCTCTCAAGTGGAGATTTATACCTTGAGATTTGTATATGTTATTATGATTTAATAATTTTTTGGTATTTTTATCCATACACTTATATGGTTGGTATATTGCTTGGATTTATCCAACTATCAGTCTAAGTGATATCTGTCTTTGGCGCCGGGAAGTGCACAGTGAATTTCCTACTGCTGCCGTTTCCCCCTATTTTGTCTTTCTTTGTGCACTCTTTTTTAGACACTAACAAGATATAGTGGAAGAAACAAAACGAATGCATGTCTCTTCTGTCAAATGAAACTGCTAAGAGGAAATCTTTTTTAGTGGAAGAAACATTGTGTGTTTCTTTGACCAAAAATATTTTCCTGGCCTCTAACAAGTATACTACAGTACCCGTGGTGCTTGTGCAGTGTACACTTCCAACCCATTCCTGGTATCTTAATGCTGAAGAGAAATGGGCTGGGTATCTAGAAATTTTACCTTAGTAGTTACTTTCTCCATAGCCACACAATGGTTGAATAGATGTTAAACCACTTATGCCGCGTACACACGATCACTTTTTGTGATGTAAAAAACGTTGTTTTATCTCACGAAACAAAACTACGTTTTTGAAACTTCATTTTAAAAAACAATGTTGCCTACACACCATCGTTTTCTGAAAATGCACGGTCGTGCGATGTGGTTCCCAAACAAAATTGACATCCTTTTTTTCCCAAAAATAGTGCTTTCTTTTGGTGGTATTTGATCACCTCTGTGGTTTTTATTTTTTGCGCTATAAAAAAAAATAGAGCGACAATTTTGGAAAAAAAATAATATTTTTTACTTTTTGCTATAATAAATATCCCACAAAAATACATAAAGTACTATAAAGATGGTGCACAATGCCGCGATCTTAAAGGGGACATATATATATACGTCCTTTTGCCTGCCCGTGCCATGCTGCTGAGGTATATCTGCGTGCAGTGGGCGACAAGCAGTTAAGATGATGAACGCAGAGGAAAAAAAAGTAGAAGATGTCTGCGGTGGACAGAGCAGACTATGAACATGCAGATGCCAACCCAAAGATAAGTGTGCCAAGCAAGTAAGCTGTGCAAATTTGCATATTGTGACAAGAACCACATAAAACAATTTAGGCTTGCAATGTGCCACTCCGGAGAAACCCAAGCAATGTCCACTAGATTATATGGGAGGTTTTATAGATCTAAAAACTTGGACAAAAGTGTATTTTCTTTGCAGCTCCAGATTGCAGCTAATGCTTGATTTTCCAGCTCATTATTGCTCTCCCACTTCTGGCTCTCCTTCAGGGATATCTTGCTTTCCCCATCCATGCCACCCAAGTGCGGTTTGACACATACTCACTGGGACCCAGCTTGCAGAAACAACCAGCTGCTCCCTCTGTTATGGATAGTGCTGCTGAATGACTGCTGTCCTTTGCCTTGAACGTGGCCCCCTCAAGAGTGATGACATGCTCGAACCAAACTCCTAATCAATTTAGTAATGTAATATACTCATAAAATAAATGATCCAATCATAGCCAGTTCATATTCCATTGGATCCAATCATAGCCAGTTTCAAAAGGTACTGGTAAAAATAGTGGGGTGGAAAGAATAGGACACATCAGCAATCCCAGATTTTTCTGACAAAAGTTACAGTATTTTGCAGGCTTTACATCTTTCAGTCAAGTAGACATGTGCATGATGAAAACATTTGTTTTGTTTAATTTTTCGTTTTGATTAGTTATTCAAGTTATTTTGTTTAGTTAAATTTGGTTGATTCATTCAATTCGTATTTGGAATTCGTATTCGGAATCTTTTAATTTTCTTCAAATTTACCAATTTTTTCGATTAGATTCAATTCGATAAATATTCAAATTGGTTGAAATGAAAATATTATATTTTGTTTTTGATTTGAATGCAGCAAAGTGAACAAACAAAAGAAAAATATTCATCAAATGGTTACAATGACTCTTTAAATCACTTTTGGCTTAACAAAAACAGCATTATTTTGAAATGGTACTCTAATAACACACACAGTTTTTGATTTCAGCATTATGTGTAGTTAGAGTTTGACTGGAGTTGAAAGTAAATTTATATTCGAATTTCAGTCCAGATTTCTGAAATTCAGACAAATTTTGTTACGTTATTCGGAGCATCCTGTAAAATTTGTTTATACTGTAATTCAGGTATTTGGATATATTTGAATCTCCGAATAGCGAAAAATTTGTCCAAATATTAAGCCACCTAAAAACGTTTTTATTTTGTCTTACAAATCTACAACATCTTTCACCCCACATAGGGTGGGGAAGTGGGACTTTAATGTCCCACGCAGATAAAATTATACATAAACCATAATAGCTTTATTTTACAGATTCAAGTCAAATGACAAAGGGCATTATGTATTTTATAGAATATGGCCATCAAAAATATTAATTCAATTTAACATAGCAGTATTCAATATCTGCAATTTCCAATTGCTTTCACGACTGCTTCTTCAGGATCCACGGCTACTCCATTTTCGTCAGAAGATCATTCTACAGAATAAATTCAACCTATAAATAACAGAAGTTGGACATACTGCACATCAATGCAAAATCAATTATTCATAATATTATCTAACAGGCAACATAGTGTTACATGGGTAGAAGTTGAGAACAAATGGGTATCCATGCAATGAAGTTTAATCTGGGGGGACAAGAAGGGCACAGTCACAAGCTAACCCCAAAACAAATCAAACAGCTAATGTAGATACATTTACCTAGGTTGTACATTTATTACATCTATTTTGTACCTACCTACTTTTCAAATGATCATAGAAAAAATATTGCTATCAAAAACAATAAGTGGACAAAAGGCTATGGGAGATCCTAATTACCTTACTCTCAAAAAAACATTTACTACAATCAAAACCTAATAAAATAAAATATTTAACACAAATTCTGTCCAACTGTGCCGGACCGTTGCTGGAGATGTGGACAGACCTTGGGTACTTTTCTTCACATTTGGTGGGACTGCCCGCTAATCCAAACGTTTTGGCGGAGGGTTCATGACGTGACGATGGCAGTATCATTGCTACCCCTGGAGTTCTCACCAGCACAGTATCTTCTTCATCTCTCAGGAATTTCTAAAAAACGGTATTGCAAATCTGTGGCGATTCATATGATTAACGCGGCCAGACTGTGTTTGCCTGTTCACTGGAGAGACACGACACCCCCGTCTCCTAAAGAGTGGGTGGCACGCATTAACCATATTGCTGCGATAGAGGAGCTGATACATACTGCACAAGATAGAATCTCTAGCTTTTCCTATGTTTGGGAGGACTGGTTTACATTTAGGACTACGGCAACCTATCAGGACCTTATCAAGACGCTATGATGAATATTAGTGCGCACGGTGAGTCGGCCTTGCATGTGTTGTACGATAAGGTCGTCCTGTTTCTGTACCAACATGGTAGACGGAGAGGGTAGCTGGTGGTTTTCCCACCCCCTCTCCGGGCATTTGAGTCCAGTTGATCCTCGCTCCCCACCCCTCCCCCCCCCTTTTTTTTTCTTTTTTTTTCTTTCCCCTCTCTCCCCTCTAGTTTCTTTCTTCTTCTTTACCTCTTCTCCTGGCATTAGCAATCTTAACGAGATGGGCGGATGGGTCTGCGCTTGGCGGATCTCTCTGACCATCCCTGCTAGAGGAAACGGTCCTCCTAGGACTAAGGCGAAAGTAAACCAAAGGCCCTGTCCTGGCGTAACAGGCAACCTGCATTATTATCCCATCTATATGGGGGCTCCTTGTACGTCTATACGTCTCCCCCCATCTATGGGTCGGAGAACCTCGATACACTGCGGTATACCCGTGTTATCTTGAGCCTTTCGTGATAGTTGGGGAACATAATCTCCTTTTTACTTAGGCTGCTGACGATTTTACACTGGCTGTAAGTGTTATTCGGGCCTCTTTAAGATTATGCCATATGTTATTGTAACTCATGTATTACCGGGGCCCCTTGGTCTCTATATCTTATGGTTACTCCTGTTGATGTTTTTAAGATGTCTGTTAATATATACTTTTTCTCAATAAAATCTTCATGGAAAAAAAATATATATATTTATGGATACTTATGAATGGAAACGCCTTCCACATAGTGTAGTAAGGAGAAAAAATGGTGGGATGGTGCTCATGGAGTTTGTATTTTAATGTAGAGTACATACCCACCCTCTGGTTTTGTTTCTTATATCTTAATTGTCTCTTATATATCAATCAAATGAAAGTATATTGAGGTGCTGTGTATTTTCCATGTCAACCTTGAAGCCACATGAACAGGGCCATATTCCCTACAGTATTATGTTTCTGTTAAATTTGGGCCTCGGCAGAGGCTCCCTATCTATTTTACTATGCATTCTTTTTTTTACAATTATTTGCCTTTAAAATAGCCATAATTTAGTATCAAGTTTGTTCCTCCATAGACTTCAATAGGATTTGCTGTAAAGAATTTGTGTATTAGACCTGATTCAAGGACAAATTTAGAAATAAAACTCTTTAAAGGTAACCATGTCACACTGAATCCTAAACGGGAGTGACTATCACTTTAGCAGCCATTTTACAATGAATGCTTCTTTGGCCACAAATAATGCAGAACTGACGAGATCCTGAGTCTTCTTGTGTTCAATGTCTGGTGGACTAATCCATCTACAGTGTTTTATCCTGTAAATGATTGGAGAGAATAGTTATGAAATGGCTATGGGACAAACAGCATAAAACCTTTTGGTCCAGGTGAGGATGTACTCGATCAAGTCACTACAGGTCAAAAAATGCCTTGTTACTGTTATTATCATTTTGGCCCATCTAACTGATTATGTATTTTCAGTATTACCCCTTGTGTCGCATTGTCATGTTAACAAAGAGCTAGTAATTAGCATCATTATGATAATTACATTTTTTTTTTTTTAGTCTTCGTCGTCAGTGCAGCTATTCATCTTAGTGAAGCTCCAGTCCCTCACGAAAGCTTGGATGTAAAGAGACATGAGAGCACCACATACATTTATAAATTATGGTGGACTGGAATTTTTAACCTTATCACTTTGCATTAGATATTGAGGTCAATGTTTCTTTAATTACATTTAATTAAAAGTTTTAGGGAAAACATGTCCTCGTTCTAAATAAAAATAACAAAACAAAACAGGAACACTTTGAAAGTTTAGAATTCTAGGGCATCGGTGCTGATTTTACAGATTTGATATTGCTAGCTCATTGAAAATATAGAAAAGCTATTATATTTGGCCTCTCGGTGAGTTCAGCTTGACAGGTATGATTAAGTATAAAAATGCTAAAGCTTGAACCAATTTTCTATTGTCAGTGATCAATGAGTTCTACATTCAGAATATTTTCAGATGTATGTAAGTGAAAATAGCAAGAAATGTAGAAATGCATGTTTTTATGCACAGTATACAGTAAATTATATATATATATATATATATATATATATATATATATATATATATATACACACACACACACACACACACACACAGGTTCATCTCAAAAAATTTGAATCTCATCAAAAAATTAAATTTATTTAAGTAATTCAATTCAAAAAGTCAAACTCATATAATTTATGTAGATGTGTTACACACAGAGTGATATATTTCAAGCATTTCTTTTTTTTTATTTTGATGGTTGTGACAGCTAGTCAAAACCAAAATTTCAGTATTTCAGAATATTAGAATGATGATTTGGGGAGCCATGTCATTTGCTGGTGTTGGTCCACTGTGTTTTATCAAGTTCAAAGTCAGCACAGCCCTCTATCGGGTAATTCTAGAGCACTTCATGCTTCCCTCTGCTGACCAGATTTATAGAGATCTTGATTTAATTTTCCAGCAGGACTTGGCACCTGCCCACACGGCCAAAAGTTCCAATACCTAGTTTAATGATCATGGTATCACTGTGCTTGATTGGCCAGCAAACTCATCTGACCTAAACACCATAGAGAATCTGTAGTGTATTGTCAAGAGGAAGATGAGAGACACCAGACCCAACAATGCAGATGATCTAAAGGCCGCTAAGCAACCTGGGCTTCCATAACACCTCAGCAGTGCCACAGGCTGATCGCCTCCATGCCACGCCACATTGATGCAGTAATCCATGCAAAAAAGAGCCCCGACCAAGTATTGAGTGCATACTATACTGTACTGTACATTTAAATACTTTTCAGTAAGCCAAAATGTCTGTATTAAAAATCCTTTTTTTTAATTGGTCTTATGTAATATTCAAATTTTCTGAGATACAGAATTTTGGGTTTTCACTAGCTGTAATGCCGCGTACACAAGATCGTTTTTCGTGACGAGAAAACTGCCATTTTTTAGATTGGTCATGAACACTGCGAATCGTCTCATACCAAACTTTTACTAACACAAGGAACAACAAAAGCAGCCCAAAGGGTGGCGCCATTTGAATGGAACTTCCCCTTTATAGTGCCGTTGTACGTGTTGTACGTCTCCGCGCTTTGCTCAAGTGTTTTTGTTTTCATGAACGTGTGTATGCAAGGCAGGCTTGAGAGGAATCACGATGAATGACATCGAGAAAAAATTGTTTTTTTTGCATGACAGAAAAAACGGTCATGTGTACGCAGCAGCATAAGACATAATCATCAAAATTAAAAGAAAGAAAAGCTTGAAATATATCACTCTGTGTGTAACGCATCTATATAAAAAAAAGTTTCACTTTTTGAATTGAATTACAGAAATAAATTAACTTTTTTTTATGATATTCTAGTTCTCAACCTTTTTTTATGGGACACTATACTACAAAATACTCCCAAAAAAGGGCCATTAATTGCAACCAAAACAGTGTTTTTCCTAACAAATTAATTCAAAATCATGTTGCAAAAATTAGAAACACACCAATGAAAGTCGTAGGAGCAAACACAATAGAATCCTAATTAACAAGAATTAACCAGAGTCTACTGGCTAATTATTCATTAAACAGATGTCCAGTAGACAGGTAATTATAAGAGGGCATTACTTAACCACTTAAGGACCGCCCAGCGCTGATATAGGTCGGCAGACTGGCATGACTGAGCCGGTCCGAAGCTTCGTGGTCGTGCCTCGCAGTCATGACAAAAATCGCTGCCATTAGTAGTAAAAAATAAAATATTAATAAAAAGGCCATAAAACTATCCCCTATTTTGTAAACTTTTGCGCAAACCAATCGATAAACACTTATTGCGTTTTTTTTTTTTAGCAAAAATAGGTAGAAGAATGCGTATCGGCCTAAACTGAGAAAAAATAATGTTTTTTTTATATTTTTTGGGGGGATATTTATTATAGCAAAAAGTAAAAAATATTGAATTTTTTCCAAAATTGTTGCTCTATTTTTGTTTATAGCGCAAAAAATAAAAAACGCGGAGGTGATCAAATATCACCAAAAAAAAGCTCTATTTGTGGGGAAAAAAAGGATGCCAATTTTGTTTGGGAGCCACATCGCACGACCTCTGATATGATGCTGAGCATGTGCACTGAACTTCTTTGTTCGACCATGGTGGGGCCTGTTCTGAGTGGAACCTGTCTTGTTAAACCGCTGTATTTTCTTGGCCACCATGCTGTGGCTCAGTTTCATGGTCTTAGCAAACTTCTTATAGCTTAGGCCATCTTTATGTAGAGCAACAATTCTTTTTTCAGATCCTCAGAGTTCTTTGCTATGAGGTGCCATGCTGAACTTCCAGTAACCAGTATAAGAGAGTGAGATCAATAAAACCAAATTTAACACACCTGCTCCCCATTCACACCTGAGACCTTGTAACACTAATGAGTCACATGACAACGAGGAGAGGAAATAGCTAATTGGACCCAGTTTGGACATTTTCACCTAGGGGTGTACTCACTTGTGTTGCCAGCGGATTTAAACATTGATGGTGGTGTGTTTTGAGGGGACAGCAAATTCACACTGTTATACAAGCTGTACGGTTACTACTTTACCTTGTAGCAAAGTGTAACTTCTTCAATGTTGTTACATTAAAAGATATGATAAAATATTCACAAAATAATGTGAGGAGTGTAATCACTTTAATGAGATACTTTATATACTCCAATCAGCCATAACATTATGACCACCCACCATAATGTGACAACCCACCTAATATTGAGTAGGTCCTCTTTTTGCCACTTAAACAGCCCAGACCAATACAAGCATAGACTCCATTAGACCTCTAAATGTATGCTCCAGTATCTGGCACCAAGCCATCAGTAGCAGATCCTAAATTAGTAAATTGCAAGCTTGGGACTCAATGGATCAGACAGTTTTTTTTCCAGCACATCCCACAGATGCTCAATTGGATTGAGATATGGAGAATTTGGAGGCTAAGTCAACATCTCGAAGATACCTTTTTAGTAATTTGAGCTACAGTAGTTCTACTATTGGATCAGTGTCACTTGCCTAGTTGAGGTCGAGTTGATAAATGGGCTTCCCTTACACCTCTTGTCCCATTTCGGTTTTCCTGATAATGGGTCAGCTTTTGCTACCCACGTTTGAGGGGTGCACTCACTTTTGTGAGATACTGTATACTACACTAACCGCACTATATACGCTGAACTGTATTATATATAATATATACCACACATATAGCCAGATTCACAAAGCACTTACGCCAACGTATCTCGAGGTACGCCACGTAAGTGTAAATATGCGCAGTCGTATCTATGCGCCGTACCCATAGAACTAAGATACGCCAAAAAACTGACTTTATCCGACCGACGTAACTTGCCTACGCCGGCGTATAGTGGGCGCATATTTACACTGGACGCATTTGGCGCTCCTATTGATTTTCAATGTAAATATGCAAATGAGGGAGATACACCGATTCACAAACGTACTTGCGCCCAGCACATGTTTTAAGTGATTTTCGTAAGGGTTATGTCCAGACTAAAGTTATTCCCCATATTGGAGGCACAATTCATGCAAAGGTATGGACCAGGGATCGAACGACGTCGAGTTTTACGTAGTTTATGTTGTACGTGAATAGGTCTGGGCGTAGGTTAGGTTCACGTCGTAGGCAGTGATTTGACGTATCTTAGCAAGTTGTTTCAACGTTATAGTGAGCATGCGCACTGGGATGCGTCCAAGGTACGACACATGCGCCATTCATTTTAAGTACTTGTTTGAAGCTCAGCCCATCATTTGCATGGGGTCACGCTTCATTTAAATGTATCACGCCCACTTCCAGCCCACTTTGACTTACGCCTATGACTATACTCTACGCCGGCGCAACGTTGGGAGCATTTGCTTTGTGAATTCCATGCTTCCCTCTCTGCGTTGCGCTGGCGTAGCGTAAAGAAGATACGCTACGCCGGCATAAATATGCGCCGATGTATGTGAATCCGGCTACTACTGTCTGCACACTACACTGTAGTGTCTAAAACCACTAGTAATAATCTGACTTAAAGGCCGCATATACACGATCGGTCCAACCCGATGAGAATAGTTCAATGCTTCCAAGCATGCGCGGGTTTTTGGACCGATGCTTTTGCATACTAACCATCGGCTTGGACTGATGGTCAGGCGTCGATCAGTCCAATTTTAAAGCAAGTTTTCAAACTTTGGTCCGAAGGACGACGGACCGACGGGCCGTACACAAGGTCGGTTTAAGTCCATTTTCATCAGTTTGGACCGATCGTGTGTACGCGGCAAAACACTTCGACACTGTTCTCAGCCCAATCCTTCTCTATGGCAATAAACAATAGGACATCTACCGAGAACAACCAAAAAGGGACTCCAGTCCAAAATAAATATTCCATCAGAATTTTTTCAAACACCTTCCTTGCCTGCCAGGATATGCCAGACGCTATTATATTGGACACACTTACAAAATTCATACCATCATAAACCCTCACAAACCAAAAAGGCCCATAGCAAACACATGCTTCAAAAACTCATTAACATATTGTTCGATCAAACTCCCCAACAATATGGCCTGACAAAATCTCAAATAAATTATATACTGTAAATAAGTCCAAAGAAAAATATGTCAGTAAATGAATGTAATATATTCTCAGAAACATACTACTTACCAATAACTACAGAGGGACTACAGACTAGCCCCATTCCTAGATGTGTAACAATGCACTAATTAATTTCCATTAAGATTTTCTATTATACCTTTTAAGTTTAGAAAAGCCATAATCTGATGCTGGCTTTTAGTTTATCGTGTCAAAACTATCAATCCATACAGAAAAAAAAAAGAGGTGAATAGGCTATTATTGACATTTCTTAGACCAATAGTCTACTTCTTCATGAAATTATAGGAGCTATATTCATCAGGAACTACATAGACAGAAACATTAATATGTACTAATGTACAATCCACATACATACATCAAATTACTATATAATATCTCCTTACTCACATCATACCCAATGTGATAAATACACCAGTCTTACACATCCTTCAATTGTGGGGTCACAAACAATCTACATGTGTTGGGGTGTGCTGCAGGACCACCCACCCCCAATGACACACCCATGTACATCATATACTGTATAATCATGCACTAGGTATAGAAAATAATTTTAAAATAATCGAATTGTGTTGCTTTGCAGCCTGACATGAAGACAGACACGGTTTATGTTTTATCCAGCTGTGTTTACTCAACTTATAACATCCAAGTGAAAGATATAACATTAACATGTCAGAAAAAAAAAATACTAAGTGATCACCTACTTATGTCAGTATTTTGTTGAACCACCTTTTGCTTTAATTACAGACTTTAGTCTGTTGGGATATATTACTGCTAACTTTGCACATCGAGACTTTGCAATATTTTCCCACTCTTTTTTGCAGTCTCCAAGAAATTTCACAGATTTTCAATGGGGTTTAAGTCTGGGCTCTGACTTAGCCACTGTGTGGTCATTTTTGCTGTGTGCTTTGGGTTATTGTCATGTTGGTTGGTAAACCTTCCTATTGACATCTTTCTGGCAGAGAGCAGCACATTTTCCACAAAAAAGTTGGTAGTTGGTTGATGGTAAACCTTCCTATTGACAGCTTTCTGGCAGAGAGCAGCACATTTTCCTCAAAAAAGTTATGTTTTTGTTTCCCTCGTTTCCTAACAAGTGCTCCAGTCCCTGCTACAAAGAAACACCCCCATAACAGGATATTACCATATCCATGCTTTACTGTAGGAATGATGTTATTTGGATGGTGAGCTGTATTGGATTTCATTTGGTGTTAAGGCTAAATAATTACATTTTAGTCTGACCATAGCACTTTTTTCCATATTGCCTCATAATCTTCAAGGTGATTTTTGACAAAGCTCAGTTGTGAATGCACATTGCCTTTCTCGAGGAGTGGCTTTTCTCTTGCAAACCTCCCATACAAATCACATTTGTGGAGAATTTGTGATATTGTTGTCACATGCACACAATGACCACTCTTTGTCATAAATTCCTGCAATCTGCTTCAGAGTTGCTGTAGGCCTCTTTGTAGCATCTATGACCAGTTTCCTTCTGGCTCTCTCATCCAGTTTGAAGCGACATCCTGATCCAGGGAGGGTCTGTGTTGTACCAAATAACTTCTGCTTCTTAATAATAGATTTAACTGTGCTTCTAGGCATTGATAATGCCTTTTAAATTGTTTTGTATCCATCTCCTGACTTGCGCCTATCCACAACTTTATCCGGGAGATCTTTTGACAGTGCCTTGCCACCCATAACTGATTGTTTTCTACTTGCACATCAGGGACTGAAAGGCTCCAGGACAGCTTGTTTCATGCTGATCAAAATAACCACAGCTGATCACAGTTGAAAGTTAAATGGCTTTGTGTGCCATTGAGAAGGTGATTAGATACATCTAATTATGTTTACAGTGATTCCGTTTTCTTTATTTTTTTTTACATTTTTTTTTCTGACATTTTGGTGTAGGCTCATGCACACTGCAACATAAAAGCTTTAATTTCTCTGCCTCTAAGGCTGGCCATGCACGGGTTGCAAGAAAGGAATTCGCTTGATTCTCTAATCACTGCAGAGAATGCTGATGTGGGAATCCCTCCTGCCGGGCCATTGTCTTTTACTGGTGGGGAGGCAGGGAAAGGCAGGGAAGCCATCCTCGCCAGAAGAAGACATTGATTATTGCTAGTGGTTATAGCAGCTGCTAGCGATTACCACAAGTAAGCCCCACAAGCTGATTGTACCCAAGTTGATCGCTCGAATACACGGTTCAAGTCTTGTTCAGTTCCTGCTGAACTGGCTGAGATTCGAACCATATATGGCCTTCCTAAGTGTGCTTATTTACTGTTTACTTTTCTTTTGTGAATGAGTAGGGGAACCTCAGGTTCATCTCAACAGAACAAAATTAGGGCTGAACCTGCAGATTATCCTTACTGGTAAACACAAACATTTCTTATCAATACTAAGCACAAAGCAGTAGAGAAGCTGCACAGCACTGAAAAAGTCAGGGCTGGTGCAAGAATTTTTGACACCCTAGGCAAAGCCTAATTTTGCCGCACCTCTTGGCTCTACCCCTAAATCCACCCCCTTTGCCCTGCCCATGTACACCCCAATATTTTAATGACTGCTACTATTTTACATGCAACACAGTCTCACCTGTGCCCATCACATACCATCAAATACAGTATCACCAGGCTGTGCCCATTAATGCTGCTTCACAGGGGGGGCTCGGTACATACTTGGCATTTCGTAGATCAGTTAACCACTTAAGACCCGGACCAATACGCTGGCAAATGACCCAAGGGGTTTTTGCGATTTGGCACTGCGTCGCTTTAACAGACAATTGCGCGGTCGTGCGACGTGGCTCCCAAACAAAATTTGCGTCCTTTTTTTCCCACAAATAGAGCTTTCTTTTGGTGGTATTTGATCACCTCTGCGGTTTTTATTTTTTGCGCTATAAACAAAAATAGAGCGACAATTTTAAAAGAAATGCAATATTTTTTACTTTTTGCTATAATAAATATCCCCCAAAAATATATAAAAAAACATTTTTTTTCCTCAGTTTAGGCCGATACGTATTCTTCTACATATTTTTGGTAAAAAAAATCGCAATAAGCGTTTATCGGTTAGTTTTCGCAAAATTTATAGCGTTTACAAAATAAGGGATAGTTTTATTGCATTTTTATTAATTATTTTTTTTTACTACTAATAGCGGCGATCAGCGATTTTTTTCGTGACTGCGACAATATGGCGGACACTTCGGACAATTTTGACACATTTTTGGGACAATTGTCATTTTCACAGCAAAAAATGCATTTAAATTGCATTGTTTACTGTGGAAATGACAGTTGCAGTTTGGGAGTTAACCACAGGTGGCGCTGTAGGGGATGTGTGACCTAATGTGTTGTTTACAACTGTAGGGGGGTGTGGCTGTAGGTGTGACGTCATCGATCGCGTCCCCCTATTACAGGGATGACGCGATCGATGCTCCGGCCACAGAGAAGCACGGGGAAGCCGTGTGTACACACGGCTCTCCCCGTTCTTCCGCTCCAGGGACGGATCGCCGCACTGCAGCGGCGATCGGGTCCGCGAATCCCGCGGTCCCGGTCCTGGAGCTTCGGACCGGGTCGCGGGCGCGCGCCCGCGGGCGCGCGCCCGCGACCCACGGCTGGGTACTAAAACCAACGTATATATACGTTGATGTGCCCAGCCGTGCCATTCTGCCGACGTAAATGTGCAGTAGGCGGTCCTTAAGTGGTTAATATACATATACACACACAAATTGCATGTCATAATATATAAAAGCAATAGTTTTTACTCACCACACCAAGTAAAGAACAACGGTCTTGGGCTCAGCAAACTTGTATCCGACCGACAACATCACCCTGTTCCTGCTGCCTGTTCCTCGCTCGCATGCACGAATATAAAACTTTGCTTTACCTGCCTCTGTCTGTCGGTGCCTCTTCCAGACCAGGCTCCACCTATCCCCAAGCCCGGAGCACCACGCTGCCTGTATCCCATGATGATTTACTCTGCTCCAGTGACAAGTTCAGGAGACTGTTCTTGGGGGAGGGGTCTCCTGGACCTGGACACATGTCAGAACGCTCTCTGCTCTGAGGGAGAGTCGCTGAGGGGGTGAGTGCAGGGGGGTATATTGCAAAGGACACATGTCATTTCAGTGTCAGAAGAGCGGAGAGCAGAGACTCATGCATGGGGGGCGCTGCTTGACACATGTCAGAGGCTCAGAGCGGCTGCCTGGTGGATTATTGTTGTAAGCTCTGCTCTGTGGAAAGTTTGATAACCAGCGGCCGGGCACCCTAGTTCACCTAGTGGTAGCACCTGACCTGAAAAAAGGAATGCTCACTGGCATGTAATAATAGCATATAATCAGTATGCATATGCTGTATAATTCCAGTGTATAGACACAGTGGTCATGTTCTCTGGCTTTCTTTGGTTATTTGTTAAACAGTGTAGAAGTTGATCTGGCAGGCTGATAAAATGAACATGTTTATAATTGTTATTATATTGTTAACCTAATAACTTGTGTTTTTTCCTTGTCAAAAATAGTGTAGCATATTGAAAGCACCACACACAAACAGCAGTATAAAATAAATTGTAATTCACTTCTGCAAACTCTGCAATCAATATTATGCTAAGTGAAACTTGCTCCCTTAATGGAAAATTAATGAAGTTTTCAGTGGGGAAAAAAAGAAAGTGAATAAAAACACATCCAAGATACTGGGTATTGTTATTATCCTGACAACATAGGTCACACATACTATGCCTGCTGTACTTGTCAAATAAAGCACAAATGATTAACAGAACAGAAGCTGTAGGTGACCTAAGCTGGTAATTCTCCAAGGCACTGGGGACCTTGAAGATAGATCAATTAAATATGTAGACTGTGCTTCAGCTACATAAGCTCCTTCGCATCAAGCCATCAGTTCTGTTTGATAACACCGCAAAAGGTCATGTCTTTTATAAACATATTGGTAGCAAAACTGCCAAAAGGAATATAAAATTAACAGTTAAGTTACAAAATAGTGAAATACAAGGTGAAGAGGCAGTAAGCTAGAGCTACACTTCAAATGCTATTTCTTTTGGGATTTTTCTTGTCATATACCTTATAACACAAGAAAAATGATGGGGACCAACTGTTTTCTCTTCACTCTGGCCCTTGATTGATTGTTGTACTAACCTAAAAGTCTTAGCACTTTTAAGTATTATGCATTGAGAAAGCAGGATGTCAATGTGTTTTATGCAACATCTCTTTATCTCAGCTAGGGCTAAGCTCAAATATTTAAAAAATGAATGCAAATACATTTTCTGATAAGTAACATTGTAACTTTTAAAAAGTTACACATTTAAACGTCTTATTAGCAACAGTACCAAAATGTGAGCATAGCCTCAATTAAAACTAATTAGTAATTGAATAAACAAGTACCATCATCCATGAAAGATTATAGAAAATTAGACTAGACAAGCATAAGGTGGCGGCTGCTAGTACCACCTAAACCCATAAATGGTCACCTAGGTGACCATTTATGGGTTTAGGCGGTACTAGCAGCTGCCACCTTATTCTCGTCAGTCCAATTTTTTATTAGCAACAGTGTAAATACCATGAGCCATGGCCATATTTAGCGGGGCACTGGGGTGGGCTGTGCCCCCCAGGTTTCAATTGTGCCCCCAGGCTAGCCCCCCATGGAAATTATGGGCAGGGGGTGGCAACCTGCTGCAGGGAACCTGCTTACACTCAGTCAGCCCAGGGAAGCACCCAATTGGTAATGCTGCCCCTGGGTCCACAGAGTTCCAGAGGGGGAGGTGGAGTCAGCAGCGCTGCCATGCAGATGCAGGGAGAAGTGAGCAGTGCTGGTTAAAAAAAAGCCCAGAGCCAGCGCGCCCCTGCCAGTAATTTCAATGGAGCTGTAACTTGGTTCCGGCACATTGCTATGATTGGCCAGGACCCCGGGACATAGATCAATTTCCGGGATGGTTCTAACCAATCTGGGGCGGTTGGGAGGTATGATTGTGTGTTCTGCAGTAGAGCAACATCAGCTCCTAATGCTGGCCCTCCCTCTTCCTGCAATTTAGGTACTGTATTTATTGGCGTATAACACTCACTTTTTTACCCTGAAAATAGAGGGTAAACTGTGCCTGCGTGTTATACACAGGGGTTGTGGAAAGGTTTTTTCCTGAAACATTCCTCTTAAAGTTCGGGGTGCGTTTTATACCCCTGTGCGTGTTATACGCCAATAAATATGGTAATTACTGGAGGTTAACATAGATTTGGTACATTTTTTTTTCTTCTAATGAATACGTGATTGCTTTAACTGATTTTTTGGGATGATCAAAGGAGTTATGGGATGATCAAAATAGTGCCTTATATGGCCAGGAAAAACAAAGTACGATTGTGTCAACCATCTGTCCCCAAACATGGTGCTCATCAGACATGTGACCACTATATGTGTGTACACACAAACAAAGAATGGGGTGTTTATTTTATGTTTATGTGGCATAGTAATTTATTTTTTAAAGATGAGCTCCAGGCTTCCATCATAATTAAAGCCAGCAGCTACAGTAATTTTTAGGACACTTACCTGTCCAGGGATCCAACGATGTCCTCATCCGAGCCGATTCTTCAATTGGCTTTGGGTGCAGTGAACCCTTGCAGCTTAACAACTGGCTTGCAACTGCTCATTCACGAGCCACACTGCATTTTGGGAATGGTCCCGCTGTCTTCTGGGGAGCCAGTACGATGAACTTCATAGGGCTGTTTGTCAGCTTTGGATTCCATCACTCCTGTCCTCCCGGCAGCAGTGTGTTTTTCTCCTGCTAAATACATTGCCTGTACCCTCTAGTGCACCGGATTAGTCAGGGCCGATCCTACCCGGGGTGCAAAGTGTGCAGTGCACCCAGGCGCCACAGAGGTGGGGGCGCTGAAGCGCCAGAGTGCCTGTCTCAAATCACTCTCCTTGTTTGTGTAGAGCGGCGCCGGCGGCTCTCCCCGCCGCCGCCGCCACTACTGTGTTTGTCGGACTGTGTTTGTCCCCCCTTCCTCTTTCTGTTACAGAGGGGAGTGAAGAGTCCGGAGGTCGGAGTGGCTGTCTCTGTGTGGAGAGACGCTAGCTGCTCAGTGACGTCGCTGCTCCTCTCTGTGTGTGTCATAAAAAAACTCCTGTCTGCGGCGATCTGTGATCCACCCGGGCGGCGTGGCTGCACACTGTCCCCTCCTCTTATGACACAGAGAGGAGCAGTGTCAGGCAAGATGGACCGTGTGTTTTTATTTGCTGTAATGGAAGGGGGGTTTGTCCTGGGGGGAGGGGTCTGTAGTAATGTAGGGGGCGTTTTTTTCCTGGGGGGAGTCCGTACTAATGGGGGGGGTTTGTCCCTGGGGTCTGCACTAATGAGGGGGGGTTGTCCTGGGGGGGTCTGCACTAATGGGGGGAGTCTGTACTAATGAGGGGGTTTGTCCTGGGGGGTCTGCACTAATGGGGTGATTTGTCCTGAGGGGGATCTGTACTAATGGGGGGGAGTCTGTACTAATGGGGGGGCTTGTCCTGGGGATATGCACTAATGAGGGGTTTATCCTGGGGGGTCGGTACTAAGGGGGGTTTGTCCTGGGGGGTCTGTACTAATGGGGGGGCTTGTCCTGGGGGTATGCACTAATGGGGGGTTATCCTGGGGGGTCGGTACTAATAGGGGTGTTTGTCCTGGAGGTCTGTAATAATGGGGGGTTTGTTCTGGGGGGGGGGGTTCTGCACTAATGGGGGGGTTTGTTCTGGGGTCTGTTCTAATGAGGAGTTTGTCCTGGTTGGGTCTGTACTAATGGAGGGGTGGTTTGTCCTGGGGGTCTGTACTAATGGAGGGGGGTTGTCCGGGGGGGGGGGTTCTGCACTACTGGGGGGGGGGGTGGTTTGTCCTGAGGGAGGTCTGTACTAATGGAGGGGGGTTGTCCTGGGGGAGTCTATACTAATGAGGGGGTTTGTCCTGGGGGGTCTGCACTAATGGGGTGATTTGTCCTGAGGGGGATCTGTACTAATGGGGGGGAGTCTGTACTAATGGGGGGGCTTGTCCTGGGGATATGCACTAATGAGGGGTTTATACTGGGGGGTCGGTACTAAGGGGGGTTTGTCCTGGGGGGTCTGTACTAATGGGGGGGAGTCTGTACTAATGGGGGGGCTTGTCCTGGGGATATGCACTAATGAGGGGTTTATCCTGGGGGTCGGTACTAAGGGGGGTTTGTCCTGGGGGGTCTGTACTAATGGGGGGGCTTGTCCTGGGGGTATGCACTAATGGGGGGGTTATCCTGGGGGGTCGGTACTAATAGGGGTGTTTGTCCTGGAGGTCTGTAATAATGGGGGGTTTGTTCTGGGGGGGGTTCTGCACTAATGGGGGGGTTTGTTCTGGGGTCTGTTCTAATGAGGAGTTTGTCCTGGTTGGGTCTGTACTAATGGAGGGGTAGTTTGTCCTGGGGGTCTATACTAATGGAGGGGGGTTGTCCGGGGGGGGTTCTGCACTACTGGGGGGGGGGTGGTTTGTCCTGAGGGAGGTCTGTACTAATGGAGGGGGGGTTGTCCTGGGGGAGTCTATACTAATGAGAGGGTTTGTCCTGGGGGAGTGTATACTAATGGGGGAGTTTGTCCTGGGGGAGTCTGTACTAATAGGGGGTTTGTCCTTGGGGAGTCTGTACTAATGGGGAGTTTGTACTAATGGAGGGGGATTGGTTTGTACTAGAGGTCTGTACTAATGGGGGGGGGGGGTTGTTCTGGGGTGGTCTTTAATACTGGAAGTGGGTCTGTACTAATGGGGGGTGGTTTTGTCCTGGGGGTCTGTACTAATGGGGGGGGGGTTTGTCCTAGGGGGTCTGTACTAATAGAGGAGGGTCTGTACTAATGGAGGGGGTCTGTACTAATTGAGGGGGATTGTTTGTCCTGGGGGGTCTGTACTAATGGGGGGTGGTTTGTCCTGGGGTGTCTGTACTGAGGGAGGGGGTTTATACTTAGGAGTCTGCACTGACGGAGGGGGTCTATACTTAGTGGAGGGGGTCTGTACTGAGGGGCAACTATAGGTGGAGGAAGGGGGTGACTCCATGTTTTACCTCAACGGGTGACAACAACCCTAGTGACGCCACTGCAGCTGAGGGCTCTTCATTCCTCCTTCCACTCCCTCTCCTCCTTCTCTTTGCGCGCAATGCTGTACTAGTGAGCGGCGCTTGCCAGCACAGCCACCCTTTATGTTTTTTTCCCGCCTTTATATTGGCCAGGGAAGGAATAGAATAGAAAAAGGAGCAGAGAAGAGGATTGTGGGACTTGTAGTTCGAGGACTGGCAGCCCCACTGTAACAAAGAAGCTGCAGCCAACACGGCATGTTCAGCTGAATGGGAGAGAGAGCCAGGACCCCAGGAAAGCTTTCAGGGAAGTGCACCAAAGTCTCCAGAGGGAGAGGACAGTGCTGAGAGAACACCATCAGAGAGAGAACCCCGCTGCCGTGCGCTACCAGAGGCAAAGCCACACAGCCTAGTGCCATCCCTGGCGGAGAAAGAAATGGAGTCATTGCCAGAATACAGATCTGGGCTCTACCCAGCGGAGTATCCATGGGCAATTCAGAGTGAGCTGACTCCTGATCAGAGGAACCGTTGTTGCTGTATCGCTGGATCAGGTGAGAGCCGATCGGCCATTATCTACTTATGCCAATAGGAACTGCAGTCTCTGACCATCTCCTGTATTATATCTGCAGTCTCTGACTGTCTCCTGTATTATTTCTCCAGTCCCTGACCATCTTCTGTAATATGTCTGCAGTCTCTGACCATCTCCTGTATTATATCTCCAGTCACTGACTGTCTCCTTTAATATGTCTACACTCTCTGATCCTCTCCTGCACTATGATTGCAGTCTCTGAACATCTCTTGTATCATGTCTACAGTCTCTGACCATCTCCTGTACTATGTTTTGGGGCACTTTCTAACAGTATCAGAGAGGTTCCCCTCGAGGTCTCATTAGTGTACGCTCTTCCAGTATTTTCTTTATTGTTAAAAGATCATGGGAGGATCCCAGGCCAACAAATACTTCTTAGAGGAGCATCTCTGTGTTTGAGTCATTGCCATAGAAACATTTGTAAAGGGGAGGAGTCGGTAAGATGGCCACGCCCCCTTTGTGGGGCGCCAGAAATATTTCTGCACCCAGGCGCCTGTGACCCTAGGATCGGCCCTGGGATTAGTGCACTTTTTAAGTGAGTGAGATTCTCTTTTTATTTAATAGGTCATTTTAATTAACATTCTATAACAATAGGACTTGTATCACAATTGTATATGCAATTTTTTTGCTAAAGTTTTCCCTGCAAAAGTGGAGTTGCCCCTTAATTTTTTTATGAAATTTAACAATATGGGGCACCGTCAAAGACCTAATTTGAAGAAGTTTGCTGGTATTGTTTGAAATGTTCTTCACTTATTAATGTACAAACATTGGTACAATATATCTGTAACCTAAGATTTATCCAACAGCCAAAAGGTGTATGTGTGTTCACTAAATTTTTAAAATGATTGTATATATATTGCTTTGTCATACTAACCTTCTCTGTGGTTGTATACCTGGTTCCTACTTCCCTGCTGAGTAAAGCCCATAGCAAGCCGCTTGCTATGGGTGCACATGTGCGGGTTTAATCCTGAACCACGCTCTGTGTGTCCATCATCCTGCAGCCACTCTCTGCTCACTGGCTGTCATTGAGAGCAGCAGGCACCAATGACTCCTGCTGCTGCCTCTCTGTCCAGTGAGCAGGAGCAATAGCAGGAGTCATTGGTGCCTGCTGCTCTCAATGACTCCTGCTGCCTCTCTGTCCAGTGAGGAGAGAGAGCCAAGAGAGTCTGCTCTTGGGCACAGCACTAGATCAATATTAGGTTCAGGTAAGTTTAAGGGGGGTTATGGGGAGCTGCATTTGGAAGGTTCTTTATCCTAATGTAGACAATGCATCAAGGTAAAAAAACATATTTTGTGTTCATGGCACATTCAGCAGGGACAGTGTATAGTATTATCAGTGTTACTGGTGACATTGTAGCAGAAGACAGTTTGACCAAAATGTATATATATATATATATATATATATATTGCTGGACATGTTTTATAACAGAAATTTTCAGTCTTTCTTCTTGTGTGGAACAAATTATATAAATGTCATTTGTGTACAGCATTGCATGACTGTGCAATTACCAGTTAAAATAGCGCAGTGCTAAATATCAAAAAATGGCCTGGTCATGAAGGGGGTAAAACCTTCCGGAGCTCAAGTGGTTAACCACTTGTTTACTAAGGTATGTTTATAATCATTTTTCTCAGCCACCTCCCAGCTTTCATGTAAAAGTGATCTTGCTGACTACAGAGTTTCCCAATCACTGTGAAGTTTTGCACCCCGTGCCATGAAGTTTGGACTCTCCCATTCTTCTAGGGAGCCCTGGACCACATTAAACCATGTCAAGATGGGGAGTGGGAGCATTTTGGGAACATACATTCCCCAATCTCCTCTATGAACAATAAAACTGGACGCACTCAGCAGTGATTAGCCGAATTGACCTAGTTTTAGTTTCAGATACGTTGGCTAAACTTTGCTGAACTCAATGAGAATCTAGAAAACAAGTAACAAGCCATTTTCTATATTAGGCAAGTGAATGTCAAAAAATATTGCATGGGGGCTGAGCAACATCTGAAATTTACAAAAAATAAATAAAATGTAATTTCAACTTCTGGAAAATTACAGTTTAGGCAACTTTATTTTCGGAGAATCCCATCATGGTTCCAATGAATTCATTTTTCACATTATTGTATGTGCAAAAGCTCAAATTAAAGCGACATAGTGCTGAATCGCAAAAAGTGCTCTGGTAAGGAAGGGGGTAAATTGTACCAGGGCTGAAGTGGTTAAACCGAAAACAAAAATAACAAAAAATATCATGTTGCAGCTTAGGCCGCGTACACACAACCAGTTTCCTCGGCAGAATCCATCAAGAAACTTGGTGGGAGAGCTTTTTTTGCAGAGGAAACCGGTCATGTGTACATTTTTCATCGAGGAAACTGTCGAAGAACTCGACGAGCAAAAAAGAGAGCAAGTTCTCTTTTTCCTCGTCGGGAGTCTAAATTGGCTCGTTGTGTTCCTCTTCGGGCTGCTTTTCGACGAGAAACTCGAGCGTGTGTATGCTAAGAAACCCGTGCACCTTTGGTAAAAGTAGCGTTTGTAATGGAATTAGCACATTTGTCACGCTGTAACAGACTGAAAAGTGCAAATGTATCTTACCAAACTTTTTCCTAACACGAAATAACATGAGATTAGCAAAAGCAGCCCCAAGGGTTGTGCCAGTGGAATCGAACTTCCCCTGCTGTAGTATGTGTTGAAGTCACCGCATTTGAGAACGAGGAGATTTGGTCTTGACAGTGTGTACGCAAAGCAAGCTTGTCGAGTTCCTCGACAAGCCTAACGAGGAACTCGACGAGGAAAACTATGTGTTTCGCCCGACGAGTTCCTCGGTCGTGTGTACGAGGCCTGACTATCGTTAGATCTGGTAAAACGTACCCAAACTGTTGGTGCTATATAAATCCTAAATCCTAAAAAATTATAATGTGGTGGCTCCTGTATTAAAGTGACTACACTCTGGATGAAGAAGCATGGAGACACCTTTTGCATCTACTCCTAGACATTTCATTGTCCATTGTGTAAGCCTGTAGAGGTGCTAAGTGAGGCTGGCTCCTGAAAGACATTTCATTGTGTGATAACACAGTTTAACCACTTAAGGACCGCCTCCTGCAGATTTACGTCGGCAGAATGGCACGGCTGGGCACATCAACGTATATATACGTTGGTTTTAGTACCCAGCCGTGGGTCGCGGGCGCGCGCCCGCGGGCGCGCGCCCGCGACCCGGTCCGAAGCTCCAGGACCGGGACCGCGGGATTCGCGGACCCGATCGCCGCTGCAGTGCGGCGATCCGTCCCTGGAGCGGAAGAACGGGGAGAGCCGTGTGTACACACGGCTTCCCCGTGCTTCTCTGTGGCCGGAGCATCGATCGCGTCATCCCTGTAATAGGGGGACGCGATCGATGACGTCACACCTACAGCCACACCCCCCTACAGTAGTAAACACACACATTAGGTACACATTCCCTACAGCGCCACCTGTGGTTAACTCCCAAACTGCAACTGTCATTTCCACAGTAAACAATGCAATTTAAATGCATTTTTTGCTGTGAAAATGACAATTGTCCCAAAAATGTGTAAAAATTGTCCGAAGTGTCCGCCATATTGTCGCAGTCACGAAAAAAATCGCTGATCGCCGCTATTAGTAGTAAAAAAAAAAATAATTAATAAAAATGCAATAAAACTATCCCTTATTTTGTAAACGCTATAAATTTTGCGAAAACCAACCGATAAACGCTTATTGCGATTTTTTTTACCAAAAATATGTAGAAGAATACGTATCGGCCTAAACTGAGGAAAAAAAATGTTTTTTTATATATTTTTGGGGGATATTTATTATAGCAAAAAGTAAAAAATATTGCATTTTTTTTTAAATTGTCGCTCTATTTTTGTTTATAGCGCAAAAAATAAAAACCGCAGAGGTGATCAAATACCACCAAAAGAAAGCTCTATTTGTGGGAAAAAAAGGACGCAAATTTTGTTTGGGAGCCACGTCGCACGACCGCGCAATTGTCTGTTAAAGCGACGCAGTGCCGAATCGCAAAAACCCCTTGGGTCATTTGCCAGCGTATTGGTCCGGGTCTTAAGTGGTTAAAGCCTATTGATGCCCAGTAGTGTTGAGCGGAATACGCCATATTCGAATTCGCGATATATCACGAATATATAGTAGAATATTCGAGAAAAAATTCGCTAAAATCGAATATTCGTGATATTTTAGCGAAAAAACAATATTGCGAAATTTCGCTAATGCGATTGCGATTGCGAATATTGCGAAATTCTCGTTCGCGCATGCGCAAACGCGAGAACAACACGCGACCATTTCCTGGATCCGTGCCAGTTACCTGCCAGCTCGTTTTCGCTTCACAATTTTGTGCTGCCCAGTCCTTGGGAGTGAAAATGGTTGGAAGCAATTTTACACCCAGTGAGGAAAAGATGCTGATTAGTGTAAGTATTTTCACCACTGTTATTTCATTATCTTTAACTGCATTTTAGACTAGTTTAAAAGTTAGTATATAAGATCAGATATTAGTATTTCCCAAACATTGTGTCTCCTGCTGTTGCAAAACTACAACCCTGGTTGGTAAATATGTATTTAGGCACTTTCCTTGCTATTTAGCATAATTAATTTAACATGTTGTGGACATAGGACGTATGCGAACGTCCTGACTTCAGGGTCCTTAAGGCCCAAGGACGTTCGAATACATATTGCCCTTTAGATGTTGCAGAACTACAACTTCCAGCATGCCTGGGCAATGGCATGCTGGCACTTCTAGTTTTGCAAGTTCTGCAGGGCCACATTTTTCAGACCACTATACACGGGTCTCTAAACTGTGGCACCCTAGATGCAGCAAAAGTAAAATTCTTACCGTGCACTGACAGACCATGGCTGATGGTAGTAGTAGTTTTGCAACAGCTGGAGGTGGACTGGTCTTGAAACCCTGAGTTAGGTAACAAACTCTCAGTGTTTTGCAACCATTCTGCCTCCAGCTGTTGCAAAACTACAACTCCCTGCATGCAACTGGCTGCAATAACCCCCCCCCCCTCTCCCCCAATGTGAATGTACAGGGTACATTCACATGGGCTGGGGCTTACAGTGTGCTTCTAGCTGAAGCAAATTTGGCGCTGCAGCTCAAACCCTCAGCGGGAAACTACTGTGAACCCCACGCCCCTCTGACTGTACCTTAAAAACACGACACCACACTAAATATAAATTAAAAAACAAAATATTTACACATACCCCTACATAGCCACCCTCCCCTCCACAATAAAAAAAAAACATCTGGTACGGCACTGTTTCCTAAACGGAGCCTACAGCTGTTGCAAAACAACTCCCCAGTATTACCGGACAGCCATTAACTGTCATTGATTAGTAAGGCGAGAATGCTTCCAATTGTTGAATACCATAGATTTCCGTCATATATCCGTAAGGGTTTAAACAAAAGTATTATAATATACTTTGTTCTTCATCTTGCAGAGGTTCCTGCAAAAGGGCTACGATCAGGAGCGGACGCAGGCGGAAAAAAAAAGTGGTCAGCTCCCTAATTCAGGAGTTACGCGACCAACATGGCTGCACACACGACCGCTTGGCAATATTAAAAAAATGGTCGGACCTGAAGAGGCGCCACATGGACCAGGTCAAATGTATATGGGATGAATATCATCCAGGTAAGTTATTGGTGACAGTTATGTATTTTTTTTTTTTCTAAAGTGTATTTTGTGCATGTACTCGAGAGAGGAGCCGGACTGCAGGAGTTGGGAGTAGGCAGCCCGTGCTACCTGCTCCGCTTTGAAGCCCAACGGGGCAGAGGGACTCCCTATAAGGGAGTGAGAGGATTTGCCCGCTCAACCAGCCCCGTTAGTCCTTCGCCTCTCTTTTTAGAGACCGCGTGGTCAGAGTGCGTGCATGTTAAACCAATTTCGAGTGCGTGTGTAAGTGTGGTGGTTTTTGTGGGAGGGGGGTGGGCGTACTAAGTGCAGGCTTACCTCGCATAGCACACCCACCGGGAGCCGGGCTGAGACCACCAAACTCAATTCACATGTAGCCGAGAGCGGGATCCGAACCCCTAGCTGCAGAGGTGAATGGCTTGTCAGCGCAGTGCCAATAGCGTTGAGCCACCGCAGCTCCTTTGGTGACAGTTATGTAAGGTCATATGTAATTAATGTAAGGGCAGATGTTGTTAACCCAGGCGCCATGTTGTGGTAACATATATCACCACCACCAGCCAAGGTATTCATAGTACTGTTGAAAAAAGACATGGGACAGCAGACAGGAACACAGAAGTTATGTGGGAACATACTTTTCCCATTGCTTTGCATGGGACTTTAAACAAAAACCCCGACCCTCACAAATAAGTAACATGTGACCAAGTGTTATCGAAATATCTACAGCTGTTATGAAGTAACATGTATTTCCCATAGAGTAGAATGGGACTTTAAAGAAAAACCCCGACCATGGCAAATGGGGGTGGGTAAGGGTTAAACCACCTATCCTATGTTTGTGGCTGACATATAAGTAACCTGTGTGCCAAGTTTCATGTAAATATCCTTAGCCGTTTGGACGTGATGCTGGTACATACATACATACATACATACATACATACTGTACACACACACGTTGAGTTTTATATATATAGATTCCCACTAAATTTCTGTGTTAGGCGTGGGGTTGTCATAGTAATCCTGTGTGCTCCATCAGGCCCTTTTTTTAACATGAGATCGTCTGAACAAAACAAAGGAGACAAAAACAGCTCATTTTACCATGGTGGCAGCCCAGCTCACGCTGAGTCCCCTGTAGTGCCCACAAGACCCTTTAATATAACATTGTCCCATTGGTTAACTGTCTATATAAATTTATGTGTATTCATATACAATACAGCAGAGTACACAGAATTTGCATACGTCATTAGAAAACATTTGAACATTGTGTTATTATAGATGCTCCTCTACCAGCTGTGCGCCCCAAGCGCACAAGGCGACAGGCCGTACAGGAGGAGGATGAAGAGGAGGAGCAGGAGGAGGATGCGGAAGAGGAGGAGAGGGATGAGGAGGAGCAGCCAGAGCCCTCCCACTCGCCACCCCCAGCTCCTGTTAAGGACCAACATGAGGAGCTGCACCCCCCCCCCAAACTTCTGCTGGAGTATCGGCTGTAGGAGAAGACGAGCAGGAGGAAGAGACCGTTTCTATGAGCATCAAACAGGAGGGTAAATATGTGCACAAAGATTAATAACATTTCAACAATAAGATGTAGATATAAAAATGGATAGCATTTAAAGCGCACCCGTCAGATTTCAGAACAATAATATGGTATTTATGATAGAAGTATACAGTATGTGCTAGACACATAACAATTGTGTATACATGATAATGATTGTTTAATAAGCAACATAAATATTTTATGTATTTGGTAACGGTCTTTGAAATCAAAAAAAATTTTTCTTATATCCTAACAGCTATGAAAGATATGTTGGTGAAACAGACCGAAATTAAGAGGATCCAAGATAGAATTGGCGCAAATCAGCAGAAAATGCGGTATCTGGACCAACAAAATATTCTGCTGGAGCAACAGCAGATGAAGAAGTATGAGGAGATGATAGAAATTCAGAAGCGTTTGCAGAGTAACATTTGATTTTTTCTTCTTTTAATAATTTTTTTTTTTTTCTCAATGTTTCCTTTCTATATGAGGTTGGTAGGTTTTTCAACACATCTAACTTCACATCTAACACATCAACATCAACATCAACATCAACAGATCTAACTTCATAATAACCAAAAACATTTTATACTATTTGCTCTTATATACTATATATATATATATATATATATTGTAACGTTTGGGGGATCAGCTTGATCGCAGGACACAGGCTTTTAAATCAAAACTGAGGTTTATTGAACACAAATGGCTTCACAGCAGCAAAAGCAAAACAAATAATCAGTCTCACCGACTCTTAGGGCTCAGCACTGCCATTGCAATTCACAGTCCTTGCAGGTAAAGTTCCCCAGTTGCAGGCTTTCAGGCAGGACACAAGTCCTTTTAAAGATCTTCCCAGCTTCTCAGAGCTTTGCAGCATTCACCTGTCTAGCATCGCCATACACAGGCTCTGCTACACACTTCCACTCTCCCACCTGCAACTTCCTGTCCTCACTTAAACCATCTCCTGGACAGGTGCATTAACCCTTTTTGTCCTCTTAAAAGGACCATAGCCCAAATAGAGGGGAAACATAGCGTCCCTCCAGGACGCAGCCACGGCGACCTGTACATATCCCCCCCCTGTGCCCCAACGCCGAGGAGGTGGGGGCAACAGTGGAGCCCAAACAATGGACTCGGGAGAGGGCATCTGCATTTTGATGCAGTCTCCCGGGCCTATGCTCCACTATAAATTTAAATTCTTGGAGCGCCAGGAACCACCGGGTAATCCTGGCATTAGTCCCTTTACCTTGCCTAAGCCATGTTAAAGGGGCATGATCAGAAATGAGCCTAAATTTCCTGCCCAAAAGGTAATATCTGAGGGACTCCAGGGCCCACTTAATGGCCAGGCACTCTCTCTCAATAACCGCGTAGTTTTTCTCTGCTGGTGTCAACTTCCTACTGAGGAAGACTACTGGGTGCTCCTCACCATTAACAACCTGTGACAACACCGCTCCTAATCCTACATCGGAAGCATCAGTTTGGACAACAAACTCTCTTGAAAATTTGGGCGCTATCAAGACAGGGTGTTGGCACAGTGCTGACTTGAGCTCCAAAAAAGCCTTTTCAGCATCCGCATTCCACTCGACCATGACCGATTTCCGACCCTTGGTCAGATCGGTCAGTGGAGCCGCTAATGTGGCAAAGTTGGGTACGAACCTTCTGTAGTATCCCACCATGCCCAGGAATGCACGTACCTGCTTTTTTGTGAGGGGGCGGGGCCAACTATTTATAGCCTCTACCTTGTTGACCTGAGGTTTCACCACCCCTCTACCCACGATATAGCCCAGGTATTTCACCTCCTCCATTCCCAAATGACATTTTTCAGGGTTTATTGTGAACCCTTCCTTCCAAAGAGAGTCCAGTACTGCCTGGACTTTGGGCAAGTGCGAGTCCCAGTCTCTGCTAAAAATGACTATGTCATCCAAGTACACTGAGGCATACTCCCGATGAGGTCGTAAAATCCTATCCATTGCTCGCTGGAATGTGGCTGGAGCAGTTTGCAGTCCAAAAGGCATTCGTTTGTACTGAAAACTCCCCTCTGGAGTAGAAAAAGCAGTTTTCTCTCTAGCCGCCTTAGTCAATGGGATTTGCCAATACCCCTTGGTAAGGTCTAATGTTGTGATGTACCTGGCTGGACCTAGTCGCTCAATAAGTTCATCCACCCGGGGCATGGGGTAGGCATCAAACCGTGAAACCTCATTAAGTTTCCGAAAATCATTGCAGAATCGCAGAGTCCCGTTGGGCTTTGGTACCAACACGATGGGGCTCGACCACTCACTCTGCGATTCCTCGATGATATCCAGGTCTAACATTTTTTTCACTTCCTCTGAAACGGCCTTTCTTTGCGCCTCTGGGATGCGGTAGGGCCGGACAAAAACTTTGACTCCAGGTTCTGTGATAATATCATGCTCTATCACACTAGTAAGCCCTGGCAAGTCTGAAAACTTTTCTTTATTTCTTTGCAAGAACTCCTTTGCTTGCTGATTTTGTATTTTAGACAGGGTATTTGCTACTTGGACACGCTCTACCCCAACCTGAGGCTCAAGCCTTGCACTAGCCAGGGAGGTCACTGTTTCCCTATCCGTCCAGGGTTTTAACAAGTTAACATGATATATCTGATACGGTTTCCTCTTGCCTGGCTGGTGCACTCTATAATTTACCTCTCCTACTTTTTCCACAACTTCAAAGGGACCTTGCCATCTGGCCAAGAATTTACTTTCCACAGTGGGGATGAGCACAGCTACTCGATCTCCCACTTGGAAGTGCCTTATTTTTGCAGCCCTGTTATAGACCCGTCGTTGAGCCTCCTGGGCCTTTTGTAAATGTTCTTTGACTAGTGGCATCACGGTTTGGATCCTTTCCTGCATTTGGGAGACATATTCCAGGACACTCTTATGCTGAACAGGTTCACTTTCCCATTCCTCTTTAATAAAATCAAGTAGTCCGCGAGGTCTCCGCCCATAAACCAACTCAAAAGGCGAAAACCCTGTGGAGGCCTGGGGCACTTCCCGGATGGCAAATAGGAGAGCTGGCAACAGGCAGTCCCAATCTTTCCCATCCCTTTGCACCACTTTCTTGAGCATAGACTTAAGGGTTTTATTAAAGCGTTCCACCAACCCGTCCGTTTGGGGATGGTAGACCGAGGTGCGCAGCTGTTTAATGCGGAACAGCTTACACACATCGGCCATAACCCTCGACATAAACGGGGTACCCTGGTCTGTGAGTATTTCCTTGGGGAAACCCGTCCGTGTAAACAATTGGAATAATTCTCGAGCAATGGCCTTTGAGGAGGTATTCCGCAGGGGTAGCGCCTCAGGATATCGGGTGGCATAGTCAAGAATCACCAAAATGTAGGAGTGACCTCGAGCTGACTTTACCAAGGGACCCACTATATCCATGGCTATCCTCTCGAATGGGACCTCAATTATGGGCAGAGGGACCAAAGGGCTCCGAAAGTGAGTCACTGGAGCGGTCAACTGGCAGGTCGGACAAGAGGTACAGTATCTCTTTACCTCTGCTTTCAGACCTGGCCAGTAAAACCGGTCGGTGATTCGTGCCTCCGTCTTCTCAACTCCCAGGTGCCCCCCTAACACATCATCATGGGCCAGTTCCAGAACCTTTCGTCTATATTGTTGGGGTACCAACAATTGTTCTACCACGTTTTCTCTCTCTTTGGTAACCCGATACAGCAATTCATTATATATTGCAAAGTGTGGCCACCTTTCATTCGCACCTGGCTCTTGGGGAACCCCATTTACTACTACAACTTGTTCCCGTGCACGGGCCAAAGTGGGGTCCTGCATCTGAGCAGTACCAAACGCCCCCTGGGGAACACCCAAATCCGGCAGGGCAGGAGTAGAGGCTACTTCCTCATCCTCTTCCCCCAGCATTACCTGAAGTGGGGAAGGCTCCTCCCCCTGAGGGTTTTGGTAGGTCTGTGTACCACATGTCTTGACATTCTCAACAGTATCAATGCTACTTTTATTACCATTAACCACATCATGAGCATTTTCCTCATCTGGATCCACATTAAACACATTTGGCAGTTCAGGGTTATTCCTCTCAGCAGCAGGAACAGGGGGGCTAGTTTCTCCCCAGTCTCTGAACTGTTCTCCTTGTTCCCACAGTTTGGTAAACAATGGACAGTCTCGTCCTATTATAACATCATGTACCAAGTTCTTTACCACCCCCACCTCTTGAGTACAAGTGCCACATGCTGAGGAGATAGACACCGTGATGATGGGGTACTCTCTAGTGTCCCCGTGTATGCACACCACCCGTAAAGTTTTGCTGACCGTACCGACCTTCCCAATTATTCTAGGATGAACAAGGGTTACCATGCTTCCAGAGTCCAACAAAGCCCAGGCAGGGAGGTTGTTCACTTGGACTTCATACTCAAACTTATCGTCATCCATGTCGAGATGTGTGGTGCATACTTTATGGGCACAGAAAGACCCCCTCCGAAGAACCCCGCATTCCATGGGCTCCTCTTGCAGTGGGCAGTGTGCCCGGGTATGACCCCAGGAATGACATCGCCAACATTGTACATCCACTCCTCTCCGAACAGGAACAGAACGCTGGGGAGGTACCGGGAGTGACTCTTGGCCTTCCGGGGTGTTTGTTCCCAGGCCCCTTGGAACATCCTTTCGAAGGGCAGCAGTTGGTCGAACAGGTCGTGGCAAACTGGGCCCTATGCGCTTGGTAGGTCCGAGCAGGTCCTCCACCACTGTAAATCGTTCCACCATCTCAACAAGGAGGTTTGCGGTTTTGGGATCTCCATGGCTGACCCACCGTTGAAGGTCATCTGGCAGGGACCTCAGGTATCGGTCCAGCACGACCCGCTCCACGATTTGGGGGCCAGACAACACCTCAGGCTGCAGCCATTTTTTCACTAGTTGCACCAGGTCGTGCATTTGAGACCGGGGTGGCCGATCTGGACGATATTTCCATTGGTGTACTCGTTGGGCCCGAACAGCCGTAGTCACCCCCAGACGAGCCAGAATTTCTGCTTTTAGCTTTTGATAGTCTTTAGCATCATCCGGTGGCAGGTCAAAGTAGGCTTTTTGAGGATCTCCAGTGAGAAAAGGAGCAATGAGGCCGGCCCACTGGTCCTGAAGCCACCCTTCTCTCTCTGCCGTCCTCTCAAAGGTAGCAAGAAATGCTTCTACATCATCGTTTGGGGATAATTTCTGCAGAAAATGGCTTGCCCTCACAGTCACCTGGTTGCCAGGGGCAACAGCCGCTTGTCCCTGAACCTTAGACAGCTGCTGCACTGCTTCCTTTAAAGCAGTCACCTGAGTCTGCATAACCTCTTGCTGGGTTGTTTGCTGGGCTACCAACTGAGCCACCAACAGGCGGGTATTTTCTTGCTGCAGCGTCAGCGCCTCCTCATGGCGGGTCTGCGCTTGTATGTTAGCCAGGGTCAGCTGTTTAATTAGCTCCTCCATAGCTTCGGCTTTCAATGTTTGTGCAGCTTTAACCCAGGACATAAATCCAATGCACTGTCTCTTTAAATGTCAGTTCAATATAAAGTCCAAAAAAAAAAAAAAAAATGTCTTTCTTCTTATGCCTGTTATTATGTCCTGCCCGCATTCGAGCACCAGTGTAACGTTTGGGGGATCAGCTTGATCGCAGGACACAGGCTTTTAAATCAAAACTGAGGTTTATTGAACACAAATGGCTTCACAGCAGCAAAAGCAAAACAAATAATCAGTCTCACCGACTCTTAGGGCTCAGCACTGCCATTGCAATTCACAGTCCTTGCAGGTAAAGTTCCCCAGTTGCAGGCTTTCAGGCAGGACACAAGTCCTTTTAAAGATCTTCCCAGCTTCTCAGAGCTTTGCAGCATTCACCTGTCTAGCATCGCCATACACAGGCTCTGCTACACACTTCCACTCTCCCACCTGCAACTTCCTGTCCTCACTTAAACCATCTCCTGGACAGGTGCATTAACCCTTTTTGTCCTCTTAAAAGGACCATAGCCCAAATAGAGGGGAAACATAGCGTCCCTCCAGGACGCAGCCACGGCGACCTGTACAATATATATATATATATATATATATATATATATATATATACACTATATACAGAGTTGCTCTTGCAGTCAGGCTAATGGTTGCAGTATAAAGGCCGCAAACCAGGGTTTAACATAAAGTTCAGTGTTTTAGTCACACTTGCTGTTACGATCCGGTCTGGTAGCTTGTAGCGGAGGCTGTTTGTGGATCCGCTGTGACAGAGAGTTCATGAAGCATTACTCAGCATGAAGGCAGCAGCAGTTTTATTCAAATATAAAGTAATTATCACACACACAACATTTACAAGCAGTAGTGGTAATAGTACTAGATAGCATCTAAACACTTGGGCAAGACTTGACAGCAGCAGTAGTGGTAATAGTAGTATATAGTGGCAAATAACTTGTGACATAGGTGTCTGAGCAGCAGCACTATAGTAGTAACAGTACACAATATAGTGTTTTATCACTCGTGGAAGAGGTGGCAGCAGCACAGCAGCAGCATTGGTAATTGGAGTATATAGTGCCAAAGAACTTGTCACATAGGTATCTGAGCACTGGCAGCAGCAATCTAGTAGTAACAGTACACAATATAGTGTTTTATCACTCGTGGAAGAGGTGGCAGCAGCACAGCAGCAGCATTGGTAATTGTAGTATATAGTGCCAAAGAACTAGTCACATAGGTATCTGAGCACTGGCAGCAGCAGTCTAGTAGTAACAGTACACAATATAGTGTTTTATCACTCGTGGAAGAGGTGGCAGCAGCACAGCAGCAGCATTGGTAATTGTAGTATATAGTGCCAAAGAACTTGTCACATAGGTATCTGAGCACTGGCAGCAGCAGCAGTATAGTAGTAACAGTACACAATATAGTGTTTTATCATTCGTGGAAGAGGTGGCAGCAGTACCAGCAGTAGTAAGAAAGTGGCAAATCTCACAGACAAAAGGTGACAGCACCAGTATGAGTAATATATCGGTACATAATCACTCAGCCTTTTGGCATTAGCAGTAGGAGCCCATATCGTGGCAAAATTACAAAAGTTTGAAGTTGCATTAGCATGGTGATTAAATTTGAAAAGCAGAATGACACAGGCCTTAAGTAGACCATAGTGCCTCATAATATAAAAGTTTGATTAACGTTATTTCTATGCTATACGTGACTTTTTAAATTCATGATGAGCATTGAGAAATTACATTTCAAAATAATGTGGCAGCAGCATCAGGACTCCTTATAGTGGCTTAATGAAACAGCATGGAAATATTTATGCCCTTAACCACTTGCTTACTGGGCACATAAACCCCCTTCGTGCCCAGGCGAAATTTTAGCTTGCGGCACTGCGTCGCTTTAACTGACAATTGCGCGGTCGTGCGACGTGGCACCCAAACAAAATTGGCGTCCTTTTTTTCCCCCACAAATAGTGCTTTCTTTTGGTGGTATTTGATCGCCCGTGCGGTTTTTATTTTTTGCGTTATAAACAAAAAAACAGGGACAATTTAAAAATATATATATTTTTTTTACTTGTTGCTATAATAAATATCCCAATTTAAAAAAAAAAAAAAAAAAAAAAATTTCTCAGTTAAGGCCGATACGTATTCTTCTACGTATTTTTGTAAAAAAAAAAAAAAAAAATCACAATAAGTGACTGCTTTGCGCAAAAGTTATAGCACCTACAAAATAGGGGACAGAATTATGATTTTTTTTTAATATTTTTTTTTACTAGTAATGGCGGCGATCTGCGATTTTTATTTTGACTGAGACATTGCGGTGGACACATCGGACACTTTTGACACAATTTTGGCGCCATTCACATTTATACAGCGACCAGTGCTATAAATATGCACCAATTACTGTATAAATGTGACTGGCATTGAAGGGGTTAACACTAGGGGGGTGAGGAAGGGGTTAAATGTATTGCCTGGGTGTGTTCTAACTGTGTGGGGGGAGGGGGGTGACTGGGGGAGGTGATCGATGCTGTCTCCCTATGTACAAGGGAAACAGCATCTGTCACCTCTCCCTGACAGGACGTGGAGCTCTGTGTTTACACACAGAGCTCCATGTCCCTGCTCTGTCACCGACGATCGCGCGTACCTGACGGACATCGCGGCCGCCGGGTACACGCATCGAATCCTCGGTGATGCGTCGGGACTGTTTTTCCCCGCCGCGCGCCACCCTGTGGCGCGTGCGGGGAATTACAAGCAAATCACGTCCAAAGACGTGACCCCGGCGCCTCAGGTCCGCGCTGCTGACGTATTATGTCAATAGCGCGGACCGGAAGTGGTTAACACTACCTGCCCACTATGAGTTTCAAAGGTATAAATCAGAGGTGGCAAACACAAGGCCCGCAGGCCGAATGCGGCCCTCCAGACCCTTACTTTCTGCTTTCAAGCAATGCATCCAACTTCTTCCCAGCAGCAGCATAAGGAAAGGGGGATGCACTGTGATGTAAGGGAGAGGGGGAACTCAACTTCTGATGGTGGGGTGGGATGGTGGGGTGGCCCTTGACATCTAATGTAAGGGGAGGGGATGCGCTGGACATCTAATCTTACAGATATAACCAGCCCTTTTGAGGGCAACCATAATGCTGATGCGGCCCAAGATGAAATTGAGTTTGAAACCCCTGGTATAAATAGATTGGAGAGGTATTGATGAATGACAAGGGACCATTCAGCGCCCTGAACCGACGGCGGGTGCCAGAAAGTCACCGCCTATCCAGGACTCATTCATCTTGATGAATGTGAGTCTGTCCACGGAGTCTGTGGACAGACGGGTCCTCTTGTCCGTGACCACCCCACCTGCTGCGCTGAATGTCCGCTCAGATAGTACGCTGGAGGGGGGGCAAGACAATAACTCCAGCGCATACTGAGCGAGCTTGCGGCAGGTGTCCAATCTGGCAACCCAGTACTCCATGGGGTCGTCGGTGCTCATACTGTCAGAAGCACCGACGGACCCCATGTAGTCTGCCACCATGTGGGCCAGCCGCTGGTGGTGACTGCTGCTGCTGCTGGTACTGGGTCGCTCAGATTGGAAGAACATCCTCATCTCACCCATTAGGTCCCCTGCTCGGCTGCTGCTGCTGGGTGCAGCCACCTGCTGGGTGAGACGAGGGGGGACAACTGGAGGCCGGGGAGTTGTCTGCTCTAACCGGCTTACTATGCGTGCCTGCAGTTCCTCCATCCGGTGCTGCCTCCGGCTGGCTGGGAGGAACTGCTCCAGTTTTCCCTTACATCTTGGATCTAAAAGGGTAGCCATCCAAAATTCGTCCCTCTCCTTGATAGCATGAACCCGGGGGTCCCTCCTGAGGCATCTCAGCATGTGGGCAGCCATGGGGAAGAGCACAGCCCGCTGTGACTCCTCGTGGCTGCCCTGGTCAATGACGTCCGACTCTTCATGCTGGAGGCGCTGCTGCTCGCGCGCAGACATGCCCAACCCCCGGACTATCGGTGCCCCCAACAGCGGCTCTCCCTCCTGACCAGGCCCTGACTCCAGGACGTCACCATTAACCTCCTCATCCTCCTCCTCCTCGTCCTGGTCCTGGTCTTGGTGGGGCAGTGTTGCCTCCTGCTCCACCAAGGCACTTTCCCCAGCTTCGAGCAGGCGATCTAGTGCCCTGTCCAGCAGGAACACTATAGGGAGCACGTCGTTGAGGCCGACATGCTCCCTGCTCACCATTTTGGTCGCCTGCTCAAAAGGGGCCAACACATGGCAGACCTGGTATATCTGCCCCCACTCCGCACTGGTGATGTACGGGAGTGTTTGTGCTGGCCCGCCACTGCCTTGATCCAGCAGGTATTCTTTCACCGCCCTTCGCTGCTTCCACAACCTCTCCAGCATGTGGAGGGTGGAGTTCCACCGCGTCACACTGTCCACAATCAGCCTGTGAAGGGGCAGGCTCTTGTCCCGCTGCAAATTGGACAGGGACACGGTAGCGGTTGGGGAGCGCCTGAAGTGGCTGGCAATCCTACGCACCCTTAGCACAATGTCACTCAACCCAGGATAAGTGCGCAGGAACTTCTGCACCACAAGGTTGAGGACATGTGCCAGACAGGGCACGTGGGTCAGACTGCCAGCCTGGAGGGCGGAGAGTAGGTTGCTGCCGTTGTCACAGACAACCATACCTGCCTGGAGCCTTCGGGGTGTCAGCCACTTCTGGACCTGAGCCTGAAGTACGGTCAGCACTTCTTTGCCAGTGTGTCTCCGGCCCCCTAAACTAACAAGCTGGAGCACGGCCTGACAGCGCACGTGCCCCACACTTGAGTAGCTATGGGGGTTCTTGCTGGGAGGCTCAGCAGCTGCGGAGACAGTGGCTTGACAGAGACCAGCAGTTCTCCCCTGGACACCCCGGGCGGCACCACAAAATCTGATGCCGCCGATCCCTCCCCGGCGCCTCGGAGGGAAACCCAATGGGCCGTGAAACTGATGTAGCGGCCCTGCCCATGCCTGCTGGTCCAGCCATCCATTGTGAGATGCACCCTGTCGCTGACAGCGTGATCCAGCGACAGGGTTACATTCTGCACAATGTGCTGGTGTAGGGCAGGGACACCAGTCCTGGCAAAGAAATGGCAGCTGGGGACACGCCATTGGGGTTGGGCCTGCTCCAACATCTGCCTGAAGGGGTTGCTGTCAATGATGTTGAAGGGCAGCAGATGTTGGGCAATAACCCTTGCCAGGAGCCCATTGAGGGAACGCACACGTCGGTCTCCAGGGGGGAAGGGAGTGGTGCGTTCTAAGGCGTCAGAAAGCGACGCCTGGCGCCGGACGGCAGTGCAGGACACCGAAGAGGAGGGTGCTGTGGAAGTCGAGGTCTGGCTGCCGGTACCAGTACCTCTACTAGAGGGAGCGGGGGGGCATGACCTGCTGGTAGCCGATGAAGCTGTGGCAGGGGCTGCTGTACCCTGCACACTTGTGGTGGTGGCCCTGCTACCACCACCACCCCTCATCTGGTCATACTCCCGCCAGTGGTTTATTCTCAGGTGCTGGTTGAGTGCTGTGGTACCCACCCGAGCCAAGCACTTCCCTCTCTTCACCTTGGCACGACAGAGCTGGCAGATGGCTACTGTCGGGTTATCTGCTACCAAGGTGAAGTAGGCCCAGACAGGTGACTTCAGCGCCGCCCTCCTGTCAGATGGGGTGACGCTGACTTGCACCTGCTGGGACTCGGTGCGCACAGGTGGAGCTGCCTGCTGCTGCTGCAGCTGCTGCTGACACCTCCTGCTGCCATCACCAGTGGAGACCCTGACGCTGGTCTCCCTGGTGACCTGGCGCACCGTTTCCCCAGGGTGCCTACCTTCCTCGTCGTCACTGCTGCTGTGAACCGACGAGGCAGGTGCCACCCATGTTGGGTCACCCTCCTCTTCGCCCCCAGATATGTCAGACCCTGGGCTGACATGTGGTGGTCTGAGGGAGACATCTGACATGGAGCCGCTAGCCTGGCTCCGATGTCCCCTCACCGACGCATGGGTCTGACTAGGTGCGGGTGTTTCCTGCAGAAAAACACCAGCACCACTTGGAAGGGATGTCTCTGGGCTACTGACAGCCGGTACCCCATCCTCCTCCTCCATCAACCCTTCAAAAAAATCCTGACCATCAGGACATAAATCTATGTCTGCATGATGCAGGACCTCCCCCAAGATATCCCTCTCACTGTCACTGTCAAACAGTATGAGGCTGGACTCTTGGGGGCTGGGGGTGGGTACTAAAGGCACCGGTTTACTGGTGGTGGTGCTACTTGGAGTCGGCACTGATGACTCAGTGGCACTGCTGTGCCCCATAAAATTCACCACTACTGAAGCCTGGGAAGGCAATATCGGGCGGCTGCCCGAGGGGAAAAACTCCCGGATGAGGCGGACTCCCCTTCCATCTGATCCTCTACCAGTAGTAGAGGCGCGAGAGGTACCCCGTGCTGGCAGCGACCCAGCACTGGGAGTAACTCCCCTACCCCTGCTGCCACGGCCACGTATGCTGCTCATGCTGATGTGGGGGGGATGGGTAAACTTTATTGGGGGGGGGTAAATGTGATAAAGGACAAGACAGGCACGCAGACAAAGACGTACTAGACAGCTATGCACTAAACACTAACTCTGCAGTGCTTAGTCACAAACTTAACTGACTGACAAGGACAAAGACGAGGATTACAAGTACTAAACTAATATGCAACAGTAACTCTGCTAACACAGCAGAGATAAGTATATGAATAAACTAAAACTAACTAACCTATTGGTTGATGTGGAGGTTGCTAACCTCTGACAACTGTGGTAGGGGAACTCTGATTGGCTCTGATGCAAATGAAGGGCAGAGAAAATAATCGCGCAATATTCCTATTGCCGAATATTCGCATTGTCGAATATTCGGAGAAATCTGATTGGCTCTGATGCAAATGAAGGGCGGAGAAAATAACCGCGCAATATTCCTATTGCCGAATATTCGCATTGCGAATATTCGGCAATATACAATGATATACAATGATCGCTTCAGCTACTCGGCCCAAGGTCTCTTAATCATACCAGCAATGCTTTTAGACGTCGATGGAGAACACTAGGATGTGCTCTGTTTTAAAAATAAAATTGAAAAAATTGGCTCTGATGCAAAAGAAGGGCGGAGGAAGTAATCGCGCGATATTCCTATTGCCGAATAATCGCATTGCGAATTTTCAACAATATAAAATGATCGCTTCAGCTACTCGGCCCAAGGTCTCTTAATCATACCAGCAATGCTTTTAGACGTCGATGGAGATCACTAGGATGTGATCTGTTTTAAAAATACATTTTGAAAAATCCGAATATTCGGAATTGCGAATATTCACTGCGATATTCGAGATATTGCGCGATTACTCGAATATGCAATATTCGATCCGAATATTCGCAATGCGAATATTCGTGAGCAACACTAATGCCCAGGTGTGACTACCCGTCTGTCTAAAGATGTGGATTGAAGGGAACTCATTGTGTGATGGTATTTTGTTTGAATTCTATTGATAAAAGTATGTGATTGAAGCCCCCCATGGTGTGAAGGGGGGTGGAGATTCCATTGTCCCTTTGATTACTGTCACATGCTTGTAACTGCATAAAATGAAGAGAAGAAACCATTAAAGCATTCATTCATTTTGAAACCAGAAGATAGAGCTGTCAGTCTCATTTTCTGAGGAATTGATATGGATCGTGTCTGCTGGATTGTGGAGTGTCGTATGAGCTGTCGTGGGTGGATGGAAGGTCGTAAACGGTGGTGACCGTTACAATGTTCAAAATTCTAAAATTGCCCATTTTTTACATTGTGAAAAATGCTCTGGAGCCCACACACAATCATTTTTAATGACATTAAAAAAAATGTTATATTTTAGAACCCGAAAAATGGTCGTGTGTACGCGGCATTAGAGTTAGAAGTCTGTGTAAAATGGCTATAAAATTCAATTGACCCAGTGAGCCAAAGGTGAACTGTACACCAGATGTGAAATTATATAGAACAGTTTGTGTGTAGAGTAGTATCAGGATAAAATACAACATTTTTAGTTTTAAAATAAATTCTTTATTTTTTCCCAATGTTTTTTTTTTATTGATTGAATTAGCTCACTACATGTACATCAACATACTGATATAACTGTTTCAAATAAAAAAGGGAGGGACATAAGTAAAATGTGTTCATGATTGTAATAAACATATTGATTTGTAGACTGTAGAACCCAGATTAATGTTTATAGAGATGCACTTATATTGTTTCTGGCATTCAAATGCTATGCTTCAAACCAGCTATTTTGTACTTAAATTAAGTGAAAAACAGGGAATTTAAACTTACTGAACCATAAAAAGACTAATTATAAAATGCATAACCACACACAATTTTAATTATTGAGGGAGGTAGCAGTGCTTTAAATATCTTTAAGAAATTAAATGCTGCATCGCACTGTTGTATTTTCATTAAATACAAACATTCAAGAGTAATTATGTAGAAAAGCATTACCAAGACTTAAAAAAAAAAAATCTTTCTTCACACTTCATACTCCTGCAGTGTAGATAAAATGTGAGAGCATAATGCAAACTTAAAACATGCAAGTAAGACACTGATGACTGGTGTCACACTTTTTTTGTATATTTAAAATGTTCTCTCTTTTCATGAAAGTTAACACAAAAGCAAAAAAAAAGTTTAACTAAACATTTTTATTAAAGTTCTACAGGGGATGGTATAAATATATAAGAATCTCTAGACTACAGATGTTTACGTTGTCCACTAAAGTGCCCCAGTTTTACTAATATCAGGATCTGTGCTGTTAGAAAAAAATATATGTTCCACACCACCCTCTGGTTAATTTGAGATTGGTTAGCATTATCGTCAATGCATTAAGAGAAAGTAAACCCTATTGTCAAAAAAATTATTAAAAAAACCACCTGCAAGACAAAGGCATAATGAGCTAGTATGCATAGTATACTATTTTATTATGAATTACTTACCCCTAAAGCCCCCGCATTATTCATGGCCATGAATAAGCACTGATTCAGTGCGAAACGCGTCGGCTGTTCCCCTGTTTTTGTTGGAACCCTTAGCCCCTGCATTATTCATGGCAATGAATAAGCACTGATTCAGTGCGAAACGCATCGGCTGTTCCCCTGTTTTTGTTGCTGTGACCCTTTGATGTATCTGCTGTTTGTTTAATAAAATGACAACCTGTCGGTTTTTTTTTGGAGTGCGGCCATCCATCCTTCATTCATCTTTTAGGCTTACCTGTAGGTTAAAGTGGTTGTAAAGGGTTCACAACCACTTTAAAGAATTTAAGATGAGTGGCATGCCATTACCACAGTAGCTTACAACACATAACGCTGGCTATAGATGACTTAGTATTTTTTACTCAACCAGCAGGATGAACATGTCGATGGGGACATCCTCCGGCTGAATCAGCTGAATTGCAATTCATCTATGGGCAGCTTTAGAGATTTATAATCATTACTATACGGTTGGTCAGGGACAGTTGCAGATACATACTGGTGCTGCATGCATGCATGTTACATCGTATTCCTCCTATTCTATATGTCATCAAATTCCACTTTATGTTTTCAGTGAAGGATTACTCAACGAGGGTAATTTACTAAAGGCAAATCCACTTTGCACCACAAATGCAAACTGCATATGAAATTGTACTGAAAGTGCACTTGGAAGTGCAGTCGCTGTAAATCTGAGGGGTAAATCTGAAATGAGGGGAAGGTCTGCTGATTTTGTCATCCAATCATGTGCAAGCTAAAATGCTGTTTTTTATTCTCCTTGCATGTCCCCCTCGGATCTACAGCAACTGCACTTCCAAGTGCACTTTCAAGTGTAATTTGCACTTGTAGTATGCACTTGTAGTGCAAAGTGGATTTTCCTTTTGTAAATAGCCCCCAATGTTTCTTTCAAGTACCAAGGTGCACAGATCTGAGTGATCAGCTATTCATGAGACACGTGATCATTTACTCATGGGACTTCCTTTTTTATTGTGTGTTGATTCTGCTGCTAGAACTGAATGTAGCACTCAGTTTCTCCCAAGTGTCCATAGTAGCTTCTCTGGCAGTTTTTACACCATCATCCAAACTATTTTCTCTTCCAACTCTCCGACCACTGTTCAGAACATCTTCTCTGGCAGCATTCTGTTCTGTGGTTGATCCCTACCCACCATCTTTGGAAATTCTCCCCCCACTGGCCAGATTAGACAAAGGTTTCCACTACTGTTTGCCTTTTATAGTCCCAGTTTTCAATGGGGAAAACTTTTTTTCCACTGTCCAGACTATGTTCTTTGGCCACACTTCCACCACCATTCAGGCTATTTTTGTCAGCTCTTCCCCACCTTCAAGACTATATTTTCTGGTGCAATCCCCTTCACCCTTACCCACTGTGTGGGTAAGGGGGGAATGGTAGATGTGTTCACATTCTGACCTTTCCGACTTCTCTCCATAGTACCCTTTTCTTCATTCTGTGCTACACTCTCTGCAACCCCCTTGTGCTTTGGCTGAGGTTGTTATACATTACTGCCACTTTTGTGTTCCACTGTCTATTGCAATCTGGTCTTCCCATTTTTCCACAACCATGTGCTTTCTGTAATGTTTGCAAATGCTTTCCCAAATGTTTCCTAGTTACTAGGGATGAGCTTCGCGTTCAATACAAACGTATGTTCGACTCAAACATTGTATGTTTGTACGTTAGACGAAATTCGAACAAAAGCGGTCGTTCGCGCCAAATTCGAGTGACGCAAAATGGCCCATAATTCACTGCGGCATTGTGCGCTGATGTTTGGCCAAGCATGCTGTATGTCCCGCATGCTTGGCCAATCACAGCGCGCAAAAAAACAAAGAGCCATAATTGGCCAAAGCCAATTATGGCTCAGGGCTTTAGCACACGCCCACACTATATAAGGCCGCCTGCTGGGCGGCCTCGTGTAGTGTGTTCCGGCTTATTAATGAAAGCAGTCAGAGAGACAGAGAGATTGTCTTTTTAGATAGCTAGATAGAGCAGGCAGGCAGGCTAGTCAGTTTAGCTTAATTTACAGTGTGTAGAGAATATATATACATCCCTAGGAGTTGTACATATATTTATACACTGTATAGCTTAGATAGATCAGTTCTTCCTAATTTACTGGCAGGCAGGTGATTGTGCTATTTAAAAATGTTATCACAGGTATAGACACACAGCAGGTACAATATTTAAAGGAATTTTTATTTTTATTTTATTTAAGCATCAATAAAATCACTGCTCCTGGAGCAGTGATTTTAATGATGCTTAACTTTAAAAAAAAAATGAAAAATTCCTTTAAATATTGTACCTGCTGGGTGTCTATAGTTTGCCTGTGAAAACGTCTTTGAGAACCCGGGTCTTGCCCGAGGGAACATGTATCAATGGAAAAAAAGTCTTAAAAACTGTTATTTTTTCAGGAGTCCTGCTCCTGAAAAAACAACCGTTTTTTTTAAACTTTTTTCCATTGATACATGTTCCCTGGGGCAAGACCCGGGTTCTCAAAGATGTTTTCCAACAATAACTTGAATATTGGTCTTTAACCACTTCAGGCCCGCACTACCGTCGGATGACGGCAACAGCGCGAGCCTGAATATCCAACATGCCGTCATTTGACGGCATGTCATTCAGGCGTTCCCAGCGTGCGCTGTAGAGCGCGCTGCGGGGAAGCCCTGTGTTGTCCGTGTCCTTTGGACACGGCCAATCACAGATCGCGGCGAACGGCCAATCAGAGTGGCCGTTTGCGATGCGATCTGTGGGCGAATGAGAGATGATCTCTCATAGATCATCTCTCATTGCCGTTTTACACAGAGACAGCATCCTGTCTCTGGAGAGGAGGAGCCCGATCTGTGTTCCTTCCTACATAGGGACACAGATCGGTCACCCCCCCAGTCACCCCCCCTCCCCCCACAGTTAGAACACACCTAGGATACACAATTAACCCCTTCCTCACCCCCTAGTGTTAACCCCTTCAATGCCAGTCACATTTATACTGTAATTAGTGCATATTTATAGCACTGATCGCAGTATAAATGTGAATGGCGCCAAAAATTTGTCAAAAGTGTCCGATGTGTCCGCCATAACGTCGCAGTACCAATAAAAATCGCAGATCGCCGCCATTTCTAGTAAAAAAAAAATAATAAAAAATAATAATTCTCTCCCCTATTTTGTAAGCGCTATAACTTTTGCGCAAACCAGTCGCTTATTGCGATTTTTTTTTTTTTTTTACCAAAAATATGTAGAAGAATACGTATCGCCCTAAACTGAGAAAAAATGTGTTTTTTTTTTTAATTGGGATATTTATTATAGCAACAAGTAAAAAATATTGTATTTTTCTTCAAAATTTTCGCTCTTTTTTGTTTATAGCGCAAAAAATAAAAACCGCACAGGCGATCAAATACCACCAAAAGAAAGCTCTACTTGTGGGGAAAAAAGGACGTACATTTTGTTTGGGAGCAACGTCGCACGACCGCGCAATTGTCAGTTAAAGCGACGCAGTGCCGGAAGCTGAAATTTTACCTGGGCAGGAGGGGGGTGTAAGTGCCCAGTATGCAAGTGGTTAAAATTAGCGTTTTTGAATTTGAACGTTCGAGTCCCATAGAGTTCAATGGGGTTCTAAATGTTTGCACGAACGGATGGTCTGTTCGACGGTTCTGGTGCGAACCGAACGCGGGGGTGTTCGGCTCATCCCTACTAGTTACCATAGGCAGCTAATGTGCCCAGCCCTTTGCCTTCTGGCCTACCTGAAGGGTTCATGTGTCTTGTCAGACGACTTTAGCAGGAGCTCAAAGTTGCTTAACCACTTAAGACCCAGACCAAAATGCAGGTAAATGACCAGGCCCCTTTTTGCGATTCGGCACTGCGTCGCTTTAACTGACAATTGCGTGGTCGAGCGACGTGGCTCCCAAACAAAATGTGCATCCTTTTCTTCCCACAAATAGAGCTTTCTTTTGGTGGTATTTGATCGCCTCTGCGATTTTTATTGTTTGCGCTATATACAAAAATAGAGCGACATTTTTGAAAAAATCTATATTTTTTACTTTTTGTTATAAGAAAAATCAAATAAACAAAATTTTAGTCAAACATTTAGGCCAAAATTTATTCAGCCACATGTCTTTAGTAAAAAAAATCTCAATAAAAAAAATAGCTACCTAGCGGGAACAGCCACACTAATACAGCGATCAGAAAAATGATCGCTTAGTGACGATGGCAATAGGGAGTGAAAGGGTTAACTAGGGCGGTGATCAAGGGGTTAAAACTTTATTAGGGGGGGTACGGGGGCTACCCTGGACCTGACACTAACTGCCTGTCACACTGACACTAACTGCAGTGATCATACATATAATCACTGCATTCAGTGACACTGTGACAGGGGGGAGGGGGTGGCGATCGCGGGGGTTAAATGTGCCTATGGAAAGGAGGACTCGCTAGAATAGGACTACATACTCTGCAGCTGTCAACGAGAGAGGGGGGAATGGCAGTACCCCATCCGCGTTGCTACTTCTTGGCTGCACAGCTGCAGCACATTGGAGTTAAAATGGAACCAGGAGAGGATATGAATGGAAGTTTAATGATCCATGGGGCCCCCCACGAAACAATCATGGAGGTGATGGAGGCCAACTCATTTATCAACCCGACCCCCACGGTCAAGATGATAAATAAAGTGTGGAAAGCCATAGCGATAGAGGGAGGACAGGTGGGAGTGACAGAGTACGCGCCATTATGGAATAACAGGAACCTGCAAGAGCTCGAAACAGTGGGAGCGATCAAAGAATGGGCAGTAAAAGGGATAACAAGACTGGCTCAGTTATATGAGGGTAGGACCTTAAAAACATTCTCCTCCCTGAGAGAGGAATATGAAATTCACAATTGAACGTTCAATAGGTATCTACAAGTTAGGCATGCATTAAATAATCAGTTTAATGGAGTAGGACCAAACTGGATAAAGGCACGAATACCTCAAAGAATGAGAGGAGGGATAGAGAAGAAAGGGTTTATCTCCGTAATCTACCCATATATATGTGAGGAGAACATAGAGGGACCAATGCAGCTTAAAAGTAAAAAGAAATGGGAGGAAGACCTGGGAATTATAACAGAAGACCAATGGAGGACGGTACTGGAGAGAGGGCAAATGGTCACAGTTTCACCAGCCCAAAAGATATCCTTTTTAAAGATGATACACAGGGCATACTATACCCCAAAAAAACTATTCAGTTTTGGTTGGAGAACGGACGCAGGGTGTCCCAGATGCCAGGACATGGGGGACTTATTACATATGCTATGGAGATGCCCTAAATTATTCAGGTATTGGCAAGAGATCATTAGAATTATTAACAAAACATATGGGACTAGGCTGGGGATGGACCCTAGAACGTGCATATTGGGAATATGGGAAGAAAAGGGAGGGCTGGCGAGTACGACAAAAGCGGTAGCAAGGTGCCTATTCCAGGCAAGAAAATTAATTGCCCAAAGATGGCAAGCAGTAAACCCCCCATCAGTAAGAGAGTGGACTAACAGCGTGACAGAAACAATTTGGAAAGAGAAAACTGTCTATAACAAAAGGGGAAACATCAAGGAATTCGATAAAATATGGAAACTGTGGTTACTTGAAATAGGATATTTGGTATGAAAGGCCAAGGAGCTAACAGGAAATTCACGATGGGAGGGAGAAGGGGGGGGGTAGGGAGAGAAGGGGAAAATGAGCAGTCAACAGGGGTTAAATCTAAGATTATGGTATGCGGGGAATGAAAAATGTTTTGTATAAATACATTTTTTTGTATGTAATCGGTTTTTATATGAAAGATAATGAAATAAAGAGAATTAATAAAAAAAAAAATATGTGCCTATGTGTAAAGTGTGTCAGTGTAGTGTTGTGCAGACTTACTGTGCGATGTGATCTCTCCTCAGCGGTGGTTGAAAAAACCACCGAGGGAGAGATCACATCACTTCCTCCTTCCTGTGTTTTCACAGGAGGAGGAAGTGACACTGCAGGGGAGCGCGCGGATTGGCTGAGAGCGATCCGGAGGGGGCGGACAAAAACAAACCGCCGCCCCCTCTGCACGAATCACTCGGCTAGGTAACCGGACCGCCGCATGTACGGGGGGGGTCCCGATCGGACCCCCAAACCCCCTAAAGGCACCAACGTATATATACGTTGATGTGCCTGTCGGTGCCATTCTGCCAACGTAAATGTACATGCGGCGGTTCATAAGGGGTTAAGTTGGCCAAAAAGCAAAAGGGCTAAAAAAAAGAAAAAAAAGATTAACACAAATGAGGTTTGATGGAGTAATCCCCCCAACTGGCACAATCTGATCTGATAGATGCACCCACCACTGTCAGATTGCACTGACCAGTGGCTGCTGCTGAAACTTCTGGGGGACTGATCACACTGATCAAAATGTATCCAGTCTCTGCTACACCGGCTGAATTTTGATTGGTGTATGGCCAACTTTATAGCATGGTTTTCATTTTCAGTGGATGACTTGTGGCTGCTTTTGAATACTACACAGTGTGGATGAATAATGTCTACTGTATACAGTGCTGTGATGTAAACTGCACTTTATACTTTGTAATAGCAGTTACTATTGGATACCACATTTCAAGTTTACATGTAGGTGGATTGTACTTGATGAGCATTGCTCTTTGGTTCATTTACTTTCATGGTTCACATATGCGCGATCTTCAATATATTCTAAAGGGATTTATATTTATTGGTGGAGCAAAGGTTGAATTAAGATTGATCTATTAATTTGTTTAAGAGCTTTGATTGCACAGGATTTTATACTGTGCACTATCCTATTTAATAACTATCACATATCAATTGCAGAAATAGCAAAGTAGCTTAGTACACATCAGAAGTAGTTTAGGTTTTAGAGCAGAGTTACTATGTATATATTTTTACCAACCAACCTTTCTATTTTCAGGATTGGATTGAAAGTTCTCAATCAGGTTTACTGTATCTCAGATGCACGGACACCACATGTCTGACCTACATAGAGTTTGCTTTAAGTGTAGTTAAGGGAATTGAAGACACATGACTTGTCACTGATGTAGACAATTAAGATGAAATGTTTCTGCTTCTTGAGGGTCTAAAAATTATTGTGCAAGAGCAGACATTAGGAATGACACATCTGACAGCCAGGTCATTTTGTGTGAGTTTATAGAGATTGAGAAAACTGATAAAAAGGTTTTTTTTTTTAGAAACAATGTAGAATTGATGGGAACATGAAATGCCTGTAGCAGTTGCAAGAAACTATGACTTTTATTTGTCAATAATGAGGTTGCAAGGATAACTGGAAAAATATTTGCAAAAATGTTTGCAAAAAATATATATTCAACCTAGTAGGTATTCCGCTTGACCACCATAGACTACAGAAATAAACAGGGATGTGCTAATCTACTTGAGTTTCATCTGTGTGGGTTCGTCAAATTCTGTCCAAAATTTTGCTAAACTTAAACTTAGCAGTGAACTTCATTGAAGTCTATGGGGTGAACGTTAAATTCTGTCCATTTTATGTTTCAATGTTTTGTTTTTTTTCAAATGATCCATAGGTTAAAATGACAAAACATTCTCAATTAAAAAGTGTTAGGCAAAAGTCAGAAGTACTGTTGTCAGACCAGTGTAGAATTTGAAGTGCTCCGACACTATCACACTTTGTAGGTATTCAAGCCGGTAAACTATAAGGAAGTTCTGCATTTAAGAACTACATTCTCATTATACAGAACTTCATATCTAGGAGAACATGATCAGCAGGAGTATATTGGATGGCAAGCATGAAAAGCTGGCTTTAAGTTAAGAAGGAAAGAATGAGAGAAAAGGAAAAAAATTGTTTATAATTCATACGGTATAATTGAGTGGTTATGGAACCTCAGGCCTAACTCCCAGCACAGGCCACTCCTCCCCCTTTCCAGCCCTTAACATCAAAGGCTAGTCATAGGAAATGGGCTGTGAAAAATAAAAAAAATACTGTACTGCATGGTTCTATTTAACTGACATGCTTGAAAGATGCCTTCAAACTTTATGTGGTGTTAAGGAACAGAACAATTTTAACTGACACTGCCTGCAACACTGTATTCTGGAATCACAGATTTTGGACGTGTGATTTCCCGTTTTAACTTTGACATTTAGCTTGGCATAAATGCAGAAGCATCATTCCAATCTGATTAATTTAAACTTATTTTTTTTAAAGTTTTGGCTGGATCACCTGATGTTTTGTTAAGCGATAATAGGCCTAGTTTTATGGCTGGAAGTAACTGGTCACAACTGATCTCAAAGCTACAGTGAAGTTTATTCTCCTTTGTAGAGTAAGTCCAATAGTTGCATAAGAGTAACAAGCTCTCATAAATGATTGTTAGCCCTCCCTCATATTTTTGATAGTAAGCAAAAGTTACAGAGCTGCAAATGTCACGATCCCTTCTGGGCCACGGAGGGGACATGGGCATTAACAGATATAGCACAACAAATTAAATGTTCTGGGACGTGTGCTGAAGGATTGCTGATTAATATTATGCTCCAGTGGACACTCCCTCAATGGTAATTATTCAGAAGAAAAGCTATATTTCCAGTTGCCAAGGTTCTAAAATCCAACAAATAACAGATTATTAAACAGAATGAAATTACTATTTGGTAAATACCAACTATGATATGAATCCTATGTTTTTCCTAGGAAGTGTAATGTGTCCCATCAGCCTTCTGCATCTTGTAATATAGACATGTTTGGTTACCACATTTTATTAATGTAACTCCATCACAGGAGAAACTATAGTTATGTACTGTATAAAGCTGGGTTTGGGTAGTTCAATTTCAGTACAAAAACTCAAATATGTGTATTTAGTTCTAGACTGTTTTAAGACCAATTTATAACACAGGTCCAATAGTGGCTGGTGCTCAATAGTTTTTTTTTTTTGGGGGGGGGAACCAACAGAAGATAGATGGGAAGGCGGCGATCCCCCGCCTGATGATACCCAGGCACTAGGGGACTTCTGAATGACCTCTAACTGCAGCATCTCCTCAATCTCCTTCTTCATGTTTGCCTGCACCTTCAGCAAGATGTTGTAGGCAGACTATTTGATGGAAGCATGCTCCCCTGTGTCTACCCTGTAGACCAAAAGGTTAATCCTTCTGGTCATGGTATGTGGCAAGTATTTCCAACAGCTGAATTTTCTGTGTGGGCGAGAGATGTGACTTTATCTTGAGGACTACTTCCACTTTCTGAGTGTCACCAAGCAGGTCTAATAGTGGGTCTGTCTCTCCCTGTTTAGGCTGGCTGCCAACTAGCTTTAAGCATGCTGTTCTTTCATGGTGTATCTTAACCACTTGTCCTCTGCCCACCGTCAAATGACGGCGGGAGGTGGACTCCATTATCCTGACATCACGTCATATGACGTGATGTCCCTTTAAAGCCGCGGGCAGGCACGGGCGCGCACCCGCCGCTCTGCTGGGATCCCGTGCGAGTGCCCGGCGGCAACGATCGCTGCCGGGCACACGCGATTGCTCAGTAACTGAGCGGGGACGTGGAGCTCTGTACGTAAACACAGAGCTCCACGTCCCTGTCAGGGAGAGAGGAGATCGATTGTGTCCCTTGTACATAGGGACACAATCGGTTACCTCCCCTAGTCACCCCCCCTCCCCCCACAGTTAGAACACTCATAGGACACACATTTAACCCCTTCCCCGCCCCCTAGTGGTTAACCCCTTCACTGCCAGTCACATTTATACAGTAATCAATGCATATTTATAGCATTGTTCACTGTATAAATGTAAATGGTCCCAAAAATGTCAGAAAAGTGTCCGAAGTGTCCGCCATAACGTCGCAGTCCCAATAAAAAAATCGCAGATCGCCGCCATTAATAGTAAAAAAAAAACACTATAAATTTTGCGCAAACCAATCGATAAACGCTTATTGCATTTTTTTTGTACCAAAAATATGTAGAAGAATACGTATCGGCCTAAACTGAGGAAAAACAATTTTTTTTATATATTTTTTGGGTTATTTATTATAGCAAAAAGTAAAAAATATTGCATTTTTTAAAAAATTGACGCTCTATTTTTGTTTATAGCGCAAAAAATAAAAACCCGCAGAGGTGATCAAATACCACCAAAAGAAAGCTCTATTGTGGGAAAAAAAGGACGCCAATTTTGTTTGGGAGCCACGTCGCATGACCGCGCAATTGTCAGTTAAAGCGACGCAGTGCTGGAAGCTTAAATTTTGTCTGGGCAGGAAGGGGGTGTAGGTGCACAGTAGGCAAGTGGTTAAAGTGGATGTAAACCCCATTTTTTATGTCACAGTGCAGAGTATAAGATTTCCTATCATCTGTGCCCAGTCTTGCCACACAGAGTTAATCCAGCTCAGAGCAATCCTCTTTTATTGTTCAGTGACAATTAACAGAATTCTAGATAAAAACCTGTCTAAATAAAAAGTCAGTTTTTCTCTTCTTGCTTAGAGTGACAGGTTATATAGATATCTAGCTTGGACATGTTTATCACATGTTATGTTATGTTTATCATAATATGAGGTGATCCAAAGTATAAAAAGTGAGAAATCCACCCCTCCCCCACATAACACATCCTGGTAATATACAATGAACTTTGGATCACCTCATATTATGATAAACATAACATAACATATGGTAAACATGTCCAAGCTAGATATGTAAATAACCTGTCACTCAAAGCAAGAAGAGAGAAACTGACTTTTTATTTAGACAGCTTTTTATCTGGAAGTCTGTTAATTTTCACTGAACAATGAAAGAGTATTTATAAGAGCTGGATTAACTCCGTGTGACTGGGGACAGATGATAGGAAATCTTATACTCTACATTGTGACATAAAAAAAAAATGGGGTTTACGTCCACTTTAAGCATTTTTACCTCAAAGGCTTTCTACCTTTTACCTTCTTCTGCCAACTCCTAACATCCCAGTGTCATCATTCAAGCATCATTCAGACACATTTTGATTGATTATGGCTGCTCTCACACTGCCTGTACTGTGTTCTGTTGACCCTTCTGACCAACGTTGTATCTCTTTTTTTTATGACATACTCCTGTACCAACACAACCAGTGATTCTCTAGTCTCTGGTCTATCAGACACAACCGATGGCTGATCAGTGTACCGTCCCACTGCCGGTACCATGTGACCATTTTAACCAATCACAGCAGATCACATGGCCATGTGGCCATTGTAAACATGAATGGATGTCTTCCTATCCTTGTGAATAATTTTTTTATTCATTTTTTAAACAATTGTGACAAAAAATTACAACTTCGAAAAACTTGCATGCCTCTTACTAAATACCTTGGATAGTTTCCAAAAAGGTGTAATTTGGGGGAAATTTGGGAGAAACTTTTTTTCATTTTTTTTTTGTTTATTTAGCATTAAAAAAAGTGGTGATTGAATACCACCAAAATAAATCTCTATTTGTATGAAAAAAAAAATGTATAAAAATGTCATATGGGTACAGTGTTGCATGACAGCGCAATTGTCATTCAAAATGCAATAGCGCTAAAAAATGAAAATTGCCCATGGCAGAAAGGAGATAAAGTGCCCGATAAGTATGTGGTTAAGCAGTATTAACCACTTCAGCCCCTGACCATTTAGCTGCCCAAAGACCAGAGCACTTTTTGCGTTTCGGCATTGCATCATGTCGCGCGACGTGGCTCTCAAACAAAATTGACATTCTTTTTTTTCCTCACAAATAGAGTTTTTTTTATGGTATTTGATCACCTCTAAATAAAAAAGCAATATTTTTTACTTTTTTGCTATAATAAATATTCCCGAAAAATATATATATTTTTTTTCTTAATTGCTCTTTATTGTTTTCCAAGATTTAACACCACTTGTTTGCTTACAAAATGTGTAAAAGATATACAGCAGATATAAATACATACACATGCATTAAGCTGTATACCAGCTGTGGAATTAGCCTATCCCCACCCACCCTCCCTCGTACCCTTCCTCCCCCCCCCCCCCGCTTGTGAATATTTTGCCTTATTTTGTGTTGCCCCAGTTAGGGACAGGTACCGTTATCTTAAGCTAGCATTGTTGCTATTGCGTATAGAGGTAGAAGAGAAAAAACGAAAAAGAAGGGTGAGACCAGAAGAAGGAGAGAGAAAGAGAAGAGTCAAGTATTGAAAGAGGCAATACAATCCTAGTTATTGGTTACACATTATAGGGAGAGTTTCACATACCTAGGATGGGGGAGATTCCAGACCCCAAGGAAGCGATATCCTCTATTCGGGAAAACTAATTTCCCCCAACCAGGGTCTTCTTTTATAATTGCCTTGTTTAATAAAAACTGCCCTTTCACACCAAATCCGTTTATTTATAGTTTCAGCCCAGTTTTTGACAGATGGAGGGGCGGTCAAAAAAATATATATAAAAAAAAATTTCCTCAGTTTAGGCCGATACGTATTCTTCTAAAAATTATATATGGAATATACTGCGCTGTGCAATGAGTGAATATGAAAAAGTGCAGCGCTTATTTTTGTGAAAAAGTCAGTTAACAACACATATCAAATGTTGTAAACATACATATATATAAAATCTTAATTTCAGTGATACCAAGGGACTGAGTGTGATCCATGAAAAAAAAATCAGAACGAAGCAGTCCTCTATTGTGACCACACACAAATAACAGTCCAAAAGTGTAGAAAAACTGCAAGGTTGAAATGAATAGTCCCACATGGATGTGACCCTCTCTGTGAAAGGATAGAGACACCACCATCGATGTAAGGGGGAGGCTTACCAAATGGTGTTGACTCGGTGAGGTTTATACTACCCAAGTCAAAACAGGCTTAAATAATCAGTCAGCAAGATTTATCCCGATGGTCCTGAATCCACATATCAGTCAGCACCGCAAATTACAGTAAAAACCAGGAAGTGTAATTACATGTAGTCTTGTTGGAGCCAGAGATACGGTAACCACATAACATGCGTAATGGGAAAAAAACTCTCAAAGTGTGATACCCTAAGGTAGTATTTATTAAAAAAATAAAAAATTAACACTCACATTTGGAAGCACATCATAGGCATATCACAAAGTGCAAGAGTGATGTGTGTGAATGGGTCCATTCGACGCATTTCAACTAAACGGTCATCACCTGTTTGATATTTATTTATTTATTTATTTATTTTATTTTTTCACAGATCACACTCACACAATTAAGATTTCATATATATGTATGTAGGGTTAAGTGTGTCCTAAGAATGTGTTCAAGCAGAATGGGGAAATGCTTGTTTACATTCTTCCTCGCCGTGAGATGATCGTGAGATGGGACTTCCGGTGGACATCAAGTTCGGGGACTCGCGGTCGCAAGCACGGAGCTTATGCCCACAATGCCGCTTTTTAAAAGCAATGTACCTATACATTGATATGCCCAGCCGTGCCATTCTGCCGGAATATATCATCGTACTGTGGCCGGCAAGGGGTTAAACATTGAGCATTAGAGGCAGCAGTGGCAATACAGCCAACAAAAAAAAATCATAATATACCTTAGCTAAAGCTATCAATGTCATATAAATTGCCAAATGGGGCAAAACAAACCACAAAGCATAGCTTATTGTGATCTTCTATTTGGTAACACACTGTTTTATGTACATAGTTGAATAAAATGAATAAAACGTCAGCAACAGAATGCATCACCTCCAAACTACAAACCCACATTGCAAGCTAAATATGAAAGGAATGTGATAGTTGTGTAGCACATCAATTAAGCCTGTATGAAAAGACCACGATTTCTGAGGGACTGGACATGCAAATTGCATCTTGAAACAAAAAAGTTGTGTTTTTTTTGGACAATGAAGACAGAAGAATCATACACCTTTTAGCACAGCTAGTAAGCTTTCTTTTTTTTTTTTTTTACAGTCCACAATTTTAGGTTAAGCATGTAACAAATAATTAAACATTTGACAAAGAGTAGAAAAAAGGCAATACATGCAGGGATAGAATCAATAGCGTACTTGATTCTGCAAATCCTGTAGTGGTACAGAGATAAAATTGTTCAAAGACTGTCCAATTGAATTTAAGTATACAAGAAGGGAAAAAGGGGAACTGGAGTGGGAGGGTAAGAAGGGGGAGGGGATATTGAAAAAGAGAGAACAAACCCCTACAACCTCTGAAACGACTAACACTTTGTGTCCTGCAATATTTTCCAGAGAATGTGGGTATACCTTCTGCTTTAGTTGTCTTGTGTGTCAGGTAGGAGTAGTAATTTTCTGGGTTCTGAAACAAGGGGGGAGACCCAGTAAGAATGAAAGAGGAGGATCAGAACTTGGGCTGCATCTATCAAGTGTCTGGTCAAATGTTTAAGTGGGAAATTGAGGCTGTCTGTTTTAACATGTAGATTTCTGGGAAGTAAGGGAGGTTCAGTAGACACGAAAAAAAAACTACACTTGAATGTGTTAAATATGTGTGATGGATCTCGGATACCCCAGGTGGGCATCTCTGCCAGACCTGTGTCTCCTGTCCTCCAAATGCACCCCGTAGCCTGCAGATTCGCCATAACCAGCCCTTAACCCCTCAATCATGAGACAAGCCACACAGGTGTTGAGGGTTAAACACACAGAGCATCAACTGTTTATTAAATACAAAACATACACTTTTACACACAGTTAGGGACAATGCCCTTAGCCTTATCATAGAGGGGGGTAGGGGACAAGGAAGAACCAATGGGAACACAACACTTGTACATTGAAACCTAAATGGGATTATGATAAGCAGGCAGCTTCTCAATACACATCCCCTGCGGAGAGATGTCTCCAGTCCAGACCATTGTCTACGTGTCATGACCCAACACAATTAAACACACTAACAAGAGGGGGGGGGTGGGGAGAAGGGATGTTACATAACATTATATTATCTCAATGCCAGCTTGTCCCCAAGTCTCTCAGTCTCTTCTGGGCCATAGTCTATAGGTAGGAGGCCAGCCCACAGTCCCTTCCAAAACACACAGCGACAGTGGCTTCTGTCACAATATGTAAGACACCTATTCCTTGTTCCAATTTAACGTGAACAGAAATGTAACTCTTTGCTGCCCTCCAAAAACTGAGGTAGTCTGAACAAACTACAACCATAAATAGAGGGTGTACCAGCCTAGTGCAATATCTTTAGCTGTCCTTTAATAATACAATTTAAAACAAATATATATATACTCACAATCCAACATCTAACAAATTCTAATAAATCCACTTGCTGATCATCGAGGTTCTTACATATCATGTCAACATATCACAAGAATATTAATCAAGGCTATCAAATTTCAAGAGACTTGCCCTCTTCATCAGAGCCAATCTGATATTCACTGTTATAAGCAGTTATAGGGAATGATTTGCTGAAACTGGAGAGTGAAAAATCTGGTGCAGCTCTGCATAGAAACCAATCAGCTTTCAGATTTTATTGTCAAAGCTTAACTGAACAAGCTTGAAGTTAGAGGCTGATTGGCTACCATGCACAGCTGCACCAGATTTTGCACTCTCAAGTTTTGGTAAATCAACGCCACAGTGTGTAAAAAATAAATAAAGTTCTGATCACCTTCCAGAGTAGTACAGTATTTGCTATGGTAATACTGTATTGCTCTGGTCACAAAAAATAGTAAAAACACATTATACAGTATATATGTATAAAATGTTTTCTTTACATACTGTCAACAGTTAGTGTCCCCAATCTCTGTCACACCAGGTATATGATGATGCTGTACTGCCCTTTCTCTATGTAACTATGTGACTTCACTAGCGACGGTATGTAAAAAAAAAAAAAATGATTAAAGAGAAATAAATTAAAATGCTTGCCACGCCTCTTACTAAATATCTTGGTCTGTTTACTTACCAAAAAGAGGTAATTTGGGAGGTATTTCTACTGTCCTGGCATTTTCAGGCCCAAGGTCTGATCGATTTTCAGCATAAAGCTTTGGCCTTTGGCCCATCCTCATCAAACAGTAGTCAAGAGAGTTATTCATTCGGAGGGTCTCCACATCTGTTCTTGTCCACAGATACTTGGTCACCATGTGATGCATGCAGCCACTGCTGATTGGTGCTGGAAAAATGCAGCCCTGGACCCCAAGGATAGAATTTTTTTTAAGTCATTGCTCAGGCAGCCAAGCCTATTGCTGTTCCTACTTTCACTGATAGAAGGCTCAGGGACATCTTGTTCATGAGGTTATCTTGTCAGCCTATAGAAATGAGTTACACAAGTTTGTGACACATCCTTCAGATGTTTCATGCTCTGTTACCTCTGGGAGGACAGAATGAGCTCTGCGACTTTGTAGCAGGGATTAAAGAGGATTACCAACCAGTAATTTTCCCTTTCCTTGATGCCACAAATCCTAGGGTAATTTTGCAAACTCTGGAGCATGATGGAGTGCATGCGCCATAAATCATTAGAGGCAGGGGAACCTGAGTCCTTGGAACTGCTGAGGATGACATTGTCTTGATATATCTCTCCCTGGCCATGTACTGCTCTCAGAGATTGGGAGGCATGAAACCCACCTCTAAAAGACTGTCCCATCATCTTCAGTCTTAATGCTCTCCTGGCAACCTACTGTGCTTGCTTCATCCTCACAGGTATGGTGTTTGAATAGAATCGGACCTTCTCTTCCTCTCTATCTATCTATCTATCTATCTATCTATCTATCTATCTATCTATCTATCTATCTATCTATCTATCTATCTATCTATCTATCTAGTGTATATATATATATGTGAAAATATAATAAAATAAATGTCACTATAAAAATATAAACTTAGCCTACCTTTATAAGTTCAGTGAGAAATTTGGTGTTCACTTTATTCACAATTTTTTCATGTTTGGAGGATAATTGCTTACCACCACATGTCTAATGCAGGAGTATATAGGGCAATGTACATAGGTCAGTGGGGGTAGAACAATATACAGACGTCACTAGGATGTAGGACAGTATACAGTAATCAGTGGTAGGTAAAGCAGTGTACAGATGTTAGCAGTTTGTATGGTAAATTATAGAGGTCAGCAGAGCAAAGGACAAAGGGTCTGCAGTCAATGTACAAGGGGTCAATAGACAGTGTACAGGAGCTCAGCAGGGCAGAGGATGGGATCAGTGTTCAGAGGTAGGTAGTAGCACAGACCATGCGATCAGTGGAATGTAAGTAGAGGTCGGATGTACATAAGGCACACTGTAAGGCCACGTACACACGATCGGTTCATCCGATGAGAATGGTCCAATGACCGCGGAAGTGGCCTGATGGTCTGATGTGCGTACACACCATCAGTTCAAAAACAGATCATGTCAGAACGCGGTGACGTAAAACACAACAACGTGCTGAAAAAAACGAAGTTCAATGCTTCCAAGCATGCGTTGACTTGATTCTGAGCATGCGCGGGTTTTGATCCGATGCTTTTGTGTACTAACCATCGGTTTGGACCGATCGGTCAGCGGGCCATCAGGTTGATTTTACAGTTTTTCTCTATTGTTTTGGCTCATTTCTTGAAACCGAAATGACATTCTCAAAACTCTAAGATCATTTGGCAAAACAGTCTTACAGTTTAGCACAACACTATAACTCACGTGCAAAAGTTCATATCTTTCCCAAAACTGTTCATTAATGCTTCAAAACCATATTCCCTTCCCATATAAAGAGTCAGTGCCTCCAAAATGGCAAAGATTCTTCTCAATTGCTTTGGCTCATTTCTTGAAACAGACCAGACATTCTCAGCTCTCTTGGTGCTTTTGCCAAAATAACCTGGATGGTTCGGCACAACACCATTGTTTACCTTCAAAAGCTCATATCCTTCCCAAAACAGTTCACTCATGTGTCAAAACTAAATTTCTTTCTCATTCAAATAGTCAGTGCCCCCAAAATGCATCATCCCTTTGGCATTGTGTAAGCACTGCAAGTCAAATTGTTTAGATGTTTTATCTCTATGACAGAGGACCATTGAAATATCCCTCATGTCCACCTTTCAGTCTTAGCCAAGTCCTTCATTGACAATGGTTACTGTACAGTTTTTGTCTAGCTAACTGAATACAATTGTGTATAAAACTGAAAAAAAAAAGAAAAGATTTTAGGGTAAGAGTAGCCTCGAAGGTTTGACATCACACATTGCACTCATACTGCCAAGGAAAAATTACTTTACAGTATTGTAACCATTATCATTCACACACAAAGTAACTTCCATACATGAGACTAAAAAGAAAACATATACAGCATAAGATACAGAAATATAAGCACACAAACAAAAAACAAGGACAATTAAATTTAGCCTACAATGCTGTAAATAAAGCTTGAGTTTCACAACTACTGTAAGGCCCCTTTCACACGGGGCGGATCAGCAATGATCCACCCTGTGAACCTCCACTTGCTCAGTGGGGATCGCTCCGTTGATCCTCGCTGAGCCGCCAGATGACAGGGAGGTCCTCGCACACTGTGCAGGGACTGCCCTGTCAGCTCTCTGCTCTCCCCTATGGGGGGATCGGATGAACACGGACCGTCTGTCCGTGTTCACCCGATCCGATCCGCCAGATGGATGGAAAAGTAGGTTTTTACCTCTGTCACACTTTGGCGGGTCGGATGTCAGCGGGCATGTCACCGCTGACATCCGCGACTCCATAGAGGAGCACAGAGCGCCCATTCAGGTCCGCCTAAAAAACTGGCAGGCGGACCTGAACAGGCCACCCGTGTGAAAGAGCCCTAACATCTCTTCACTGGTCCCTCTCCTGGGTACTGCCCTCACCCTCCTGCCCATCCACACACTGCTGTCTGTCTGGCCACAGATTCCCATCAACATTGCAGTGTATATCCTCCCTTGCGATGCAACGAGGAAAGAAATGAGGGAGATGTTGCAACCATCGCCTACACTGATCTCCTGTAATATTCTCACAGGCAGCGTCTATTGCATGGAGCAGGGACCTCTGATCTTGAGCCTGATGCTCATACACTCTCCACCTCCAAGCGCAGAAAAACTCCTCAATAGGATTTAGGAAAGGAGAGTAAGGTGGTAGGAACACAATATCCATCCTTGGATGAGCAGTGAACCAGGCCCTGATAAGCGAGCCACGGTGGAAATTCACATTGTCCCATACAATTATATATTGTGGTAGGTGAGGCCCTATGAGACCTCTCTCATTTTCAGGGATCAAATCCAAATGAAAGCGGTCCAAGAAGATGAGGAGCTTCTTTGTATTGTATGGGCCAAGACTGGGCATGTGAGTGGCCACACCATTCTCAGAAATGGCAGCACACATAGTTATATTGCCCCCTCGCTGGCCTGGGACATCCACCATGGCCCAGTGGCCAATAAAATTATGACCACGTCTTTGGCCCTTGGCCAGGTTAAAGCCAGCCTCATCCCCATACACGAGTATGTGAGAGATCTTGTTTCCTTCCACTGCCATTATTCTCTACAATAGAGTAAATAAAGAAAACATAAAATCAGTCATACAGAAGAGTCATACACTACAGTTACATAGGAATGTTCTATGTTCTGCACAAGTTCAATATACTACTGGCCAGTATTCCAGTGGATCCAAACCTGGGGTACATGTACCCTATGCAGAGGTACTACAGGGGGTATTTGACAGAAAGAGGGGGGGGGGGATGATCAACGACTAGACTTACTGAAATGTTACAGTAACATTATTAGATAGATGTACATGGGAGGCACTACTGTAATTGCAGCTCTTTGACCCTTTTACTTACTGTATTGTATGTTATATTCTTCAAAATAAGAATTTTAATGATAATTGCATCATGCAGTAAGCTGCAGTTTTTACTGTAATACTGGAATACTACTGTAAACTGTATCATCAATATTGTAGAAAATAAACTATTCCATACTATTCCATAGTTTATTTTCTACAATATTTTTCTTGTCATGGTTAGTATCATACGTAACATCCCACTGAAGTAAGATACTGTAATACTGTAGGCCTATCACACACACACACACACTAAATGAATACGTAAATGAGTAAATAAACATATTTGTTGCTCTATGCACAGTGTCCTGTCCTATACATTATATAATTCCATCATTGATTGTGAGGCCATGGTTGATGACATGGTCTATAATTGTGGCCCGAATTTCATCAGGGACAGCATGGTGTCTTTGTGCTTCTCGGCCTCTTCCCCCAATTCCACCACCACGCACCCTTACTCCTCCTCCTCTTCTCCCTCTTCCTCCAGCAGGCAGTTGCCCTTGTTCATTTACTTGGACAGGTGCCTCCATGTTCAGAAATTATGGTATTATGTTCCTTAATAATTTTGACAATTGAACAGACTATTGTGCATATGATGACTTAAACAATGAAATTACGCTGACACGTTTTGGAGAGAATGACCATTAGACTGAGAATTGACAAATCAGTTTAGATCAACAAGATCTATTCAATTGAAAATTGTGCTAAATGTAGGCTACTTGTACTAAATCAATTGAAAAATGTACTAAGACATTCAGACTTGTACTAAGACATTTGCAATTTGATGAAATGAATGAGAAATGCCATTCAGTTGTGAACAATTGTCAAGTGGTTTGGAGATTTGTCCATGTTGTTTTGAGAATGTCATTTCTGTTTCAAGAAATGAGCCAAAGCAATGGAGAAAAACTGTAAAGCAAGTTTTAAAATTTTGGTCCGAAGGACAAAAGACCGATGGGCTTTACACATGGTCGGTTTGGACCAATCGTGTGTACGCGGCCTTACAGTCAGTGGAGTGCAACAAGCAACTGCATGTTTGTATCTACAACCCTGGCCATTAACTGGTTACTCCTCTCAGGCAGCTACCACATCAATATAAAAAAAAAATGATCTTTGACAGGTTCACACATCTTGCTGTCTTTTCACTCATATCCAGCCACCAGTTACCTGTATTGCACCAGGCTGCCTGGAACACAGACACAGCTTGTGGTTTTATAGTGCTGCGTGTGGCTCCATAACTTCTTAAGGACCGCCTCCTGCACATATACGTCGGCAGAATGGCACGGCTGGGCACATCCACGTATATTTACGTCGGTTCCAGTACCCAGCCGTGGGTTACAGGCGCACGCCCGCGGCACGCTCCCGTGACCCGGTCCGAAGCTCCATGACTGGGACTGCGGGACTCACGGACCCGATCGGCGCTGGAGTGCGGTGATCGGTCCCCGGAGCTGAAGAACGGGGAGAGCCATGTGTAAACACGGCTTTCCCCGTGCTTCACTGTGGCGGCAGCATCGATCGCGTCATCCCTTTTATAGGGGGGACGTGATTGATGACGTCACACCTACAGCCACACCCCCCTACAGTTGTAAACACACACAGGGAACACATAACCCCTACGGCGCCCCCTTGTGGTTAACTCCCAAACTGCAACTGTCATTTTCACAGTAAACAATGCAATTTAAATGCATTTTTTGCTGTGAAAATGACAATTGTCCCAAAAATGTGTCCGCCATAATGTCGCAGTCACGAAAAAAATCGCTGATCGCTGCCATTAGTAGTAAAAAAATAATAATTAATAAAAATGCAATAAAACTATCCCTTATTTTGTAAATGCTATACATTTTGCGAAAACTAACCGATAAACGCTTATTGCGATTTTTTTTACCAAAAATAGGTAGAAGAATACGTATCGGCCTAAACTGAGGAAAAACAAATTATATATATTTTGGGGGGATATTTATTATAGCAAAAAGTAAAAAATATTGCATTTTTTTAAAAATTGTCGCTCTATTTTTCTTTATAGCGCAAAAAATAAAAACGCAGAGGTGATCAAATACCACCAAAAGAAAGCTCTTTTTGTGGGGAAAAAAGGGACGCCAATTTTGTTTGGGAGCCACGTCGCACGACCGCGTAATTGTCAGTTAAAACGACGCAGTGCCGAATCGCAAAAAGGGGCAAGGTCCTTTAGCAGCATTTTGGTCCGGGTCTTAAGTGGATAATTGGCTCTCTCATTTTTGTCCAGCCCGCCCATTACTCAGTACTTTCTGCAGCTCAACTTTACATATTGAACTGTATATTGCCTCTCTGATCTAGGAGGTGACGGGGGAAGTCAGGAGCTGGTGGCATGTTGTGGCATGTTGGGGTCTTGATCCACCTGCCAAATGGCTGCAATTGACAGGTAGATCAAGATCAATGTGTTGCCTAACCCCCATCTATACCATGAGCTCATTGAGTGTGTGGTGAACATATTTTGTCTCTTTTTTTTTTGTCTCTCCAGAATCAGTAGACCTTTGGACTGTTCACTTCCTAATGTGTTGGAGGGAATTTATTCTGTTTGAACTTATGGGTTAGATTTATGGTATGAAATATATGTTTAACGTAAATCCATATTTTGCTTATTGTGGGCAAAGTAACAGATTCACTTTACATGAGGGATGTAAGCAGAGCTTTTTTTCTCAGAAAATAGGTGCAGGAACTCAACCACGACCCCGTTCAGATTTCACAAACAGTAGAAGGGTCTTAAAGGGGCATTAAATACCAGAATTGCACTACATACAGAGTGCAGAGTTCAGGGGGCTTACACACAGAGTGCAAAGCTGTCACTTGTAAACACAGAAAAAAAGCCCTGGATGTAAGCATGTTGTACCAGGTTTTTCAAGATTCCTCTATAGTTTTTGACATGCTAGGCATGTTTTGCCGCACACATGTGGCAGTATTTAGGTCTGGTGATTGACTATTTAGGCAGAAAGCAATAAATTATGGAGTGGCAAGAAGCGTGCGGTGTGTTTCCCGATGCAGAATTACTAGGCATTTCACATTAGGCCTGGCAACAGGAAAGGACAAGAAAGGCAAGTGTCTTAAGATTCCTTCTGTAATATAAACCTGTTACTTGCATATGAGCAAAGTGTGGGTTCACTGTATATTAAGTGATTTAAATAGTATGATTGCCTATAGAAATGTATACAATACATTACATTTCCTTTATCTTTATACAGTACAATGAACAAAGCTGTAGGGATTCTCCTCTACAGTTTTTAAATATTGATGACGGCAATCTCTTCAGCGTGTTTTATTGTTGAATTTCTCACCACTCCTTCCCTCTCCAGATGAGCAGCTGTTAGGAAAACATCTCTTTCATCTAAAATATCTGATACTTAATGCTTATTGAAACTAATGACTCTCTCTCCTGCTGGTGGAAAGTGAATTAAATTACAGTCATGAGTGTAGCGGGCTATACAGGCTAATCCCTCACCATGTTTAGCTGCTAATAGATATCAATTTTCCTTTTGTCTCTTATAACTTCTTGAACAATGTGCAGCTATTTAGGAATATATGTCCTTATCAACATAATAGCACAGGTTATTGCTTTTTACTGTAATGATACTTTAATTTTTATACCATTGAAAATAAATCCCAAAATAACTGTATATGTCATAGAGAAGGTTAAACTATATATTTTTTTTAAAGTTGAACTTAAGACAGACAACTAAACACTCAAATAATGTACATGAGTAAAATGGCCTTCATTAAAAGATTTGTAATTACGGTATTTTAAGCAAATTTTCTGATCTAAGTGTCCCTGTCTAGGTATTATGGGGGGGGGGGGTAATTCCCTTTAACCACTTGCTTACTGGGCACATATACCCCCTCCTGCCACGGTGAAATTTCAGCTTCTGGCACTGCGTCGCTTTAACTGACAATTGCGCGGTCGTGCAACGTGGCTCCCAAACAAAATTGACGTAATTTTTTTCCCACAAATAGAGCTTTCTTTTGGTGGTATTTGATCACCTGTGCGGTTTTTTTTTTTTGCGCTATAAACAAAAAAGAGTGACAATTTTGAAAAAAAAATACAATATTTTTTACTTGTTGCTATAATAAATATCCCAATTTAAAAAAAAATATATATATATGTTTTTTCTCAGTTTAGGCCAATACGTATTCTTCTACATATTTTTGGTAAAAAAAAAAAAATCGCAATAAGCGACTGGTTTGCGCAAAAGTTAAAGCGCCTACAAAATAAGGGACAGAATTATTATTTTTTATTATTTTATTTTTTTACTAGAAATGGCGGCGATCTGCGATTTTTATTGGGACTGCGACGTTATGGCAGACACATCGGACACTTTTGACACATGTTTGCACCATTCACATTTATACTGCAATCAGTGCTATAAATATGCACTAATTACTGTATAAATATGACTGGCATTGAAGGGGTTAACACTAGGGGGTGAGGAAGGGGTTAAATGTATTCCCTGCATAGTGTTCTAACTGTGGGGGGTGACTGGGGGAGGTGACCGATCTGTGTCCCTATGTACAAGAGACACAGATCGGTCTCCTCTCCAGAGACAGGAGCTGTCTCTGTGTGAGCCGGCAATGAGAGATGATCTCATATGTTTACATATGAGATCATCTCTCATTGGCCGCGCAGATCGCATAGCAAACGGCCACTCTGATTGGGCGTTTGCCGCGATCTGTGATTGGCTGTGTCCAAGGGACACGGGCAACACATCGTTTTCCCGCTGCCCGCTCTGGAGCGCGCGCGGACAACGCCCTAAGGGGCGGCCGTCAAAAGACGGCGGCTTGGAAATTCAGGTCATTCAGGTCATTCATGTATAGTGCGGGCCTCAAGTGGTTAAAAAATAAATACAAATTAACAAGCAAGCCCCCAATTAAAAGTAAAGGTGACATAAATAAAACTTTGAAAAATCTTATAGAACTTATGTCATTGTAGAAACGTATGTATGTATATGTGTGTATATATATATATATATATATATATATATATATATATATATATATATATATATATATATATATATATATATATATGTGTGTATATATATTTTTATATATATATATATCAATTTGCCTACCTTAACATTTAGCTTCAGTAAGTAACTCTGCACTCACTTTCATTCTATTTTTTTTCAGGTCTGGGGAGTAATTGGTCACCCCCACAAGGCTGATGCTGGAGTGAAAGCATAACATCTGGTGCTTCAGACTGATCTAATTCCTGGCCACAGTAAGTAGTATGTAGGGCAGTGTACAGAAGTCAGAGGATTTTGGGCAGTATAAAGAGGGCAGTAGTAAGTAGGGCAGTGTACAGATGTCAGTAGTAAGTAGGGCAGCGTACAGAGATCATTAGTATGTAGGGCAGTGAACAGAGGTCAGTAGTAAGTAGGACAGTGTACAGAGTTCTATAGTATGTAGGACAGTGTACAAATGTCAGTAGTATGTAGGACAGTGTACAAATGTCAGTAGTATGCAGGGCAGTGTACAGAGGTCAATAGTATGTAGGGCAGTGTACAGAGATAAGTAGTAAGTAGGGCAGTGTACAGAGGTCAATAGTAAGTAGGGCAGTGTACAGAGGTCAGTAGTAAGTAGGGCAGTGTACAGAGGTCAGTAGTATGTAGAGCAGTGTAGAGAGGTCAGTAGTATGTATGGTAGTGTGCAATGGTCATAAGGATGAAGAGACGTGTACAGAGGTCAGCTTTATAAAGAGTAGTGTATAAGGATCAGTAGGGCATAGGACAGGGGGTCAGGATGGTATGGTCTATGGAGGTCAGGAGGTATGGTACTGGGGGGACGGGAGGGTACAGTGCAGGGAGGTCAGGAGGGTACAGTACTGAGGGGTCAGAGGGGCATGCTGCAAGGGGGGGTCAGAAGGGCACAGAATTGGTCTGTCAGGAGGGTATGGTATTGGAGGGTCAGGAGGGCATGGTACTTGGGGCTTAGGAAAGCAGAGTAAGGGGGGGTCCAGAGGGAATGGAATTGCAGGGTCAGTAGGACAGTACAGGTGGGTTAGAAGGGTATAGTAATAAGGGGTTAGGAGGGCATGGTACTGGAGGCTCAGGAGGGAAGAATACGGGGGTGGTTCAGGAGAGTACGGTGCAGGGCCCAGGATAGCAGAGTACAGGGGGTCAGGAGAGCATGGTGCTTGGAGGTCAGGAGGGCATGGTACAAGGAGGTCAGGGTGGATGGAGATTAGAAGGGTATAGTTCTGGGGGGTCAGGAAGGCACACATGTTCTTTACTAGGGATGAGCTTAGAGTTCGAGTCGAACTTATGTTCGACTCAAACATCGTCTGTTCAATCGTTTACCGAATTTTGGACGTAATGGGCTGTTCGTGCCAAATTCAAGTGGCGTGTCACGGGCAGGGCCGGACTTACCATTGGGCTTGACTGGACTCAAGCCCATGGGCCGCGCCCAATAGGGGGCTCCTCTAAAAAATAAAAAATAAATATATATATATATATTTATTTATTTTTTTAGGGGTCCGGAGGTCCCCAGGGGCCCAGAGGCCCCCAGGGCCCCGGACAGCAACCCCTATATTTATTATTTATTTTTTATAAAAAAATATGTTTTTTTTTTACATTTATTTATATATATATATATATATATATATATATATATATATATTATTATTATTATTAAAGGGCTCAGAGGTCCCCAGGGCCCCATGTGGCAACCCCCCCCTTTTTTATTGTTTTTTATAAATGTTTATTTTTTTTATTTTTGTTTATATTTTTTCATTAAAAGGCCCAGAGGTCCCCAGGTTGGCAAACTCCCTTTTTTTATGTACTTTTTATAAATGTTTATTTTATTTTATTTTTTTAGGGGTCTGGAGGTCCCCAGGGCCCAGGACAGCAACCCCCACTTTTTTATTTTTTTTTTTTATAAAAGAAATATGTTTTTTTATATATTTTTATATATAAATTTACATTTTCTTTATATTTTTTATAAATGTTTATTTATTTATTTTTTTATTAAAGGGCCCAGAGGTTTCTTTTTTCTTTTTATTAAAGGGCCCAGAGATCCCCAGGGCCCCGGATGGCTACCCCCCTTTTTATATATATATATATATATATATATATATTTTTTTTTTTCTTTATTTCTTCTTTTTTTTGTAAAGGCCCCCCCCTGCTTCTCAATTTGCGACAGCCCCCCCGCTTCTCAATTTCAGGTGGCAGCACCCCCCCCGGCCCATGCCTTAAGCTGTGTAAGGGCATACTGCGCCCTGCGCATACCTCCCAACACGCACAGAATCTGCGGGACTTTCCGCTTCTTCCTGCAGTCCCGCGAAAGTGTTAATTTTCCCGCACTGCAATAGGAGGCAGCACAGAAGCAGGAGGAACTGGAGCGGTGTGTGGAGGACTGTGGCTGCTAAAGGAAAGAAAGCCGACAGCCGGGCTAATGACAGTCTGTGGCCCTGGCTGTCGGCACAGGTGAGAGGCACTCCCCCCTCCGCTGAACAACTGCAAAACCTCCCCCCAGGAGGAACCGGAGCGCTGTGGGGATGTCTGCTGAAGGGAAGAGAGCCGACACATTCCGTGCACAGATGAGAGTCACCCCCCCTGCTAACCCCCCCGCTCAACAACTTTAATGCCCCCCCGCTCAACAACTTTTAATTTCGCCCCCCCTGCTCAACAACTTTAATAAATCACTTCTCCTTGGTCCTCGGGAACCCTTCTCCACCAAAACTGAGGGTGACACCCCTTTTCCGGCAGGAATATCACCCCCACATTCCAAAAATATTCACAACACAAAAAAAAAATTGTCCAGAAAAAAAAAAAAAAATACCAGCAAAAAAAAAAAAGCAAAAAAAAAATACCTGAAAAAAAAAGGGGGAAAACAAATTAATCCCGCTGGCGTGAGCCACGCCTGGGGCGCCCACGGGCACGGCCCCGGCTCCTCAAGGGAGACTCATGGGGGGGGGTAATCCGGGGAAGGAGAAGCAGCCCCTGGTCTCTGCCCACCTGGCGGCCTGCCCTCCAAGGCCATGGCAATTCTGGTCAGGCCAGCACTTAGTGATGCCGTATTGGCCTGGATAGCCTGGGTGAGGGCCCTCACATCCTGCCCAACATCTGCTGTTGTAGTCTGCAGTACGTTTAGGCAGTTTGTAAGAGCCCGGGAGTGGCAGTCTAGGTCCCCAAGCGTATCCTTTATGGAGGACAGGCTCTCCTCCATCCGCACCAATGTCTGGCTGACCTGTCACAGGTGGCGGGTCTGAAGGGCCTGGTCCCTTCTCAGATTGGCGGGCAGAACCTGGTCCACCCCCCTGGTCTTCTGGGATGACTTAATGCCTCCAGCTGAGGCTTGTGGCCGGGGAGAAGGGGAGCCCCTTGGGAGGGGAGCCCTGTTGGGGGAGGAGTGGGAGGGGCTAGCCCTTATGGAGGGCTGGCTGCTGCCAGCCAGAGAGGAAGACTCCTCCAAAAACAACAATCCACTGGCTGACATGACATCCTCCTCCTCCTCAAACTCCTCTTCCTCAACCTCCTCCCCTTCAACCTCCTCCGAGGACTCCGGCCTTGTCGGGGGGTCCTCATCAGGCTGCTGTCCCGGGGATGGTGCGGTCAGGCCAGATGGCCCAGCACCCTCCTGCACATCTGTGGATGACACAAAACATTCACAGGTTGGAGGATCCACACACTTGCCACATTCCCTCCCCCCCCACATGCTACACACCTGATAGGGCAAAAAAACCTTACCTGGCATCACGGCTTCATGATTGGAGTCATAGCCAGGCAGGCCCTCCACCTGTTGTCTATGAAAGGTCTGGGCCACCGCACGCTCCTCCGCTGTCAGCCTAACAGGGCATGGTGGGCCCCCTCCTGTGCCCCTGGCATGGGCTGCCATTTTGGCCAGCTTCCCGAGTTGTGAGCATGCGCACAGAGGTGCTGACCATGGTCTGCTTCATGCGCGCATGCGTGAGCCGGCCGGCCCTTCATTTGCATGGGGTAACGGTTCATTTCAATGTAACACGCCCACGTCCTTCCCAATTTGAATTACTCCGCCTTACGCCTCTGAAATTACGTTGCACCGGCGCTAATTTCTGCGCAGATCAAACGAGAATACGTTGTCTAACGTAAAGGAGGTGCGCTACGCCAGTCAAAAAATCTGGCCCATGGGTTTCCTATAACCATTCCAAATGTTGGTTATGTGTTTTTTACCAATACAAGTAATGAGCTTGCATGTAGTGCAGCTTACATACCACACAGGCACACGTAAATTACATGCGTACTGTTAGGCCTCGTACACACGATCAAATCTGTCTGCTGGAAACGATCGGCCCGACCGTCCCAGCAAACAGATTCGACCGTGTGTACGGGCAAGCCGACGGATTTGGCCACCCGACAGATTTCAAAGCATGCTTTGAAATCTGTCGGCTGGGAACCTGTCCGCCCGACATGTCTGCTGGTTAGTATGCTAACCAGCAGACATGTCTTCTCGCACACGCGCTGAATGATTTCGACGCATGCGCGGAAGTGTTTTACTTCCTGGTGCGGTCACCGCCACGTCACCGACACGTCAGCACGCTGTCTGCTGGCGGGGATTTTGGTTTGCTCGTGTGTACACGCAAGCAAACCAAAATCCAAGCAGACAGATCTGTTCAAATCGGTCGGTCCGACCGATTTGAACAGATAGATTGCCTCGTGTGTATGAGGCCTTACAAGTGAAGAATTGTATATCATATTTTTTTGGGGTAGGTTGAATTTCAATTTTTTTTTTCTCCCCGTCCTGCCCATTTTTTTTATTATTAAACTGGTGCACAAAGAGTTTGGTGCAGCTATGCATACTAACCAGTTAGCTTCCAGGTTTTATTATAGAGAAAACTGAGCACTGTCTATGGTACTTTTTTATTTGCACTAACATACAATTTCTCAGGACAAGCTTTTGGGGTGTTACCCCGGGGTGTACTCAGACTTTTCTATCACAATTGCACTAATATGGCTACAATCACGTCAGGTTTTATTTTCAAAGCTTAATTGAACATTCTGAAGTTAGAAGCTGATTGATTATTAAGCACAGCTGCACCAGATTCTGTTTGCATCAGTTTTTGTAAAAGTATCTCCCACTAAGACCCCTTTCACACTGAGGAGTTTTTCAGGCGGTACAGCGCTAAAAATAGCACTGCTATACCGCCTGAAAAACTCCTACTTCACTGCATTCTCAATGTGAAAGACGAAGTGTTGTGACACGAAACGCGTCGGGAAGACTCCACTGCCGCCCCACTTGTATACAAGCGTGTAACATTTCAGCCAAATTTAAGTTTGATAGCTGCAATAAATCTTTTTTTTATACTCAAAACAAGATTACACTATGTGGCCACCTTTCTTTCCCTTTTCTTTTCACCATCATTACCTTTGAGAAACCAGCCCGGGCACCTCATCTCCAGCTGCACAGTCTGATTAGACCTAATCCATTGGTCCATTAGAGGCTCTGAAGACCTGTTACTTTTCGATCCGTCCATCGATCGTTGATGTTGGTAGTCTATACAAAGCCCTTTTGACTTTTGGTGACATATGTCCCCAAGTCCACTCCATCTTGTAAGCCTGCACTCTTTCCGGTCGTGGGAATATTGCACATGCACAAGAAGTCACTCATTTGATGTTCTGATACTTCTCACATTCACTTGGTGGATTTTCAAAATATCCATGGACTTTATTTATACATCAATTTGTCTGATGACACACAATTGATAAATTGCAATTTCTAACATTGTGTTTACTGTTCACTGCATATGTATCTATATGTATCATATTCTTCAATGCTTTTCATTATGATCATCATTGTCTAGCGCTACACTTTCTTTTCCATTTTCGTATCTGTCTATAACATACTTTTTGGTGCATTTTAGTATTTGTTTACTATTTGCCTAGAGATTTTTAAGATTAAAGCTGGAAACACATTGGGCCAGATTCAGGTAGATGGGCGCTTCTTTACTTTGGAGTAACGTTTCTCATTTACGTTACCTCGCCGACACTTTCGGCGCAAGTACTGTTATTCACATAGCACTTGCTCCTAAACTTGCGCCGGAGTAACGAAAATGCGCTGGCGTAACCCGACGCAAGTGGAAGTGGGTGTGATCATATGTAAATGATGGGCGGAGCCCAGCGCAGAGGCTTACGTTCAGCGCATCAACCACGGAGCATGCGCAGTGAGTGAGGCTCCACTCGCCCCCTTGTGCACATGCTCACAACTTCCGTCGGCACCACTTCACGGGAAACGTCAGCGCAATGTGTTCCGTTGGACGTTTAAATGCGCCCGTAGATGCGCCATTCCGGCACTAAAGTATATCCTGTTCCCCCTCCCCGCAGTGAAGTTACTTTTGTTCTGAGATGGCTGCTCCCGTTCCCCGCAAACACAGGAGAAAGCTGAACTTTAAAGGCCAGGAGCTGTCAGCCGCCATTAGGCTACGGAGACCTATGATGTCTTCCTCCATAGCTGTAAAAGTTGACAGACAAGCAGGGACAGAGGTTTTGTCCTGCAAGTGGGGGTGCTCAGCTAGCTCTTATCGTCGGTAACGCTGCTGTAGCTGCTCTCCTGCTGACCTGTGGCCGTCTGGAGTAAAGATAAAGCAGCTATTTGTAGAAATAACTTTGCGCCGGACGGACGAGATACGCGCGGCGCATGTAGCCAGCGTATGGTGCTAATCCGTTCGCGAATCGGGGAATCTCCCTCATTTGCATATTTGCAGGGGAAATCAATAGGCGCGACTGATGCGCCAAGCGAAATTATGCGCTGACGAGACTCTGGCGTCGGAAAGTTAAGCCGATCGGAAATGGCCCGTTTTCTGTCGCATCTAGTTTGGTGGGTACGGCCACATAGATACGACGGCGCATATTCACAGTTACGCGGCGCATATCGAAATACTCCAGCGCAAGTCTTGCTGAATCTGGCCCATAGATGTGTTTTTGTAAAATGTATGTTACTGCAAAGTACAGTCTACAGTGTGGAGCCAATTATAGAGAATGGCACCCAACACACCTTGCTTAGACACTGCATTGCATATGCCTTAAAACACAGTGAAATGGGATGGGAACTATCTGTACATTATAATGCACCGTTTGAAAAAAATAAGTAATGTCTGATTTTTCATACGTTGACAGACCTATTAAATAAAATTGGTCTTACCATTGTGAATGTTAATGTGGGCAGGTGTCAAGGGAACTTTATAAAGACCCATTACTGTGGGCAAATTATTTACTAATTTCTCAAGTTATGAATACATGAATTCGTATGACCATTAGTTATATTTTATTGGATGTATAAAACTGGATTAAATGGTTATCTGCCTAGAGATCTGATAGAATACTTAAATGACAGCTCACTGCAGGGTGCTTGCTGCTAGACATCATTTTTTCGTCATTTTGTCAGTGACTTTGATTCCTTCCACAGTGGTCATGATAGAAGTACTGAATAATGGTTCATAATTTGTACTTCATTTGACATGTTTTACATATTCTCTATTAACAGAAAGTCCAAATGTATTTGTTGTACAAATAGTTTTGATATGTTATGCCATAAGTTCCTAACTATTCCCAACTGTTCCCAGTATAAAAGTACTGAATACAGCATGTAAGGTTGAGAAATGCTAATATGCAATATCTTTAAAGTTAACCTTTCATTCACTGACACAACTGACCTTTCCATTTGAAAATATGACCTTCTTCGGGATAATACTTTTCTGTTTATGTTTGCTGTTGTTGGACTTCTGTCCAAGATTTTTGATCAACTCTGTTACTCACTGTCCACCTGTTACCAAACTCTTATTCTTTTTTTCCTGATCTTGATTCTGCCTATGCTTGGGTGCTCGAATAATACCAAATCAGATTGTGACCCGATTCTTAAATTAACATGGTGTATTCTGGGTGTCCTACAGACTGTATTTGGGTACTTGGGTGCTTGTCTGATACCAAATTTCACCAAGTTCCAGTTCACTGTTCGGAGAAAGGGTGAACAGCCAATGTTTGAGTCGAACTCATGCTTACATCCAACCCGTCTGTTCCACGCTGGTTTCAGGTGCACTTCCAGTGACATCATGAATGAATGAATGAATGAAAACGTATATAGCGCGGCACATGCAAACTGAATCGCCTCTGGGCGCTTGTTGTTCCTGTCTCCTTTTGTATCAAAAGAGATGAGTCTTGATCTTTCTCCTGAATGCTAAGTAGTTCTCCTCCAACCGAATACTGGTTGGCAAATCGTTCCATAGTCTGGGACCTTGGACCGCAAATCTTCTATCTCCTTTGGATTTATATCCGGCTTTCGGTATCTGGAGGAGATTTTGATTAGTGGATCGCAGAACGCGATTGGGGTTATGGGCTTTTATTTTTTCGCATAAATAATGGGGAGCATTCCCATGGAAACATCTATGCGTTAGACAGAGTGCTTTAAAAGCAATTCTGTCTTTTACTGGTAACCAGTGAAGGGATCTCAGTGAAGGTGAGATGGATTCCCAGAGTTTTTTCCCAGTCACAAGTCTGGCGGCCGTATTTTGAACGACTTGTAGATGAGCGATTTGGTACTTTGGGAGTCCGAGGTAAAGGGCATTTGCATAGTCCAATCTTGAGTTTACAATTGCTCCCACCACGACTGCTATGTCTTCTTTGGGAATAAAAGGGATGAGCCTACGCAGTAGGCGCAGCAAATGGTGAGATCCACTGAATACTGACCCTATTTGTGCGTCCATAGTCATGTAGGAGTCGAAAATGACCCCGAGACTTTTTACTTTGGCGCTAGGGGTGATGATTTTACCTAGAATGGGTGGGGGACTCCAAGTTGTTACAGGTAGATTCTTACGCTTGGCATGGAACAGAAGGAGTTCTGTTTTTCGCTCCGTTGAGTTTTAGATAACTCTTTGTCATCCAGTTCTCTATCATAGAGAGACATGTCTCTAGATTGAGGTGGTGATCCTTTTTATTGCAAATGCGGAAATACAGTTGCGTGTCGTCTGCATATGAGTGATAAAGCAGTTTTTGACTGCTGATGATCTCAAAAAGAGGACGAAGATAGATGTTAAACAGCACCGGCGACAGAGGGGATCCTTGAGGGACTCCGCATGATACCATGCGTTTTTCGGAAAAGAAAGGTCATAACTTCACTATTTGCGATCTGTTTTCCAAAAAAGAGGAGAACCAAGATAGATCGCCTTCTGCGACTCTGGCTACTTCAGCTAGCCGGGTCAATAAAAGCTTGTGGTCTACTGTGTCGAAAGCTGCGCTCAGGTCTAACAGAACCAGAAGACAAGATTCTCCTTCATCTGCGGCCTCGAGAGCGTCGTCCCATATTTTGAGCAATGCTGTCTCCGTCCCATGTCCGGGGCGGAAACCCGATTGAAATGGGTCGAGTAGGTTGTGGGTATCTAGATGCTGTTGCAACTGTTGCACCACTACTTTCTCCATGATCTTGGAGAGAGTGTTTAAGCTTGTTATGGGGCGGCGGTGGATTGGATCCTTGGGGTCCAGGGTAGATTTCTTCAAGATGGGTCTAATTATACCCTCCTTCAACTGGGAGGGCACTATGCCCTCCATGAAAGATTGGTTAATAAGCTGCGTGATAGGAGGTGCCAGGATGTCGGCGCATTCCTTCAGCAGTTTGGCGGGGATGATATCATTCGGTGCAGTGCTGTTACGCAGAGCACCGATGATGTGTTTTGTGGCTTGGATATCGATGGATTCCAGCGAGAACTTACCTGGTTGTGGTGAATTACTACAGGTGTTGTGTAAATTATTACGGGGGGGCTACGGGGGGAATTGTTTTGCTGAATGTTTTGCCGGATTCCCTCGATTTTATTAATGAATAATCCGATAATTCATTGCAAAATTCTTGTGAGTCTGAATTGGGGGCTTCAAGACATCCTGGATTCATGGTCTGAGTGACCAGCTTGAAGAGTTCGCGGGGGCGATTCAGGGCGCTGTTGATAGCCTCAGAAAAATATTTTTTCTTGGCCATGAAGATTTCTTTGTGATATTTCTTAGTTACAGCCTTGTAGATAGAGAGGTTCTCATCTGATGGGCTTCTCTTCCAGGCGGCTTCCGCCCTTCTGCGCTCTTGCTTCAGTAACGCCAGCTGGTTGTTGAACCAGCTGGAGTTTGTTTTCCGCATGTGGGCTTTACGTTTCGGCGCTATTGAGTCAGCTGACTGTAATAGGGCTGTGTTTATGGCGTCCAGTGTTTCTTCAGCCGTTTGATGCGGCTGAATTGTTTTTATTTTTTCCCTTAACGCGGCTTTGAAGAATTCCGAGTGGAGTTTCTTCTGACATCTAGTCCAGTATGTTGTCACTGGATTTGATGTTTTTGTTAAGGGGGGAAATTGGAAATAATGAATTTGATTGCATGGTGATCTGACCATGGCAACGGTTAATTTTCCAGGATTTTTATTTCCAGATTTTGTCTGAAAATGAGATCAAGTGTGTGACCTGAAGCATGTGTGGGCCCACATACTAGTTGTTGTAGCCCTAATCCTTCCAGGTGGTCAATGCAGGCATCAGCAACGGGGTCTTGTGGGGAGTTGGCCCAGAGGTTGAAATCCCCGAGCAGCAAAAGGTGTTTGCTGTTCAGGGTATAGGTGGAGATAAAGTCCGTCAATAATGGGAGAAGCTGCAACTTAGGGCCGGGAGGCCTATAGCAGAGTAGAATCCGGATGGTCTCCTGGGAATTCGCTTGCAGTTGTAGAGTAAGGGTTTCCATGAATGGAAGAGGGTTTTGAAGGACTGGTTTTGTGATCGCAAGATGCATCTTATGGATCACCGCCAGTCCTCCTCCTCTTTGCCCTATTCTGTTTTCTGTAATAATGCGATAATTTTCTGGCACCAATTCTCCTAGAATGGTGTTACAGTCGGCTGTGAGCCAGCTCTCTGTAATAAAGAGGCAGTCTAAGTTGTATTGCAGGATGAAGTCATGGATTTCTGATCGGTGTTTTACTGCCGATCTTGTGTTGATCAAAGCACATGATATGTGCTTCAATTGTGGCAAGCTGCTGCGACCTTTGATAGTCAATCGTCGATCGGTTCTCCAAAGTCGCTCAGCTTGCAGGGCTTTTTTGGTGATGGCTGGTAGTATTGCAGCAAATTGCCTCAGACCCCAGATGGTCTCTGCTGAATATTGCAGATTAACCATGGTCGCCAAACACCGGGGGGGGGGGGGATGGGGGGATGGAAGGATAGTCAAGGATTAGCCGAATCCTCTATCCTGACTTGGTCCAGAGGAAGGCAAAAAAAAAACTGACCGTGCTACGCCAATATGCAGTGGCAGGGAAAAAAATTCCTTCCTGACCCCTCGAGAGGCGATCGGATGAACCCTGGATCAAGTTATTACAGTGTTCAGTAAGGGGAGCTTGGGCCTGGGTGTAGTAAAGATGGCAGCTGAACCAGCAGCAAGATCCAGGCTGGTGACCACCCAGATTGTGTGGATCGATACTGCTGTAGGGGCCAGGACGGGTCGAGGGGGGTAGGAGCTACTTTCCAGGGCTATAGGGGGGATTTCTGGGCCGTTTTTGGAGTTTGGGAGAGCTTGGTTGAAGCCGCGGCCTTTTCTAGTTGCGGCTGCCGCGAATGCTTCCAGGCCGGCGCGGAGGGGTAAAAAAACACCCGAAACCACCCGAAAAGGCGCAACTAGCTTCGGATGGGTGGCGGATGGGTGGGGGATATACTAGGGTTGGGGAAATAGTGTGGGGGTACAGGAGAGGAGTTATTATGGAGAGTTATGGCATTGAGTGGGTAACGCCGGCTTGTTCTGAAAAGGACGGCCGCCTGTATCCACAGTGGATGGTTTACCTGGCTGGTTATCTCCTGGTTGTGGGGTGAGAAAAAGGAGCCAGGGGGGTCAGGTAAAGCCGAGGGGAGCTGGATGGTGAGTCTCTAGGAGGATACGGAGCTGTGGAGAGCCTACCTAGCAGCCTGTCAGTATCACTGTCTGTCTATCTGGTCCCTGGCGAGAGCAGACTCGTGCGGGAGGCCAAAGCGTCCTACTCTCCCACTGACTGACTGCAGACTGAATCCTCGAGTCCAGCGTTTCATGCTGGTTTACTACAACACAGCTATCTATCCACTGGTCTCCTGTCCTGCTTCCCTCTGCTGGACAGCCGGGATTAACAACAACCTGCCACGGACCTGACCATCCCAGTACTACCCCCACTGCTGGACTCGTTTACACATATGTTAAGTTTTTAACTTCTAGCTATAGTAAGTGTTTTTTTAACCTTTTGGCTAATAAAGTCCTAATGCTGCTGCGCTTAAAGGCACCTTATGTTTTAAATCTGTTTCTTTTAAGCTCTGTACACATACACGTACACATTGGATATCTGATGGAATCTAATCCGATTGATTTTTTTATCGGATATCCGCTGAAGTTGACTTTCATCAGTCTTGCCTACACACCATCGGTCAAAAATCCGACCATGTCCAATGCGGTTACGTAAAACACTACGACGTGCTGAGAAAATGAAGTTCAATGCTTCCAAGAGTGTGTTGACTTTATTCTGAGCATGCATTGATTTTTGACTGATGGAGTTCCACACAGAAATTTTTTTCTATCGTTTTTTTATCCATGGGAAATTTTAAAACATGTTCTATTTTTTTCACCGATGGAAAACAAACCGAGGGGGCCCACACACGATCGGTTTGTTCGATGAAAACGGTCCATCCGTCCGTGATCATCAGACAAACCGGTCATGTGTACAGGGCTTAACAGTTGTTGCTTTCCTCTTGAAGTGCTGCCTCAGGGCTCTATACAGATGTTCATCAGCCAATATTACATCCATTCTCTTGGGGACATTCTCTCTGGTCAGACACAGCTATCTAGAAGCTTCCTTCTTTTTCTTTATCCTGGTCTTTTTTCAGTATCATTATGTATTGGTATAAGTATGGCGGGTTGCGGTCTACTATCTCATTAATATAAATAACAGAATGGAATGGTATGCTAGGCATTATCTGCTTGGTGTCGAGCATATGAGCATCACACAACGCAGCAGATGTTTAGACATACGGGTAATGATTATTCACCTGCTGAGATACTGCCACAAGGAACTTCAAATGTAGCACATGTGGCTTTGGCACTATTCATTGGAGACTAGTTGTATAGTATTAGCTATTCATAAACTCTTACAATATTGACAGTTTAACATACGACTGCCTTTTGTAAAAGGCCCAAACATTTTCAATTATCTAACAAATGCTTAAAGAGTAAGTTAATCCCAACTGACAATATAGTCAACAGTAAAGATGTGAAAGAAACTGAACAAACTCAACAAATTAAAGCAGACACGTTGGGACTCAACACTCTAATAATATTATATCAAATGGCCATGGAATTTTAAACGGAAAGCAGAAAACCAAATTAATAACAAAAATCGGGTGCATATTTGTTAAGCTTATAAGCAGTAATATTCTACTATAGTTCCAATACCTTGCCACTAAAAACACAAAATAAAAAAATGTGTATCATCCACATTGTTTGTAGTGTCAAACTTCTGGGGATTCCTGGTCATATCAAAATGGAGCAACTGCTAGCTACGACACCTTGATGTTCCATTCACACATGACAATAGAATGACACTGTCCATGCCCTGAAGCTGATGGTCTGGTCTGCTTTTAAGGGATCAGCGAGTACCCCAAACAAATTGTAGTAGGGGATTTCAGGCCTTTTTCCCTTAGCTGAGATAATTTACCATCTATCTGTATAACACACAAGAGGAAGAATTGAAACTCGCTAGTCATGTGAACAGCTGGAAAGAACTAAAAAGGGCTGTGTATGGAACTGATCAATTATATGGGGGCTCTACTGTGCACTGAGAAATCAAAGGGAACACTGGCAGAAGATCAGCTTTTTATTTGACCTGAGAAATATTCTTGATTAGTGAAACATACCTGGGTTGGGGGTTGGGGTGCTATATCCGAACTCCATTAAAGTAAATAGGAGCTGAATGTTATAAAACAATAATGCCATTTCCCACGCTAATATGCAAAGGGTTGTCAAACTAATAATTTTGTTTTGTAAAATATTTTATTCAGAGAGTAATGATCGGTAATGCATACTCTTAATGGTCTAAGGTTCTTAGTGGTGTACCCCGAGGCTCAGTGTAGAGGTCCTTACTTTGTAACGTACTGTGTTTATAAATGTAGAGTTTGTAATTAAAAGTACATTTTCAGTGTTTGCAGATGACACCAAGCTATGCAGTGGAAACATGTTCTTACAGGATGTCTCCAACTTACAAGCCAATCTCCACTGTGCAGTTTGTTTTGCACAGAGTGGCCCTGAACCTCGCCTTCTGGTGTCCCTCAGCGGCGGTCTCGGCTCCACCCCGCATCAGATAACCCGCCCTGGGAAGCGCTTTCTCAAGAGGGTTACCTTGCGGGCGTGCTCCCGAGTCCAGCATTTGCATCCATAGACATGAATGCCGGACTCGGCCCCGTTCCTCGGCTCTCGCGTCATTGGATTTGATTGACAGCAGCGGGAGCCAATGGCTGCGCTGCTATCGATCTATCCAATAAAGAGCCGCAAAGAATGGGCCGAGATCAAGCACGTTCTCGAGGCGGGAATTTCTAGGGCTTAAGCAAGTAAACGGGGGGCTGGCAACTATCGGATGTTTTTTCACCCTAATGCATAGGATACATTAAGGTGAAAAAACTGGAAGTTTTACAACTTAGGGGTGGGGCCATCCTGTGATGTCACCTGGTGGCACCGCCCCTTGTGACATCACTGACCCAGAAGGCACCGGTTGGCAATGTCACAGAGGGCGGTGCTACCAGATGACGTCGCTAGGTGTCCCTTTACTTTACCTTACCGCGAGTGGAGCTTTTTTTTTGTTCTGTTTTTTTTTTGGTCCGGAGGTGGCGGTGGCCATTGACAATACTTGTGTAAAGAAATAAAAAAACAGGGTTAACAGTTTTACCTCATTCACTGTGTTGTGAAAGTTGAATTTTAACGTTTTATGTCTTCATGTGAAACAGGGAAATAGATTCTAGCCTGCGTCAATCTGTGCATTGTTCCAACATGCCAATTAAAGGTGTCAATGGGGTTGTGTGGCTTGTAGGGGCCACAGACAGAAGAAAACATCACCTAGGTGAAAGGGTAATGAAGATCATGGCTACAGACTAAGGAGGCTATACAGCTCCACGGCAGGAAGTAGTATAGGCAGCATACTGCAGTGATATGAAAAACCCTGCTTGTTGACACAAATTTTTTACTAATGAGCCCTTCTGCACCCATCGATACTCCAAAGAGCACATTTGAACTCACCACTGCTAAGCTAATATGCATTGCTTCATTGATGTGCACTTTTATATTCATGCAGTTCATGTACACACTTTTGTTGGTAGTATTTGTTGGTAGTATTTGTTGGTAGTATTTAAAAGATCATTCTCATTGTTAGTAGAGCCTAGTCCTCAAAGTTTGCCCTGTGATTCTGCATTTGTGAGAATAAGCAGTTCCTAAATCACTATATACATTGAACTCATTCCTTTATCCTGCGAACCTCAGCAAGGGTTTAGACAACATGCAGAGTTTATGAGAAAACATCAGTCTAGCAGAATATTGCATGCATACATCATCTCCCTCTGATTCAACACCTCTTCAGAAAGTTAACAGTATTTTAGACCAATAGGCTGCAATATAAACATGCAAAAAGTGGAAGGGAATATGCCCCAGTCGGATCAAGCCTGATTCCACAGAACTATCTAAAAAAATGACAACTGAGCTCAAAATATAAGATGATTAAAGAAATATATAATATAGATAAGAAATAATTGCACATTATGGCCCGGATTCACAAAGCACTTGCGCCAACGTATCTCCAGATACACCGCGTAGATACAAATATGCGCTGTCGTATCTGTGCGCCGGACCCACAAACTAAGATACGCCTAAAAACAGACTTCATCCCACCAACGTAACTTGCCTACGCCGGCGTGAGTGGGTGCATATTTACACTGGATGCATGTGGGGCTCCCATTGATTTTCTATTCAAATATGCAAATGAGGGAAATATGCCGATTCACGAACGTACTTGCACCCGCCGCATGATTTACGTGGCTTGCATACGTTTTACGTTCAGCGTAAAGTTATTCCCCATAGATGAGGCGCAACCCATGCAAAGGTATCGACCAGGGAACACAAGCCTACGTATTGTACGTTGGACGTCTGTGAATATGGGCCGATGTGGGTCTGGCTGGGCGTAGGTTACGTTAACGGCGTACACAGTGATCCGGCGTATCTTAGGCAGTTGTTTCGACGTGGTTGTGCGCATGAGCATGGGGATACCTCCACGCTTCATTAGTATGGACCACGCACACTTCCACCTACTTCCACTTACGACAGCCTGCGCCTTCGAAATGTACGTCGGCGCAGAGTTGGGAGCAATAGCTTGCTGAATTCAGTGCATGCCTCTCCACGCTGCGCCAGTGTAGCGTAAAAGAGATACGCTACAGCGGCATAAATGTGTGCCGATGTCTGTGAATCTGGGCCTAGATGACCAAATGTAAAAAGTGCGGACATGCAGAGTTCCCCGCATGTCGACAAGAGCACCTTGTTGTGACCAGTGTCCATAGAAAATCTAAAAAGAATTTCACTTTCGGTGCCCTTGTAGTCTTTTGAACGTTAGGATGGGAACCTCTGAGTTTCTAAACTCAATGCACCTGGTCTGTTTGCATTTTTTACTGAGACAGATATGGTAATAGCTTAAAGCAAGTAATCAGCTTTAATTTTAATAAACCAAAATCAGTGAAGGATGAATTCTTCTTTGGTCAGTAATACAAACAATGAACCCCCACATCTATCAATATAAAATAAAACATTGAGTAAAAGTAGAAACATTAACAGTCTCAGTTCAATTTCCTCCAAGTGTCCTCTATGAGCTGTTAAATACACTCCCAATCTAAGGGTTAAAATATTGATAACTGAAAAAATTCATGTGACTCAATATTAAGTTTCAAGTAAAAGTAAAAAAATATCCTGACTAGCAATACCTTAAATTCATTCACCAGAGTTCAAATTACTTTGATTTATAAAGGGATAACAGCACAGCTGTAAAATAGATATATATAGAAGCTTTCTAAAGATGACAATACATTAGCAGAGTTTTGTTTAAAAAAAAAAAAAAATATATATATATATATATATATATATATATATATATATATATATATTTTAAGAAGGTTAATTTTATATTCTAATCATTAGTGGGGTCAAATTGACATTTGTTTTTGACCTCAGTGAGAAGAAAATTTGAATGAACAGGATGGAAATTTTTTCTTCAGCACACAAAATACTAACAGTGAATGTTAATTTCATTTAGTAAAGTCCATTAACTCCAAAATCCATTCATCATGTCAACATTCAATGACAACATTCCTAACATGCTTGCTGCCTCTTGATATGCATGTCACGCATTGCAGGAGATTCATGAGCTATGGCACATGTACTTCATCAGGGTCCAGTTTGAATATCAGGAACAGGCAGCTGGCCCCTAAATTATATAAATGAGGAAGATGGATGTGCAGGACCAAGTGGGCAGCTGTGAAACAGTGAATTACTAAAGAGCATCCCTGGACCTGCTGCAGGAAATTGGAGTGTTTCTTTTCAATGTCTGAAAAACTGTCTGAAAAAACTCTAAACCAACTTATACAAATGTTTGCACTTCCAGAAGAAGAAATAGTACATGTAGCATTTGGATTAACATCGGGTTCTCCTTTTTTGGAAATAATTGCTATCATGCTTAGTCATAGATGATAGAAAATGGAAATCAGATATGCAGTTAAATTGTGAATTTACCCCATTGCCCTCTGCACATCTGTACATACAGTATAAATAATCAGTACGGATACACATTTTTGGTTTTCATTTCCTCCACGTCCCTCATAATATTTGGTTAATCGAGGTATATGATCACACTAATGCCCTTAGAAGGTTCCCGTGCTACATGAGAGAATAAGATATAGTGACAATGCATTTGTGGATGGCTGTTGAATTTGAATTTGAGTGGTTGTAAGACCTCAGACATGAAAAATGAACAAAGCAAATCCTATTATACTGTGTACTAACCTGAATCCAAAGCACAGAAGAGTCTGTATCCTCTTTGATCTCTCCTCTCTATTTTATCTGCATGACGCCTTCCTAATATATTAAGCCAACACCTCAGCCTCCCAGGAGACAGCTGCTCCCCCTCAAGCACACAGCAGATGACTTATACCCTTATTTCTATGTTCTCTGAGCCATTGATTAGGGGAGTGTGTCGCTCCCCTCCAACCAACTTTCAGAGTACTGTCACGTACCTGATGGTAGAGCCCAGTATGCAGGGAGAAGCCTCTCTTACACCTCTGACTTGAGAACCCCTGATAGAGCAAACAGGAGCTCGGGAGTGCAGAGGGGCACAAGTGCCTGGCAGGATCACTGATGCAGAGGCTGATCCGGACTCCCAATGTGACTGTGAAGGAACTTGCAGCAGGTAGAAGGCTGGAACTGTAGGCAGGCAGGAGGCTGAATGAGACTGGAGACTGGATACAGCAGACAGCAATGAGGTGTTCTGTAGATTAGATCACAAGCAGGTACAGGCAAGCTGGGTCATACATTGGTGGGCAGATCAGGTACAGGAGCAGTAGCCGAAGAGAAGTCAAAATACTAGCCAGGGTGGTAGCAGGCCAGTAGCAAACAAGCCAAGGGAGAAGCAGAAGCGGAGTCAGGACAAGATGGGATCAGAGGCTGGCAGCAGGCAGGGCTAGTCAGGAACAAGCCAAGTCAGCTGGAACAGATGTGCAAGATAGCAGGTAGCAGGGGTCTCAGGAAACACTGTAGACCAGACAGGAAGGCATCTAGGTGTCAGTCTCCTTTAAATAGAGCATCTGGTGTTAAGAACTGTCATGATGTGAGTGCGCGCATCCCCGTGCGTGTATGTGCGGCGTTATTCGCGCCATTGTGCAAGCGTGTGCACCGAATGGGTCCTTTTGCTGGGAACCTGTGCACAGGTATTCTTCTGCCATCTTGGTTGCTGGTTTGCCCTTCTTGACATTGGCCCCTCCAATGGGCAGCCTTTGGATGCCCAATTGAGCCATCTTTCCTGGGTGGGACCTTTTAAAGGATCGAATCAATCTTTCAGCATGGACATTGAACTCTGGTTCCCATAAGTTCTCCTCTGGACCATACCCTTTCCATATTACTAGGTACTGAACTTGATTATGCCTTTTCCTACAATCCAGGATGGATTCAACCTCGAATGCTTCCTTACGGTTGATGAGTACTGGCTATGGGGGACCGCTGTTTCAGCCGTTAAAGGGGTCAGGAACTGTGGGTTTAAATAGAGCTATATGGAAAACCGGATGTATCCGAAATGATTCTGATAGCTTTAATTCATAGGCCACACTGTAAAGCCTCCTTTTACCTGGAAAGGAGCCCACAAATTTAGGACCCAATTTCTTTGAAGGGCATGCAAGCTTCAAATTCAAGGTGGATGACCAAACCTGATCTCTGGGTTCCAGATTAAGCTCCACTCCTCCTTTTATCAAACACCTCCTTGTTCAATGTTTCTTGGGCAGCTGGTACTACACACTCTGGAATGCTGTTAGACAAGAACAATGGATGAAGGCCGTATTTCACAAAAAAGCGGGGACTGCTTCGTGGCAGAGTGATCAGAGTTATGCAAATTTGGCAAGAGGTAATAGAGACACCCAATCATCCTGCTCAAGTGTTTGATTTGTTCTTTCCGTCTGGCCATTAGTCTGCGGGTGATAGGCCAAAAAGACGGATAGGTCAATCTTCAAGGATTCACAGAGTGTTCTCCAGAACTTGTAAGTAAACTGTACCCCCCGGTCTGATACAATATTTGCAGGGATACCATGGAGCCTCACAATTTCTTTAATAAATATCTTTGCTATTTCAGGAGCAGAGGGTGTAACACTCATTTGCAAGAAGTGTGCCATTTTGGATAATCTATCCACTACCACAAAGATGGTAGTGCAGTATTTTGATGGTGGAAGTTCAACGATAAAGTCCATGGAGATCATCCTCCATGGTTTTTCCGAGACAGTAGTGGCTTCAACAGACCCCACGCCTTGGATTTGCTACCCTTATTCTGGATACAGGTGGTGCATAACTCCACATACTTCCTGCAATCCTTCAGTAACTGCGGCCACCAAAACGTGCGTTGAAGAAGTTCGGAAGTTTTGTACACACCGAAGTGGCCGGCCAACTCGTGGTCATGGCAGGACCCAAGGATGGCAACTCATAAATGCTGAGGAACAAAAATGTTATCCTTGTACCACAATAGGCCATCTCTTGCTTGCATAGTAGTATCTGATGGCAGAGGAGCCCCCATGGAAGCTTTTCTAATTTGTGATAGCAAGTCCCCTTGGAGCATGAGAAAGTTTCCTGGAGATAAGGTGGTATCTGGAGGTATGGAAGCTTCTAATTAACAGAACATACGGGAAAATGCATTGGGTTTTGCATTCTTTGACCCTAGCCTGTATGTAATGTGGAATGAAAATCTGGTGAAAAAGCGTGCCCACCTGGCCAGATGTGGTTTCAACCTCTTGGCAACTTTCAAGTATTCCAGATTTTTGTGATCCGTATAGACAAGAATCAGAAGTGCTGCTCCCTCCAAGAGGTATCACCACTCTTCATTGCTAATAGTTCCCAGTCTCCAATTCATAATTCCTCTCCACTTCGGATAGCTTGTGAGAAAAGAACTCAACTGAATGCAAAAGAGCCTTGAGACCCTGCCTCTAGGAGAGGACAGCTCCTACTGCTGTTTAGGATGGGTCCACCTCCAGAATGTATAGCAAAGCTGGGTCAGGGTGTTTTAGGACAGATGCAGAGATAAACAGGTTTTTGAGAGTTTAAAAGACAGTTTGAGCCTCAGGGGACCAGTGGAACCGTATGCCCTGCTTAGTTAACCTTGTGATGGGGGAAATAATGGCAGAAAATACTCTTATAAATGTCCGATAAAAAATTTAAAACCCCACAAAATGTTGGATACCCATCTTATCTGCAGGAAATGGCCAGTCAAGGATGGCAGCAACCTTCTGGGGATCCATTTTGATACCTTCCACAGAAATGATCAACCTTAGGAACTGGATACTTTGACGTTCAAACTCGCACTTCTCAGGTTTTGCATACAAGCCACGTTGCCGAAGCCGTACTAGCACATTTCTAACATGTTTGCAATGTTTATCCAAGGAGGAAGAAAAGATCAGGATATCATCCAGGTTTATTATGACGAACAAGTCGAGATAGTCTCTGAAAATGTCATTACCGAATTGCTGGAATGTGGCATAAACCAAAGGGCATTACTAAATACTCATAATGACCAAACCGTGTGCAAACCAAGTTATAGGCTCCACAAAGGTCCAGGTTAGTGAATACAATGGCCGCCCCAAGTCTTTGAAACAGTGTGCGTGCCAAAGGAAGAGGGTACCATTTTTTTAAACATAATTTTGTTAAGCTCTACGCTAACGTTAGTGGGTAAATGGGAGAGTTAGTTTGCTCCCATTTCTTATTTGTTAAATTGCAGGCTGCTGCTATTTCGGAACTGTCCTGTAGGGTGGTCTGTGGCCCCGAGGTGTGATTACACCCCTGGGCGGCAGTTGGCGATAGAAAGGTTCTGACAGAGCCACCTTTCCCCAGCAGCCAATTAGAGGAGTTCTTCCCTCGCTGGGCATGCTGGGGAGGGGTATATCTGAGGCAGCTGCCGCATGTTCTGGGTCAATTGGGTCGATTGGGTGGATTGGGTGGTCGGTTCCTCTTCTCTGTGCGGGGTCCACGTTCCAGGTGCGGCATTCCACTTTCAGGGTGCGCACATCCACGGACCCCGTTTGCATGGCCCACCTGGCCAGAACCACCTGTTCCATGGAGACCCATCCAGATGTCGATAGGGGCCCCAGTGACCTACTGGGTCCCCAACCTTATTGAGAGGATCCCAGGCTTTATGCCGTTCGGTGGGGGATCGGCTTGAGGAGAACCCGGAGGCAGGTTGTCCAAAAGTAAAAGCAAAAAAGACCACGCTATAGAACCCCTCCCCCCAAGAACAACAGGCTGCAGCAAGCGTGTGATAAACAAAATAGACAATGGAATATAAAAAGCCGCGCCACAAAAATGATCATCAGTAATTATTACACCAGTATCAGTGGTAATATAACATTTAGCCACTAGAATCCATTAAAGTCCATAGTGATTATAGGAAATAATTCCCAAAGGAGATCCTCTGTTTCGTGTCACCAAATGAACAAACTCCAAGGGTGCACCCACCACCAAGTGAATGAGCAGCTTACCAGAGGTCAAACGTAAACCAGCGTCTGACTATAACCCAGTCACGGTCTTTGATATCCCTGTGGTTCCTAGGATCTCCAGAGTTGGTTTGAACGGGACGGAACACCTCTTAAACTCAGAGTAAAGAAAAGGCGCACATAGCATAATTCCGTTGGCAAAATTTTATTAAGATAATAAAAATGTACTTACACAGCACACGATATAAACGAGCATAAAAACAAATGTTGCCGGCCGGCATGTAGGAGCCCTCCTCCTCAACGTGGTGACGTCACTGTGTCGCCTCCCATACGCGTTTCGTCACTAGAAGGACGTTCTCAATGGGGGTAGGGCTTCACAGTGATTCACCAATTAATAAGGACCAGCCGCCCATTGTGAGAAGCAGCACGCTGAGTTCAGACGCGCCATCTTTAGTATGGTAAACAAGCCCTTAGTAGAACGACGCTCAACCAGGCATCGAGGGCGCAAAATAACGTTCAACTACAGAAGGGGAAAGAGAAACTAAAAAAGTCCCTACCCCAAAAGTAATGGGAAATCAATAAACAAAATAAATTACTGGATTTAGTGTGGACAGAGTGGCATATGGACAAAAGGGGAGAGACCACTGGCACTAGGCCAGAGAGAGCCTAGTGCCAGTGGTCTCTCCCCTTTTGTCTTTTTCACTTGGTGGTGGGTGCACCCTTGGAGTTTGTTCATTTGGTGACACGAAACAGAGGATCTCCTTTGGGAATTATTTCCTATAATCACTATGGACTTTAATGGACTCTAGTGGCTAAATGTTATATTACCACTGATACTGGTGTAATAATTACTGATGATCATTTATGTGGCGCGGCTTTTTATATTCCATTGGCCAGGTTGTCCAAAAGGGCTTGAACGAACCATCAGGGATCTGGTCGCCGAGAATTGACAGGTACATGTCAGCTGTCAACCGGTGACACTTTCGCTCAATCCGAATTGTTCTCTTGAGTACTGAAGTACTACGCCTGTGGCAGAGGCCCGAGCCAGGTCTGCCATAGAGACCTGTTCCACCCAGCAAGTTACAAGTAACATTTCGGCTGCCAGGCCTATAAAAAGGGTCTGTCCGGAGGCACTTTACCCACTCCTCCTGAGTGGCGACGAACTGTATCTACTACTACCGAGAGTGAAGCTGCTCTGTGTTATATCCAGGCCTGATACCGCACTGTTCTCTATTTCTTCATCAACCTTTCCTATCTCCTGTTGATGTTGGCCAGTGTTGGGCCCTGGAATAAAGAATTAAAAAATCCATTTGGTGACTGGACATTCGCTCACTGCTACTACTCACTGCTACTACCCCTAGACACACTTCAAGGTAACTTAATACGCCGATCTCAAACAACAACCAGAGGCTCCTGAGTGTTATCAATGTAAGTCTTTAGGGTCCCTAACTCCAATTCCGTTAAAAGAAAGATTCTCCCAAAAGGAATTTCTGCTCTGGGGAGAAGTTCAATCAGACAGTCGTAGGACCTATGGGGGGGAAGAGTCTCTGCACCTTTCTTACTGAAAACATCCAAGAAGCTATGGTATACCTTTGGAACAGATTGGCGGGTTTCTGCATTGGATTCCAAGCATAGCAAAGAAGGATGGATTCCAGCAGCTTCCTGTAGGCAGTGTTAGTGGTAGTAAGGATAAAGGAAACTAATCTACCCTGTGATCCAATCAATTTGTGCGTTGTGAGCCCGCAGCCAGGGCATGCCTAATATGGGGAACAAGGGGGATTTGATGATTTCCAAACTCAGAAGTTCCTGATGGTTGCTGGCAATGGTGGTGTTTAAAGGAACAGTTTCTTGTGTGACTGGTCCAGATTTAATAGTTGATCCATTGGCTAGATGTACGGAAAGTCCTGTTGCCCTGGGCCACAGAGGAACTTGGTCCATAAAACAGCTTTCTGTCTCCAGAATCAATTATAGGGGTGACCTGAGTATTCCCTCCTGAAAGCTGTAAGAGAATGGGAATAGCCAGGTAAGAGGTATTGTTTAGCAAGGCAGGTGTTTGAGCAGAGGAGTTGGAAAAGCACTTACGGAGCTTTGTGGGGCAAGTCCTCACATAATGTCCAGGTTTCCCACAATAGAGGCAGAGGTTGTTGGCCCGCTGGCATTGACGTTCCTCGAGTGTGAGTGAGGGGCGGAGCAGGCCCAACTGCATCAGTTCAGAGGTATCGAGAGTGGTAGTTACTGGAGCCGTGGGAGCAGGATTAGGACAACTAGGCACGCGTGGTAACATCCAAACTGGACGAGAGGGCCCAGATGTACGCTCCAACCTTTGTTCCCTTAGACATCTGTCTATTTGAATAGATATAATGATCAGATCGTTTAGGGTCTCTGGAATGCCCACTCGGGCTAGCTTTCAAGGGTTCAGAAAGGCCCAAACAAAACTGGTATCCCAGGGTGGCATCGTTCCAGCTTGTATTGGAACTCCAGCACCTAAACTCAGATACATAATCTTCAATTGCTCTGCGATCCTGCTGAATGGCATGCAGAGCCACTTCCATGGTGGCAGTTTGTTGCGGGTCCTCAGAGTAGGGACATGACTTGGAAGAAGATGCTTGAAGTTGTTGATCGAGGTATCCTTGGGTTCCAAAAAACGGTGGGCCCATGACTGAGGTTCGCCTAACAGCAGGCAGATAACAAAACCAACTTTGGTAGTCTCGAGGGAGAAAGTCCTTGGCTGTAGGGCAAAGAAAAGTTCACAAGCATTACGAAAAGCCTTGATTTTACTGCGTTCCCCAGAGAATCTCTCAGGTGTAGGAAACTGGGGCTCTGGAGACATAATTACTACTCAGGGTGCAGCAAAAACCCCAGATGAGGTGGAGGCAAGAGAGGACAGGGCCTGGACACGTCCTTCCAGTCGAGTATAGCCCTCTTGCAAATCTTTAACGGCCTGGGTGAGCCCAGCAAGATGGTGGCAGAGTTCTTATATTTGGGAGTCTCCCTGCTTGGCTCAGACATGGCTGTCTGGTTCTGTCACATACCTGATGGTAGAGCCCAATATGCAGGAAGAAGCCTCTCTTACACCTCTGACTCGAGAACCCCTGATAGAGCAGACAGAAGCTCAGGAGTGCAGAGGTGCACAAGTGCCCAGCAGGAACACTAATGCAGGGGCTGATCCAGACTCCCAATGTGAATGTGAAGGAACTTGCAGCAGGTAGAAGGCTGGAACCGTAGGCAGGTAGGAGACTGGATCAGACTAGAGACTGGATACAGCAGACAGCGAGGAGGTGTTCTGTAGATCAGAGCACAAGCAGGTACAGGCAAGCCGGGTCATAAACTGGTGGGCAGATCAGGTACAGGAGCAGTAGTCAGAGAGAAGTCTAAGTACTAGCCGTGTCGGTAGCAGGCGGGCAGCAAACAAGCCAAGGGAGAAGCAGAAGCAGAGTCAAGACAAGCCGAGATTAGAGGCAGGCAGCAGGCAGGGGTAGTCAAGAACAAGCCAAGTCAACTGCAACAGATGTACAAGGTAGCAGGGTTCTCAGGAAATGCTGTAGACCAGACAGCAAGGCACCTAGGCGTCAGTCTCCTATAAATAGCCCATCTGGCACCAAGAACTATCACGATGCACGTGCACGCGTCCCCGTATGCGCGCCATTATTTACGCCATAGCGCACACGCATGTGTGCCTAACGGCTCCTTTAGCTAGGAACCTGCACACAGGTATTCTTCTGCCATCTTGGTTGCTGGTTTGCCTCTGTACTCTAGCTCGACGGTTTGTGACATCAGATCCCTGCCCCCTGCTTTCTGCCGCTGAGAAAAATATTTTGAATTGTGTGTCATAGAAGGCTGTAAAGAACAAATTGTTGCAGATAAACAGGTGCAATGTATCCATTTCTTTGTATTATTGGAGTCTAGTCACTTCACTGGGTATATACTGTATATATATATATATATATACAGTATATATATATATATATATATATATATATAAAAACAATTTAATATTTGCAGCTAGACACATTGTATACAGTTACTTGTGCCAACAACCCTATTTTAATTTATGCACAGATGAGTTTATATTTCCAGCACAGTGTAAAAATATTGTGCAATATTTATTTCAATTATTCACAAGTGGACAGATGGTGAATTTTCCCAAACACATGTTTATCTGTGTCTTGTGTACTACTCAAGAAAGTTACTTGACTATATCAGAAATAGTATTTGTGAAAGATTTATAGAACTGAAATACTGTAGTGACAGATATTGCAAATGACACAAGCTAGTAGGAAGTCTGTTGATAAGCTTTGACATCCTGCTGATTTTCCTAAGACTCAAATTTCTGTCTGCCTGTGGTTGGCAATATTGTGCCAACAAAGGAAATTGAATAGGCACAGGATGAGGGAACTTGCTTAAAGAGTGAAGCAGCATGATAACATTTGTGGTGTCATATTTTAAATATTTTGACAAGCTTTAATATTGTATGCTATAAACAAAAATAACACTGGAAAAAAACATTTTCACCTTTTCATGATGGAAGGTAAAACAAGCCTTAATGCCTGAACACAGTTTTGAAAATTTGGCATCAATTATTAAAACTGAACAAATCATCATACTTATGCCGCGTACACACGGTCGTTTTTTGCGATGAAAAAAAACAACGTTTTTTAAAACGTCATTTAAATTGATCGTGTGTGGGCAAAACGTCGTTTTTTGTCTTAAAAAAAACGACCAAAAAAAAATTCCAACATGCTTGAATTTTTTTGTGTCGTTTTTCAAAATGTCGTTTTTTGTTTCACAAAAAGTCACCGTGTGTAGCAAAAACGTCTTTTAAAACGACGTTTTTCAACCCGCGCATGCCCAGAAGCTAGTTATGAAGCGAGCTTCAATGGAAAAGTGTGGTGAACGTAACCTCGCTTTTTGTGAAAAAACGATGGTGTGTTTGCAAAATTGTCTTTGAAAAGTGACGTTTCAAAAACGTTCGTTTTTTACTTCACAGAAAACGTCGTTTTTTTTCATCGGCATTAGTGTATCCAGGTGAATTATACCTTGTTTTTTTCAGGATAAATTGGGCTATCATTTGGTAAAAAAAAAAAAAAAACACCCAAAAAAAACCTCAGACTCCTGATGTTCACAGTAATACCACATACAGTATGTGTACATTATTTGTAATTTGTATCCATAGTAGTACCAATAAACTGTGCATTTAGGGCTAGATTCAGAAAGATTAAAAAAAAAGATACGCCGCCGCATTTTAGAACGACGGCGTATCTCGAGATACGCCGTCGTTCTAAAATGCGGCGGCGTATCTTTTTTCTGTATTCAGAAATACGCCGAGATTGAGCTAAGATACGAGCGGCGTAATTGTATTATGCCGTCGTATCTTAGTTGCATATTTACACTGGCCGCTAGGTGGCGCTTCTGTCGATTTACGCGTTGAATATGTAAATTAGCTAGATACGCTGATTCACGAACGTACGTCCGGCCGTCGCAGTAAAGATACGCTGTTTACGTAAGGCGTTTTCAGGCGTAAAGATAAACCACCAAAAAGATGGCACAGCCAATGTTAAGTATGGATGTCGGAACCGCATCAATTTTTTTTAATTTTACGTCGTTTGTGTAACTCGTCCGTGAATGGCGCTGGACTTAAATTACGTTCACGTCGTTTTCAATGACTATTTGCGATGTCATTTGGAGCATGCGCATTGGGATACGTTCACGGCTGGCACATGCGCAGTTAAAAAAAACGTCATTGACGTGGGGTCAGCGTTAATTTAAATACAACACGCCCCCTACCTGCTAATTTGAATTGCGCGTGGATATGCCAGCCCATTTACGCTCTGCCGACGCAATTTACGGAGCAAGTGGTTTGTGAATACAGCACTTGCCTGTAAAAGTTGCGGAGGCGTAGCGTAAATCGGCTACGCTACGCCCGCACAAAGATATGCTCTCCATCCTGAATCTAGCCCTTTATTATTATCCTGCCTAGCCTGACAAAAGTCTTTAATCCCACCTAAAACACACTGACCCTGATATTAACCCAAAACACTAACCTAGATCAAGTTATTTTCTCTCTCTCTCTCTCTCTTTTTTTATTTTATTTCACATTCTCTTCTAGTGAGGTGCAAATGGTACAGTATCTTTTTCTCTATTCAAGAGGAGAAAGAGTACAGGGTCAGGTTGCACAGTTACAGTAGTGATTAATAGAATTTTTAATCAAAGGCTAACATAGTGATTATGTGATCAGTGGCCAGTCCTCCAAGCTCCCAGTGAATAGTACCTGACCAAGAGCCATTGAGTTACAGCTTGATCTTTTTGGAGCGGGTTTCCAGCACCACTAAATGACAACCTCCTACTGTGTGGGTTGCAAGAGTCTTTGGTTACTAGGAGGCAAGCAGTGTCTGTGTCCTAGCAACTGAGTTACCTACATCCTAGCAAATAATAATGTCATTGGTTGCTGGTGCAACATAACAACCAATGTCACTGTGCAGAAAAAAATGCAAAAATGAAATCAAAAGTGGGGTCCCCCAAAAATACATGCAGTACCTTTATCTGATTGATCAGCCGTATCCTACCCAAGTTTGGGCATGCTCCAATTGTTAGATGTTTGGTCCCATCATTGTAGGTTCAAGCATCTTTGCTTCTGCATTCCAAACCGATGCATGCACAGTGCACTCACACTATAATCCTACAGCAGCAGATGCTGAGTGTGAGATAGAGCTCACTGTGCATGCTCAGGTTTGGAACACAGAAGCAAGCTTGCTCTTGTGATGCTAGGAGCAAGCGGCTAACTTTTGAAGCATCCTAGAATGTGGCTGATTGTGTTGGTGGGAGTTTTTGTGACAGGCACTGTGAATGCCGGTCATGGCCTTCTGGTAATCTGTTAAAATGAATGACACTATTTGAAAACTACACAATATTTTTTTACACCCGGGAATCCTTAATTAATATTTAGATTAACTAGCTGCTCTATGCTGAAAGATATATTATTATTTTTTTGCATTTGTGCATGTCACCCAGGGCAGTGCCCAATTCCCCTGACAGAAAAATTTAATTGTGCTACTTTACAGGCAGGTTCAAGGTATCTCCCAACAATGTTATTTAAAGATGTCATAAAGGCACAGTAACTAATGTAAACATAATGTATACAGAAATGTAAAGCTATCACAAATCCATGTTTTTTTTTTTTTTAATAAATTGCCTTTATTGCATTCGCCCACTTCTAAAGTCTAGTTCATGAGATCGCTATAGCTTCCCGAGTGATTGATGGAGCAGGTGTGCACAAAGTGAGGGCATTGTCCTTACCAGAAATTACATTGTCACTGAGATTGTGCTATTCCTAGAGGAGGAGGAGAGCAGCTGGAGGCAGGAGGAATGGGGGGAGGGGACAGCTGGAGGCAGATGGGATGGGTGGAGGAGCACCCACCTATCCCATCCATGTGTTGAATACCATCCAGTGTTATTCAACACAGGAAGGAGTAAATAATATTGCATTATTACAGACCATATTATCTTTCTTTAAAGAAAAAGTACCATCATTTTAATCTTTTAAGGTAACACACATGTGAGCATTTTTTATATTTCACTCTAATGCCCTGTACACATGAGTGTAATTTCCAAAAAGTTGGATGGTTTTTCCGACAAAATTCCGCTTAAGCTTGGCTTGCATACACACGATCACACAAAAGTTCTCTAAACTTTCGAGCATTAAGAATGCGGTGACGTTACAACACTATGAGGTGAGAAAAAGAAGTTCAATGTTTCCGAGAACGCGTCAAATTGTTTCCGAGCATGCATGTTTTTTTCTATTCCATACAGACAAACACATTTTTCTGATAGGAATTTTTTCGTCTGAAAAATTGAGAACCTGCTCTTAAACTTTTGCTGGCAGAAATTTCAACAGCAAAAGTCTGAATTTCTGATGAAAAGCTCACATCAGACTTTTGCTGGCGGAAATTACGCTTGTGTGTATGAGACATTAGACTTCTTAACCACTTAACCACTTAAGACCCGGACCAAAATGCAGCTAAAGGACCTTGCCCCTTTTTGCGATTCGGCACTGCGTCGCTTTAACTGACAATTGTGCAGTCGTGCGACGTGCCTCCCAAACAAAATTGACGTCCTTTTTTACCCACAAATGGAGCTTTCTTTTGGTGGTATTTGATCACCTCTGCGGTTTTTATTTTTTGCGCTATAAACAAAAATAGAGCGACAATTTTGAAAAAATTCTATATTTTTTACTTTTTGCTACAATAAATATCCCCCAAAGATATATATATTTTTTCCTCAGTTTAGGCCAATACGTATTCTTCTACCTATTTTTGGTAAAAAAAAAATACGCAATAAGCGTTTATCGGTTGGTTTGCGCAAAATGTATAGCGTTTACAAAATAGGGGATCGTTTTTTTTTTACTACTAATGGCAGCGATCAGCGATTTTTTCGTGACTGTGACAATTATGGCGGACACTTCGGACAATTTTGACACATTTTTGGGACGGCAAAAAATCCATTTAAAATGCATTGTTTACTGTGAAAATGACAGTTGCAAGTTGGGAGTTAACCACAGGGGGCACTGATGGGGCTATGTGTGACCTGAAGTGTGTTTACAACTGTAGGGGGGTGCGGCTGTAGGTGTGACGTCATCGATTGTGTCCCCCTATAAAAGGGATGACACGATCGATGTTGCCGCCACCGTGAAGAACGGGGAAGCCATGTTTACACACGGCTCTCACCGTTCTTCAGCTCCGGACCGATCGCCGGACTCCAGCGGAGATCGGGTCCGTGCGTCCCACAGCTTTGGACCGGGTCATAGGAGTGCGCCGCGGGCATGCGCCTGTGACCCACGGCTGGGTACTAGCACAGCACGTACCTGTACGTGCATGTGCCCAGCCGTGCCATTCTGCCAACGTAAATGTGCAGGTGGCTGTCCCTAAGTGGTTAAGGACTGAGCCTCTTTCTGAGATTTACAAGTTAAAAACATTTTTTTGCTAGAAAATTGCTTAGAACCCTCAAACATTTTATATACAGAAAAAAATGTCAGTTGTTGCAATACAATGCAATACTTTGGAAAAAATACACTTTTTTTTAATTAAAAAATAAGACAACAGTAAAGTTAAACCAATTTTTTTTATATTGTGAAAGATAATGTTACGTCAAGTAAATTGATACCCGACGCGTCAGGCTTCAAAATTGGGCCCGCTTGTGGAATGGTGACAAACTTTTACCCATAAAAATCTCCATAGGCGATATTTAAAAAATTCTACAGGTTGCATGTTTTTAGTTATTTTGTTTTCTTATTTATTTTACCTTTTATTAAATTGTTTACACTGTTCTTTTAAAAAAAATGTGTCACTTTTATTCCTATTACAAGGAAAGTAAACATCCCGTGTCCTCAGATATCATATTTGCACTAAAATTAAAAAATAAATAAAAATGGTTTGACATCCCTTCTTCCCTGCAATGGTATGAAGATAGGTGGGGGACATTTTCCCCTCACTTGTCTCCATACCAAGCCAGGGAGAGAACCCGCTCATCTCCGCTGCTACCAACGGCTCTGGTAAGCGGTGGAGGGCAGCGGGGGGCCTCTCCCGCCGCCAATAAAAGCGAACTTGCAGTATATCCGCCGCAGAGACCACTTTTACCTGAAACCAGACCACTCACTAAAGAAGAGGATACCAGGGTTATGGTAGCTAGCTGCTGCCATAACAACGATATCCCTCTTCAAATACAAATACTTTGCATTAATACATGTTCCCCTGGGCACTGCCTAGCTACCTGTACTATTTGCTTGACAATCCCTTGTCTATTAGCCTTGAAAATGCAGAGATTTGTTTTATTATTTTTTAAACAGTTATAGAAATAAGTAAAGCATGATGATCCTCTGTACTTTGTGATAGTAAGAGGTCCTAATTGGATACAAAGAATTGCTGCAAAATCTTGTGAATTCACAACTACACATGCACAAATAAATAAATAAATGATTTTGCGCTATTACATCCTGTGTACATAAATAAATGTGATGTTGGTACAATACAAATATTTCAGTAGTGAGATCTAATGAAAATCAATAATTGACTGAATAAGTGACTGAAAATCAATAATTCCAAAATAATCAGTGCCCAATCTATGCAGAAAATAAATAATGACAGTATAAAAAGTCCAATAGTGATTAAAATCCAAATGTTTTCAATGTGATCAATGTGCAGTCTTTCAATATACAGATCCAATAAAATCCTTAGTGTCATTTCCAGAGATTCTATGCGACGCCCCACCAACAGCTTAGTGCTCACAGAACTCACCTCATATCCACAGAATATAAGCCTTGAATGCTAATAGGGGCAAGCTGTTTTTCCTCCTGCTATAGTCTACTCTGCAAATCCTTGTTCAGAAGATCCAGGCTTACATGTGGGGGTGAAGTAAACAGACAAGCCTCCAATAGTGTATTAACATTTCCAAACCACTTTAATGAAAAACTGCTTACATCTAAGCCCAAAAAAAATCATTACAACAAAAATAAAAATCATTACAACAAAAAATGCGTTCAAACAATAAAAACATCATCGTTTCTGCCTCTTCCATCACTTCCGGTTTGCTGTGTCCTACGGCCACCCACACCCTACGTGTTACGCCACTTCACGTTACCTCTTCAGGAGAACTGAAATAAAGAGGAGCTCCACCCAGGATAACAACATTTTACAATGTTGTTTGAAAAAAATAAAAAAAAAATAACCTGAAAAAAAAAAAAAAAAATACTCACCCGAAATAGCTGTTGCTATGCGGAAGTCCGTAAGTCTGCCTCTTCCTGAACCGCGGTGTGTTTTCTTCTTCTTCTTCTCCTTGTGAATGGGGCGCGCTGCTTCCTGGGAACTGTGTGTGTTCTCAGAGAGCAGCGCGCCCATTCACAAGCCAGCGTGAGACTCACGCAGGCGCAGTAGGAAATGGGCAGTGAAGCCGTACGGCTTCACTGCCTGTTTCCCATAGTGTGAATGGCGGCGCGGGACCCGGAGCGATCGTGGGACCGTCATCGGGGGGGGGGCCGTCAGCGCGGGCAAGTAGGACAGGTAAGTGTCCTTATTTAAAGTCAGCAGCTACACTGTTAGTAGCTGCTGACTTTAAAAAAAAAAAATTTCCGCGGCTGGAGCTCCTCTTAAGTACATGAATAAGAATACATTAGTAAGGGATATTTTATAGTAGAACAAACAAGATATCACATAACATATGCACAACACAGTTTGGTATGTCAAAAGTATTAAGCCATTGGTACAATTGTTACCTGGTCTAATGGTGGAAAAAGTAGAGCCAGCAGAAAAATACATACCCCTTTACAACATGGTTTGTCAAGAGAAGGAAGAATGAGTCTCTAGAGAGACTCAGAGATAAATAAAACAAAAAGGGAGCATGCAGTAGAAACATCTAATAACACATATAACAATATCAAATGTTCATATTTCCTGAGATTCTACAGGTTAATTTGTTTATAAATCAGTTTAACCTGCATTTATACAAATAGAGAGGAGGATAAAGCACGGTAAATTTGATTATCGCATATTGTTCTATAGTAGGGTGATAAATCTGTTTTCAAATAGCCAAGGACCCAGTTGTTGCCAAAGGGTATTAGGTATTGGTAAACAATGTATAGTTTAATCACTCTGCGCTTACCCAACTGATAATGTAATCAATATTGTATGTAATACAATATTATATGTGATACAACAAAAGGTGAAAAAAAAGTATACGTGTATGTGAATGCTGCTACCTCCAAGAATTAAATACTCAATTCACAAACATATAAAGAAAAAAAAGAGATTGTAAAAACCTTAAACACATTGTTGAATAATTATACAAAAACACATAAACATGTGAGTGAATCGGTCAATGTGAATCAATTAATATTGTGTTAAAGAGTCCCAAACACATAAAATAAACTTGAGGTGAAGTAATAATGAATGCAACTTCTGATGCAGCACCTAAAAATCTGCAATGGCAACTGGTTGGTGCTTTATATCCCAGCGGAGTCGTGAGCTAAAAGCCAGATGGACTCTTACCAGACAGGATGGACCCCAAATTATAGGGATCAAGCTCGCCTAATATGCACAGTAATCAGCTTTGAAGTCCCACCTGGTCCATGCCAAACACTAGCCACTCTCCTCAGTCAAAGACAACAAAACGTTTAGTAAGTTTCCAACCTTCCAGATGCTCCTCCAGTAAGTATAAAGGAACTTCATGATGCAGTAAAAAGTGGTAGGCTATTCCAAAATGTTGCATAAGCACAGCAAAGAAATATGATACAAAACACAGCTGCAGGGTTTCAAAATGCCAGCTGGTGCGTGGTGATGTCACATGATTCTCTCCAACCAATGTGTTTTCCTCGTATACGATGTGGTCATTAATTATCTATTTCTAAACAAAGGGCCAGTTTACTGTCTTTCAGACTTTAGGGGGCCAGACTGCAGTCATTGGAAGTAAAACATGTCCCAGCATTAGTGGGCATTAACCATATCCCATATCTTTGGCGTCAGTGAGAGGAACTGTGCCTCATTGTTGCTGTCATTGGGAGGAACTGTGCCTCTTCTTTGCTGTCATTGGGAGGAACTGTGCCCCATTGTTTGTGTCATAGGGAGGATTTGTGACTCTTTATTGGTGTCAGTGGGAGGAATCATGCCCCATTGTTGGTGTGATAGGATTAAATATTTCTCCAAGGGCCAGATAAAAACAAGCAAAGGGCCACATCCAGCCCCCGGGCCACTGTTTGGAGACCACTGATCTGGATAGACAGAGTGGGTGGTTTTGTGTCTTTACGGTTTCCAGCACTGCATTCTGGTATTAATGGGCTTATCAAAAGCTTTGTTTTTGACAGCTGCAGCTATAGTCGGCTGCTGTAATGCTTAGCACGCTCAGGATATCATTTTTTAAGGGAAAAATTGCCAATAAATGTGGTGACAGGAATAAAAGGCAGGGGGAGAAGGACAGAGCATGCTTCACACACCTGGTGTGTTTAGATTACGATTTTTTGGGCATATCTAGCATGCCTTCTATCCACAACCAGTTAAACTTTGTGTTTCACGATGCTCTATTTTAGAGCTGGCAGAATAAAAGTGCCACTGGATCAGTCCACCTAAAAGTGGTATTTCAGTTTCAATACATAGGGTGAAGCTCTTATTTTATTATAGGTTCAATGAACATTCTCAAGGGGATTCCTGGCCAGCATCTGACTATTAAACAAATGGTTTAGGGATGCTGCTTGACTTCATTGGCCAAATATAGCCATGGTCATCTTTAGTCAAAAAGATAATACAGCATTCCCACCCATTTTGTTTACAATCTAGCTGCCAACCTGAAGATCTGTTTATTAGAGCTGGGAGAGTGCCAGGAGCAGACATGTTTCAGAAGATGTTGTTCATTGTGCTTGATAATGTATCTAATGTATCTACATCACTGAATTACATCATTGACAATGGACTTACAATATATTTTTTTTAATACAGGATTTGTCAAAAGCATGCTTTTTATTTAATTGTTCTTGTGAATGAGTAAGGGATACTATGTACCCCTTACTCCTTCACATAGAAAACTTCAAGGTTCCATGACGTCTTCTCTCCACAGACCCCCACATCCACTGGGACATGGATGAAGGAAAAATACTCTTGGCCCCCATGAACAGTGGTCTGGTATGGATTTCAAGAGAGGACCTCTTAGAAATCCATAAAGAAAACCAAAAAATAGTGTGGACTTCTTCAAATCCATTTCAGATCTATTGGGTCTGGAAAGAAATTTTGGATGTGTACCCCACACAAAACAAGGAAAAAGCTTTGGGTTCTCCCAAACTCCATACTAGACCCTCATCTGGGCATGCAACCAGGTTGGCCAGGAAAAGGAAGCAGTAAGTGTGTGGACCCCCTCCTAAACCATACCAAGTCACATTTAGGGTACCTTGCCATGCAGATTGCCCTTCCCAAGCACCTCACCTCCATGTTGATAATCTGGGTTATGTCCATATTTGGTCAATAATGTTACCCCCACTCTCTGTTTTTTTATTATTATTATTATTGTAGCACCCTCTACTGTAGGTCTTCTCATCTAAAACGGTTGTTACCTCAAAGGGGACTGCAAAAGTCTGCATGAAATGGGCTATCAGAAAAACATTAGGACTTATTAAGAGTGATGCCTAGCCATGTGCTAATTTGACAGAAATCTAGATCAGGTGATCTCAAGTATTGTGCTGGAGGAGATGTACAGAGGAACAGACTATCAGATCTAGATGCAACTACTTATATTCTACTAAGTATAGACACAACAGATTTTATTCTACTAAGAAGTATTCATTATCTGGGCATCCCTTTTTCCCATCCAAGTTTAATCCCCTAATAAAAAACAAAAACAAGCAAGAGACTGTTCATTGTCTGAAATGGATGTTTGACTTTTTCTGTGAGTCGCTGTCAATATTATGGGGCTTCCAGATTCTGATATGTCTCCTTATGAAGACCCCTACAACTCCTGGACCAAGAATCAGGGGAAGAGGCCCTTTTTTCTCATTAACATTGGTCACGCCTGGTCACCCCTGGTAAGCTACCATCTCCAACTTGAGGCCATGTGACCTGGTATGGTTTAAAAGAGGGACAGACACTTGCTTCCACCCCCCTTCTGACTAGCCATTGAGGTTCGGGTTCCAACATAGAAACAGTTTGGCAAGCATCCTGCAAACTGAACCCAAGTACATTCGACTCACCACTATTAAGGAAAAACAGTATTTACAATGCAAGTAGACTCTCTTTTTGTAGTAAAGATATATGACTTCTATTTGATTTAGAATCTGAATTAGAGAGAATGTAAATACTGTATTATGTATATCTACCTTTGAACTCTGGATACAATTTTATAACGCCCTTGGTGTCATGTTTACCCCATAATGCAGTTGGTCAGACTCTATAGCTATAGCTGGCTTCTGTGTTCTTCACCTATAGCAGTCCCCTTTCCCATTAGTCAAGCAAGCCTACTAGTACTTGATTGCCCACAGGACTTATATACAATGCAATAGTGCCTGGCTAAAGGCAGGCAGAGTTCAGAGAATAATCCATATCTGATCCAAGGTTTTCAAAGTGGTAATCCAAGCTAGCAGAGCAGAGCAAACAAACAGTTAGCTTGATCAGGTATTACACAAGCTATCACAAGCAGGAGGGACCTCTTGTTAGAACAACAACTAAAACTAGTGTCATCTCTTTCCAAAAAATCCCTTTAGGCATACACACAGATATTTGCCTTATTAGCTACAAGCTCTGTAAATCTTTCAGTTTATCTATACCTCTCTCATTTAAATCTATGACTGCCTCATTTGTGTCAAATAAAGTTTTAGTAATGTTGTAGAAACAAAATGACAGTTTTCCAGTTTATGAATATCATATAGGTGTAATGTTGAAATTTATGGACTCTAAAATAGCGAAACATTTTTTGAAAATTGTAAATATTTAAGTCTTGCCTAGTCAATTCAGCATATTTTCCATTTACGTACCTACATAAATGTGTGTGGTAATCCTAATTTATGGGTTAGCTTTGTACATATTAAGTAATGATAAAGATTGTATTGCCTTTGGCTAGGAAAAAAAAACAAAGGAGTTTTTTTTACTGTTCAGAACTCCTCCACCCTTTTCCTTGCTGGAGTTCCCATCAGAAAAATAATTTATTATTGATCAGCAATTTGTACCTAAGACAGAACTTACTAGCAAAGATGAATAAAGATTAAATTGGGACATTAAATTGTTTACTGTTATTTGACATCTGTGCAGGAACCAATAGACATGATAACATTTTCAAGCCAATAAAACAAATCTTCACAGTAAAATGGCATTTCAATACATGCATAACAAGGCCATCAAAATGTTACATCTGAAGTAACAAAATATTTATGACAACACAAATTACTAGTATTTAGATAACCGATTTTGGTCATTCAGGCATTAAACGGCTTCATTTTTGAAGCTATATTTTTGTGCATGCATGTGACATAATGTAATCAGACCTGCAAAATAAATTGAAGATTTGTACTAACCAGCTGCACTATTACCTTTAGCCATGAGTGTCATTTCTTCTGCAGAAAAAAACAGAGAAAATAAGGCTTATCTGTATAATAGTCAGAATATTTTTGTAAAATAACAAGTTTTACTAATTCTGTAGCTTGCAATTACAGTATATATGCTGAGAAAGGTCAATTTTTTAGTACCTTTTTATTTAAGGGGACAAACATCTAGTTAACTAGCTAATATAGCATATATCGCGAATTTCAGGGGGAACATACTGTAACTTCATCTTCTTAATAACCAGACCAATTTTCAGCTTTCGGCGCTCTCACATTTTGAATGACAATTACTCAGTCATACAACACTGTATCCATATGAATTTTTTGTCCCTTTTTCCCCCACAAATGGAACTTTCTTTTGGTGGTATTTGATCACTTCTGGGTTTTTTATTTTTTGCGCTATAAAAGAAAAAAGACTGAAAATTCTGTAAAAAAAAAAAAAAAAATTTTTCTTTGTTTCTGTTATAAAATGTAGAGAATTTTTAATTTTTTTTCATACATTTTGGCCAAAATGTATACTGCTACATGTCTTTGGTAAAAAATAAGTACAAATTGGTGAATATTATTTGGTCTTTGTGAAAGTTATAGCGTCCACAAGCTATGGTGCCAATATCTGTAAATTGTTTGGGGGTATTGCAGAGTATTGTTTGGGGGTATTGCAGAGTATTGTGCGGGGGTATTGCAGAGTATTGCGCAGGGGGTATTGCAGAGTATTGTGCAAGGGGGTATTGCAGAGTACTGCGCAAGGGGTATTGCAGAGTTTTGCGCAGGGGTATTGCAGAGTATTGTGTGGGGGTATTGCAGAGTATTGTGCAGGGGGTATTGCAGAGTACTGCGCAGGGGGTATTGCAGAGTATTGCGCAGGGGGTATTGCAGAGTATTGCACAGGGGTATTGCAGAGTATTGCACAGGGTATTGCAGGGATGGCTGAGCAGGGATGGCTGGATTTGTGACTGAAATAGTCACAGATCCAGCCACAGCGCTGCTGACACCCGCTCTCTCCTCTCACACTGTACCGATTGGTACAGAGAGAGGAGGGAGGAACCGGCGTCAAATGACGCTGGTTTGTTTACATGTGATCACTCTGTCATTGGACGGAGCGATCACGTGGTAAACGGCCACTATCAGCGGCAATTTACCACGATCCGTGAGGATCCAGAGGACCCGGCGGCCACGAACACCCCCGTGTTTGCGCCCCAGGCGGCGCGCGGGAGCGCGATTCTGGGAGGACGTCCATAGACGTTCTCCCAGAATTAACGAACTGCCTTGTAGCCGTAATTCGTATCCTTTACGTTAGACCGGCGCAATGTAGAGGCGCAAGTACCGTATCCTCGTAGTATTTGCGCAGAAATTTGCGCCGGTGTAACGCAAATGAAGGGCCGGCCGGATTGCGCATGCGCGCATGAAGCAGACTATGATCAGCACCTCTATGCGCATGCTCAGAACTCGGCACGGCGCAATCAGTGAGATTGGTAACTAGGCCCGGTCAACTTAGTGAGCTACGCACAGTGCTTAAATAGACAGAGAGAAATGCCCTTCCTTTGCAAAAGTACATCCAATTGTTCCCCTTCTTACAGCAAGGTGCTTTTGTTCTGTTGTTTGTTCGCGTTTGTTGGTTTGTCACTTGTCTTTGAGATATTTGGTGACTATTTTGTATAGTGTTTTGGATAGTGTTTTTGAGAGAGTTTTTTGGTGACTGTTTTTGAGACTTTTTTGGTGATTGATTTTTGGTGAGTGGTTTTTGGTGAGTGGTTTTTGGTGAGTGATTTTTGGTGAGTGATTTTTGGTGAGTGATTTTCTGTGATTGTTTTGGAGAGAGTTTGTGAGAACGTGACTGAGAGGAAGCGAAAATTAAATTTTTCATTGCGGGAGAAGGCAATTATTGCCTGGGCCATTACCCAACATGGGCGATTCCTGCACGGCCCGGAGAGTGCAAACACCCCCCCCGGCCAGGAAGGCTCAGATAGGACATCGCGAGGTAAACTCATTGGGGGGGAGACCCGGACACGTCAGGGGATCCAAAAGAAGATCAATGATCTCCGGTGTGTGGTCCGTGGGAAGCTGGGCAAGATTGCTGCACATGCCAGGGGTCACTGGAGGAGGCCCACCAGGCCCTGTTAGGCTGACTGAGGAGGAGCGTGCGGTGGCCCAGACCTTTAACAGGCAGCAAGTGGAGGGGCTGCCTGGCTTTGACTCCATTGAGCAGGCCATGAGGACAGGTAAGTTTTTATTTTATTTTTCTATCTGGTGTGTAGCATGTGTGGGGGGAAGGGAACATCTTGGCCCCTCTTGCATCTCTCCATAGATCTGGAAGGATGAGCGAATATATGGGAGGGGTGGACCTCAATGACCAGTTGTAAGACCAGACACTGGTACAAAAAAGTGTCTGTATACTTATTCCAATTGGCTCTGCTGAACACTTTAGGATGAACTGGATCCTTCCTTAAATTTCAGGAAGAGATCATCACAGCCCTTCTGTTTCCAGACAGTGCTGTGGCCCAACTTTTCTGTATGCCCTCCCTGGTACCTCTACCAATCGATTACCCCAAAGTAGATGTCTGTAGCAAGCATGGATTAATGCGTGACACCCGCTATTATTGTCCCTCCTGTCCTGACCATCTTGGTCTTTGCATTGGTGAACATTTTGAATGCTACCACGCACTAGTGGAGTATTCAGCGTAGGGTACAGCACTGCACAGACTAGGACACACTTACATATGGTCTCTATGGCATTTTTAGAGACCCAGACCTGGAACCGTTACAGCTGTTAGAATGTCACAACCGTTACAATCATCACAACCATTACAACCGTTACAGTTACAAAGAAAAGTGTTAAAAAATTGAATTTAAAAAGTATATATAAAATAAAAAAGCCAAAAACAGTTGTTGTTTTATTCTTTCTCTAGTCTCTCTCTATTGTTCTCTCTCTATTCTGCTCTGTTAATGTATTTTTTAACTGCAATGTTTTATTGTTACTATGCTTTATCATGTTTGCTTTTCAGGTATGTCATTTTTTTATCCTTTACTGTTTACTGCGTTTTATTGTTAACCGGTATTATATTGTCAGATACGCCATTCAGCTGCAGTACTGGTTTATTTATCCTGACAGCAACAGCGTTTGCTCTTACGATACATAAATCAGCAACTCCAGTGCTGTGGGAGGTGATTTAACCATGACAGTTAAAAAAAGAGCATATATGCCAAAGCATGGGGGCAGGGGTGGAGGGGCGATTTGCCCCTAATATTAGAGGCAGATTGCCCCCATGCTTCGGCATATATTTTTTTACTCTTTTTTGGCACAGATCGTTGTTGTTTTATTGAGTTAATGTTTTATTGTTACCATTGTTTGCTTTTCAGGTATGCAATTCAGCTGCAGCACTGATTTATTCATCTTGACAGCAACGGCATTTGCTCTCACAATACAAAAATCAGAGACTCCAGAGCTGTAGGACGTGATTTCACCACCACAGCTAAAAAAAATTATGCATGAATGCCCATCATTAGAAGTGGGTGGATGAAGGGCAGTATTCTAATGATGGGCATACCCAATGATCAATCTCTTTTTTTCAGACTGCACAGACTGCATGGAAAAAAGATTACAATATATGCCCAACAAGAACCAGCAACATACTGGCATGTTGCTGGACCTTGAGTGGTTTTTCAGCCAGTAGACGGCTTTCATGTAAAAGCAATCCTAGCAGCTAATTAGCCTCTAAACTGCTTTTACAAGCAGTGGGAGGGAACGCCCCCTCCTACCATCTTCCATGGTTTTCTCAGGCTCTCCTGTCCCAACAAGGAACCCGAGAATGCAGCCGGTGGTTCTGCCAGCTGACCATAGAGCTGATCGGAGACCAGAATGGTGCCAGCTGACCATAGAGCTGACCATAGACCTCCTCTGTAAAAAAAAATAAAAAAATAATAATAATCACCCCTGTCCCCCCCGTACTCACGCACAAAGGCAAACGCAAGCGTCGGTCTGATGTCATATGTAAACATCGAATGCACCATGCATGTGAAGTATCATCGCAAAGATCAGATTGAGGACAGTAATTTTAGAAGTAGACTTCCTCTGTAAATCTAAAGTGGTAACCTGTAAATCATTTTAAAGGCTTTTAAAAATATAAGTAGTTAGTCACTGCTGCACGTTTGTGCACAACTTTAAAGCATATCGTGTTCGATATGTACTTGGCATAAGATCATATTTTTTTTTTCTTTAGACATGTGGGCAACATATAGGGCCAGATTCAGAGAGCCATTACGCCTGTCTAACTGGTGTTAGACAGGAGTAATTTCAAATTTTGCGCGCCGTATCACTAGTTTGAATCCTCAAACCATGATACGGCGGCGTTGGGCTTTGATCTGACAGGCTTACGTCTTAGTACGCCTTCGGATCTACGCTGCGATATTTTTGCGGCCGCTGGGTGGAGTTTGCGTCGTTTTCAGCGTCGGGGTATGCAAATGAGCTTTTTCCGGCAATCCACAAAGTTACGAGCGTCGTTCGCAATCGCGTACGTAATTTTAGCTATTAGCTGGCCTAACGTTACGCGGCCCATGTTAAGTATGGCCGTCGTTCCCGCGTCGACTTTCAATTTATTTTTTTTTTTTGCGTAAGTCGTCCGGGAATAGGAATGTCCGTAAACGACGCTACTCAAAAAAAAAATGACGTAACGACGTGATTTCGCGCAATGCACGGCGGGAAATTTCTGAACGGAGCATGCGCAGTTCGATTGCCGCGGGGACGCGCTTAATTTAAATGCCTCACGCCCCCTATTCGCGTAGTTTGATTCCGCCGGGAGAAATACACTATGCCGCCGTACCTTACGTACCAAAATCTCTCTGAATTCCTCCTAGAGCCAGGAAAAGTACGGCGGCATAGAGTATCTCTGATACTCTGCGGGAATCTAATTCTTTCTGAATCTGGCCCAATGTGTTTTAGTGCATTAAAATAAAGAAAAGTGTTTTTTTTTTATAAAAAAAAGTGTTTAAAAAATAGCTGTGCAAATACTGTGTAAAAAAAAGTTGCAACACCCACCATTTTAATCTATAGAGCCTTAGCTTTAAAAAAAACGATATAATGTTTGTGGGTTCAAAGTAATTTTCTAGCAAAAAAAAATTATTATTGACTTGGCTTATCGATATTTTTTACCCGATATGTGTCTGAATACATTTTGGCTAAATGTATGACTAAAATTTAGTTTATTGGATTTTTTTCAACATTTTCCATTTATATCGCAAAAAATAAAAATTGCAGAGGCAATCAGATACCATTAAAAAAAGCTATACTTGTGGGAAAAAAAAGAAGGCAAAATTTGTTTGGGTACAGCATTGCATGACCACGCAATTACCAGTTAAATCAGCGCAGTGCCAAATTGTAAAAAGTGCTCTGGTCATTGAGCAGCCAAGTCCTCCGGGGCTGAAGTATTTAATGTCAACATGCTCTGAAGGGGATACATGTAAAGTCACATAGTTACTTTATATACACCTTGAGCAGTCCAAGTCCGTCCGGGGCTGAAGTATTTAATGTCAACATGCTCTGAAGGGGATACATGTAAAGTCACATAGTTACTTTATATACATTTAAAAACCTTATCTACACACTAACTTAATAGGCACAATGCTTTAACGTAAAGATCTTTATTTTGACCATGTACAGATCCAATTGTACTCAGCTGAAAGTAATCTTATCAGCTAAAATTATACTTTTCCTTGTGCGTTAGCTTTCTAAAATTAGCCTAATGTATAGTACAAGTGGCTCAATATGGCAGTCAGAGAAGCAGCATTTGCAGAATGAGAAGTAAGCAATGGAAACCTCAATGTTTACCTTATAAAATGTTTCTTTAAAGTTTTGTCACCTCCAAAAACACATCCAAAGCCCTTCAGATCTTTAAGCTTGCCATAGACAAACACAGGTAAGTGGATTTTAATAATCTATTCTTTTCATTATTCAGTCCTGACAAATTTTAAAAAACAGAACAAAGTTATCTATTCTCTAAAGGTCTTCAGTACAATTGATGGTATTCTGGAAAGCATAAACAATAAATACTTGATCTAAAACAGATTCTATAAACTCCTTAAGCCAGCAGCCAGACAATTCAAATAGACTTCTCTATTTCAGGTACAAAACTTGCAGGGAAATTGCATCATCTCCTATGCAGTAAGGTAATAATTGATCTAAAAGTGTTTCTCACAGATTGTATTGGCTACTTAAAGGCTAAGTCTACACCTTCCCTTGTTTCTCTTAAATTCTCAGCTCCATCCCTGTAGGACAGGTCTGGGTCAGGTCAGTTTGTGTCATTAGGACAGGTCAGTGTATGTCAAAGGTCAGTGTATGTCAGGTCAAGGTCAGTGTATGTAGGACAGGTCTGTCAGGACACGTAGGACAGGTCTGTAGGACACTGTAGGACCTACAGTGTATGTCCATTGTCAGTGTATGTAGGACAGGTCAACGTATGTAGGACAGGTCAGTGGGTCAGGTCAGTGTATGTAGGACAGGTCAGTGTATGTGTCAGTGGGTCAGGTCTTAGGACAGGTCTTCAGGTCAGGACACAGTGGGTCAGGTCATGTCAGTGGGTCAGGTCAGGAGTGGGTCAGGTCAGTGTATGTAGGACAGGTCAGTCTGTCACAGGTCAGTGTATGTAGGACAGGTCAGTGTATGTAGGACAGGTCACCAGGTCAGTGGGTCATGTCAGGTCAGTGTAGGCCAGGTCAGTGGGTCCAGGCCTCCCAGCACACACACGTACGTACGTACGTACGTTTTTTAAATGAAATGCAATCAATCAGTTATCACCCTTCTCACTAAATACACAATATACAATCAGATTGTATAGTGTATAGCCATCTTTATACAAGTACATAGAAGGAAGTGGACAGAAATACGCAGCTCTCAAGCCCCGTTCACATCTCTGCATAGCGGAAACTCGCATTCCCATTTGTGGTCATTTTTCCTGTGACGTTTTGAATCATGGATGTAGAACAGTAAGGTACATGTATGTAGATTTTATGAAAAGCTTTGGTATTTTTTTCAAAAAAAGTACATGAATGCTATATTGGTGCGTAGGGGAGCTGACATTTAGAAAAAATAAAAAAGTGAACTTAGCCTTTAAACCTGGAATAAACCCCCCCAAAAAAAATATTTATATACTGAAGTTTACAACCCTTAAAGCCTAAGTTAGTCAAAAACATTTAAAAATAAAAATCAGCACAAGGGACTGTACTTGCAATCACTACGAAGTGTCCGTGCTGAAGCTTGAAATTCCCTGTCCTCTGATATCCCTACCCTAGTAATCTTCCAGTGCTGTGGGGGCTAATGCAAGCCAAGGGACCTGTCGTTTGCATTCATCAATAGTGCCAACTAAGTTCACCCTTTCCTCCCAACTCCTTTATTCAAAGAAGCTGTACTATAGCTTCCATGAATGATAAATGATCTATGAATAAGAGAGGCGGTCCTTTTATGTGCCTAATTTACATGCCTGCTTTTCATTCATAAAACCCATAATACAGCTTGTATGCACAGAGTAAATGAGTGGAAGGCACAGGCATAGCTAGCACTTTTGATGAGTGTATATAATGGGTCCCTTAGCTTGTATTAACCACAGATCACCAGAAGATTATGGCTATGGGCATGGGGGGTGGAGATCAGAGGACAGAGTATTTAAATTAAAACCAAAATCAGCAGCACAAGTTACACTTTGTAGGAGCAGTCCTGTTGTTAAAAAATGCAGTATGTGCTGTTAAAAAAAAATATTTTAACTAAACGTAGGCTTTATGTGTTGTAGTTGCATTCATTTTATTGTTTAGGCTTTTTTTTTTTTTCCAAGTAACAATTTTTATTGGTGAAAAATAAACAGTGTACAGGTCAGAGACACAACAAGAATGACAGTGCAGAACACAGTCCCGTGCAAGAGGGTGGGCACACTGTCTCCACCCCGCGTGGGATCGGAAAGGGATCAGGCCAAAGGCCGGTGCATTGTGGATGCTGGGGGGATGGAAAGGCAGGCAGCATGGCCATTTACAGCATGGCCGTTGGAACCAGCCCCACCGTTGGGCTCCCAAGAGGAGCAGGTAGGGCGGGGTGAGTGGGAGGCCCCCCATTCACACCCGCCATGGCTGTAAGTGCAAACATAGTCAAACAGAGTAAAGAAAGAAAAGGGAGGCATGAGAGGGAAAGGATGGCGACGTTACCGCCTCCGCCTCAGGGGGAGGGTCTGCCTACTCCAGACCTCAATGGTCGTCCAGACCGTCGCGCAGTGGCCGTCATCCTCTCCATCAGCTCACCCTAGCATCTCCTCTCGAGTTCAGCTGCAGTCAAAAAATACGGCTTAGGTAGTCTAGGCTGAGATATGCCCAGCAAAAAAAAAAAAAGACGGGTAAGCAGTTGTTGTGTAGAATGCCAGAACGGGGTGATAAGAGGGCATGTCCAATAGATGTGGAAGAAGGAGCCCCTGTCTTGATGACAGCGCCAGCAACGGTCAGAGACCGAGGGGTATATTTTGTGCAGAAGCATCCGGGGTTTGGTACCAAAAAAAGAGAACCTTATACGTGTTTTCCTTGTACAGGGTACACAAGGAGCTTTTGGCCACCTGTCTCCAGACGGCCTGCCAGGCCTCCAGCGGCAGCTCTTCCCCCAGCTCCCTCTCCCACCTCAGCATGTATTTATGTTTTCCCCGCACTGGCATATCATACTCGTTCAATATCCGGTATATGTCTGAGATCAGTCCCCTACGGTGGCGACCCTCGAGAACTATGCGTTCAAATGGGGAGGGTCGGGAAAATTGGAGCCGAGGGGCAATAGTTTGGGCGTAGTGTCGGATTTGTAGGTAGCTAAAGAACACCCCTTTCGGGAGATCGTATCTTGTTTGGAGCTCCGAAAATGTCTGTAGTTTACGGGACCTTGGGTCAACTAAGTGGCCAAAATGGAATAAATTCCGCAAGGCCCAGGGCCAGGACATTTGGTGCGTTAAACTATCTGGCAATTTAGGGTTACATATGAAGGAGTTCAGCAGGGAAGACTCAGATTTAAGAGCCCTCTCCCGGGCCAGCCTGCGCCATAGCCCCCAAAGCAATGACATCGAGCCAAGGAGGCGGGAGGGGTCCACCCCCACGTTTGCATCTCACAGAAGACTATTTGGGTGAGTTGGTGCCAACCACGTTTTCTCTATTTCCATCCACTTGTTATATGACCTCTGGGGAAACCATGAAACTATCGCTCGTAACTGCGTGGCCTGATAATATCTGACAAGATCGGGAAACGCCAGCCCTTCTTCCCCGCGCGACGCCATCATAACCGTGCAGGGTACCCTATGTTTTTTATAATTCCAGACGTAGCACAGGAGGTCACTTTGAAACTTGCGTAGTTGGGCATAGGGAACTGGGATAGGGAGCGTCTGGAACAAGTACAGGAGCTTGGGCAGGATAACCATTTTAATGGAGGCGATCCTGCCCAGTAAGGATATGTGATGGGTCTTCCATTTCTGTAGGAGAGCCCGTATTGTACGGAACAGGGGGGGGAGTTAGCCTGGTACAAGGAACCAAAGGACGGGGTGATCTGAACCCCCAGGTACTGAAGGGAGGTGCTTTCCCACGTATAGGGGAAGTTCAGCCGCAGATGGCGAACCTCGGCGTCCGGAATGTTAACTGGGAGGGCTGCGGACTTAGACGCATTTGTTTTATAACCTGAGAGTGCCCCGTATTCCTCAAGTGCCATGTGAAGGTTGGGGAGGGAGATTCTGGGTTTGGTCAAGGTGAGAATGATGTCGTCCGCAAATAAGGACATCTTAAATTCCTTGCCCCGCACCGAGATCCCTCGAACATCCGGGTGCCCCCTGATAGTCGCCGCTAGTGGCTCGACACACAGGGCAAAGAGCAAGGGAGATAGCGGGCATCCCTGGCATGTGCCATTGGTGATCTGGAACGGGGCCGACGTGGCGAACGGGGTTTTGACCTGGGAGGTGGGACCCGAGTAAAGGTGCCGGACCGCCCGCAGGAAGGGGCCCCCGAAACCCATATGTTGGAGGGTGGCCATCATAAATGGCCAGCTCAGGCGATCGAAGGCCTTTTCTGCATCAAGGCTCAGGATCAAGGCCTCCGCCCCCTCCCTATTAACCACATCCACCAAGTCGATGACCCTTCTAGTATTGTCACCGGCCTGGCGGAGAGGGACAAAGCCCACCTGGTCTTTATGTACCAGGGTAGGAAGGACTCGGTTCAGTCGGGTAGATAGCAATTTCGTGAAAATCTTCAGGTCAGAGTTGAGGAGGGCTATCGGTCTGTAGCTAGCGCAGGAGGCCGGGTCCTTGTCCGGTTTCGGTATGAGAGTCAGGAATGATCCCTGCATGTCCCCGGGAATCGGGGATTGGTGCAAAAAGGTGTTAAATAGCTTGGTCATGTGGGGGCTAAGCAGGGGAAGAAAGGACTTGTAGTACTCATAGGGCAATCCATCTGGGCCTGGGGATTTACAGGCAGGAAGGCCCTTCACGGTCTCCGCGAGTTCCTCCGTCGTTATGGGGGCGTTCAGGTCCAGTAGGTCTGCTTCCTGAAGTCGGGGAAGGCCGGCCCCCTCAAGGTATCTGTTCATGCGGGCCGTAAGGTCTGGGGAGGGAGGGTCGTGTGGGACCTCTGGTCTATTGTATAGGTCGGTATAAAAGGCCGCAAAGGTGTCTGCTATGTCCTGGGGATGGGTGAGCAGGTCGCCCCCACCCCCCTTCACTTGTTGAGGGGCGGCGGCGAGAGCCCGGTCGGTGAGTTTTCTGGCCAGTAGTGCTTGCGCCTTGTTGCCCTTATCGTAATAGAGTTGCTTGAGTCGGGTGAGCACCTTCTCCACCCTTCCCAATGCAAATTCCCGGAGTGTCATGCGTACCTGAACTATTTGCTTAAGGAGGGCCGTGGAAGGCTTCTGGAGAAGCTTAGCTTCCAGGTCCCGAAGCCGGTTGACCGCCAGCACCTTCGCAGAGTTGGCATCCCTCTTCATAGCCGAAGACAGCGCCAGGCAACGCCCCCTGAGGACCACCTTATGTGCCGCCCACAGTGTGGATGAGGAGACATCTGTGGTATCGTTCTCAACAAAGTAGTTCCGCAGTGTTGTCTCCATCTCCGACCTCGAGGGCTCGTGTTGTAGGAGAAACTCGTTGAGCCTCCAGCTATAGGGTTGGCAAACGGGAGAGCCCAAGTTCAGGGAGAGCGTGATGGGGGCATGGTCAGACCAGGAAATGGGCATGATACTAGCCGACTCCGCAATGCGCAACGTGTTGTTATTGACAAAGAAGTAATCTATGCGGGTGTGGGTGCGATGCGGTGCAGAGTAGAATGTATATTGGCGGTTGCCCGGGTGAAGGGCACGCCAGGCATCAAAGAGCGCGTGTCTCCTTGTGAGCTGTCGGAACAGTCTAGAGTCCCTCAAGGCTCGGGACTGGGACACCCGGGGATTCACCGCCAGGCGATCCCAGGTCGAAGAGTGGGCTAAGTTAAAGTCCCCTCCAATGACCAGGAAGTCATGGGACTCCCGGGCGAGGCGAGCGTGCACTCTAGTCAGGAAACGGTGCTGACGGGCGTTTGGGGCGTAGACTACACATAATGTAATGGCCTACGATTGCCACCGGCCCCGGAGGATGAGGTAATGCCCCTTGGGGTCAACAAAGGTGGAGGAACAAGTAAAGGGGGCTCCCTTTCTGATTAGAATCGCTACCCCCGCCCTCTTCCGTGTGCTAAAGGCCTGATAGACCTGGGGAAAAAGTCTGGATGCAAACGCGAAGGCGTCCCCCCTGTCAAAGTGTGTCTCCTGGACCATTACGATGTCCGCGCCTGACTGCCTAAATTCCCAGAGGGCTAAGTGGCGCTTTTTGTTGGAGTTAAGGCCATGGACGTTAAGTGATAGTATCTTAGCCATTGTCAGGTGGAAGGTGTGTAGGAGGCATACTTATCTGATTAGGCTGGAAAGACAGGCGTGTCCGGAAGGGTGGCATCCACACGGGGAGGGCCCGGAGGCAGCATGGGCAGGAGGCAGAGTGCGGGAGAGAGGGACGTAGAGCACTAGAAAGAAAGGGAGACAGGAAAATTAGAACAAATGCAAGAAGTTAAACATCATAAAACAGACTCTAGGAGATCGAGGGGTCCTAGGCCTAAACAGTTCCAATCGGGCTTCCCAACCGGGGGGCCCACAAGGGTCCCGCTGGGAAGACTCAAGAGGATCCAGATCCAAGAGGGAACTCTCTAGTGGAAAAAAACACAGGGGGGTCTGAGACCTTAGCCCTGACCTAGACAGAGGGGGGCCAGTCCAGAGCAGCCCGGTAAGGAGCAGTAATAAAAAAAACAACAAAAAAAAAACCCAGGGGAAAGCAACAAACAAAACAATAAAAAAAAAAAAAAAAAAAAAAAAAAAACCCTGGTCAAGCACAATAGTTAAGCAGTGGCCTTCGGGGGAAGATTATGTTTTTAAGGCATGTCCATCCTGAGGAATGAAAAGGAGAGCTTGATGTTGGTTATTTCCCAGCCGGGAAAAATGGATCAAGGACGGTGCGGTGCCTGGCGGCGGGGGGACTGCCGCCCAGGTGGCGGGCCCCCTGGCTTGGGTCTGGGCTGGTGTCTGGAGGGGTCCGCGCCCCTGGGACTTTTGGACGAGGGGACCTTTTGCCAGATCACTGGTGGGGGGGGAGTAGCAACTAGGTCCCATTCCGGCAGTTGGGGGGCAGGGATGTCCAGGGTGTCACAGAAGGAGTCCAGGTCTTCCGGGTAGCGAAGAACCGCCGACTTCCCTTGGTGCGTGGCTGTGAGGCTGAAGGGGAACCCCCACCTATAGGGGATATCCCCGTCCTGGAGAGTGCAGAGAAGAGGTTGCAGGAGCCTCCGCTTCTGCAGAGTAATCCAGGACAGGTCAGGGTACAGTTGAATCGGAGTGTTATCAAAAACTATGTTGCGGGCAATGCGGGCCCTGCGCATCACCTCTTCCTTGATGGGGTATGATTGTAGGTGGCAGATAACGTCTCTAGGTTTAGAAGCAGGGACTTTTGGACGCAAGGCCCTATACGCTCTGTCCATAGCAATGTGGTTGTCCGTGGGTTCCCCGAGTAGGTCATTAAACATTGCCTCTGGCAGGCCGCGGACGCGGATGTTGTTCCGGCGCCCCCTATTGCCGAGATCCTCCAGGTGGCGTTGCATGTCACGGAGGAGGAGCCGGTGATCGGAGTTCTGCAACTGGGTGCGATGTACAGCCATCTTAGTCTCCTGGATCTCCTCTTCAGCAGTTTCCACTCTGTCAGCAAGGTGCCTTAGGCCTGCCTGGATGGTCTGTATCTCTGCCCGGCAGGTAGCCTTAACGTCAGCTATCAACTGTTTAAAGTCCTCTTTAGTGGGGATAGCTTGCAGGTATGAGTGCCAGAAAGGTTGCTCCCCCGCGTCAGGGCCCCAGGACGGGAGGGGGCGCTGGGGGCCCGGGTGGGAGGTCAGAGCCGGAGTCCCCGGGAATTGGGCCGCGGGGTGCCCAGATGGAGGGGCCCAGGAATCAGCCCACATAATTGCTGGTGCTGCAGAGTGATGAGACTGAGCTCCCCTCAGGGTGGCATCCCCAAGAGGGGGGGACCGAGGCTGGGCCACCTGGGCATATGAGGGTGGCGGTTGGTGGGCTGTCTCTCGGACCCCTGGGTCGGTGGCCATGCTGGGGCTTGTAGTCCCCTGTGTAAACGTGCTCAATGGAGCCCAATCTGCGGGGGGGCTCAGTCCACCGCGTGCGCCAGGCCCAGACGTCAGCGGGGGGTGGATGGAGCCAGATAGGGCCGGAAAGTCCGTCAGGTCGTCTGAGGGGGCAGGGGACATGTTGCCCGAGGTTTGCGGCAGCGGATCCGGTAGCAGTAGGGGGATATCCTCCGCACACTGAGTGTACTGCAACAGAGGCTGTGTCGCGGCCTTCTTCTCGCCGGGAGTGTGGGTGGACGGGAGGGGCTGGTTCTCGTCACTCACCCCACGTTGGAGCCCATCGAGGCTCGGTGGGGTCTGCGCTGCAGAGGTGGATGCCTGCGCGATCCGTGGAAGCGGCTGTGGGCAGGTGCCGGGCTGGTGTGGTGACGGAGGCGGCTGGGGATGCAGGGCCTCGGCATCCGGCGCCATCTTACTATGGCCCGGCCGGTGGCATGTCCGGCCACGTGAAATACTCCCTGAAGGACTCAGATGCCCCCGAAAGTGGCTGGGATGATCCTCCAGCCGAAGAGGAGCGAGTGGTGCGGGTGGTGGACATGGATGGCCACGGATTCCCCCGAATTTTGGCCTAGGAGCTGCGGGCTGATGGAGAGCTCTCAAGGGAAGCGTCCGTCCAGGTTGGCTTCCGGTCACGCCCCCCGTTTAGGCTTTTTTTTATTTCACCTGGCAATATCATCAGTAACACACTTTCTATATTAGGGTGTCTCCGCTCTGAATAGAGGAGCAATGAGGAAACCTTTGGGCAGCAACATTGTCTATCTGGGAAGCATAGTGTTAGTAAATTTTTGATGAACTTGACTAAAAAATTAATGCTGAACATTTGTTAGGCATGTAAAACAACCTTTTTTTTTTTTTAGATAAAGCTTTTCATTAAAGAATACAACCAGACCATCCTAAATTCTAGTTGCCGTCTCCTTATGAACATCTCAAGCCAATTTATGCCTCTAAAATCTAATTGCAGCAAAGTGACAGATAGGCATGTGCAAAAGTGAAAAATTCGTTTTGTTTCGTTTCGTTTCAATTCGTCATTTAATAAATTTCGTTAAGTTAGGTTCGTTACATGTGTTGAATTCGTTTTCGGAATTCGTTCGTTTTCGACCGAATTTCGAAAAATACGGTCGAAATCGAAAATATTTCGACCGTTTTTCGAATTCGTTCGTTTTCGACCGAATTTCGAAAAAAAACGGTCGAAATCGAAAATATTTCAACCAGATTAGAAAACAAATAGTCTCTTTTCAAATAGAATTTTTTTCGAATGAAATTCGAAAATATTTTTTTATTTTTTATTTTTTATTTTTTTTCGAATTCCGATCGAATTTAGTCCGCGGGTATTCGATTCGGAATTCGAAAAAAAAAATTCGATTTCGACCTTTTTTTTTTTTTTTTTTTTCGAAATTCGGTCGAAAATGAACGAATTCCGAAAACGGTCGAAATTTTTCGCTATTATAGCAATTCGGAAATTCGTATGCATCCGAATGTCCGAATAATGGAAAATTCGTCCGAATTTCGATTCGGAACGAAACGAAATGCACATGCCTAGTGACAGATCACATAGTTGAGGTGGTAGAGCTGTCTATACAATTCAGTGAGAAAGGGTACAGTACAGGAAGATGTAATCAAGTGGCTAAAAAGTGGAAAAAATGGCAAAATATGGTTTATTAGAAAGATAAAAAAAGCTTAAAGCAGATTCTGAGAATAAGAAATATGAGACATCAATCTTATTGAAGTATAATGCACAATCAAATATAATAAAGACAATTATAAGTAGACATTGAATGACCATATTTTGTTAGGACTATTATCAAATTGTTTACATTTAGGAAGGCCAATATTCTGGGTCTGAATATTGCACCCACAGTACACTGTGCTTGATGCAAAACATATGAGTGATACTTTGAAGGGAGACACTTTGGGCGGGGGGGCTTGTGGAGCCCAGTCTACCTTAGAGAGCTCTGGAAACTCCTTGTCCAGCTCCCTTTAGGCCTCTTGTGTTTAAGTTACCCCGTGTCTATAAGGGGCACAGGGTGACCGAGAAGACCAGTCTAGTCTGCACTAACCAGACTCCCAGTACAACCACACCAGACTCAGCATTTTGTGTTACCCTTGTTATCCAGGGTTCCATATGTGTGGTTTCGTTTGAAAGAATGAAGGGAGTTCTTTCACTTGGGACAGTAATATTTATGAAAAATTATATATGAAGATAAATAATTCCACCTCTCAGACTGCTAGAATATTGTGTCTCATAGACTATTGCTAGATATTTTGAGGTGGCGTGGGGGTTGCTATGTGTTTATTGTTAAGTGGCTGTATCCCGTTGTTCTATTGTTTCTGTCTGCCTTGGGAGCAACCTATTTTGGGATGTATATGTGTATGTTGATTAGCTGCTAGAGGGAGGGGATATTTCTCCTGCAGCCCTTACTAAAGGCTGTCTGCGTGTCTCATGTTACTGAATGTAGTTTACCCTGTCCTGTGTTATTATGCAAAGAAGGGGGATTGTCCCAGAGTGCATATATTTGTGCCTGTGTTAAACAGTGTCGGCTAAGGGATATTGGATCGTGCTAGTACAGGGCTAGAGAAGCTTATACATCGGTCATGCTCCTCTTAAGTATGGGGTTCCGTCACAGATACCACATCAGAGTTCAAGTTTATTCTCTTATGTTCTGTACTAACTTTTCCCTTATCAGAAAATTAACAAATCTCGATTACCTTAAATTTTACCTTAAGTGATTGTAAAGGCTATTTTTTTTTACATACGTATCTAATTCAATAACAATGACAATATAAAATTGTTAAAGTCTTTTTGGCTATCCATTATTTGTGCTTAAATTACAAACACGTTTTGTGCACAGCAGTCCAATCCTTCTCTTTTTGGGTCACTCTCAGCACTCCTGTCTCCTCCTCTACTCAGTGTGCTTCCTCTTGTGGAACTTGAGCAAGCTTGATCCAGAGCCACACTGCCTGTGTCTATAGAGACAGACAGCAAGGTTTGGTCCCACCCCCACTCTGTCCTCATGGGCTGTAATTGACAGCAGCAGGAGCCAGTGGCTCCCTCTGCTGTCTCTGAGGCAGTGAGAAGAGAGCGAAGATAGCTCTACTGCTCTCAGACACAGCACTGGATCAAGATTGGCCTCAGGTACGTATAGGCTGCAGGGGAGCAAAACATTATTTTATTTTTTTAACCTTAAACTAGTTTTTATTTTGGCTGGCACAATGTATAGTATAGGATTTCAGATCATCTGTGCCCAGTCTTGCCAAAAAGAGTTAATCCAGCTCTTAGCAATCCTCTTATCTTTTTTCAGTGAGCTAAAACAGACAAATGGAGAAAACCCTGTCTATTCTTCCCCTCTGCTGTGAGTGACAAATGATTTACATATCTCATGCACGAGCCTAAGGCGGCGTACACACGAGGGGATATGTCCGCTGAAAACGGTCCGATGGACCGTTTCAGCAGACATCTCCGCTCGTGTGTATGGGCTAGCGGACAGATTTCTCCACCCGACAGATTTCAAAGCATGCTTTGAAATCTATCCGGTGGAATCTGTCCGCCCGACATGTCTGCTGGTTAGTACACTTACCAGCAGACATGTCGGCCCCCACCGCCGCCGCGCCGCTGCCGAATGGATTCGGCGCATGCGCGGAAGTGTTTTACTTCCTGGTGCGGTGACGTGGCGGTGACGCGGCGGCGTCAACGTCACCGCCGCGTCACCGCCACGTCACCGCGCCGTCCGGCGGTGGGGAATTTGATCCGATGGTGTGTACACGCCATCGGATCAAACTCCCGATCGGACATATCCGATGGAAATGGTCCGCGGACCGTTTTCATCGGATATGTCCGATCGTGTGTACGCCGCCTGAGACAGGAATTATTTTTTAATTCCCATCCCCACTCCTTTCTTCCGCAGCTCTCCCAGGATTGGCTGATCCACACCTCAGCATGATTAGCAAACAAAACCTAATGCTCATAGTCACAGCATAACCTCTCTGGATTTTTAGAACAGACCAGGTAAGTATTTAAAAAGTTTTGTTTATTGAAAAATACAGTAATGAAACAGTAGAAAATTTAAATCAATTCCAGTACAAAGATACAAGCATAACTGTAATTGCCCTCTAGTGTGAAGGGCTAGTGCAAGTAGCAGTTAAAGATGACGCCTGACATGTTTCAGACTCCGTCCGACTTCATAGGCTCAATGTCATCTAAAGCTAACAGAGAATAGAGAATGGTAGAAAATTGTGATAAAGAACATATATAAAGATATATATATCAGCCAGCTTTTTCCATACCAGGAAGGAAAATGCACGCCACCCAGTGGTCCAGAGTGATCATCTCAGGCACCGGAGCCATATAGAACATTGCACCACCAGTTGATTCCTGAATAAAGATAAGAACAAACAAAATAATTAACAAAACACAAAAAATTGTATGATAGACAAAAAATGATTTCATACATGATAAGCACACAATAAGTAATATATTTTTATGTGAACAAAAATATACTGGTATAATTAAGCACAATAATGAAATATGGATGTTAGTTTCCAAATATACAGATGAGAACCCTATACTGTAAATTAGAAATCCAACTCACAAACCCCTGACTGGAATTCCTCCAAAAAGAGTTTGAAATTGAATGCCTCGTTGAGGCAAGGAGGTGCTGTGGCATTGAGGTGGAATTCTAATTTAAGAGTGCTTTATTAGAATTATCACCTCTGAAGCTGGTGGGAATGTGATCCAAAGCCAAGAAACGCACTTTGGGGGTGCAATCAGTGTGCACTGTACGGCAGTGTCAACCAATGGGGAGATCTGGATTATTTTTATTAATGCTAATAATGTGTCAATAAATTCTTTGCCAAAAGGGTCATTTGGTTTTGCCTACATAATAGCAGCTACATTCACACTAAACCCACTGTGCGACAGTTTACACAGTATTTAGATCTGAATTTTTCTCCATTGGGTAACACTACTGTTTTGTTGGTATCCATATATTGGCAGTAATTGCAGTTACCACATCTGAAGGTGCCTGTTAATTTACTGCGATCGCGACTGTTGGTTTGGAATTCGCTATGAATGAGTTTGTCTTGTAAAGAGGGTGGTCTTCGGTATGTAATAATTTGTTGTGTGAATACAAAAGGTGCTAAGGTGGTGTCCATGCTTAATAGATGCCAGTATGTTTGTAGTATGTCCCTGATTTGTCAATGTTGTTGGCAATATCTGCTAATGACACGTGTGGGAGGAGGTTTGCCATTGTTTAAAAAAAAAAAAAAGGAAATATCCAGAAAGGAAATCCTAGACATATTGTAAGTCAGTGTAAATTGGAGATTAAATGTATTTTTAGAATTAATGTAATCTAGAAATTCTAACAAAGATACGACAGAGCCATCCCATATCATGAGGTGTGCCTGGTATAGCTACATGCCTCAGCATCAGTGAACAGTAATTTTACCCACTCCCCCAGGTACGGGTTGGCATATGCCGGTATGCAGCAAGTGCCCATGGCAACACCCTGTACCTGGAGGTAGTGGGAATTGTCAAATGAAAAAAAGTTATGCTTGAGAATGAACTCCAAAGCTGCCACAATAAACTCAACCAGTGAGTCAGTGTATCTTCCCAAATCTTGTGGGATAGAGCGTACAGGGCCTCCATGTCAATGGCGACTAGATGTGTGTCACCATTGACGTGGAGGCCATCCAAAATCTGAAGAAAATGTATCGTCTCTTTGGTGTGAGATGGTAGTGCCTCCACCAGTGGTTGGAGCAGCCTATCTATGTATCTGCTAAGGTTGTCTTCTCCTCCGAGATATATAAGGACTTCCTGGGGGTTTTGAGACATTTGTATGTACTTTCGGAAATGCATAAAATGTTACCTCACGTGGGAAAGGTGTTATCACATATTCCCAGGTATTTTTGTCAATGACATTTTGATTATATACCAGATCTACCAGTGCATGAAATTCCTGTACAAAACCGTTGATCAAGGATCTTGGTATACGTTTGTATCATTGTGGATTATCTAAAATGTCATCTCAGCATGATTGGGCATGCTGAAGACATGTGGCTACTTTTCTGGGTTTTGACTAGATGTTAGTGATCATAGCAGAAGTTCAGTGTTAACCACTTGCTTACTGGGCACATATACCCCCCTCCTGCCCAGGTGAAATTTCAGCTTCCGGTACTGCGTCACATTAACTGACAATTGCGTGGTCGTGCGACGTGACTCCCAAACAAAATTGATGTCTTTTTTTCCCCACAAGTAGAGCTTTCTTTTGGTGGTATTTGATTGCCTGTGCGGTTTTTATTTTTTGTGCTATAAACAAAAAAGAACGACAATTTTGAAAAAAATACAATATTTTTTACTTAAATATAACAATTTAAAAAATAAATACATTTTTTTTTTCAGTTTAGGCCGATACGTATTCTTCTACATATTTTTGGTAAAAAAAATCGCAATAAGCAACTGGTTTGCGCAAAAGTTATAGCGCCTACAAAATAGGGGACAAAATTATTATTTTTTATTATTTAATTTTTTTACTAGAAATGGCGGCGATCTGCGATTTTTATTGGGACTGCGACATTATGGCGGACACATCAGACACTTTTGACAAATTTTTGGCGCCATTCACATTTATACTGCGATCAGTGCTATAAATATGCACTAATTACTGTATAAATGTGACTGGCATTGAAGGGGTTAACACTAGGGGGTGAGGAAGGGGTTAAATATGTTCCCTGTATAGTGTTCTAACTGTAGGTGGAGGGGGGTGACTGGGGGAGGTGACCGATCTGTGTCCCTATGTACAAGGGACACAAATCGGTCTCCTCTCCAGAGACAGGACGCTGTCTCTGTGTGAGCCGGCAATGAGAGATGATCTCATATGTTTACATTTGAGATCATCTCTCATTGGCCACACAGATCGCATCGCAAATGGCCACTCTGATTGGCCGTTCACGGCAATCTGTAATTGGCTGTGTCCAAGTGACACGGCCAACACAGAGTTTCCCCGCTGCGTGCTCTGGAGCGCGCGCGGGGAACGCCCAAAGAGGCGGACATCAATTGATGGATTTTCAGGTCCGCGCTGTAGCCATCATTCGGCTATAGCGCGGGTCTCAAGTAGTTAAGGCTCTCCATACACACGATCAGACTTTTTGTCAGCATATTTCCGACTGACCTGTTTGATGATCGTTTGTATGCTCCATCAGACAATTGTTTTGTGTTTTTAACAAATGTTCGCTGTGAAAAACAAACAAAGTTCCAGGCAAAAAATGTCCGATGGAGGATAATCCGATCGTGTGTACACAAGTCCAATGGACTTAAGTCCAAAGTACAAACACGCATGCTCAGAACCAATGCTAAATATCAGACAACAATATCAGAAGTTTCCCAAAGGGTGGCAGTAAAGAGCTGGCTGAAAAAGTCCTGCCGTGTGTATGCATACCAAGTTCACGGCCAGTGCCCATTTGGAGCAAAATCCACAGAAAAGTCTGATGGAAGTCCGATCGTGTGTATGAGGCTTAAGAAATACACAGGAGAAAATGCATGCTGACAAGGCGAGTGTAGAGGTGGGCGAGGAGTCTACATGACATCACGACTCCACCCACCGAGCTCCGGACAACAGACCCACCCACAGAATCTGCATTTTTTTTGGTCTCATAACAGACAAAGGGAAGACATGTGACAGGTAAGGATACATGCAGGAGGTATGTATATCCACTATGGCAGTCGTTTGGAAAGGATGAGAGTGTGTTTACATCCACTTTCATGCAGAGAACACAAAAAAAAAGTAAAACAATCTTTAGCTTTTACAACCACTTTCAGATTATGTATATAGCTGTATATTTTTAAGTAGAAGTATTATTATTAAAAGTAAAATTAGAAAATTGTTTTTACTATGCTTTTTCGTTTGATCACCCTTTGCTGAAAAATCAGCAAAGTTCATCATGACTACTGTATGCTAAGAAGTTGGTTGCTAGGTGACTGGTAACTGTGAAGACAGAACATATAAATAAACCTTTTCTGTATACTGCTCAACTGCTCAAGAAATGCTTAGAGCTTGTCCTTTTTCTTTCTTTTTTTTTAAACCATCTAATGATATGCTAATTAAAGTAGAAAACTGAAAATATGGAATGCTATTACCATCTGATTAGATAGTATCCATCCTAAATGCTTTAGCAAAGCTTTGATTTCGTATTCTGTGTGTTTGTCTATCTATCTAAATAACAAAAAAAAAAAAAAAAATTAAAATGTATTAATTTATAGAAATACAAGATGTATCAAAGGCATATGAAGTATGCAACAAAATAAATTATTACCAAGAAGTTCCAGTTAAATGTATAAAGCAGTCAAGAGAGATATACAGTATAAAGAAATGAGTATGTACTAAGTGACGCAATGCACAGTTCTGAGGTAGCCAAAGGCTGAGTTTGACGTTTTTTTTTTTTTTATTAAACCACTTAACCACTTCCCGCCCGGCCAATAGCAGATTTACGGCTGGGAAGTGGTTATGAAATTGTGACTAGCCATTCTCAAACGTCTAGCATGATTTCAATGCCGCACGCGCCCGTGGGGGCGCACAGCGCGGCGATCGGTGATGCGGGCTGTCAGTCTGACACCCTGCACCTCCGATCTCGGTAACGAGTCTCCGGCGGAGCCTCGTTACCACGTGATCAGCCGTGTCCAATCACAGCTGATCACGATGTAAACAGGAAGAGCCGCCGACGGCTCTTCCTCACTCGTGTCTGACAGACGCGAGTACAGGAGAGCCGATCAGCGGCTCTCCTGACAGGGGGGGTTCGCGCTGATTGTTTATCAGCGCAGCCCCCCTCGGATCACCACACGGACCACCAGGGAGTGCCCACACTAGACCACCAGGGAACTTAAAAAAAAAAAGGACAAAAAAAAAGGACAAAAAAAAGTCAGCAAGAAAAAAAAAAAGGGGGCAGTAAAAAAAAAATGATGCCAATCAGTGCCCACACATGGGCACTGATTGGCAACATTGATCCATCAGTGCCACCCCTCAGTGATCATCAGTGCCACCCCAGTGTCTGTCAGTGCCACCCCACAGTGCCAATCCATGCCCAGTGCCCACCTATCAGTGCCCACCTGTGCCACCTATCAGTGCCCACATGTGCCACCTATCAGTGCCCACCTCTGCCACCTATGAGTGCCCACCTGTGCCACCTATGAGTGCCCACCTGTGCCACCTATGAGTGCCCATCTGTGCCGCCTATGAGTGCCCAGTGCTGCCTATGAGTGCCCATCAGTGCCGCCCATGAGTGCCCATCAGTGCCGCCCATGAGTGCCCATCAGTGCCGCCCATGAGTGCCCATCAGTGCCCTATACTAGCGCCGCCTATCAGTGCCCATCAGTGCTACCTAATCGGTGCCCATCAGAACTACCTCATTGGTGCCCATCAGTGCCACCTCATCGGTGCCCATCAGTGCCACCATATCAGTGCCCGTAATTGAAAGAGAAAACATACTCATTTACAAAAAAATTAACAGAAAAAAATAAAAACTTTATTTTTTTTTCAAAATCTTCGCTTTATTTTTAGTTGTTGCGCAAAAAAAAAAATCGCAGAGGTGATCAAATACCACCAAAAGAAAGCTCTATTTGTGGGGAAAAAAGGACGCCAATTTTGTTTGGGTGCAGTGTAGCATGACCGCGCAATTGTCATTCAAATTGCGACAGTGCTGAAAGCTGAAAATTGGCTTGGGCGGGAAGGTGCGTAAGTGCCTGGTATGGAAGTGGTTAAAGAGGAACTGCAGTCTGCTCACATAATTTGTAATAAAAATACATTTGCCATTCTGCAGCTTCCCTCCAACCACTTTGTATATTATATTATATATACTGTGATTCTGTACTTGCCAAATATGATGCAGAAATCTGGCTGCAACCATTTTAACTATTGGCAGCTGAAGCTGCTGCCTGTTCTCTTCCTGGATTTACACAGACACACAGAGGCACACCTCCAGCTATGCAGCCCTGCAGCTTCCATTGACCCTCTTATGACCATTCCTGGCAAACTCTCACAAGAGTGAGAGAGAGCTGTGCATGATGTCATAAGCCTAGGCTTTTTACCAGACAAGTAACAGGAAGTTGTTGTATAAGGTATTTACTGGCAAAAAAAAAAATGTTTTACTATCCAAACCTAAATCAACAAGTGCAGAAGATTTAATAGATGGAAAGATGAAAAAATGAATGAAGGTCCATTTTAAGGAAAATATGTTTTGAAATTAGGGCAAGAGATGAGATTTGTTTTGCAGAATATGTGTTGGTATACAAGAAAAAAATCTTTGTCCTTTTTGAAGCTCCAAATTTCTTATTTTTTCTGATATAGAGCAGTACTAACCATACTACAGTCTGGTAAAGGTGAAAGCATGTTGTCCAGGGCAAAATAAGTAGATGCCTAGCTTTTATGTGAAGAACAACTGGTGACTTTAGCACTGAACAGAAAAAAAAAAGGGACAATCAGACAGAAGTAGAGGTAAAGCTTTATATACCCAGATAAAACTAGTGCAATGCAACTTAGTACAAAGTACAAAGCCTTGCACAGTTTTAAACACATTTTAACTCATCAAGACTGGTTAAAGCCGATTTGAAGCCCCTGGCCCAGATTCACAGAGCGATTACGCCTGCGCAACAGGAGATGCGCGTGCGTAAGTCTAAATGTGCGCGTGCGTTTCGTAGCGTGGCATCCCCAGAACGAGATACGCAAAAAATCGACTTTTTTTTGTCCCGCGTAATTTCGTTAGACTGGCGCATCCGTCTGCGCAAAAGTGCGATAGACACACCATTGATTTGCTAGTCAAATATGCTAATGAGGGACTTACGGGGATCCACAAAACAACGTTGGGGCAGCGCAGGCAACGCAGTGTGCGCAACAGCAAAATGTCCTGTCTAAAATTAGAGCTGATAAAAGCTGGTCTAAAAAAAGAAAAAAAGTCTACTTGTTAGATAAAGCAACACTGTTAGTGAGCAGCTCAGCAGTCACACGTGTTGCTCAACAATCTGTATGCCAACATGCCAGGGGCATCGTCGCGCATAGCTATACTACTGACTTTAGATGAACAAAGAAGGAGGAGGGCACGGAGGATGGCACGGAGGATGGCACGGGAGAGGATATACCGTACCCGCATAGACCTGTTTGGCATGAGTGATTCTGAGGTGTATCGCATCTTCAGATTCACCCCTCATGCCATCCTGGAATTAACCACAACCCTGCAGGATGACATCACCAGCCCAACACACCGCTCACATGCAGTGCAGCCACTGGTCAAGGTCCTGGCAACACTCCATTTCCTTGCCAGTGGCTCTTTTCAGCGTACAAGTGGAGTGGTGGCTGGGATGTCACAGTCCTCCATGAGCAGATGTGTGCACCAGGTTGTCCCTGCAATACTCAGACGCAAGGCCAACCAAATCATCAAACCCACCACTGAGGACCTGCGGCTGAAGGCAATGACAGATTTCTACAGAATTGCCAGATTCCCACGCACTGTGGGGGCCATTGATTGCACACATGTGGCACTCCAGCCCCCCCAGGAGACAGAGCACATGTACCGCAATCGGAAGCATTGGCATTCCATCAATGTACAGGTGATAGTCGATGCCCAAGGCCTCATATGGCACGTCCGTGCCAAACACCCAGGGTCCAGCCATGACAGCTACATATAAAATCAATGCCACATCCGATTGGAATTCGATCAGAACGTATATGGGGACACCTGGCTGGTTGGTGAGTGACATGGGTGGCAGGCATGACTATCCCCTCCCATGATGCACATCACAAGGGGCACATGCATGACTAACATCCTCCTGTCTTTTCCCTTACAGGTGACTCTGCATATCCACTGGGACCCCATATCATGACTCCTATCCGGAACCCCCAAACCCCAGGAGAGGAAAGATACAATCAAGCACATGCCCAAACCCGTAAGTGGTGGAGCGCACCTTTGGCATCCTAAAGTCACGTTTCCGATGCCTGGATAAGTCTGGGGGTACCCTCTTGTACTTCCCAAACTTCGTGTGCCAGATCATCGGTGCATGTTGCATGCTGCACAACTTTGCAGAAAGAAAGGGCCTGCAGATTGACCTACGTGATGACCTGACCCCTGAACCAGACAATCCCCCACTAACCGAGGTTCCCCCGTCTTCTGAGGGAAGAGCAGCCAGGAGACAGCTCACATTGGGCATCTTTGCACGTTAAACATACACATTAATCATGGCACAATGAGAATGCATGCATGCACAACACTGTGGTCCCTAGCACACACACCCCACATCCACATCAAATTGGATTGGCACCAGTCCACCATGCAGGACTTGTGAGCAGCAACGCCACGCCAAGGCTCCAATTATGTCACTGTACATTCATACACCATTCACACGGACCTGGGGATCACTTCCCCCTGGTCCTGGGGAACCCTTCTCCACCAAAATAGAGGGTGACACCCCTTTTCCGGCAGGAATGTCACCCCCACATTCACACAGAATTCACAACCCCAAAAAAAAAAATGACCTGCAAAATCAAAAAATTTCCAGCAAAAAAAAAAATTAGAAAAAAAAAATTGGGGGAAAAACAAATTACTGCCCTCTGCGTGAGCCACGCCTGGGGCGCCCCCGGCCACGGCCCCGGCTTCTTAGGGGAGACTCATGGGGAAGGGGTAAAACCGGGGAAGGAGGATCAGCCCCTGATCTCTGCCCACCTGGTGGCCTGCCCTCCAAGACCACGGCAATTCTGTCCAGGGCAGCACCAACTGTTGCCGTGTTGGCCTGGATAGCCAGGGTAAGGGCCCTCACATCCTGCCCAACGCCTGCTGATGTCGTCTGCAGTTCATTTAGGCAGGTTGTGAAAGCCCGGGAGTGGGAGTCCAGGTTCCCCAGCGTATCCTTGATGGAGGACAGGCTCTCCTCCATCCGCACCAATGTCTGGCTGACCTGTCCCAGATGGCGGGTCTGGAGGAACTGGTCCCTTCTCAGGGTGGTGGGCAGGAGATCGGCCAACCCCCTGGTGGTCTGGGATGACATCCTGCCTCCAGCTGATGCTTGTGGAGAAGGGGAGGCCCTTGTGAGGGGAGCCATGTTGGGGGAGGAGGGGGGGGGCTCCCCCTTAGGGAGGCCTGCCTGCTGGCAGCCAGAGGGGAGAAGTCCTCAAAACCCAAACGTCCAGTGCCTGACATGGACTCCTCCTCCTCATGATTCTCCTCCTCCTCATGATTGTCCTGCTCCTCATGATTGTCCTGCTCCTGTTGAACCTCCTCCGCGGACTCCGGCCTTGTTGGGGAGGCCTCATTAGGCTGCTGTCCTGGGGTTGGTGCGGTCAGGCCAGATGGCCCTGCACCCTCCTGCACATCTGTGGATGACACAAAACATTCACAGGTTGGAGGATCCACACACTTGCCACATATTCCCTTTCACCCCCTCCCCCACACATGCTACACACCTGATATTAAAAAAAAAAAAATTACCTGGCACCACGGGCTCCGGACTTGAGTCAAAGCCTCGCAGGCCCTCAACTTCATGCCGATGAAAGGTCAGGGCCACCGCACGCTCCTCCGCTGTCAGGCTAATACGGCATGGTGGGCCCCCTCCTGTGCCCCTGGCATGGGCATGCATTCTGGCCAACTTCTTTTTGACCAGACGCCGGAGGTCATTGATTTTTTTGTCAATCCCAGACCTGGTCCGTGTCACCCCCTGCCCCGCTGAATTCACCTGGTCAGTGATCCTATCCAATATCTCCCTCCTCCTGGCCGGGGTGGTGTTGGCACTCTCTGGGCTGTGGAGGTAACGCCCATACTCGCTAATGGCCCGGGCAAGAATCTGTTTTTCCACAACTGTAAAATTCAGCTTGCGTTTTCTCTCACTCATCCTTCCAAAAAAAAAAAGTCCCAGTCAACAAAATTCACGCACACAAACAAGCACAACCAATCAAAAAAAAACACACACACAGAGAAAACGACTCAGCAAGAAACAGTCCCCAAAAAAACAAAACAAAAATACAGCAGAAAAAGAAACAAAAATAAATATATGAATCAAACAAACAGTCTCTCAAACACTTATCAAAAACCACTTTCAAAAATCTACTAACAACCACTTGATCACACAGAACACTAACCTGACAACTACAAAACACACCGCAACGAACAACAAGAACAAAAGCACTTTGTTAAATGGGAAGGGACAAAAGGATGTACTTTTGCAAAGGAAGTGCGTTTGTGTGTGTCTATTTATGCTGTTTGCGTAGTTCACAACGTTGCCCTAGTCCATTTCCAATTTCACTGATTGCGCCGCTCCCGAGTTGTGAGCATGCGCACATCGGAGCTGACATGGTCTCGTTCAAGCGCGCATGCGCGAGCCGGCCGGCCCTTCATTTGCATGGGGTCACGGCTCATTTCAATGTAACACGCCCACGTCCTTCCCAATTTGTATTACTCCTCCTTACGCCTCTGGAAAAACGTTACGTATGCGCAATTTCCTGTGCAAAAGCTACGAGAATAGGGTGATTACGCGGCAAAATTGCGCAAGTCTAGCGTAAAGGCGGTGCGCTACGCCGGTCCAATAATGCGCAGATGTACGTGAATCTGGGCCCCTGTTTTTTGTACTCCAATGCAGCCAATTGTATGTATGTATATATATACAGTATATATATATATATATATATATATATATATATATATATATATATATATATATTGTGAACTTTGGGGGTTCTTTAGCTCCGCGAGACAAGTGCGTAAACCGTGTCAGTAAAGCAAAGGGTCTTTATTGCAACCGAAAACAAAACAAAATAATGCTTTCTTCAGCACCAGGAAAACGGCACAACAAAAGTCCTGCTTGTTTCCAGCATAAATTAGAAAAGTCTTTCTTCAGCACAGCAAAATAAACAACAGAAAGGCACATACGTTTTAGTAAGAAGTCCTCCAGTCCTTCCCTGCAGACACAGCTTCACTCCCAAACTACTCCACCCTCTGTCAGTACTTCCTTTCCTTTTAACTCACTTCCTGGAAGTGGTTAACCCCTTGTGTGCCTGAAGCCAGGGGTCAGAAGGGGAGGCTCTCTTCCCTCCCAATTGTCGCTCCAGAGCCTCCGAAATCCCGGACCCCCAAATATCATTAAAAGAAGACAGAGAGGACTTTAAGCCCGTCCTCTCTGGATCCATTTTATCTATCCGGAACTTCTCACCCCCTTCAGGGTGACCTCCTGAACCCGTTTTAAATGGCCCAAACTCCAAAAATCGGCGCTATGTAGCGTACATCCAGGACCCAACCGTGGCGTCCTGTACAATATATATATATATATATATATATATATATATATATACACAGATGAAACACAAAAAATTTGAATATCTTGCAAAAGTTGATGTATTTCACTAATGCAACTTAAAAGGGTGAAACTAATATATGAGATATACTCATTACATGCAAAGCAAGATAATTCAAGCCGTGATTTGTCATAATTGTGATGACTATGGCTTACAGCTCATGAAAACCCCAAATCCACAATCTCAGAAAATTAGAATATTAAAAGCAATCAATAAAACAAGGATTGTACATAGAACAATATCGGATCTCTGAAAAGTAGAAACATGCATATGTACTCAGTACTCGGTTTTGGCCCCTTTTGCAGCAATTAATGCCTCAATGCAGCGTGGCATGGACGCTATCAGCCGGTGGCACTGCTGAGGTGTTATGGAAGACCAGGATGCTTCATTAGCAGCCTTCAGCTCTTCTGCATTGTTCGGTCTCATGTCTCTCATCTTTCTCTTGGCAATGCCCCATAGATTCTCCATGGGGTTCAGGTCAGGAGAGTTTGCTGGCCAATCAAGCACAGTAATCCCACGGTCATTGAACCAGGTTTTGGTGCTTTTGGCAGTGTAGGCAGGTGTCAAGTCCTGCTGGAAAATGAAGTCAGTGAATGAAAACACTTTGTGTGCCCCAGACTTATGGTTACCATCACATGGATTCATTTTTAGACATGTGCAATTTTTTTCGTTACGAATACGTTTTCCGTCATTATTCGTTATTTTCGTTGATTCGTTAACCTACGAATAAACGAACGGTTTAGCGCAAATAATAACGAATAACGATATTTCCAAAATTAACGAATATGGAAAACTACGAAGATACGAAACTACTAAATGTAAAAGAACAACACAACGAAAGAAAAAAGAAACGAAAACATAGAAATAACGAAAATACCGAACACAAAAAAAAATCATAATTACGAAAAATAAACGAAAATGCAAACTTACTAATATTCGAAGAACAAAAAGAAAACAACCAAAATGCCGAACAAAGAATAAAAAACTAAAAGCAAAACTAATGAAAAATAAATTACGAATCTTCGGAAAACGGAAATGAAATAACGTAAATTCACTTTCATTAGTACTGTGACCAATAGCCACTCAGCGCTGTCCCTTCCCCTGAAGAGGTTTGTTCCTTCCCCCAATGAGCTTCTTTCTTATTACCTAGTGGCTCCTTGACCTTGTGTCTTTATCTGTGTTAGACTGCAGTGCATTCCATCCAGAGTCCAGGGTGTGTTTGGGTAGGTTGCACCGGTTTTGTGGATCTGTCAAGTCAATCACAGTAAATTATGATGTTTTACAAAATTACGAAGAGTAGTGTGATGAATAAATGTAAAATGTATTTTAACAGAATTACAAATGCAATAAAATCTACAAAAGAACGTCAAATGAAATTAGACACGAAAATACGAATGATCATAAAGCAACGAAGATTTATTTCTTATGAAAATACAAACGTGGCATGATGGAAAATATAATGTAAATACGAATATCAAAACAACGAAAAATAAACCAACGTAAAAACAAATGAACGAATAAATTCATTGTAAAAATACGGACGAGGCAGAATACAATATTTAACGAAAATACTAATCTCGAATCAACGAAAAATAAACTAACATAAAAAAACGGAAATGGAAAAAAAAGTGTTACGAAAATACTAAAGAGTATACGATAACTAACGTCTTACGAAATTACGACTCGCTACGAATCACGATAAACGAACAGAAACGAAACAGAAATAAATGACAATTTTTGTTGTGCACATGTCTATTCATTTTAAAGCCTCGTACATGCGATCAGATTTTCCGACAACGAATGTGTGATGGCAGTGTTTTGTCGGATAATCCGACCGTTTGTACGCTCCATCAGAATTTCCGACAACAAATGTTGTATAGCATGCTTTCAAATCTTCAGACAACAAGTGTCTTGTCGGATTATCCAATCATGTGTACAAAGAAAAAATCCAAAGTACAAACATGCATGCTCCGAACCAATGCTAACCATAAGACAACATTAGCAGAAGTTGCCCAAAGGGTGGCACTAAAGACACGTAGCTTTGTGTATGTTGGATGAAAAATTTCTGCCATCTGTATGCATACCAAGTTCACGGCTAACGCCCTCAGCACACAATTCCATGGATTTCTCTGATGGAAATCTGATCATGTGTACAAGGCTTTAAAGAGTAAGTTCACCTTTACAGAAAATCTGTAAAGTGATCTTACACTAGTCCCATCACCATCCCACTTGGTCCCACTATACCAGATTGCCACTATCCTCCGCTTTCAGAGACACCAAAAAGCCACTGTACAGCACTGGCAAGCTAGATGGTTTCTGATTAGTCAGTGCCACCCATGTGATGCTGCTGACCAATTAGAAACCCTGAAATCCATATTGGCTAAGCAATACAGACATGAGATTAAGCTGCAGGGGTTTCAAATCACCATACCACGGTAAAGCAGCTTTACGATGTCTGACAGCGGAGAATTGCGGCAATTTGATACAGCAAGACAGGGTGGGATGGGTAGGGGGCCCAGTGTAAGGTTACCTAAGGTTCTGTAAAGGTGAACTTGCACTTTAAACTAAAACATATATATTTTTCCATATCTTGCCAACTATTTATCTTGCCGAGTGACAGCCTGCCTCATAAAGAATGTAGCTGTTCAGTATATGCTGAACAATAGATTTGTAATGTCTACTACCAAGTTTATAATCTCTAGGGGTAATATTTATAAATCCACTAGTGCTAATATGTTAAAAAAGCACGTAAATGGCAGGCACTGTATTCTTGATTTTCTTTGCCTCTTACTAGAAAATAAAAATAGAAACACAGCTCTGAGGAACTATTTATTTTATTATTATTTGAAGGTTTTGTATTAAAGTGCAAGATGTGCATTTGTACTGACCTTTTGTTTCCTTCAAGAAAAAGAATTAGGATATACCATTTCTAAAATAAAAATAGCTTTGATTTTTTTTTCACAACCTCTGTAAAAACGGAATCACTTATTATTATTGAATACTGAATGCTAACTAACTTTTCCTCCAGCCGAGAATCTACAGAAAGAGCAAAAGGGCAAAGGGTGACATCTGCTAGAGGAGCTCAGTCCTGGCAGATTGCCTGTCTAGAAACAGAAAAATAAGGAACATTATATAGAAAGAAATAAGTATAGAAAAGAGCACAATGGAGATTTTTTTTCTAATCTTTAACTGTCACTAACTTGTCAAAATAGCTTTTTGTTGCATGTTGAATGGGCCATCACCTAGCTAGTAGATTCATAAAAACAGTATGAATGTGTTATGTCAAGATTCATGCAGCTTTTTTGAACATCAAAGTTCACCTTTTCACCTGGATGAGTGATATACGAATCATCCTCATTATTCACAGGCTCCATCCTAACACCGGCGCCGTATCCTATAATTTTAATTTTGTATGATATTTACATATTTAACCTTGAAGCACAATGCACATTGGTAAAATGTGTAGCCGTGAGCATTTATATATATTATGAAATCATGTTGCATTCTTGGTTTGATGAAAACAACTATGCCACATACCGTGATGGAAACTAGATGGTGAAAAAGGTTTCTCATGTTCCTTTCAACCTCAAGTGTCCCCAAGATGAGGAAAGGGAACACTCATCATCAAATTGGCAGGTATGTAAGAGAAGGTTCCAAACAAATAAATATTCATGAACAGGACACAGTCAGGAGAAACACCATGGAAAACAATAGACAACAAGCAGAATTTAAAGTAGAACTAAAGGCAAAACTTTATTTTCTTAATTTTGGAAAGAGTTAGGCCGCGTACACATGGAGTTACATGTCCGCTGAAACATGTCCGACGGACCTTTTCTAGCGGACATGTCTCCTCCGGATTTTTGTCTGATGGTGTGTACACACCATCAGATCAAAATCCCCGCCGGCAGACAGTGCGGTGACGTGGCGGTGACGTTGACGCCACTACGTCACCGAACCAGGAAGTGAAAAACTTCCACGCATGCGTTGAATCCATTCGACGCATGTGTGGGCAGATATGTCCGCTGGTTAGTGTACTAACCAGCGGACATATCCGACGGACATGTCTCCGGCGGACAAATTTTAAAGCATGCTTTGAAATTTGTCCGATGGACAAACATGTCCGCTAGCCCATACACACGATCGGATTTGTCTGCTGAAACGGTCCATCGGATTTAGATATATATATATATATATATGTATATATATATATATATCCCCTGACAGTCTTTTTTTTGTTTTGTTTTGTTTTTTGCATCTGTACCTCATTTGGGAGATTTACGTTCACTCCCTGTCACATAACCAGGTCCTCCAAAAGAAGATTTCCACTCACTTCCTCTTCTGAGTACAATTCTAAATTTGGGATTTTCCTTTACTTTCAATTTTATAACATAAGTAGAGGAAGAGGGCACAGACAGCAGTAAAAACTTAATGGGCGTTCTAATAATTTTCCAGTCTGTAAAAAAACGAAATAGAAAGGTTTTGCTTTTTAATTATACTTTAAACAAAGCTGCCCAACACATATACAGTACTTGCATTACATATGTAAGGCCTCCAGTACTATCATTATCAGGTTAAGAAATCAAGGAATGACAAACACAGTAATAAAGAAAAATGCAAAATAGGGTTTAGTTGAGATCACATCATAAATGTTTCTGTAATCACAAGTAAACCCTGTTTTGCATTTTACTTTAATGCTGTGCTGGCTTTTCTTGTTTTTTTCACATAGCAAGTTCATTGTTAGCACAATCAGAAAAAGAACCTCATCAAAATACCTACAGACATTTAACCAGCAACAATATTCACAATTACCTATGCACTGTTCACAATTAATCAATACCTCTCGTGAACAGCAGCTCCCACCTTATGACACTATCAAATATGCATATAGCAATATGGGTTATATAAACACGGTGTGGTGCTTTGCTAAATATAGAACTGATGACGTCATCTTTGAAACTAGTAGGGCAGAGAGGGAACACACGACACTGCGCATATGCAATCCCATCATGGACATCTTGGATTCTGGAATATGAGTTGTTTATATGATATGAAGTACCTGGTTGTCATCTCTTCATTGTAAGTGTATTTACCACAGTAAGGTTTTTTTTTTAATTACAAACATATTATACTTACCTCCACTGTGCAGTTCGTTTTGCACAGAGTGGCCCCGATCCTCATGTTCTGTGGTCCCTCGACAGCTGTCTTGGCTCCTCCCCGCAATAGCTAACCCCCCTCAAGAAGATCTCTCCCAAGGGGGTTAGCTTGCGGGTGTGTTCCCGTCTTATACACTCTGCATCCATAGACACAGAGTGTATGTCTGTGTCCCGCCCCCCGGTGGCCGCATCATTGGATCTAATTTGACAGCAGCGGGAGCCAATGGCTGCGCTGCTATCAATCTATCCAATCAATGCTGAGAAGCAGTGCAACAGAGGATGCTGGGGGATGCGCACAGCAGGTGAACAGGCTCAGGTAAGTAAACAGGGGGGGGGGCTGGTGGGCTTTAAGGTGAAAAAACACAAACCTTTACAACCACTTTAAATTAGTGCTTTATTCGGGATTACACAACGGAGAGTGTGTTTTTTTTCATGATACTATGTCCAACTGAGCATATATTTTATTTTGTATGTAGCACTACCCCCGAAGGAGCTGCTGGTTTGTTTTGAGTGACATGTTACCTCATGGCTCCTCTGCTGTCTAAGGGTGTATGGTGGATGTAGCATTAGCGGAATGTCCACAACAGGTGTCTTTTTCTGTGCTCTTTATTACCCAGCCGGGTAAAAACAATAAAACTTTGTGGTGATAGAAGAGTTGAAGTAGAAGAAAAAATAGCAGATTCAGGTGTATTTAAAGGGAAACAGTCCTGCTTCCAATAACACTTGGTCTTCTTTGCCACTCCAGCCGGAGTGGGTATAGCGTACCTGGACAGGCCTCTCTCACTGACCTGGCAGCCAGAGTATCACTTGGAACTTAGAGGAAAATCTCTGCCACAGACCCTTCTTAGGATTGAGGTAGTGGAGGTAATCCTCCTTAAAAGACTTTGGCCTGGATCTCCTTCAGGTAGTTTACAGGTTACCGACTAACAGACGACCAACATCCATCCTCTCAGTATTCGGTTACCTTGATCCCCGGTGGATTGTCAAGAACCTATTGGATTGCCAGCATCTCTTGGCTCTCCTCAGATGGACTCCCCACCGAACAGCTATCTCGCTTGGGATATTCTCAGTATTGGGGACCCAGTTGATTACTGGTGCCCAGCCATAGCTTTAAATGTTCCGGACCAACATGGTCCCACAACCAGGAACACTGCATGGCACATGCACCCCGGCCTGATAGGCCATCTCGCCGGTGCACTGTGATGCAGTCATCCCAAAGGTGGTTGCCGCACTCGAAGAAGAAGACGACCCTGACCAATGGCGTCTGTCCCATAAATACCCTCCCCCAGCATGCACAGCGAGGAGAAACCCTACTAATAGGCTGCTGCCACCTATCGTCCTGGGGTGGGAACAGCACCCCAGGAACAACAGAATAAGCCCACAGCACGAAACAATGACATGACATCACTTCTGTTTACCGGTATCCCAATGGCACTTTTAAAAAGAATTAAAGTATTCAAAAACGCTGATCTTGGCATTTTTGTTTTCCAATATTTTTATTCACATAATTTTAACAAATACAGTATCAGCATTTGCCATTGTAATGGGAAGTAATTAATCACAGGGACCGTAATTGGTCCAAAGATCCACTGAAATGCAAATTCAGATAGAGAGAGGAAAGAAGGAGAAACAGAGATATCAGAGATAAGAATAGAGGGTATTGAAGGGGGGTGCAATCCAGCCCTGGAGGGAGATACTCCCGAGCCAATCCCATCTCTTTATGTAGTTGTGAGATAGTTGATCCAGGGGTCCCATATTTTGTTGAGCCATGCAATCTTATTGTATAAAATTGCAGAGATGCGTTTATTCACCATTATCCATGATAGTTTAGCTTTCAGCAGGTAAAAAGGAATCATAGGGGACCTCCAAGTTTTGGCTATACATATTCTTGCTGTAACAAATATAAAGGCTATGAGTCTCTTAGATTCTTTTGATGTCCCCTCCACTGGGCGTCCCAACAATGCCTGTAGAGGTAATTTAATGAGGTTCACTTGGATAAAGTTATATGTGCATATCCAGAACCTTCTCACTTTCGGACACGTCGACCAAGTGTGAAACATAGTACTGTCTGTGTTACATCCTCTAAAGCACCGTGGGGAGGCCCCAGGAACATAGGTTGCTACATGCGCCGGGACCATGTATCACCGCATCAAGACTTTATAGTTTGCCTCTATCAAAAAAATATTAATATATGATTTGGATGCGCATTGTACCATTTTGCTTCACTCTTCTGTTGCTAAGTTGGTTTATAGATCCTGCTCCCATTTTTGCATGTAAAACAACTGTTGAGAAGTCGAGGATAAAATACTGTAGATCTGTAATATGTGGCCAGTGTGTTTGTCGAAAGTCCTACAGAGATTTTTCATTGCAGTGAATGTGGTTAGGTCAGAGGTGAGATTCAGTGTCGCCAAGAAATACGCTATCTGGGTATATTGGTATATTTCCTAATTTGGGAGATAATACTTTTCCTGAAGGGCTGGTTTCGACAAAACACCTCTGTGGTCACAAAGATCCGCTATTCGTAGCAAACCTTTATTTGTCCACCATGTAAAATCGTGGGGGTGAAGACTCGGGGTGAATGAAGGATTGATAAACAATGGAGCCAATGGGGTGTATGGGTATTTGAATCTATAAGTGGTTACCAGCTGGTCCCATACATTTAGAGAAATGGATCCGGGCACAATATTGTCGGTCTATCTTTCCCTTTCATCCACATCAAGTAGCTAATCTCCCTATTTGGGTATAGGGATGACTCCAACGCCATCCAGAGTGGTCTGGGCTGTCGTGTGTGGAATCGCTGCATGGTAATACTTAATCAGATCAGGCATTCCTAGGCCTCCGCTGGATTTCGGTGTGTATATTGTTCATCTATTCACCCTGGGTCTTTTGTGTCCCCATATATATTCCAACAATTTTGCCTGAAATTTCTTAAGATCTGATCCTATTATTTCTATTGGGAGGGTCCTAAACAGGTATAGTACTTTTGGTAAAACAGTCATTTTAACCAAGTACAATCAACTGAACCATGAAGTAGGGTTATTTGACCATCTTTTGAGATCCTCTAAGGCCCTGTACACACGAACAGTCCAAACTGATGAAAACGGACTGAAGTTCAGTTTCATCGTTTCACAGACTGATGGTCTGATGGTCTGATGTGCGTACACACCATCAGTTCAAAAAATGATCTTGTCAGAACGCGGTGACGTAAAACACAACGACGTGCAGAAAAAATTAGGTTCAATGCTTCCAAGCATGCGTCGACTTGATTCTGAGCATGCACGGGTTTCGAACCGATGCTTTTGCGTACTAACCATCGGTTTTGACCGATCGGTAGGCGTCCATCGGTCCGATTTTAAAGCAAGTTCTAAATTTTTGCACTGAAGGAAAACAGACTGATGGGGCGTACACACAGTCGGTTTGGACCGATGAAACTGAACTTCAGTCCGTTTTCATCGGTTTGGACTGATCATGTGTATGCGGCCTAATAGTTTTTTAAATAGTGGGGGGTATTTTTTTTTATATAGCGTGGGAAGGGTGGGGGTAGGAAAGATACCTAGATATGGTAAAGCCTAATTTTGCCATTAAAGGGGAATAAACTGTCATGAATCAGACGTACACAAACGGATGAATGAAAGAAAAGGATCTTTATTAAAAACCAAACAACAAGGTAAAAGTCCAGACAGATGTAAACAGGCAGGAGAGTCTTCCACCGGAGCCAGGATCGATAGCCAGAGATGGGAGTCAGTCCAGCCGGAGTCTGTTACCAGGAAGGTGGTGAAACGAAGCCAGGGATCAGGAGCCAGAAGGAACGTCCGTAGAAGCCGGGTCGGTAACCAGAACAGCAGCACAATGAAGGTAGGATGAGAGATAGGTCTTAACACAGAAGGCCCAAGCAAGGGAGTGCTGCAGCAAGCGTGGTATATATATATATGCTGAGCATCCAGCTCCTCCCAGTGGAAAGGAGGAGCCGCAGGGAATGGGAAGTTACAAGAACCTCAGAAGCAAGATGGCCACGAGCACATGTCAGTGATGAGAAGCTAGGAAGGAGGTAAGTCCATGACATAAACTTCGTAGAGCTTGGACTATATGTGTTTGTAAGGAAATATTGAGTTCCTGGGATTTTGAATGATTCACCCGTGATCTTGGTGTTTTTAATGCTTTCACATGCAAAGTAGGGATTTGGGGTCTTATAATCCATAAGGAGTACCTGGAGTAAAAATTGCAATATATACACTCTATTGTAACCTATATAGCTATTGCATAATTGTACTAATTGTAAATCCATATAATTAGCTAGTCTATCAGAGTATTTTAGGCCTAATGATATACTGTATTGTTAGCTATGAAGAGAGACACATTTGCTTAGTAAACAATGTTACATTTATTTCCCAAGAAAATAGGAATATCCCAAACTAAACAGCTGATATCTACAACAAAAAACAACTATCATCAAAAATACTTATCGCATCCTCTAGGTAAAGTCCTTACTGGCTGAGCTCAGATGTTAACGAGAGGGCTAAGCCTTATGGCTTATGCCAATCCAGGATTCTATGAGGTTCTTAAGACAGCAGAGAGATCCAACAGGCTCCAGCAAAGGCCTCCAGCGAAAGAGAAAAAGCTCTCTGTTGACAACTCTTTTTACAAAACTCAGTCAAAACTCATTCAAACTCCCCCCATTGCCAACCCCCTTTGTTTCCGGACCAATCATAGTGTTCACAGGACAATCCTCCTCAATAGATTATATTACTGACTGTCCTGTCATACTTGGCATCTGGGGGCAGTATTGCCCATATCATCTCCATGCGCCCTGGGCCGTCTTTGTGATCAATCCCTGTTCTCTTTGAAGCTTGTATCACATCAAGTGAGCTGGTGCCAAGCCCTCTTGCTATGCAGATTCTGCTTGGGGCCAAATTCCTGTACCTTTTAAAACTATGGAACTACATGTATTAGCCTGAAGGATCTCGGGAATAGTAACCAGATATGTAGAACCTCCAGAAATATTATATTAACTCACGTTGTCTTCCAACAGTACCTGTCCAGTGCCTATTGCTGTCAAAAGGATGTTTACATTCCTTGTGACAGCAATAAAAGTGATCAACAAAAAAAATGCAGACATGTGCATCGGTCCCACATGCACGCAAACCGCGATAGTCCCACACATGGGAAGTATCGCTGTGAACACCAGATCATGGGCAGTTTTAAAGTGTAACATGTTTAGTATTTATTTACTCAACGTGACTTCATATTTTTTATTGTATTAAAAAAATTGGGTTATGTATTGTGTTTTTGTGCATTAAAAATGTAAAAAAAGTGTATTTTATCCCAAAAACTACATTTGAAAAACTGCTGCGCAAATACTGTGTGACATAGAAAATTGCAAAACCCACCAACTTATTCTTTAGGGCCTCTGCTTTAAAATATATATATATATATATATATATATATATATATATATATATATACATAATGTTCTGGGGTTCAAACAAATTTTCTAGCAAAAAACACAGACTATCACATATAAACAAAAAGTGCTAGAAAATTTCTGGTCTTCAAGTGGTTAAGTAAACTTCTTACTCCACAGCTGGATTTTGCACTTGTCCTCCAGGTTATCACATAATTGCATATAAAAAACACAAGCAAACACTCATGGCGCTTTACCTTTTTAAAATCTTTAATTCATCCACTTAGTATTACAATACTACTTACATTTCACAGTATAAACAGGGCATTCAGTGTAACAGTCCAGCAATGCACCACTGGTATTCAGGTCCAGGTCACTATATCAAATATGCACCTCCGGGTTCCGATGTACCTAATGACATCATCCATTAGGCCCTACCCCTATGTGTTTCATAACCGGGAAACATGGTTTTCCCAGGGGGATTCACTTATGCAGTTGTAATTCTTTGTAGACTAATTTGCAAATAATAATACATGCATATTTTTATTGAAAATATATGTGCATTTATTTATTTGCAAAAAATTAACTTATGCCTTGTACACACAATCGGGTTTCTCGGTGGTCAAAAGACCGCCGGGAAACTTGAGGGGGAAACCGAGAACCCAGACAGGAAAACTGCCTAAGAGCTTTGATCCGAAAAAACAGCCGTGTGTATGCTCCACAGTGTTTTCCCATAGAAAAACTGTGGGGAAAAAATTATGCAATTCGCGTCGGAAAAAAAAAGAGAACATGTTCTCATTTTTTTAACCGCAGTTTTCCTGTTGGGAAAACTGCTAAGGAGCATACACACGGCCGGTTTTCCTGGCCAAAGGAAAACACAGCAGTTTCCCTGACGGTAAAACCGGTCGTGTGTACAAGACCTTAGACTTTAAATTCCTGGCTGTCTGATTTCTTTACTAATCCAATCACTGGAAATCATAAAGACTGGCCCAGACAGATTTTGTAAAAGCGTCTCACATGCATTCTAAAAGCGGTGTAGTGTGTGCCAAATGTATGTTCCTGTCTAGAATTTGTACTTTTTTCTGTACGCCAAAATAAAGTTGGTCTTAATTAGCTCCATTTTTGTAAGATACAAACTGTCAGTATTTTATATTGAACTTGTCACAGGCTGTGCGCCACAAAGAAGTAGTGGAGCAAATTAGAACTGCCTGAATTTAAAACACAAGTCGCTGTCAGTACCAAAACTGTCATAGATGTTTTTTTAATTAGGTGCAACACATTAACAAGAGCAATAAACACCAGAAATGTCTTTAATAATTTTTGCATCATGGATGCAGAACAAATTAGAAAATCTGAAGTTTTGCATATTTAATACAGCTATGTTGAGCACTATTAAACATACCTTACTTCTAACATACTCACGGTCATGACATTATTACATAAAAAAAAAGATACAGATAGAATTACCTTCTAAGAACTCAGTGGGGCGGAGATTTATCAATTATTGAGTTCAGAAGAGGATCAGTGTTATATTATTTCAAACACTTTTACCTTGAGACTATAGATGATGGATTAAACAGAGTCAATATAAAATACACTCCTTAGTACTCCTTAGGTGTCTTTTTACAGGTCTGATTGATCAAGCTAATATAGGATTGAAAGTGTTTTTCTTTAATTGCAATTTCAAAATAGAAAAACAATACAGTGTATTCTATATCAAAACACCCAAGTAGTATCAAAACAATATATATCACATCTCTCTATATATCTATATCCCAATTCATATGTAGTCAATTAAAAAAAAAAAGAGTATCAACCTGTTTTGATCCTATAATTCAGCTAATATTTTCAACAATCATATACCTTTAGTTTTTAATTCTCTTCCCCCCTCGTTCAGAAAGGAAAAAACAGGGGGGGGGGGTTGATTGCTTCTGCACTAGGATGGAATTAGGGATTTACCGACACTTAATAAATGTGGGATAATAGACACCCTATATTGACCTATTGGCTCTTCCGAACAATGAAATAGGACAAGCAAGCGGTTCAGGTCTAATTACTTCCCCCTTTATGCAAGAAATAGTTTTTGCCACTTCCTCAAAAAACAGACACATCTTTCAGCAGAACCACCATAGATGCCATGTGTTACTCGGCTTCCACATTCCCCCCAACACAAGGGTTATTTTGATGTATACTAATGATGTGTACATGCGATCGGACATTCTGACAACAAAACCGTGGATTTTTTTCCCAACAGGAATGTTGGCTCAAACTTGTGTTGCTTACACACGGTCACACAAATGTTGTCTGAAATTCTGTACATCAAGAACATGGTGACGTACAACACTACAAAGAGCCAAGAAAAATGAAGTTCAATGATTCCGCGCATTCGTCAAATTGATTCGTCTGGAATTGCATACAGACGATCGGAATTTCCGACAAGAACTTTTGTTGATGGAAAAATTGAGAACCAGCTCTCAAACATTTGTAGTCAGAAATTCTGACATCAAATGTCCGATGGAGCATACACACGGTCAGAATATCTGACCAAAAGCTCACATCAAACATTTGTTGATTATTAAAAAAAACAGTAAGTAATTCATAATAGTATTAAATTAAACCACCAATGGGTATTTGTAATTATCCGTATATGTTGAATTGTTATAATACTATAGCCTTTACTACTTAGGTAGTACTTGATTTTTTTTGTATTATATACTTGCAAACTCTTTGATAGTCCTATTTCTGTCGGAGCTCAGTGGTAGTAACAGATGCTCAAAACCTCTCAAACAATACAAGTTATGTCAAAAATACATTAAAGATAACTAAATGGTTAGTAAATGATTTTACCCTTCTCCATACACTTGTTAGCATGTGGACATCATGTAGGTCTCATTTAATAATGCTAATGTGGCTGCACTGAAAATCAACTTATCGTACACACGATCATATTTTCCATCGGAAAAACCTTGAAAGTTTTTTCCGACGGAATTCCGCTCAAGCTTGGATTGCATACACATGGTTACACAAAAGTTCTCTGAACTTTCATCTGTCAAGAACGCATTGACATACAACACTACGACAAGCCAAGAAAATTAAGTTCAATGCTTCTGAGCATGCGTCGAATTGTTTCCGAGCATGCGTCGGAATTTTGCGCGTCGGAATTGCTTTAGAAAATCTGATTTTACGATAGGATTTTTTTCCGTCTGAAAATTTGAGAACCAGCTCTCAATCTTTTGTTGAGGTAAATTCCGACAGCAAAGGTCCGATGGAGCATACACACGGTCGGGATTTCCGTTCAAAAGCTCACATCGGACTTTTGCTGTCGGAATTTCCAATCGTGTGTACGGGACATAAGGTGTACAGTCACAGGAGCCAAAAAATCTGTGTAACATCCCCCAGGGAAAGTATTACAAATAGACTACTTCTAACTATTTCAAAAAGGATGTTATAATTTTTTTTTATAAAATTGTATTTAAAAAAAACACACATACATCTGAAACAGTCCTTTGAATTAAAATAAATACATTAGGTTACGTTGCCTGATTAAATGTATCAAGTTCCTGCTGATATATGAGACATTTCTGGCAAAATATGAAAATCACATGTGGCATAGTGTGATAATACTAGCCATACATGATCAGATCCATCTCTATTGCTTTCTATTTAAGATCATTGAATTAAAAAGATAGGTTTGCTAATCAGCTCAAAGAACATGACAGGGAGAGTCACTTGACAAACAAACACCAATCACACATGTGCTTTAGTTGACCAATGAGAGAGACGTTCTAGAAGTTAAAGTAATGGCAATACCAGTCACTAATATATTTTTCAAATCTACATTTGAGAAAAGACACACTAAAAAAATGTAGATAATCCACAGTTACATCTTAAGATATTTACTAAATGTTTCTAGTGTGACACTAGCACAATTGCAAGACTGTTTTTTCACCATTGGCGGATCTATAAGCACAAGCACTGTTGTGGCATTGGCAAATCTTTTTTTTTTCATTGGCAAACCTTTTTACCTACATGTCATAAATGTTCTGCATCCACCTGCATGGCAGCAACAGCTATATCATAACTGAAGCAGGAGGAGCACAATTTTGCGTGCAGGCAGTGGGGGTTCTGTTCCTCATTTTATAGTTTTTATTTTCTATGTTTGCAAGTAAATACTTAGGGCCAGATTCTCAGCGGCGCTATGCCTGCGTAAATGGATATACGCGGCGTAATTGTAAATGTGCACCTGCGTATCGATGCGCGGTAAACACAGAACCACATACGCGAGAAAAACTTTTTAGTCTGAGCGGCGAAAATGCTTTAAGCTAGCGCGGCATAGGCGCTTAGTTACGCATCGCAAATATTCAGCTCCCATTAAATTAGCATGCAAATATGCAAATGAGGGAGATGCGCGGATTCCCTAAACTACGCGCGTTCGGCGTTGGCTACTCGTGGTGCGCGTAACATGAAAGCCTTGAGTAAACATACCCCTCATAAAAGCACGGGTAACTTTGCTCAAGACCGTGTGCAAGTCAGCTGGAGAGCAACTACAGCAGCACCATAACGGACGAGCTGAGCAATCACACTTACTGGACAACACATTCGTATGCCAACATGCCAGGGGCAGCCATGGTCTTATCACTACTAATGTATGCAGATGAAGAGGAGCATAGAAGGAGGAGGAGGGGGCACGTGAGAGGATCTACCGAGCGTGCATGAGCCTCTTTGGCATGGGTGATGAGGTGTATCGCATCTTCAGATTCAGCCCTGCTGCCATCCTGGAAATAACCACAGCCCTGCAGGAGGACATCACCAGCCAGACATACCGCTCACATGCACTGCAGCCACTGGTGAAGGTACTGGCAACACTGCATTTCCTGGCCAGTGGATCATTCCAGCGTACAAGTGGAGTTGTGGCTATGATGTCACAAACCAGCATAAGCAGATGTCTGCACCAGGTTGTCCCAGCAATCCTCAGACGCATGGCCAACCAAATCATCAGACCCACCACTGAGGAGCTGCGGCTGAAGGCAATGACAGATTTCTACAGAATTGACGGATTCCCACGCACCATCGGGGCCATTGATTGGACACATGTGGCACTCCAGCCCCCCAGTGCCACAGAGCACATTTACCGCAATCGGAAGCATTGTCACTCCATCAACGTACAGGTGATAGCCGATGCCAAATACCTCATATGGCACGTCCGTGCCAAAGACCCCGGGTCCAGCCATGACAGCTACATACACCGTCAAAGCACCATCCCAGCAGATTTTGTGGAGGACATGTATGGGGACAGCTGGCTGGTTGGTGAGTGACATGGGTGGCAGGCATGACTGTCCCCCCCATGATGCAGACATCACAAGGGGCACATGCATGACTAACATCCTCCTGTCTTTTCCCTTACAGGTGACTCTGCATATGTACTTGGACCCCATCTCATGACTTCTTTCCGGAATCCCCAAACCAGAGGAGAGAGAAGATACAATGAAGCACACATCAAAACCCGTGCAGTGGTGGAGCGCACATTTGGCCTCCTGAAGTCCCGTTTCCGATGCCTGGATAAGTCCGGGGGGCCCTGTTGTATTCCCCCAACTTTGTGGGTCAGATCATCGGTGCATGTTGCATTCTGCACAACTTTGCCATCAGAAAGGGCCTGCAGATTGCCCTACGTGATGACCTGACCCCCCAACCACACAGCCCCCCCCTGCCAGAGGAGACCCGTCTGCTGATGGAAGAGCAGACCGGAGGGTCCTCGTGTTACGAATCTTTGATCGTTAAACACACACATTCATCATGTCACACAGATAATGCACGCATGCACACCACTGTGGTCCCTAGATCACACACCCCACATCCACATCACATTGGATTAGCCCAAGTCCAGCATGTAGGACTTGGGAGCAGCAACGCCACGTCAAGGCACCAATGATGTTGCTGTCCATTCATACACCATTCACACAGCCGTGGGGATAACTTCTCCCCAATGGCCGAGGGTGACACCCCTTACTGGCAGGAGTGCCACCCCCACATTCACACACCATTCACACTGCACCGTGTGTAGTATCAAGAAAATAAAATAAAAAGCTCTTAACCAGAGCATTATAAAATAAAACAAAAAGCTATTAACCAGAGCATTATAAAATAAAATAAAAAGCTCTTAACCAGAGAATTATAAAATAAAATAAAAAGCTCTTAACCAGAGCAAAATAATAAAAAAAAAAATTAATGGGCCTGGCGGGGGCTCCGCCTGGTGCCCCGGCTCCTGCCCCTCACTTGCCTGGGGGCAGCCACAGGTGGGGGGGTGGGGGAGAAGCATCCCCATGTCCCTCCCTGGCTGCCTGCATGCCCTCCAGGGCAACCGCAATGCGGGTCTGGACAGCTGTCTGCTCCACGACTGCAAGCCGCAGGGCTTTGACCTCCCCCACAAGGTCGGAGGTGGTCGCCTGCAGCTCCGCCAGGCTGGTGACTGTCACTGCACTGTTGCCAGCCACATCCAGGATGGCGTCCGTAATGGCATCCGAGGAGGCCAGGCTGTCAGCCAGGCGCCTCATCTCCACCACAACCTCAGAAAGGTGGCGATTCTGCTGGTCCTGCTGCCTGGCCAGCTGCTCCGGCAGGACCTTGGGAACACCCCTGGTCTTGCTAGTCGCCTTCCGGGGAGTGGCAGGGGACCTGGCATTAGGGGAGGATGTTGAGGTGCCGGAGATGAGGGGGGGGGAAACAGAGGGACTGGAGCGGTTGGGGTGGACACTGAGGGGCTTGAAAAAGATGGGGGGATAGCCTGGGCTGGTCCGGGCAACCCATCATCCTCCTCCAAAACCAGGTAGAGCTCCTGGTCGACGAGCTCCTCCTCAACCACCTCCTCCATAGAGGTCTGCCCACTTCCCTCCAACAAGTCCTCTTCCAGGGGGGCAGCCGGAGGGACTGGATGTTCGGGGGATGTCTCCGGACGGGCCCTGGCAGCCACAGATGGCCCCGCTCCCTCCTGCACATCTGTGGATGACACAAAAGATGCACATGTTGGTGGACCCACACACTTGGCACATGTTCCCTTCCACCCCCACACATGCTACACAACAGAGAGTACATGAAACACACTTACCTGTCCTCAGGGCTGGCACAACAGACTCATAGCCCCCAACTCCCTCAACCTGCTCCCTCTGCAGGCAGCGGGCGACCACCTTCTCCTCAGTCAGGCGGACGTTGCAGGGTGGGCCCCCTCCAGTGCCCCTGGCATGCCGAGCTTGAGTCGCCAGTTTGCCCTTCACGAGACGCCGCAGGTCATTTTTTTTTTTTTTTTATATCCTGCGGGGTCCGGGTCTCGTGAGAAAGGGCATTAACCTGGCAAGCCACCTTCAACAGGATTTGATCCCTCTGGGACTTGCTGGTCCGGGCACTGTCAGCACCATGGAGCCGGGAATCGTATCTTTCCATTGCCCTGACAACAATGGCCCTCTCCTCTGGGGAGAAATTTTTCTTCCTCCTCTCCTTACCAACAGAAGCCATGGTACAGCACAACGTTTTCCCGTGACAATCAAAAAAATAGGAGACGTTTGCGCTGCACGGGCGCATGTGTGGCCGCATTATATACCCTGCGCCGGCAAATCGTAGGGAGGCTTTGCGCACGCGCAGAAGGCATCCACGTCACGGCGCGGGTCAACTACGTCACGGCGCGGGTCATCCACGTCACGGTGCATGCTCCGTTCGTCCCGGCCTGCATTTGCATGGGGTCACGCTTCATTACAATGCAACACGCCCACTTCCCTCCTACTGTGGAGTTGCGCCGGATTACGCTGATGATTTTACGCGACACAGGCGCATCTTGGAGCGCATTTACTTATACGGTACTTGCCACTCCGCGTTACGTCGGCGTAGTGCATCTGAGATGCGCAACGCCTGCATAATTAGGCACGCAGCTACGAGAATCTGGCCCTTAAAGTGGATGTAAACCTAATTAATGAAATTTGAGCTGGGCACATATATCTGTAGTGTTTTTATTTCTCTTCAAAGCACTACGTCCCGTGACTTTCTCCTGCTCCATTCTTCTCTTATCAGCATGATAACTTCTGACAAGTTCTCCGGCACAGGAGATAAAACCAGGCTTAATTTTGTGTCAGGGTGGGTGCTATAAATAGGTTAGCAGAAAGCTGCTCTACTCACCGGACAGCTTTGAAAGTCTCGGCCTATGTGAAGGGGGGTGCGTGCCTTCCCTCCAATCAGCTGTCTCCCAGTGTAATCCAACACTACACTGCTACTGCTGAATAAGGAAGTGAACATTCTAACATGATGTGAACTTTCCAAATAATATATAAAGCTGAAGACAGCACATATACATGTAAAACTTATGTAAGATGATATGTTTCATCTCTGTGTATCATCTGAGGCTGTTCACTTCACTAGGTATATGTAAGGGTTTACATCCACTTTAAATATGCTGAGCTTTTTTATTTACTAAACATTTCAGAAAATCTTTTAGGCATAGTAAAGTGACCTCTTAAGGTGATTTTATTAGTTTGGATATTACTTTATCATGGCTTAAATAATAGTACAGCTTGAAGAATCAGGATTTAGAGTGGAATCCCAGGTAAATCACTAAATACACAATTGAATACGCAAAACATATTGTTGTACCTGACAAAGGTTTTTAATTATTTTCGCCTACTCTTGTGATTTACACAACTGCACACTCCACAGCTAGTGAGGTCATTCTTTAATTGAAGACAGAGCAAGTGTGTTATTTGCTTGATTGTGCAGTGTGGCAGAGATGTGTAAATTATAGCATTAGTTGTACATCATTTCAAATTTTCTTTGCCTGGAGTTCAGATTTACAGTGTATTTACACTTTTGCAGCCAAATTTGGGTAATGCCTACTTTATTGTTATGTAGAAAATGGTGCAGAACTTATATGGGAACTGAATCACTCATAAAATGAAATGTAATTTAACAATAATAAAGTCCATATACAAATTCTTGTGGAGCTCACTGGTTTGGATGCCACCACCAACACCCAAACACACTGCTTCTTACCAAATGGAAGATAAAAACTTGCAAGACAATATATCAATCAACAGCAAAGTGTGTAGAGAAAAGGCAGCAGTTCCTTTAGTACAAGTCAGCAATCCTGGATGCCACCCAAGATAGGATCCTCAGCAGCATGAGCATAATCAGGCCCTTAATCGACCTTGTTAGCAGAGAACCCAGCAAAGAAAAGAAAACACTTCATAGTGCAGACATCCCAAGAAGTAGTTTAATAAAGGATAAATAAATTGATACACTCACATTTATGAAGTAAATATCAAGCAGATAAAAAACAGAAGAAATGTCCAGCTCTTCTAACCATACAGATGGCTGTCGTGTCCCAGTACAAGCGTTGCGTCACATGTTACAGACTTCTCCCTACTAGTTCCATCATCACTAATGTCTTCAGGGGTGTGGCCTGATGTGCGGTGCGATGATCATAAATAGGGGATGGCAGGAAATAGGCAGCTTACTCTTTGCAATCCAATTACAGGAAACGAGAAGTAAAAATGCGCTCCAACAACAGGAAATGGTCATGGATACGATCAAGGTCTGTTCAAATGACAGTAACAGAACAAGTAATCTGTATTCTGGTACTAAAATCAGAACACAAACACTAATCCTAACTATTCCATAATAACATAGTGAATAGGTTGGATAGTGTTACATTAATATTCAAATGACAAGAATAAAAAATAGCGACAGCACTGGGAAACAGCGCCATCTTGTGGTTGGATATAAATATGGCTAGAATTAACAACACCCAGGTTACAATCAACACCATTATACTCAGCAAAACCTGTATAATTACATTTTAAACAATACATATCAACATATAAAAATACTCTAAAAAGGGTCAGATTACAAATTCGTAAAACCATAAAAAATTAGAAGAAAAAAACAGACTTAAAAAGAGTACTGTAGTTAATAACTCATAATCAACTATTGTTGATAAAGAAATTTACATCCCACTCAATATTCATGCCATGTGGAGCATGGCATTTAACGTGATTAATCAGTTTGGTCTCTAAACTTGATATTTCTCTAACAATATTGCTACCTCATCAGTTATTTTTAAAATGGTCAATTCCTAGGAACTGGGTACCTTTGGGATCCCGATTGTGGCATAAACCATAATGTTTGGCCACATGCTCACTAAGCCGTATATGAAGCATGCGAATGGTATGGCCAATATATTGAAGCCCACAACGACAACGAATAACATATACCACAGTCTTCGTGATACACGTGATAAAAGGCTTAATCGGAAACAATTCCCCAGCATCGCTAGAATTAAAAGATTCAGTCCTTCTATTCATATTGGCATTAATTTTACAAACAGGGCATTTCCTGCAAGGGAAAAAGCCACCCGTATTCTGAAAAAAGGACAATTTCTTGGGGGCTCAATGACATTCGGTGCTACTTGTAAACGGAGTGGAGGAACACCCCTAAATATAACATGTGGATTCTCAGGCAAATATGATCCTATCATCCTGTCTTTCAGAGTACCCCCCAGTGTCTCTTCATAATCTGCTTGACTGAATAGTGCTGGTGGGATTATGTAGTTAGAAAAGAGAATGTAAAAGAATCATCAACTTCCCTCAACTTGGGGACCAAAAGATCCTCCCTGCTCCTCTCATCAGCATGTCTAATGGCTTTGTCTAGCTCAGATGAGCAATAACCTTTCTCCAAAAACTGAATTTTAATTACTGAGGCCTCTCAGAGGAAGTCTTTTATATCCGTACAGTTCCTCTTAAGTCTCAGAAACGGACTTTTGGGCAGTGATCGCAACCAAGCGGCATGATGACAGCTGCTAGTGTTAATATATGAGTTGTGGTCAGTCTCTTTGAAGGAAGTGGAAGTACTGATCAATCCATCCATGATTTTAATTTTTAAATCTAAAAAATGAATTTCAGATTTGCTGGTCTCAAGTTTCAGAACTATGCCCCTATCATTGCAGTTTAGTTCAGTCATATAAGACACCAATGACTCTAAATCACCCTCCCATAAGAGGAGGATATTGTCAATATACCTTTTCCACAAGACCAATTCGGGTCTGGGTCTCTGGTAGACGACATCCTCCTCCCATTTGGCCATAAATAGATTGGCCATGGATGGAGCAAATTTGGCCCCCATTGCTATTCCCCTATTCTGTAAAGAAATATATACCATCAAACCAAAAATAATTATGGCCCATTGCATAGTCAAGGAGCTTCAACACAAAATGTCTCTGAGAACTCTTAAGTGTACCCTGATGTAAGTAGTAATCAACTTCTTCACGGCTGTGTTGGTGTGAAATAATGGTATATAGGGACGAAACGTCTCCCCTGGCCAATTTATAATTTTCTTTCCACTATATTAATTTAAGAGTATTCAACACCTGAGTGGAATCTCTTAGAAAAGAGGGGGTTTGGGTGACCAAAGGCTGCAAAAAGTGGTCCACATATCGCCCAACCCTTGACGTTATGTAATTGATCCCACTTACAATGGGCCTCCCAGGGGGATGAAGGAGATCTTTGTGAACCTTTGTTAAATAATAGATCCCTGGGAATCTTTTTTGTATTGGATAATTGGATTACCTCTCAAAGGGATGTAAGTGTCATTATCAGACAACAATCTCAACATCTCCTCTTGGTAGGCCTCCTTGTCCAAGATTACCACTCCCCCACCTTTATTGGCGGGGTGTACCACTATGTCATTTCGCTTCTTAAGGCTGTCAAGACCTCTTCTAAACATCTGGTCACTTCTGCTATTACGAATCTGCAGTTTTTTAATGTCTTTGCTGACTAGATCTCTAAAAACAGTAATGCTGCATACACACAACCATTTTTAATGGTCTAGAAAAAAATGTTTTTTTTTCAAACCGATTCTTGTCAAACCTGCCGTGCCTACACACGATCGTGAAAAAAAAAGCGTGGTGATGTACAACACATACAACGGCACTATAAATGGCAAGTGCCATTCGGATTGCACCACCCTTACGGCTGCTTTTGCTGATTTCATGTTAGTAAAAGTTTGGTGAGAGACAATTTGCTTTTCAGTCTGTTACAGCGTGACAAATGTGCTATCTCCATTACTAACGCTAGTTTTACTAGAACGAACGCTCCCGTCTCATAACTTGCTTCTGAGCATGCGTGTTTTTTTCACGTTGTTAAAGCCTACACACCACCGTTTTTCACATCGTGAAAACATCGCCATGAAAAATGCTCTGGAGCCTACACATGATCATTTTTAATGACATAAAAAAAAAAAAAAAATCCACGTCATGAAAAACGTTTGTGTGTACGCGGCATATGGGTTGGAAATCATATACCTTTTAATGTTGATTTTTAGAACGTACCTAGAGTCTATAAAGGTCTGGAATTTATTCGGGGGTTTTGAGGGAGCAAACTTAAGCCCATGGTTCAAAACATTTTCTTCAATTGAGATGGTGTTAGTACTTAAATCAAAGAGGTGTGCATCCTTCAAACTTGCCTTCTTTTTTGCGCCGATCCGCCTCCCCCTCAGGAACCCCTTTTGGCTCTATTTACCTTTTTAGGTTGTTCCCTCCGGCAAAAAAAATATTGATCATTAGGTCTGCTTGGGCCATTCAATTCATCTGAATTATTAGGTCTAGATGGATAATCATGTTGTGGCCAAAAATTGCCTCCAGGGGGCAATCTAGGGGTATAGCTAACTCTTTGATAGGGTTGAGACTGTAGGTGTAGGGATCTCTGTTATATATCTCCTATCATCATGATAACCATTATCAACACTTAAGGGATCATATCTGTTATAGGTGTTAACAGTATATGAATCTAGCTGAATATATCACCCTAGGTGCTTGTGGGATCTGCTGTCCCAGCAGAGAAGGTGGTCTAGGTGCACCTAGAATGGGAGTCACTGATTCACCTGTTCCACTGCCTCCATTAAGGTTAGGGAGACCCACAAGTCCATCTTTAATTTGCCATTTAAATACCTCTTTATCTCTATAATCCTCAAGATCTCTTAGGTATCATATAAAAAAAAGGGGAAGTGGGTGGAAAAATGTCTCCCGAATACGATTGATAAGAACTCACAATCCTATAAACGAACGTATAAAAAGTGAATGAAATAAGAAAGGTAGAGGAAGCTCCTCCTCCCAACTCTGAGGATTTTAATGTGAGATATCAATCGTGGTAATAAGGTAAACACACCAAACACGTAGGTTATATATCAAAAATAGAAAATGTAATTTACATAACATTTTTATACAAATGAAACAGATCAATTAAAGGACGACCACAATATTTACAGAATAACAAAGACAGAGTTTGGTTCACTAATTGCCAACTAGTTTCGCACTTGCGTGCTTCTTCAGGGCTTTAGCACCTCGGTCTCTTCTGAGAAATAGTCGTCTGTGTATAATAATAAATGCCATTAGTACAGAACAGCAAATATATACCGTAATATAATTTTTAGAAAATTATCAATATTTAATTTAAAAAATAAATTTATATACAACAAGGTATGAAAGTGTGCTTACCAATCCTGTTTTAAAAATGTGTGACTAGACATAAAGTCAGAGCGTCTCTATTATCCCGACAGCGTAGGACAAAACCAGGAGCAGGAAAACCAGTGGAAGCCAGATCCACCTGGTTGTCAAGTGTGGATGATAGGGTGTTGAGGTTTTATTACCATATAGCAGAATAGAGTTCTGGAAAATTATTAGAATGGATATATAAACAATTTCATTCTAAATGTATAAATATATATCTGAAATCTATAATTTAATAGACAACTGTACAAGTACATATCATATTTTATTTAATTTTAATTAATTTTATTTATATTTAATTTTTATTTTTATAGCAAAGCTGAAGATATCCAGATTTGCTAGTATAATGAAAAAAGTTATATAAATATTTATATATATATAGTGGCCATACTATACTATGATATAGACACCTTAAATTAACATTCAACAACCATATCCTAGTTTGCCACCGGGGGTGCTTGGACCCATATATTTACATTCCCTAATTATATTTTAGACTCCCTAGTATTTCCTTCTTTTCAAAAGATAGAAAAAGAAAGATAGGGTGTCTACTACTGATAATATAGACAAAGAATAATAGTAATAACAACAACTAAACCTGGGTGTAAATAATAGGGGCAAGCTTTGCATCAGTATTAGCTAGCAGATGAAAAAGTATCGCCATAGGTACATATGGTATGGAGATAAGGTGTAGTACAAACTATATGGTTGTGTGCATAAACAAAGATTTTTACCTTGCTTTTAAAGATGGAGATAATGCAGGACTTGGGATTTGGAATCCTTCCAGTTTGAATGTGCCACGAGTTCTATTACTGATGGTAAGCCTCACGCATCCAGAGCGGCGTCTGACATGGATAGTGTCAGCGCCGCTTTTGAATGCTCACCCTCACCGGAAGTGAAAGGTCACAAGTGACCTCTGACATCACTTCCGGTCCTTGCGTCCCAGCAGATGCGCACGCATACCCGGAACCAGGCACAACCATGTCGGCGTGAAACGCAAATATAAGCGCAGCACGCCACTATGGATAGCCAATCGTTGATTGGCAAGCAGCCAACCATTACCAAGTAGGCGGGGCATTCCCTGAAAATCAGGTTAGCCTTTCCCTGGGACGCACAATCAGCCACACAGAAACGCTTCCCACTCCAATGATAGTCCAGACCATCGGGAAACAGTGAGATGCTTGTCACCAAAGTCAGAACAGGATTTGGACGAAATATTTATATCTCTTTACATATAGATACATTATAATAATAGTACATCACCATAATATGGAACAAATATTTAATGCAGTATTTTTGATCGATGGACTCAATCTTGGGTTGGTAGAACCTTCAGATTTCAGTATATTGACAGAATAGACAAAAAATTGTCAGCAAGTAAGGGAACACAAATACACATACACATACTAAAAAACAAAAATTTAAATTAATAAAGATAAATAATGAATAGATACTGAGTAACCGTAACTAGGATATAAAGATTCAAATATACAGATGACCAGTTTCTATTGGACAAAGATGTATTCGCATTTAATATATGATTTAAATTATCCATATATTCTACACTCCCAGTATCTACAGTGTTTTTAGAGGAACGGCCGATATGATAGTGAGGTGTTCAAACCTGGAGGGTAGGTTGCTCTCTGGTTATATATCCAACGTGCTTTGCGTTGTAAGATCTTTTTATCGAAGTCGCCACCTCTCTCAGGAATGGGAATTACCTCTAACGCAAAAAATGATATGTAGGAGGGGTCATAACTGTGATGTAATCCTACATGCTTACAAATTGGAGTGTACAAAAGACCAGCATCCAAATAATACAGATGGTCCTGGATTCTCTTGGCAAAGGGGCGTTTAGTCTTACTGATGTAGAATGCACCACATCGGCACCTAGCTAGATACACAATGCCGATAGTGGTGCAGTCCGCAAAGGTCTTGGATTTCAAGAATCCTCCTCTTGGCAATGGACAACCATCGCCCTCTTGGATCCACGGGCACTGTAGGTTCCACAGCCCCCAGCTGCTTCTACACCTACTACATCAGGGGTAAGATGACTATGTATTAAACTGTCTTTGATTGATCTGGATTTCCTATAGACAATTTGCGGTTTCTCAGAAACATATTTAGAAAGTATCGGATCCTCTGCAAGGAAATGCCAGTTGTTGTTGATTAGTTGACGAAAGATTTCCTGATGGGTGCTAAATGTTGTAATCAATTTAGTAGTGGAGTTAGATTCTTTTTTCCTGCTCTTGAAAAGTAATGTTTCACGTGTACTCAATTTTGTTTTTGCATAGGCCCTTTTAAAAACTTTTTTGCTATAGCCTCTTTTTTTTTAAGAAGGCGGTTATAGAGGGCACGTGCTTCTTGCTCAAAGTCCTCCTCTCTCGTACAGTTGCGACGTAGCCTAAGATACTGACTGTAAGGGATAATTTGTATCAAAGGTCGTGGATGAGAGCTTGAATAGTGTAAGATTGTATTACCAGCTGTCTCCTTCCTGTATAAATTGCTGTAAACTGTACCATTCTCATTCAGAAACAGTCTCAAATCCAGAAACGGAATGCTTCTGGTATCCGACTGGATAGTAAATTTAAGGTTAAATCATTTATGGATAAATACTGCATAAACTGAGACAGCAATTCTGCCGATCCTGTCCAGATGACTAACACATCATCGATATACCTCTGCCATAGAAGAATATGGCAGAGGTATATCATGGTGGCGTCATCTGAAAAGATGGCCCTTTCCCACCCCCCCCAGGTACAGGTTGGCATACGATGGGGCACACGAAGTCCCCATCGCAACCCCCTGTACCTGGAGGTAGGTGGTGCTATTGAATAGAAACATGTTATTCATCAGAACATGTTCCAACAAGGTGGTAACAAATCGACAGAGTTTCCAATTGTTGTGATCTTGCTCCCATAAGAAGCGAGAGATCACTTCTACCCCTTTGTATGGGGAATACTAGAGTAGAGTGCCTCTATGTCTATTGCCGCCAAGATTGCACCCGGCGGCACAACCATGCCCTCAATAACCTTAAGTAACTCAAGAGTGTCCTTGAGATAGGAGGGTAGGCCCATTACGTGGGGTCTTAATTGGGTGTCCACATATTTGCTCGCCGTTTCGGTTTGGCTTCCTATGCCCGATATTATTGGACGGCCTGGAGGGTCCTCAATATTTTTGTGCACTTTTGGTAATGCATAGAACGTTGGAATTATAGGCCATTTTATTTCTAAATATTCCCGTAGATCCTTATCAATAAGGTTCTCCTGGTACGCTTCTGTGATGATTGATAGATAATGGGACCTAGCTTTGGGGACATCCTCCTCAGATATTATTTTATACCAATCTTTATTGTTTAGCAATCTGTCACACATTTTAACATATTGCACTCTGTCCATAACCACAACATTCCCCCCCTTGTCGGAGGGTTTTATGATTAGTTCACTGTTGGCCATCAAGAGGGTTAATGCCTGTTGTTGGCCCCAAGATAGGTTTTTCTCCATTTTTGGTGTAAGGACAAGGTTCTCAATTTGTTTTTTAGTGTGTTTCAGGTGCACAAAAATATTGAGGACCCTCCAGGCTGTCCAATAATATCGGGCATAGGAAGCCATACCGAAACGGCGAGCAAATATGTGGACACCCAATTGAGACCCCACGTAATGGGCCTACCCTCCTATCTCAAGGACACTCTTGAGTTACTAAAGGTTATTGAGGGCATGGTTGTGCCGCCGGGTGCAATCTTGGCGGCAATAGACATAGAGGCACTCTACTCTAGTATTCCCCATACAAAGGGGGTAGAAGTGATCTCTCGCTCCTTACGGGAGCAAGATCACAACAATTGGAAACTCTGTCGATTTGTTACCACCTTGTTGGAACATGTTCTGATGAATAACATGTTTCTATTCAATGGCACCACCTACCTCCAGGTACAGGGGGTTGCGATGGGGACTTTGTGTGCCCCATCGTATGCCAACCTGTACCTGGGGGGGTGGGAAAGGGCCATCTTTTCAGATGACGCCGCCATGATATACCTCCGCCATATTCTTCTATGGCGGAGGTATATCGATGATGTGTTAGTCATCTGGACAGGATCGGCAGAATTGCTGTCTCAGTTTATGCAGTATTTATCCATAAAAGAATTTAACCTTAAATTTACTATCCAGTCGGATACCAGAAGCATTCCGTTTCTGGATTTGAGACTGTTTCTGAATGAGTATGGTACAGTTTACAGCAATTTATACAGGAAGGAGACAGCTGGTAATACAATCTTACACTATTCAAGCTCTCATCCACGACCTTTGATACAAATTATCCCTTACAGTCAGTATCTTAGGCTACGTCGCAACTGTACGAGAGAGGAGGACTTTGAGCAAGAAGCACGTGCCCCCTATAACCGCCTTCTAAAAAGAGGCTATAGCAAAAAAGCTTTGAAAAGGGCCTATGCAAAAACAAAATTGAGTACACGTGAAACATTACTTTTCAAGAGCAGGAAAAAAGAATCTAACTCCACTACTAAATTGATTACAACATTTAGCACCCATCAGGAAATCTTTCGTCAACTAATCAACAACAACTGGCATTTCCTTGCAGAGGATCCGATACTTTCTAAATATGTTTCTGAGAAACCGCAAATTGTCTATAGGAAATCCAGATCAATCAAAGACAGTTTAATACATAGTCATCTTACCCCCGATGCAGTAGATGTAGAAGCAGCTGGGGGCTGTGGAACCTATAGATGTGGGAACTGTAAACAGTGCCCGTGGATCCAAGAGGGCGATGGTTGTCCATTGCCAAGAGGAGGATTCTTGAAATCCAAGACCTTTGCGGACTGCACCACTATCGGCATTGTGTATCTAGCTAGGTGCCGATGTGGTGCATTCTACATCAGTAAGACTAAACGCCCCTTTGCCAAGAGAATCCAGGACCATCTGTATTATTTGGATGCTGGTCTTTTTTTTTTTTTATATTTAAGGATTTTATTAAGGCTTTTTCAGGTTACAAGAAAATTAAATGCAGAAGTCACAATACATCAAAGTGGACGGACTATAACAGATACATCCAACCTAAAAGCTTCGGGTGTACCATTCCCATATAGCAAATCAGCTCATCAAAGCCCACTCCCCTAAACTAATTAGTCAATCAGGGCTAAGTCAGCCCTACTGGCGCTCCAATGGCGATCCCTCGAATATGGTGTCGCCGCGGAGGAACCGCAAACCCCCGCACCCCGGGCGCCCCTAAAAGGGATCACGCTGCGCCCCGAAAGCCGGGCCCCCGTCCCCCCGCCGCCTTAAATCAGCAGCGTCCATCCACCTTGTGGAAAGGCATTCGCCTGTTCAGGGGAAGTCAGCAATGTTTAGCACCCACTACAAAACACTGTAGTAAACCCAACAGCAGAGAGGCCCACCAAGAGAGGTGTGAAAGAGGACAGAGAGAAAGAAACGTGGGAAAGTAAGAGAAAGAAGAAGGACAGAGAGATACAATCAAGCCGATATTGGAGTGGACCCGCAACCAGGTTGAATCCCAGGAATGAGTGACACCTTACAGTAGGTAGCCCAGGGTTCCCAAATAGATAGGAATCTGTCTGTGTAATCTGCCCACTTAGCTACGATTTGTTCCTGGGACATTATCCAGGAGACTTTTCTTCTAAAGGTGAGGAAGGACACTGAGGGTTTCTTCCATGATTTGGCTATGGTCATCTTAGCCCCTAATAAAATAAAAAAGCTTAAAATTCTAGAGTTTTTAGGAAGGCCTGGTATGCACTGATTCAGCAGTGCCACATGAGGTTGAGACGCTACCACTACTCCTAGCAAGGCACCGATGGTGCGAAACACCCTTTTCCAAAATGACCTAACGCGGGGGCAGGACCACCACGTATGCAACATGTTACCCTCCAAAGCACATCACCTGAAGCATAGTGGTGAGGTTCCTCGAAACATCCTCGCCAGCCTGGAAGGAACATAATACCACCGAACCATAAGTTTGAGACTAGCCTCTATAAGACTTACGTTAAGAATACCTTTATATGCTTGGATTGATGCTCGGTACCATACCTCGGTGCACCATGAGGTGTTCAGGTCCTTCTCCCAGGCCAAAGCGTAAGACGGTTTATCCGACTTGGACATCAAGGCCACATATATCAGCGAGATCCCACCCCTCTGATCCCTGGTGTTTGCACACCAGTTTTCATAGAGCGCTATGCCAGGGGGTAAGGATTTGTCTGACCAAGCAAAGCGGAGAAAGTGGGAAATTTGTGAGAGCCTAAAGGCTTCGCTGTCGGGCATATCTAGATGCTTTTTGCAATGGGACAGGGAAAGCGGGCCCGCTAAGTAGAGAAAGTGTCCTATCCTATGCAGGCCTTTGTCCGTCCACCACCGAAAAGCCCTGATATCCAGCCCTGGAGGGAAGTCAGGGTTATGAAATAAGTGCGAAAGGGGCTTCAAAGGGGAAATCAGGGTGCGCAGAGAGAATAGTTTGGTACAGAGGGCTACTGAGTGGGATAACGTGGGGGATAAAATGGCTGGTCTGCGTTTGGAATCGCACCCCAAAACATAGTCAATGGTATGTGCAGGGATGGCTTGTCGTTCCATTGCAATCCAGTCAGGCTTAGGACCCTGAGCGAAAACCATCGACATTTGTGACAGTTGGGCAGCTTGATAATACCCCCATAAGTTAGGGAGTCCCAAGCCCCCCTGCGTTTTTAAGCAAAAGAGGATGCTCGAGGGACATTGATATCCCTTTTCCCCCCCAAACAAACCAAACAATCTCTGATTGGAATCTGGCGAGGAAATGTTTCGTCAATGGGATCGGGAGAGCACGGAACAAATATAAAAGACGCGGCAGAAGTGTCATTTTAACCGTATTCACCCTCCCAAGCCAGGACAAACCACACTTGGCCCATCTCTCCAGGTCCCCTCTACACTTGACAATCATAGGGGGGTAGTTTGCTTTAAAGAGGCTGTTGAAGTCCCTTGTTAGTTTGATGCCCAGGTATGGAATGTGTGCAGGAGCCCAAGGAAAAGTGAAGTTACTGGACAGCTTGTGGAGTAGAGCTGGGGGGACGGAGACATTCATAGCCATAGACTTACCCAAGTTAACCTTCAACCCAGAAAGTTCACTGAAAATCCGTAGCGTCTTCAGTATATTTGGGGTGAAAATATGGGGAGAAGTGACGAAGAGCAAGAGGTCATCAGCAAAGAGAGCACATTTGTGCTCCCCTGGTCCACAAGTTACCCCCTTAATGTCAGGATTCGACCTCAGAGCTTCTGCCAATGTCTCGATTGCTACTGCAAATAGGAGAGGGGAGAGCGGACACCCCTATTTAGTTCCTCTGCCTATAGGGAAGGAATCCGAATACCTGCCCATTAAGCGGACCTGTGCAGAGGGGCTTGAGTAAAGTGACCCGATGAGGTTAAGAAAACTAGGGCCAAATCCCCATCTTCCTAGGATTCCCGTCAAGTATCCCCAGTTTATAGAATCAAATGCCTTGTGTAGGTCTATGGATAGCAAGAAGCCCTCTTGTGGCGAGTCCCCATCCCAATGTGATCTAAGTAGGAAGATGACATCAATAGCCCGTCTGATCTGATCCGTTCCCTGTCTCCCAGGGATGAAGCCCACCTGATCTTTGTGAATATATGAAGATATGAAGCTAGACATTCTGTTTGCTAAGATTTTTGTCATTATTTTTGGATGCTGGTCTTTTGTACACTCCAATTTGTAAGCATGTAGGATTACATCACAGTTATGACCCCTCCTACATATCATTTTTTGGGTTAGAGGTAATTCCCATTCCTGAGAGAGGTGGCGACTTCGATAAAAAGATCTTACAACGCGAAGCACGTTGGATATATAACCAGAGAGCAACCTACCCTCCAGGTTTGAACACCTCACTATCATATCGGCCGTTCCTCTAAAAACACTGTAGATACTAGACATGTGCATTCGTTTTCGTTAGAATGCATTTTCGTCCGAAAATCGGGTATTTTCGTTATCGCTTTAACGAACGAAAGCGCAAGAAATGAAAACCGAAAGATCCGACATAAAAAATGTTTTATTTTCGTTTTCGTTCAGATCCGACGATTTTCGATGCTTTGTCAAATTTCCGTCGTTCAATTTCACCAAGTCATCGAAAATCGTCGTTCTGAATACAGGGAATAGGTATATTCCCTGTATTCAGAACGACGATTTTCGATGCTATGTCAAATTTCCGTCTTTCAATTTCACAAAGTCATCGAAAATCGTTGTTCTGAATACAGGGAATAGGTATATTCCCTGTATTCAGAACGACGATTTTTGATGCTTTGTCGAATTCCCGTCGTTTAATTCGACAAAGTCATCGAAAATCGTCGTTTTTGGAAGAAAACTTTCCCGACAAAAACAAAATAAATCAAAACGATTTTCGGGAGTAACTAAAAAATTGTATTTTCTGGACGAAAAAACAAAACAAAATATTCCAGCCTGCACATGTCTAGTAGATACTGGGACTGTAGAATATATGGATAATTTAAATCATATATTAAATGTGAATACATCTTTGTCCAATAGAAATTGGTCATCTGTATATTTGAATCTTTATATCCTAGTTACGGTTACTCAGTATCTATTCATTATTTATCTTTATTAATTTAAATTTTTGTTTTTTAGTATGTGTATGTGTATTTGTGTTCCCTTACTTGCTGACAATTTTTTGTCTATTCTGTCAATATACTGAAATCTGAAGGTTCTACCAACCCAAGATTGAGTCCATCGATCAAAAATACTGCATTAAATATTTGTTCCATATTATGGTGATGTACTATTATTATAATGTATCTATATGTAAAGAGATATAAATATTTCGTCCAAATCCTGTTCTGACTTTGGTGACAAGCGTCTCACTGTTTCCCGATGGTCTGGACTATCATTGGAGTGGGAAGCGTTTCTGTGTGGCTGATTTTGCGTCCCAGGGGAAGGCTAACCTGATTTTCATGGAATGCCACCTTTCCCTCCGTCATTCTTGACGGAGGGAATGCGCCGCCTACTTGGTAATGGTTGGCTGCTTGCCAATCAACGATTGGCTATCCATAGTGGCGTGCTGCGCTTATATTTGCGTTTCACGCCGACATGGTTGTGCCTGGTTCTGGGTATGCGTGCGCATCTGCTGGGACGCACGGACCGGAAGTGATGTCAGAGGTCACTTGTGACCTTTCACTTCCGGTGAGGGTGAGCATTCAAAAGCGGCGCTGACACTATCCATGTCAGACGCCGCTCTGGATGCGTGAGGCTTACCATCAGTAATAGAACTCGTGGCACATTCAAACTGGAAGGATTCTACATCCCAAGTCCTGCATTATCTCCATCTTTAAAAGCAAGGTAAAAATCTTTGTTTATGCACACAACCATATAGTTTGTAATACACCTCATCTCCATACCATATGTACCTATGGCGATACTTCATCATCTGCTAGCTAATACTGATGCAAAGCTTGCCCTTATTATTTACACCCAGGTTAAGTTGTTGTTATTACTATTATTCTTTGTCTATATTATCAGTAGTAGACACCCTATCTTTCTTTTTCTATCTTTTGAAAAGAAGGAAATACTAGGGAGTCTAAAATATAATTAGGGAATGTAAATATATGGGTCCAAGCACCCCCGGTGGCAAACTAGGATATGGTTGTTGAATGTTAATTTAAGGTGTCTATATCATAGTATAGTATGGCCACTATATATATAAATATTTCTATAACTTTTTTCATTCTACTAGCAAATCTGGATATCTTCAGCTTTGCTATAAAAATAAAAATTAAATATAAATAAAATTAATTAAAATTAAATAAAATATAATATGTACTTGTACAGATGTCTATTAAATTATAGATTTCAGATATATATTTATAAATTTAGAATGAAATTGTTTATATATCCATTCTAATAATTTTCAGAACTCTATTCTTCTATATGGTAATGAATGAATGAATGAATGAATGAATGAATGAATGAATGAAAACTTGTATAGCGCGGCACATGCGAACTGAATCGCCTCTGGGCGCTTGTTGAATGAATGAAAACTTGTATAGCGCGGCACAGTCTGCGAACTGAATCGCCTCTGGGCGCTTGTTGTTCCTGTCTCCTTTGATATCAAAAGAGAAAAGTCTTGACCTTTTCCAACCGAATCCTAAATGCTAGGTAAAGCGTTCTCCTCCAACCGAATGCTGGTTGGTAAAGCGTTCCATAGTCTGGGACCTTGGATCGCGAATCTTCTTTCTCCTTTGGACTTGAAGTTGGCTTTCGGAACCTGGAGCAGGTTCTGATTCGTGGATCGCAAAACGCGATTGGGGTTATGAGCTTTTATTATTGGACACATCGCATAGATATTGGGGGGCATTCCCATGGACACATCTATGCGTAAGACATTCTGTCTTTAGAGCTTTGAAAGCAATTCTGTCTTTGAAGGGCTCTCTGGCAGGTGCCAATGAAGGGCTCTCAGTGAAGGTGAGATGGATTCCCAGGGTTTTTTCCCAGTCACAAGTCTGGCGGCCGTATTCTGAACAACTTGCAGACGAGCGATTTGGTACTTGGGGAGGCCGAGGTAAAGGGCATTTGCATAATCCAGCCTGGAGTTTACAATTGCTCCCACCACGACCGCTAAATCTTCATTGGGGATGAACGGAGTGAGTCTACGTAGTAGGCGCAGTAGATGGTGAGATCCGCTGACTACTGATCCTATTTGTGCGTCCATTGTCATAAAGGAGTCAAAAATGACCCCTAGGCTTTTGACTTTGGCGCTAGGGGTGATGGTTTTGCCCAAAATAGGCGGGGGGGTCCACACTGTTGAAAGTTGATTCCTGTGCTTGGCGTGAAACAGAAGAAGTTCTGTTTTCGCTCCGTTGAGTTTAAGATAACTCTTTGTCATCCAGTCCTCTATCAAAGAGAGGCATGTCTCTAGATTGAGGTGGTGATCCTGTCTGTTGCAAATGCGGAAATAAAGTTGCGTGTCGTCTGCGTATGAGTGATAGAGCAGTTTTTGGCTGCTGATAATCTCAAAAAGAGGACGAAGATAGATGTTAAACAGCACTGGTGACAGAGGCGATCCTTGAGGGACTCCGCATGTTATTGTGCGTTTTTCAGACATAAAAGGGCCTAACTTCACTGTTTGCGATCGGTTTTCCAAAAAAGAGGAGAACCAAGATAAATCGCTTTCTGCGACTCTGGCTACTTCAGCAAGCCGAGTCAGTAACAGATTGTGGTCTACAGTGTCGAAAGCTGCACTTAGGTCCAACAGAACCAGGAGACAAGATTCTCCTTCGTCTGCGGCCTTGAGAACATCGTCCCATACTTTCAGCAATGCTGTTTCCGTCCCATGTCCGGGGCGGAAGCCTGATTGCAATGGGTCAAGTAGCTTGTAGGTATCTAGATGCTGTTGCAGCTGTTGTACCACTACTTTTTCCATTATCTTAGAGAGTACATTGAGGCTTGTTATGGGACGGCGGTGGAGTGGGTCCTTGGGGTCCAGGGAGGGTTTCTTCAGGATGGGCTGGATTATACCCTCTTTCAACTGTGAGGGCACTATGCCCTCCAAGAAAGACTGGTTGATAAGCTGCGTGATGGGAGGAGCCAGGATGTAGGCGCATTCCTTCAGCAGTTTTGTGGGGATAATGTCATTAGGTGCTGTGCCATTTCGCAAAGCCCCAATGATATTCTTAGTGGCCTCGATGGAGATGGGTTCCAGGGTGAACTTACCTGATATAGGGGAATTACTATGGGTGTAGTGTGAGAGGCTGCAGGGGGGGCTGCGGGGGGAATTGTTCTGCTGAATGCTTTCACGGATTGCCTCAATTTTATTAATGAAGCAATCCGATAGTTCATTGCAAAATTCTTGTGTGTCTGTATTGGGGGCTTCAATACATCCTGGTTTCATGGTCTGAGTGACCATCTTGAAGAGCTCGCGGGGGCGGTTTATGGCACTGTTGATAGCTGTAATAAAACCTCAACACCCTATCATCCACACTTGACATCCAGGTGGATCTGGCTTCCACTGGTTTTCCCGTTCCTGGTTTTGTCCTACGCTGTCGGGATAATAGAGACGCTCTGACTTTATGTCTAGTCACACATTTTTAAAACAGGATTGGTAAGCACACTTTCATATCTTGTTGTATATAAATTTATTTTTTAGATTAAATATTGATAATTTTGTAAAAATTATATTATATATTTGCTGTTCTGTACTAATGGTATTTATTATTATAAACAGACGACTATTTCTCAGAAGAGACCAAGGTGCTAAAGCCCTGAAGAAGCACGCAAGTGCGAAACTAGTTGGCAATTAGTGCACCAAACTCTGTCTTTGTTATTCTGTAAATATTGTGGTCGTCCTTTAATTGATCTGTTTCATATGTATAAAAATGTTATGTAAATTACATTTTCTATTTTTGATATATAACCTACGTGTTTGGTGTGTTTACCTTATTACCACGATTGATATCTCACATTAAAATCCTCAGAGTTGGGAGGAGGAGCTTCCTCTACCTTTCTTATTTCATCTCTTAGGTATGTTTTCTTTTTCTTTAATCATTGGTCTCCTCTTTCTCTTAATGTTTTTTTTTAAAAAAAAACTCTGACCTTTTCTTATAGTCATTATATATTTTAAGGTAAAACATTTTATTCAATAATACCTATATCTGCATCTAATTTTCATAATTTTTGCCACTTCTTAGCTATAAAAAGCAGATAAAAACTGAAGAAATGTCCAGCGCTTCTAACCATACAGATGGCTGTTGTGTCCCAGTACAAGCCTCAAGTCACATGTTACAGGCTCCTCCCTACTAGTTTGGTCATCACTAAAGTCTTCAGGGGCGTGGCTTGATGTGTGGTGCGATGATCATAAATAGGGGACGGCAGGAAATAGGCAGGTCACTCAGTGCAATCCAATTACAGGAAGCAAGAAGTAAACAACAACAGGAAACGGTCATGGATACGATCAAGTTCTGCTCAAATGATATTAACAGAACAAGTAATAGGTATTCTGGTACTAAAATCAGAACACAAACACTAATCTTAACTATTCCACAATAACATAGTGAATAGGTTGGATAGTGTTACATTAACATTCAAATGACGAGACTAAAAAGTAGTTGTTACAAGTCCCCATTTCACAATACATTATATGGAAAATTGCAGATGATCTTTTTATATGCTCTTTCCTGAAAACTCTAGCACTGTAAATCGCTACATCTTTGTTTATGAGGGCTGGGGAGCTGTGTTTGCCATAATTAACCCTGTCTGTACTGTGCAGGCAGATCTCATCTCATCAGTTGAACTAGATTTGAACACTGAGCCCTGGTTTACATTAATGCTACTTTGAAATCACGCTACTTCACTTGAAGTAGCACTATTTTAAAGTAGCAAGGTCAGCGCGATTTCAGGTGCTACTTCATAGACTTCTGTGTGGCTTCATACACAGATGTCTTTTTAAGTCGCACCTGAAATTGGCAAAAGTAGTGCAGGAACTACTTTTGCAAATCAGTATGGCGCAGCAAAATCAGTGTCGCACCAATTAGAACAGTGCCACTGCCTCCAATAGGCTGTGACTTGTCATGCAACTTGATCTCTCAAATCGCATTGATAAATCGCTCCAATGTGAACCTACATCCAGGGGGAGATTTACTAAAGCTGGAGCACTCACAATCTGATGCAGCTGTGCTAGCCAATCAGATTCTAACTTAAAGCGGAGCTCCACCCTGATTTTTTATTTATTTTTTAATAAAAAAAAAAATGAAATGGAAAAAAAAAAAAAAATACTCACCCTAAATAGGCTGTTGCTATGCGGAAGTCCCGAATCTGCCCTCATGATCCGCGGTGCGGTTTTCTTCCTCCTCCTCTTCTCGGTGTCTTCTTGTGAATGGGCCGCGCTGCATTCTGGGAACTGTGTGTATCCCAGAAAGCAGCCGGGCCATTCACAAAGCGCAGTAGGAAACGGGCAGTGAAGCCGCACGGCTTCACTGCCTGTTTCCCTGACTGTGGATGGCGGTGCCGGGATTGAGGATCGGCATCGGCGGGGGCCATCAGCGCGGGCGCCTAGGACAGGTAAGTGTCCTTATTCAAAGTCAGCAGCTACACTGTTAGTAGCTGCCGCCTTTGAAAAAAAAATAAAAAATGCGGGTGGAGCTCCGCTTTAAGCTTGTTTGGTTAAGCTTTATTAACAAAACCTGGAAGATGATCGATTTCACCAAATTTTGCACCATACATTTATAGAAAATAACCACCTGTCTGTCTTTTGCAAAGGGTAAATGTTTAAAAACTGGGCTTCTCCATTGTATGCTAATTATAAGTTAATACAGCCAGTCCCCATCGTTTTTTTGGGATGGTCACACTGAACTTCCTGACAAAGCCTTGCAGTCTGCTATGACACCTTCTCCTAAAAAACATCCAAAAGGTAATACTTTTTATTATTATATTTTTAAGTATAAAAAAATACACCAATATTTAAAACACAATAAAGGATCTATTGGTAAACAGCGCTGATGTTGGCTAAGTATTCAGCTTCACATCAAATAAATAAATAAAATGATGACGTGGCAAAAATAGTCCTAAAGTGGTAAGTGCTTCTAGGATTAAGTGGGTAGTGCACCCTCCACCAACTCCAAATCTTCACCAACAGTGACACTCGCCCCCTCTGGGGTTCACACTCACCAGAAGGATAAATAAAACCAATTATTTTTCACTCAGAACTCTGTCACCATCTCAGAAAGCAGCAGGGGTTAATTGCCAATGTTGGTTCATATAAAACACAAAAACACCAGAAAATAGTGCAATACTGCTTTAATGAATTAACCCCTCATACATACTTTTATATTTTTAAGTATGCTGTGTACAGTATATGGGAACACATAACAAACAAGTAGTGGGGTTTTCTCAAATTTTATTGCAAAAGTGGAAATATGCTTTATGTAAAAAATATAGCAATTTAAAAAAAAAGACTCAAATAACTGCAAAGCTTCTGCAGTTGCTTCTCTAGGATAACAAGCATAGGAATCGCAAACACAAAGCTTAAACATTTTATAAATAAAAGAGATGCAGGCAGATTTATGCTGAAGAAGTATCCAATTTAGTCCGTGACTGGCTAGATAAAGCCCTCCACTATATTTGTATTCGGCAATCTAGGCTTACAAATGCATATTTGGTTAGTTTCATAATACGTGATTTGACTACCAAATGTTTTATTTCTTTTGGTTTTCTCTACAAAGGGTATAGAGCTTAAAGAATATATTACTTATTAGAGTATAGATGCTTTTTAGGGTCCATTAACACTGCTGTGTTGTAACACACATTGACATTGCGCTAAAATGGATGTGTCCAACTTCCGTCTAACAAGAATGCTTATTCCAATCTCAATGTTGTGTGTATTGAGTTGTTGTGTATCTGTTTGTTTTTTTGTTTTTTGCATCTTTTTGCATTAAGGGCCCATAGAAGTCAATAGCAGTGCTTTAAAAAGCATGTAATGAGTTTTTATGTGTTGACAACAGTTATTAACAAGCCATACTCAATGGCTGTTAACCTATGCACTTCAAATTCTAAACTCAAAAACACGTTGAAAACATGCATTAATGCACGTCAATGTGTGTCAAAACACATCAGTGCACAAAAGAAATGCGTGTTAACACATATCAATGCACCTGCCTAACACTCCAAAAAATGTGCTTTTCTAGTCATTCACAGAGATCTAAATGATCTTTAACAGCATACACATCATTACAAGTAGTCAAAATACCCTGTACTAATAATTCTGTGATGAAACAGTTCAAAATGTATTATTCTGTATTATTTTCTCTAAAGAAATTAGACATTTTGTAACAGTAAACAAATTAGCATATATTTCATTTTAGAGGGGGCATATGACCAAGTGTGTCCCCAATACACCAAAATAAAGAAAATACAAAGAAGCTACATATATATATATATATATATATATATATATATATATATATATATATATATATATATATGTATATGTTACACAAATCAACAAATGTTCTATTCTAGCAGAGTGATTGTCTCCTAAACTGTGCTCTCAATTGCCACTAAAATTTTAATAAGTTATTTGATTATACATTTTATTCAGCTATTTCTTATTAATTTTGACACTTGCTGCTAGCATCCCAGTGGTTGAGAATTAAGTCCAATTGAGGTCAAGCAATCTCCAGAATAAACTGTATTATAAATTATATTATCAATTTAAAGTTTTAAAGTCACATTTCTTGCCGTCAGAAAAGCAGAGCAGAGGTTACTGAGAGAATGTATACTCTGGGTCAGTTCATCAATGTCCACAAAACTAATGAAGCAAATTTCAGTCCAGCATATTAACATGCCAGCTCTTGGCCTTTCCCAGTCACAACTGGTGATTTAGTAATATAATTATTTAAAAGTGAGACACTTATTCTGGAAGACATTTGTACATGAATGCAATTTAGGAGAGTGAAATAATGCATCACGACTACACTCAATTTCTAATACATTTTTTATTATTTAAAAAGGTAGGAGCTGGGATGATTACAGCTGTATACAAATTAAAATATACAATATTTTTACATAATGCACTTTTTGGTGGTATGATATGGCACTATAACGAAAATTGTTCTTTTTTTTTTTTTACTTTGTTCTTTTCTTTTTAGGTTTATGTTTATGAATCAATATTTATACCATTTGAATGTTTCCATGTTCATTAACTGCCTCTGCATACTCAATATACATGATACTTAGGTTTACTTTATTTTTCAACACATAGGGGGTTATTTACTAAAGGAAAATCCATTTTGCACTACAAGTGCACTGCAGGTGCACTTGAAAATGCAGTCGCTATAGATCTAAGGGTGACATGCAAGGAAAATAAAAACAGCATTTTAGGATCCACATGATTGGATGATAAAATCAGCAGAGCTTCCCCTCATTTCAGATCTTCCCCTCTGATCTACAGAGACTGCACTTCCAAGTGCACTTGTAGTGCAAAGTGGATTTGCCTTTAGTAAGTAACCCTCATAGTATTCAAAACAACAATAAGTGCCGGTTCACAAGTCGCGCTCCATTCTATATTATGGAACCGTTCTAATAGTCAGAAAAAGGTTCCTGTACCACTTTGGGATGACTGGTTTAAATTAACATTATAGCGTCTACAAACTATGGGATATATACTGGAATTTTTATTTATTTACATTTTTATACTAGTAAAGGTGGCGATCAGCGACTTATAAGGCAGCAGACAATTGGACACTTTTGACACTTTGTGTGCTGCCTTTACTAGTGGAAGAGATGGGTTTAAGTCCCTGGACCTGCGTAGTTAAAAAAAGCAGTGTGATACTCTATTTGCACTGTCTGCTATTGTAGTGGATAGAGGGAGAGTGCTGCAATCATGAGATATTCCACCCATGAGAAGTAAAGACACTACAGAGGCCAGATTGGATTGTGAAGAGGCCTATTGAATTGTTACTACTCTGGCAGTTTGGGAACCACTGGCCTTTATTGTATTTGTTTTTTTTTAATTGCAAGTAACACTTGGGATAGTGTATTTGTTGGCTGCCTCCAGAGGGAGAGCACAAATTACAATTTGTTTATTAAAATAGCTTTACTGCCTATTTGGTCTTCTGTAAAATGTACATTCTTAGCTCCCCCAATGCCGGGATGATTGCACTGGCACTGATTGCACTGGCCAATTAAGATGGCCTCAAAAAAGACCCCATATCCAAAAAAGTTCTGTAAAAAAGATTTCTCCACTGGTGATAGAGCTTGCAAACACCACATTGCTGGAGCACAGGTGAGTATTTGTAGACTAACTCCAATTTAAGTAACAATTTAAATCCTTTAGTGTTGGATCCCTTAGAAAAAAAAATGGGGGAGAGCACCATTATCATCTCTAAATTATTAATAAATACCAACCTAATGGAGCATATTTATGAATCAGTAAATGTGGCATTAATGAAACATTAATTGCAGGTGAATCTTTCTAGTAAATATGTTTTAATGTAGAGTGAATGATTCCCCAGTAGTGAATTGTTATAGACTGTTTTTAAATACGCCCTTTATATGCCCTTTTTTTTCTTTATAACAGTGCATTGGAATACAGTTGTAAACATTTATTGGTTTACATAGTCACATTACACCTCATAAGCCATAAACTGATAGGAATTAACATGATCACATAAATTCATTTTAATAATACGCTTGTTTCTCCTGCACTGCTTCTTGCAATATGTTATTTGCAGGTGTATATGTTGACAATATTTTCCATAAGAATGAACACGTATTCATATAATTACATTTTCACATATTATTTTATAGAATTTCAAAGTGAGGAAATCCTTCTAAAAATAATTTCTAGGTTTATTTGAAATGCAGTACAGTTTTAGCAGTCAGTTTTACAGTTCAGAGTCAGTCAGTATTTTCAATCTATGCTTTTTAGACTTTTACAATTAACCTCCCCGGCGGTATGATTCTTTCAGATTTTAGGTGCTAAAAGCGGTACCATTATTTGCAAGGGAATTTGGCGTTTTATACTGTAGGCTTGTAATTCTTAGGAATAACTCACTGAAATCTATCCAAACAAGAGTCTAATAGGCATCCTGGGTATGATTTTTTTTTTTTCTTATTAAAAATTATAATATAATAAATAATTATAAAAAATTATAACAAATAATAATATAATTATAGTAAAAATTATTCAATAATGTAATCAAATCAAAATCACTGAAATTTGCTCAGTTGCAGAATTTTTGCTGTCATTATTTTTTTTTTTTTATGACGAATTTCCCCACAAATCGCTATCGCTAAATTCTGCAAGTGATTCTGATTTATTATCGCTGTTTTTTAGCTGCTCTAAAACAATTTTTGCCATAAAGGGACACTTTTGGTTGCTATGGGCAATCTACAGTTTGCAGGGAGAAAGAACAGTTTTTATTATATAAAATGACATGTAGTGTACAGGGCAGACCACTAGGGACATGGGGGGTGTGTATTTTTTACATACAGTACTGTAATCTATAAGATTACAGTGTACTGTATGTATAGTGTTTGTTTACTTTTTTAAATTTGGCGCCGTTCCCCCCCCTACGTCGCGACGCTCGCAGGGAAGGGAATCGGCGGAACACACAGCATCAGGCGGACATCCGCCCGCCGTGCACTGCGGGGATTCATCGCTGGATCGCAGAGAAAAGGTAAGTAAACTTTTTTCTGCATCCAGCGAGGCAAGTCCGTGTGTGGCACGGGGTTACCGATCGTAGCTTTAAAATCTCACCCCGTGCCACACACGGGAAGACCGCCAGGGAGGTTAAAGCTGAATTCTAGGCAGATATAAAACATACATTCATTGCAGCTCTGTAATCATCTTTACATCAGCAAATGTATTTTTAACCACTTCAGCCCTGGAAGGATTTACCCTCTTAATGACCAGGCAATTTTTTGTGATACAGCACTGCAATGTTGTATTTGATCACCCCTGCGGTTTTTATTTTTTGTGCTATAAACAAAAAATATATATAGATAGATAGATAGATAGATAGATAGATAGATAGAGCTATCTATATCTATAAATAAAGATATACATATATATATATATATATATATATATATATATATATATATATATATATATATATATATATATATACATATATACATATATACCCATATACATATATAAAGCTATCTATATATATATCTATATATATATATATCTATATATATATATATATATATATATATATATATATATATATTAGAATGGTTCCATAATACCGAATGGAGCGCAACTTGTGAATTGGCATATATATATATATATATATATATATATATATATATATATAGATATATAGATATAGATATAAAGAACACATTCATCAGTATAGGCCAATATGTATTCTTCACAATAAGAGTATATTGATTGGTTTGCACAAAAGTTATAGCGTCTACAAACTATAAGATAGATTTATGTTTTTTTTCTGAAATATTTTGTACTGGTAATGGCAGTGACCTGCGACATTGCGGCGTATACATCTGACTCCAAGTGACACTTTTTGGGGACCAGTGTCTTTATTACAGTGATCAGTGCTAAAACATGCACTGATTAATGTATAAATTACACTGGTAGGAAAGGTGGGGTTAACACTAGGGGGCAATCAAGGGGTCAACTGTGTTCCCTGGGTGTGTTCTAACTGTGTGGGGCATGGGCTCACTGGGACAGCACAGAGATTGCTGTTCCGGATCACTAGTAACAGCATATCTCAGTATTGTTCCCTGTCAGAATGGGGACGTTTTACTATTGGGGATGTTTACATAGGCAGATCCTCGTTCTGCCTCTCTTATCTGCAATTATGGGTGTCCAGGAGAACAACCAGTCCGCTGGACCTGTTGGGCCAGCTTCCACGGAGTGCACCCACACTGCCACATGCACAGAACGATGTACAGGTACGTCTGTTTTGCGCAGCCGAGCCGCTTTGCCGCAGTATATATGTGGAAGGCGGTCGGCAAGTGGTTAAAAGCAAGTGATGTCAGTATCCTAATTTGACCTGGTATCAGCTACTTTAACTCCCTATATAACAGAGCTGGAGTGTGAAAAGAAGTAGCAACACATAGAGCCAATCAGTTCATGTGCTGACAAGAAGCATGCTGTTAGGTCGAGAAAGCAGTGGCAGAGAGATCTCATAACTATGCTGCTTATCCATATACTATCAAATCACAGGCTGGACGTTCTGGGCTCATAGAAAGTGGTTTGGTGGCAGAAAGATAATAATTTGGAGTAAATCCCTGAATTGTAGGTGATTATTGCACCCAAAGCTTTTTCATTAATTTATCTTTTAACAGGCTATTCATTTTACCTTGTTATTTTTTTGGCACAGGTTTTGCTTTAAATCTATCAGAATTTGAAATGGAATTGTAGAATGATGAACACCTCTAGCTCAATGTAGATAAATTGTTTGATGTTGAAGCAATCTACACTGTGTAATAAGAGTATTGTTCTTCTGAGCCAGATTATTTTGTTCGCTGACAGACAATTTTCTAGTGATGAATTATCCAAAAAGCTGCATTTTCAACAATTTTTTTTTCCAGCAAAATTTTAACGCACAACTACAAAAACAACGTTTTTGTAATTTCTTTCTCTGAACACTTTTAATTATATTTATCCCGTTTTCTGATAAGTGTTCAGCTGGAATGGATAAAATTCATGTTACACAGAAACCATTACACACATCTGCCTTCTGAATCCCAGGTGGATGGGTTTACTTTGCATATTAAGCATAAAAGAAATTGTTTCATCCCAGTTTACTTGAATCTCTAGAAATTGGCAAAATATTTAAAAAAAAGTTTTCAGTACTGAGCAAGAAATTATACGGTATTATCTATTTTTCTATATTTAAAATATTTTAACCTTGCTGATATATGTTTGAATGAGCATGTCTGTATGTGTACTTGCGAAGGAGTCCATTTTTTACCAACTACTGTGTTCGGGCACATCAAACATTTTTTGTTTTCTAGGCTGCTAGGTAGAAGATAAATATATTGCTTGTTAAAGCTAAAATGTATTCAAATGGCTATATTCAAAGGTGAAAGGTTTGCATCTGAACTGATTTTTTTTGTCAGTTTAATCATTTTAATCTGTTAAGTGTGAGCTAGATACCCTGACTATATAACATACAGGGCCAGATTCTCATAGAATCGCGCTGGCGTAGCGTAAGCCATTTACACTACGCCGCCGCAACTTAACAGAGCAAGTGCCGTATTCTCTATGCACTTGCTCTGTAGTTTGCGGATGCGTAGAGTAAATGGCCCAGAGTAAGGCCGCGTAATTCAAAGGGGGCGGCTTGTATTTAAATTAAGCGCGCCCCCGCGTCGATCGAACTGCGCATGCGCCAGCCGGGCAAAAAGCCCAGTGCGCATGCTCCAGCTCACGTCGGAAAGCGTCAGTGAAACCGACGTCAAAACGACGTGATCATCACTTACGCAATGCCCTATTCGCGAACGACTTAGTAAAACGACGTAACCGACGGAAAAAGCCGACGCTGACCCGACGCCATACTTAACATGGCATCCGACGGCACCCGACGGCATCCGACGGTACTGCGTAAGGTTACTCCACATCTTTGCAAGGATAACCTTACGCGGACGAAAACGACGTAAGCGACGACAGGCGGCGTAAAAGCGTTCGGGAATCGGCATATTAGCCTCATTTGCATAGGCAAATGAGAAAACAACGTAAAGTCCACCTAGTGGCCGGAGTTGTCATTACATCTACGATCCGCAAGTGTAATACAATTACACTTGTCGGATCTTCATCCGTATCTATGCCAAAGTGATTCTAGGAATCACTCACATAGATACCCGGGGGAAAAAACGGCGATACGAGGGGGTATCTGAGATACCCCGTCGTAGCGCCTCTGAGAATCTGGCCCACAGTATCTATTTCTGCAGTTTCCATAGCAGTTAAATAACACAGCTTGGTCACCACTCCACATCATGGCCTCTTTCACACCATGTGCTGACATGTGAGTGTTGCTAAAATTCCCTGCCCCAAGCAGTTCTTGGCACTCAGTCCCTTTGAGGAATATTATTTTAAGTAATGGTCTACAGCTCTTATAGGCAACTTACCTATGTCTCCTATTAAAGAAGTTGTAAAGGAAAATGTTTTTTCACCTTAATGCAATCTATGCATTAATGTGAAAAAACATCTGATGCTGCCGGCCCCCCCCCCTGAGCCCCCGTTATACTTACCTGATCCCTCGAAAGTCCCGCACGGTCCCGAGATCCTCTTCGCCGCTCAGCCTGGCCGCTGATTGGCTATACTTACCTGATCCCTCGAAAGTCCCGCACGGTCCCGAGATCCTCTTCGCCGCTCAGCCTGGCCGCTGATTGGCTAGAGCGGATGGATTGAGAGCAACGCAGCCATTGGCTGGCACTGCTGTCAATCACATCCAGTGACGGGGCGTGCCGGGGGGCGGGGCCGAGTGATACAGTGAGCGGCTATGGCCGATCGCTGTATCACGGGAGCGTGCCTCGCATGACTGTGGTCAATAATTGCGGGGAGGACCAGAGACAGCCGCCGAGGGACCCCAGAAGTTGTGGATCGGGCTACTCTGTGCAAAACGAACTGCACAGTGGAGGTAAGTATAACATGTTTGTTATTTTAAATGAAATTATTTTTTCATTTACTAACCCTTTAAGTTTTGACCATTTCTTTGAAAGACACTTCTCCCCTTAAAGTGGTTGCATACCGCTGGACATTTTTCAAGTCATAATGTGCTAGTATGCATCGCACACTATGTGAAACTTACCTTAAAACAAAGCTGTTCCAGTGCCACAATGTCAGCGCTGCAGGGGCTCCCATCTTCACCCATCTTGCTTCTGGGTTTGTGACTGTCCGGAGCCGCGATGATGTCACAACACAGGGTTCTTAAGGAAGGGCATGGGTGGCCATTCCTTCAGAGCACATGTGCCAGTGATTTCACTGTCTGCATGTATTGTAAGTATCTCCTAAACGGTAAATGGTAAAATCCTGCATCTTCTGTCAATATTTTCGCTTGAATTTACAAGGTCAATATATCTGCCACCGATGATGCAAGTTATGGTTGTAAGGTTTTGAAAGAGTTTTCATCTGTATGGCTGGAGTGTGCCCACCCCTCAATTGGACTGCTTTTGGATATTCCTAGGTTGCTTAATTCAAACTGTATCCTCACTGTGTCTCCCACCAGGTCATGCCCCCAAGGCATTTTGCTTCCTCCCCTTGAGCTTAGTCATGGTGATGAGATCCCATGTGTGTGGGGATTGTCTAAAAGAATCATTGGCAGTCACTCATGAGGGCTGGCAGGTGTGGGGATAAAGGAGTGGAATGTGGAAAAAAAGAAAAAAGGAGAAAAAGAATGTGCGAGGAGTGAAAAATATAAAGTGAAAATCAATATAAAAATGGAAAGTGGTAAAAGTAAAGAATATTATAATTATAAATGGTGCAGAATATACAAAAACTGGGGTAATGAAAATGCAAGTGAGAATAAGGATAAAAATACAAATGAGAATAGGGGAAGGAGAAGGTGCCAAGCAACCAATAGTGTTATTAGGTTTAACTCACAGCATGTATGCAGGGAGACAGTGTGTGCCTGAAAGGGCTGTGTAGAGGATCCTCCACAGGATCATGAAGAAGTCCTTGCTGCAGGGGTTGCTTCATTGAGACAGAAAGGGAGAGTGCTGGAGCAACGAGCTGCATGGAAACTGTTGACAGCTGTCAAGACCTAGAGTGGATTTGGCCAATCAGAATGCATTTCAGAGGCTAATGACTCCTCCACCCTCCCTGAATACACCCTGTTAAACCTGTCACTACATTTTTATGTAAACCTAATAAACCATTGGTTGTTTGGCACCTTTTCTCCTTCCCCTCTTCTTTTCCAATGTGGGTTCCCTGACCCCTGAGAAGGCTGCCTGTTTCCAAAACTTTTCACAATGACTTTTTGTATTCTTATCCAGACGGAGTACTTAGAGACATATGTTTTTCTTATATATACTGTAGGTGCACACAGGTGCATAAATTACATGTTATTACTTACTTTTATTTATTATTCACTATCTTTTTTTTTATTCTCACTTTTACTATAATTTTTCATTTATATTAGTCCGTACATTCATTTTTTTTTTGGACTTTCCACCAGACAGGCTAAGGCAGCGTGGGTATTTCTGTTTGTTTATATAAATGACAAATATACAAATGAGAATGAATGTGAAAAAGAAAATTAAAAATAAAAATCGAAAAAGAAAAAAAGAGGACAAAAAAAAACGAAAGGGAAAAAAAAATATATAAAATAAAAATCGAAAAATAAATAAATAAATATTAGAATAAAACTTGCAGAAATTAGATATAGATATACTGTAAATGTGAAAAATGTATAAAAAATACATTTGCACTCGGCAACAATCTTTCACACCCACCTATTGCATTCACATTTTTTCATTTTTTACCATCCTCTTCATACACCATAATTTTGTCTATTATTTCTCTTTATACTCCTAAATAAAAATAAGAATATAAAGAGAAACAATAGAAGAAATTATGGTGTATGAAGAGGGTGGTAAAAAGTGAAAAATGTGAATGCAATACGGTGGGTGTGAAAGATTGCGTCGAGTGGTAAAAAAATAATAATGAATGGTGCAGAATGAGTATGGGATAAGGAAAATTTATGGTTATGTGTTGAAAAAGACGTTTATGGGGAAGGAATAGAGAATAACAGTCTATAATGAAAAAACTGCTAAAACTGCAATTCAGAATGAAGTGATACGGCCCAACTTTGGTATAAAAAAAAGTATAAAAATGTGTAAAAAAATATAAGAATGAAAAATATTTTCTCCTAGGCTAAAAAATCTAGTAGCTTATACTACCCTTTAAACTGATTCAAAACAGAAAAACTTTTATTTCAATATTTTAAAAAAAATATATATTAATGGAAAAGGAGTTATAACTTAACCAAGAGTATATATATATCATATTATAAAGATGTTCAATATTGAAAGAGTTTATTGAGATCTCCACAATATTAAGCAAACACTCAAGGAGATTCAAATCTGCACCAATGATATAGTACTTCATAGGTTGCTTCAGCAAGCGTTGTATTAAGGACCTGTGCTCCATGACTAACAATCAAGTCTACTGCTCCTCCTCTATCTCTACCCCTAATTCTGTTCCCAAGCTTTCTAGTAGGGAAGTTTGCTTATAGGGCTGGAAAAGAGAGAATTTAACTCTTAGGCCACGTACACACCACTAAATAAATCCGATCAAATCGGTCTGACAGACCGTTTTGATCAGATTTGTCTGCTGCCTGCTGTGTACACACGATCAAACCAAAATCCCCGCCGGCAGACAGCACGGTGACGTGGCGGTGACGTTGACGCCGCCACGTCACCGTCACCAGTTAGTAAAATACTTCCACGCATGCATCGAATCCATTGGACGCATGTGCGGACAGATATGTCAGCTGGTTAGTGTACTAATAAGCGGACATGTCGGACGGACGGGTTCCCAGCAGACAGATTTTAAAGCATGCTTTAAAATTTGTCTGCTGGAAAAACCTGTCTGTCCGCCCGTACACACAATCGAATTTGTCTGCTGAAACGGTCCGTCGGATAAATTTGATCGTGTGTACGCGGCCTAAGGCCCTGTACACGCGATCAGACTTGTCTGATGAGACATGTCCGACGGACCATTTTCATCAGACAACTCTGAACTTGTCTGATGGTCTGATGTGCGTACACACCATTGGACCAAAATCCGATCAGACCAGAACGCGGTGACGTAGAACACAACGACGTGATGAAAAAATTAAGTTCAATGCTTCCAAGCATGCGTCGACTTGATTCTGAGCATGCGCGGGTTTTTGGTCCGATGCTTTTATGTACTAACTATCGAACCTGTCCGTCGGACAGGTTTCCATCGGACAGGTTTTAAAGCATGTTTTAAAACTTTTGTCCAGACAACGGTCTGATGGGCTGACACACCATCGAACTGGTCCGATGAAACTGGTCTTCAGACCAGTTTCATCGGACATGTTCGATGGTGTGTACGCGGCCTAAGGGCCCCCCCCCCACTTTTATTCCAGGATGCCTCATACATCTGTACTCAAAAAGAGTTCTTGTAGAAATGCCATCTGTAACTACCTTAAAAGAATTTAGAAAGTGGGTTATTTGGTGAAAGTGGAACAACTCGTGGGTTGGCATCTCTAAAGCTTGAGACACATTTATGGTTTTTGTCAGCACTTGAGATGCCGCAAATGTTCAGATGGGATCTGACATTACTGTATCAGTAACAAAAAACAATGGTGAGAGAGGGCAGCCATTCATAGTGCCTGTCCGTATACGTATTAAAGTCGTTGTAAAGCCTAAATGTTTTTACCTTTAAGGGAAAACATGTTTAGGTGTCAGCATCCCCCCTCACCCACCCTTGTGCTTTCCTGGGCCCTCATTCAATCCAGTGCCATGCACGTCTACAGCTCTTCTCTACCCTAAAAGTCTCGCTGACTGTCAATCAAAGCCAGTGAAGAGGGAGCTGTCTGTGTCAATTGACTCAGCATTGGGGCTCAGCTGTAAGCACATACAAGTTCCCCCCCTTTGTAAGCGGCTTCCTATAGGGGTATTGGACAGTGTGGAGAGGCCAGGAGCACCAGCAGGGGACCCGAAAAAAGGAGGTTCACGGTCGCTCTGAGCAATTTCATTACAAAGTACTGGTAAGTATATATTTATCTTTACAATCACTTTAAGTCAGATTTATGACCATATGAAGGGATGAGAGGATACTAGTAGATTTGAGCACAAGGTGCCAAGAAGGGTGAGAAAAAAGCCAAAATAAAATTTCTGCAAGATATGAAAGAGGAAGGGTCAAGTCAGGGAATCAAAGGTCTTATGTAAGTCCACTGGCAGTAACATTCCCTATCTGTCCTCCATTCCACCCCAATTAGAACATAGAGAAAAACAAAATCCCCTTGTAGAGAACTTTTAAGGCACAGATTTCTTAAGACGTATATATAATAATAATGATTTATTAAATATTTTTCTTATAAAAAGAGAATTGTAAAAAACACATGTGTATGCAAGTTCATAGCATGCTCAAACATATTTACAATGTTATCAACATCACCATAATGCTTTGAATATTTGTTTAAATAAATTCTTGCACCCAACGCGTTTCAGAATATATCTGTATTTTCTTCTAATGCCGCGTACACAAGATTGGTTCGTCTGATGAAAACGGTCTGCCGTTTTCATCAGACGAACCGATCTTGTGTCGGCCCCATCATTTTTTTTCCCATCGGTGAAAAAACTTAGAACCTGTTTTAAAATGATCTGATGGTTAAAAAACCGATCAAAAAAACGATTGTCTGTGGGGAAATCCATTGGTTAAATATCAACGCATGCTCAGAATCAAGTCGACGCATGCTCGGAAGCACTTAACTTCATTTTTCTCACGTCGTTGTGTTTTACGTCACCGCGTTCTGGCATTCAGCTTCATCGGATATCTGATGAAAAAATCCATCAGAACGTTTTAATCGGATGAACCGATCGTGTGTACAGGGCAAAAGGGGTGTGGTTAAGCAAGAATATTATGTATTCTAAAAAAATGTTCAAGAAAAAATTATATAATAAATAAAGTGAAAAGTTACATTCCAATACCATTCATTTATATACATTGAAAATAACAGGCATTTCCCACTTACATATGTTAAGTTGATGTAGCATTTTAGAATAAAAACATACGAGAGCAGGATATACTCTCAATTCTCCACCAGAGGTCTGAAAGGTGGTGTGCCCTTAGAGGGATGTTGGTAAAGGACCTGGAGGCCCTCCGGATGCTCTGAGCAATTCCACAGTGCAGGTAAGTATAGACATGTTTTTTTTTATTTTTTATTTACCTTTACAATGACTTTAAGTCAGATTTATGACAATATCAAAGGATGAGAGGATACTAGTGGATTTGAGCACAAGGTGCCAAGAAGGCTGAGAAACTTAAGGCTGAAATTACATTTCTGCAAGATATGAAGGAGGATGGGTCAAGACAGGGAATCAAAGGTTTTATGTTAGTCCACTGACAGTAACATTCCCTTCGAAATTGCCCTTCGAATTTGATCCGCTGCTTGGCGTCCAGGAACTAATCTGACCTGATCTACATGATTATAATTCTCTATAAAATTATTAAGTCTATTAGATTCCTGAAGTTCACATGATCTACAGGAAGTGATGCAAGCACAAAGTATTTTTTTTAAAACTAAAATAGACAGATGAAATGTGCTGCTATAGATGAGGTAAGTAAGAGATAAGCACATTGGGAAGGCTGGGGCAGAAATGATATTAGAAAATGCTTCTATTTCCTATGAAAAGTAAAACTCTGCCTGAAAAGGTAAACTTAGCCTTTACAGTAAGCTGCTGTTGCAGGTTCTCGATGCAGTTGGTGTTCTGGTTGGTTCTGCTAATGGTCTCATCAAGTTTGGTTACAATGTGGGAGCCCAGTTCTTTAAACACATTTTTCAATTCCAATGTAATTAAGTTTACTGGCTCTTATGCTCCAAAAGGTCAGAAAAGCATGCCAGAAAGATTGTGATCCCCGACTACTCCAGAGGTAGAGCAGCGTGGGTGCTGTAGGTAAAGATCAGGCTGTCTTTCATGCTCCCTTGGCTGATCACATGTTGCATAGAGCCTTATCAAAGTCAGAGTTCTGTGAATATGAAATATATCACCCCCTAGGGATGTAGGTGCATTTTGTGAAAGAAAAATCGGCTGCTTATCTCCCTGAGATTGTAAAAGGCCCTCTTGTAGCCTTGACTGTGTTTCAGGCTGGAGCCACTGTGCTTATGATGGAGTTGGCAACATATTGTCTGTCAAAGCTCTCTACCAGCTCTCTATCAGCTGTTTTCCCCCCTTGGCCATAAGACCCCTTTCACAATGGGTCCTTTTGCAGATGCTATTGCGCTAAAAATAGCGCCTGCAAACCTTCCTGAAACAGCCGCTGCTGTGTCTCGAGTGTGAAAGCTCCGCGGGCTTTCACACTGGAGCGGTGCGATGGCAGGATGGTAAAAAAAGTCCTGCTAGCTGCATCTTTGGAGCGGTGAAGGAGTGATGTGTATGCCTATTGAAATCAACGGGACACTACGGCTATACCATCTCTATTCCGTCCCTGCTAGTGGCCAAATAGCACCACGAAATTGGCGGTAAAGCGCCGCTAAAAATGGTGGCGCTTTACCGCCGGCGCCGCCCCCGCCCCAGTGTTAAAGGGACCTAAGAGTGTCACTGGGTGCTGCGGGAGCCAGACTAGATGTGTAGGGTGGTCGACCTTTTTCACCTGTATTCAGCAAGATAAAGCCTGGTGTGTCTCTAACTCTGAGACAATGATTTTATGGTGAGTACCAAAATCCTATTATAATCCCTAACAGATTTCAAATACAGTTTAATATATATCAGCTAATATTTGCAAACAATTTAAAAATCAAAATCACTCAATGGCTCAATTTTCATGATGACTTCAATCTAATAACCTCCACCCCATTCTTATCCTATTTCGTGTGAACACAAAAGATGTGCTTTGGAATTCCTTTTTAACCTTACCTTAATCAGAGAAAAAACATGATTACATTTAGGCTGGGTTCACGCTAGTGTGCATTGGACGTGAGTTTCCCCGAATCCAATTTGCACAATGGGAGATTGTGACCGGCTCTCTATGGAGCCGGTTAACATATCTCCACAGCAGTTCCAGTGCGAATTTGCACATAAGTCCTATGCACCTTTTGGTAAATTTCAGGTCAGAATTCAGCCAAACATTTGGGCTGAAATCGGACCTGCAACGGTGAATGGGGATACACTGGACCCCTGCTGTGAGAAGCTGCATGCTCATATGTTAACCCAGCCATAAACTGGATCCTCAAGTGGATTACCAGAGCAGAATATGTATCTAAACCAGTGGTTCTCAACCTGGGGGTCGGGACCCCCTTGGGGGTCAAATGACAATTTGCCATGGGTCACAAAATCCTATTCCTGAAGCCTGCACTGCTTTACCAGCCTTTTTGCAGCCGATAGAGAGAGATAAAAGGGAAAGAAAGGAGAACAAAGAGAGAGTGGTACATCCTAAAATGTACCATAAGTGGTTTTAATACTGTACGAGTGGAAGGGACTCAAGGAGCGCTAAATGTCCATGGGTTAGGGGTGCAAATTACTTGTCTTGCCTGACAACTCACACTACGAAAAATTTACTGTTAGGGGTCCCCACAACATGAGACATTTTATCAAGGGGCCACGGCACTAGCAAGGTTGAGAACCACTGATCTAAACCATCAATCCAGTCTTTAATTTAACATTTTAAATCAACTCCTCTCTGGGACTCCTGGGAGGCAACAGGCAAAAACCAGAGTTAACACACATGTAAACCGATTAATTCTTGACAACCTTATAAAATTATGATGATAAAATCTTCACATGAGCAATGACATGCAGCTGTTGCTGAAGTACATACAGTTCACATAGAAGGAATTGGCTGGAAGAAGGCTGGAGGCAAAAAATAGACACATTTTTGATATACAGTGCTTTAAAATACTAAATGTCATGAATGTAGTGTTTACATGTAGTTTTAAAAAGTCAACACTTAAAAGTCAGCACACCATCTGCAACCATTGATGAGAGGCATCCAAATTGCATTGCCATGTTTACTGGTCCCATGGGAAGCTGAAAAGTGATATTTTAAGATTCTAGAGGTATGTTACGACACTTCTTCTGACTCTGCACTGAACTTTACTTGTTTATAGTTTTTTAATTGACAGATTTGCATTTTGCTAGATATTGCATAATACATGGATCTCATGTGGATTATGGAGGGATATAATTTATGAACTAATAATTATAAAAGAAAAGTTCAGTTCTTGCAGGATATCCAAATAACTAACAACGAGGCTGTGTCAGGAATGCATCAAGGAATAAATATTCCAGCCTCCCAAAAGCAAAAAGATGCAGATATATATACAGTTTATGTAAACAATGATACAATCAATTGCATGCAATGAATAATTAAAAAATAATAATGTGTCAGAATTTTTTTAAAGTGAAATTTGTTAATAAAACTTAACCACTTAAGGACCGCCTACTGCACATATACGTCGGCAGAATGGCACGGCTGGGCACATCAACGTATATATACGTTGGTTTTAGTACCCAGCCGTGGGTCATGGGCTCGCGCCCGCGGCGCGCGCCCGTGACCCGGTCCGAAGCTCCATGACCAGGACCGCGGGACTCACGGACCCGATCGCCGCTGCAGTGCGGCGATCCGTCTCTGGAGCAGAAGAACGGGGAGAGCCGTGTGTAAAAACAGCTTCCCCGTGCTTCACTGTGGCCGCAGCATCGATCGCGTCATCCCTGCTATAGGGGGACGCGTTCGATGACGTCACACCTACAGCCACACCCCCCTACAGTTGTAAACACACACACAGGGAACACTCAAAGTCACAGCACCCCCTGTGGTTAACTCCCAAACTGCAACTGTAATTTTCACAGTAAACAATGCAATTTAAATGCATTTTTTGCTGTGGAAATGACAATTGTCCCAAAAATGTGTCAAAATTGTGTCAAAATTTTCGCAGTCACGAAAAAATCGCTGATCGCCGCTATTAGTAGTAAAACATTTTTTTACTCCAGCTTAAACTTAATATTCACACAATTTATAATGTAAAGATTATAATTTATTTTAGTAAATCAGCCTCATTATATATTCACTTAAATAATCCAACCATGTGAAAAGTTAATTCTTGCTACTTTATTTCTTCTGCACATGCTAATTAAAGTGAATATCCACACAATTTATCGTGTGCAGATTCCTTACTTCTTTAACCACTTGCCGAACGCGGCCTGTACATATACTTTGGCAGAATTGCACGGCTGCGCAAAGCAACGTACCTTGTACAGTGCTTAGAATTAGCCATCGTGCAGCATGCTCCGCGACCGTGCCAGTGGGACCCGCAGACTCAATGTCCACTGGTGTCCTGTGAATGTGTCATGGAATGCAAAATGTAAACAAGGCATTTCCCTGTCCTGCCTAGTGGTCTACTGCTTCCTGTCATCGGGAGCAGTAACCACTGTCATATCACTTGTAGCCCAGCCCCCACACAGTTAGAATCACTCCCTAGGACACACTTAACCCCTTCATTTTTATAGCACTGATCGCTGAATAAATGACAATGGACCCAAAATATTGTCAAAAGAAAGTGGTCGATTGTCCTAAAAGATACAGCACCTCATCTCTGAATTTTTAAATAGAGGAAATAGGAAGAGTGGAATTATCGCAGTGCCACAGAAAAAAAAAATACCAAAATGATTCCATAAAATTCATACAAAATATTTATTAATTAGAAAAGAAAATTTTAAAATTCACATATAAAACAGTATAGATGGTTAACAGAAATACTGAAAAGGGAGCAAATATCTCATGTGTGGCGGTCAGGTCCTCCAAAAGGTGTCAAAAGTGTCCGATGTGTCTGCCATAATGTCGCAGTCATGATAAAAATTGCTGATCGCCACCATTACTAATACAAAAAAAATAATAATAAAAATGCCATAAAACTATCCCCCATTTTGTAAATGCTATAACTTTTGCGCAAACCAATCAATATACGCTTTTTGCATTTTTTTTTACCAACAATATGTAGAAGAAAACATATCAGCCTAAACTAGGAAAGACTTTTTTTTTTAAATATTTCTTGGGGATATTTATTATAGCAAATATATATATTTTTTTCAAAATTGTTGTTCTTTTTTTGTTTATAGCGCAAAAAATAAAAACCGCAGAGGTGGCCAAATACCACCAAAAGAAAGCTCTATTTGTGGGGAAAAAAGGACGCCAATTTTGTTTGGAAGCCACATTGCACGAACGCGCAATTGTCAGGTAAAGCGATGCAGTGCCGAATCGCAAAAAGTGCTCTGGTCAGGAAGGGGGTCAATTCTTCCAGGACTGAAGTGGTTAACAAATCAGCCCAATTATGTCGATTTAAGTACGCCCTATAAACTAAAAAATAATTTCTGAACTATTCTGTAATGAGTACCAATGCATGGGGCTTGATCATAGTTTCTGTTAATCTTTAGGAGATTAACAGAGATAGCTGGCTAATAACCATTACTGCTGCTTGGGAAGTAACTGGGAAACCATCCATTACACAGGAGAACAGCAAAATATTGGCTGTGCATTTCAGGTGAATAATGATCAGAGGGCTGATCATTTGTTGATAAAATAAAAAAAAATGAGTAAAAAAAAAAATATTATATTTTACATTTTTATTTCGATTTTTATATGTATACATACAAAAAATTGCTTTTACAAATAAATAATGAATACATTATAACATATTTCCAAAGATTTATAAGTTAGACATAGGTACAGCACAACAGACAAAGCTTGCTCGGAGATAAATTAAAATATAAACTGTGCCCTTAAGAGGAACTACAATTGGAAAATTAGCCTCAAATGCTGCCTCAAATGTGTCACATGAATATCATATATACCAAGGAAGAGGAAGCTCAAGAAATTATAAACCATATCATGAATATAAAAATCATAATAGATAATATATATATATATATATATATATACAGTATATATATATATATATACATATATATACATATATATACATATATATGACAAGTAGCATATATAATCACTGTCAATCCTAATAAAAATCCTTTAATCTTGCTTCACAGCTACTCATGTCCAAAAATCCATCTGTGCATTCTAAGTCACCTAAATAGCATAATATTAATATTAAAACGAATATGCTCATACCAGTGAAGACATAATTGAATTAATAACAGTGAAATAAAATAAAAAGAAAGTCCACATTTGCAAAGTGCAAACAAATCCTGTGATCAAAACAGTCAGAGTATCTCCACCATGTGACTTGGAAAACCAATATTTCAAATATTTCAAACGTGATCCCTTCACCAGTAAAGATGGGTACTCTCACCTCACACCAAGACCCTTGTTTTACCAAAGGTCTAAAACGCTTAGAACAAATGGCAGGAAATCCAGATGGCTCAAAGATGTGCAATTGTCAGCTGAAGGACCCGGAGATATGCAAGTATCCTCAGTGGCACCAACAAATCAATATGCAAAGAAAAAAGGCCAGATCTAAGAGCTTCCATATAAACCAGGTCTCTTTAATGAGTAAAAAATGTGCAGGGTACTCACATTCAAGTGGAAAATACAGGCATAAAACACCATATCAGGCAGCTCAAATGAAGATGTGGGACATCAAGGAGTGACATGGGATGGTTCCTGACCCCGGACGCGTATCGTAATACTACTTCCTCAGCAGGCTTACGATACGCGTCCGGGGTCAGGAACCATCCCATGTCACTCCTTGATGTCCCACATCTTCATTTGAGCTGCCTGATATGGTGTTTTATGCCTGTATTTTCCACTTGAATGTGAGTACCCTGCACATTTTTTACTCATTAAAGAGACCTGGTTTATATGGAAGCTCTTAGATCTGGCCTTTTTTCTTTGCATATTGATTCGTTGGTGCCACTGAGGATACTTGCATATGTCCGGGTCCTTCAGCTGACAATTGCACATCTTTGAGCCATCTGGATTTCCTGCCATTTGTTCTAAGCGTTTTAGACCTTTGGTAAAACAAGGGTCTTGGTGTGAGGTGAGAGTACCCATCTTTACTGGTGAAGGGATCACGTTTGAAATATTTGAAATATTGGTTTTCCAAGTCACATGGTGGAGATACTCTGACTGTTTTGATCACAGGATTTGTTTGCACTTTGCAAATGTGGACTTTCTTTTTATTTTATTTCACTGTTATTAATTCAATTATGTCTTCACTGGTATGAGCATATTCGTTTTAATATTAATATTATGCTGTTTAGGTTTGCGCTGCACTGCTCTGTTTGATATATTTACTTCAGGAATTTTGTGATTGTTCTTTTGGTGTTCAGCTTGCATCCATATGAAATTCACTCTTTGAGTATTTTTCATTTTTACACTTATTATTTTTATTTTTTTCTGATCTTTATATTTTTGCGCTGATTGCACCCCCCCTGTTTTACATTCTAAGTCACCACCTAATAAAAGCAGCTCACTGTTATGATATGACCCCTATTTCTAGGAAGGTCAAAAATCACTTGAAATTGCCAGCGATGTGACTCTGGATGTCAGAATCTTCATCTCAAATGGTAAGTAGTAACTCATCTGCAACAAACTCATCCAGAAATAATGTGTCGCAATATTCTCAAAGAGTAAAAAAGCAAATTCTTCATAGTGAAGAATTGCTATACATAGGGCCAGATTCTCGTAGATGCGCGCCTAATTATGCAGGCGTTGCGCATCTCAGATGCACTACGCCGACGTAACACGGAGTGGCAAGTACCGTATTCCCTAAGTAAATGCGCTCCAAGATGCGCCTGCATCGCGTAAAATCATGGGCGTAATCCGGCGCAACTCCAAAGTAGGAGGGAAGTGGGCGTGTTGCATTATAATGAAGCGTGACCCCATGCAAATGCAGGCCGGGACGAACGGAGCATGCGCCGTGACATGGATGACCCGCGCCATGACGTGGTTGACCCGCGCCGTGACGTGGATGCCTTCTGCGCATGCGCAAAGCCTCCCTACGATGCGCCGGCGCAGGGTATATAATGCGCCCACACATGCGCCCGTGCAGCGCAAACGTCTCCCATTTTTTGAATAGTGACGGCCAAAGTTTGTGCTGGACAGGATGACAACCGTGGTTAAGGAGAGGAGGAAGAAGAATTTCTCCCCAGAGGAGAGGGCCCTTGTCGTCAGGGCCATGGAGAAGTTTGATTCGCGGCTCCATGGTGCTGACAGTGCCCGGACCAGCAAGTCCCGGAGGGATCAGATTTTAATGAGGGTCGCGTGCCAGGTCAATGCCCTCTCTCATGAGGTCCGGACACCGCAGGACATTCAGAAGAAAATGAATGACCTGCGGCGTCATGTGAAGGGCAAGCTGGCTGCCATAGCTCGGCATGCCAAGGGCACTGGAGGGGGCCCACCCTGCCCTGTCCGCCTGACTGAGGAGGAGAAGGTGGTTGCCCGCTGCCTACAGACGGAGCAGGTAGAGGGAGTTGGGGGCTATGAGTCCCAGAAGCCAGCCGTGAGGACAGGTAAGTGTGTTTTATATTCTATCTGTTGTGTACATGTATGGGGGTGGAAGGGAACATGTGCCAAGTGTGTGGCTCCACCAACATGGGCATCTTTTGTGTCATCCACAGATGTGCAGGAGGGAGCGGGGCCATCTGTTGATGCCAGGGCCCATCAGGATCCATCCCCTGAAGATTCAGTCCCTCTGGCTGCCCCCCTGGAACAGGACTTGGAGGGAAGTGGGCACACCTCAACGGAGGAGGTGGTTGAGGAGGGTGTGGTAGTCCATGACCAGGCCCTCTATGTTGTTGTGGAGGAGGATGGTGGGTTGGCCGGACCAGCCCAGGCTATTCCTCTACCTGTAGCGTCCCCCTCCAACCTCTCCAGTCCCTCTCTTTCCCCCCCCTCATCTCCGGCCCCTCAACATCCTCCCCTTATGCCCGGACCCCTGCCACTCCCCGCAAGGCGACGTGCAAGACCAGGGGTGTTCATAAGGTCCTGCCGGAAGAGCTGGTCAGACAGCAGGACCAGCAGAATCAGCACCTGGCCGAGGTCGTGGAGGAGATGAGGCGCCTGGCCGACAGCCTGGCATCCTTGGACAATATTACTGATGCCATCCAGGATGTTGCTGTTAACAGCGCAGCAACGCTGACCAGCTTGGGGGAGCTGCAGGAAAACACCTCGGAACTTGTGGGGGAGGTTCGTGCCCTGCGCCTTGCTGTCGAGGCGCAGACTGCTGTGCAGACCCGCATAGCGGTTGCCCTGGAGGGCATGCAGGCAGCCAGGGAGGGACGTGGGGATGCTCCTCCTCAACCTGCTGCCCCCCCCCATCTGTGGCTGCCCCCAGGCAAGTGAGGGACAGGACCCGTGGCACCAGGCAGAGCCCCCGCCAGGCCCATTAATTTTATTTTTCTTTATTATTATGCTCTGGATAAGAGCTTTTTTTGTTATTTGTTATGCTCTGGATAAGAGCTTTTTTTAGTTATTTTTGTGCTCTGGATAAGAGCTTTTTTTATTTATTTTTTAATACTGCACACGGTGCAGTGTGAATGGTGTGTGAATGTGAGAGGGTGGCACTCCTGACAGTAAGGGGTGTCACCCTCGGCCGTGGAGGTGAAGTTAACCCCACGGCTGTATGAATGATGTGTGAAAGGTGTATGAATGGACAGCAACATCATTGGAGCCTTGACGTGGCGTTGCTGCTCCCAACTCCTACATGCTGGACTTGGGCTAATCCAATGCGATGTGCATGTGGTGTGTGTGATCTAGGGACATCAGTGGTGTACACGCGTGCATTGTCTGTGTGCCATGCTGTATGTGTGTGTTTAACGGTCAAAGATTCGTAACACGAGGACCCTCCTGACTGCTCTTCCATCAGCTGACGGGGTCTCCTCTGGCGGGGGGGGGCTGTGTGGTTGGGGGGTCAGGTCATCACGTAGGGCAATGTGCAGGCCCTTTCGCATGGCAAAGTTGTGCAGAATACAACATGCACCAATGATCTGACCCACAAAGTTGGGGGAATACAATAGGGCCCCCCCAGACTTATCCAGGCATCGGAAACGGGACTTCAGGAGGCCAAATGTGCGCTCCACCACTCCACGGGTTTTGATGTGTGCTTCATTGTATCTTCTCTCTCCTCTGGTTTGGGGGTTCCGGAAAGGAGTCATGAGATGGGGTCCCAGTGTATATGCAGAGTCACCTGTAAGGGAAAAGACAGGAGGATGGTAGTCATGCATGTGCCACTTCTGTTGTGCATCATGGGAGGGGATAGTCATGGCTGCCACCCATGTCACTCACCAACCAGCCAGCTGTCCCCATACATGTCCTGCTCAAAATCTTCTGGGATGTTGCTTTGACGGTAGATGTAGCTGTCATGGCTGGACCCGGGGTCTTTGGCACGGACGTGCCATATGAGGTATTTGGCATCGGCTATCACCTGTACGTTGATGGAATGCCAATGCTTCCGATTGCGGTATATGTGCTCTGTGGCACTGGGGGGCTGGAGTGCCACATGTGTGCAATCAATGGCCCTGATGGTGCGTGGGAATCCGTCAATTCTGTAGAAATCTGTCATTGCCTTCTGCCGCAGGTGCACAGTGGTGGGTCTGATGAACTGGTTGGACATGCGTCTGAGGATTGCGGGGACAACCTGGTGCAGACATCTGCTTATGCTGGTTTGTGACATCCCAGCCACCACTCCACTTGTACGCTGGAATGATCCACTGGCCAGGAAATGCAGTGTTGCCAGTACCTTCACCAGTGGCTGCAGTGCACGTGAGCGGTATGTCTGGCTGGTGATGTCATCCTGCAGGGCTGTGGTTATTTCCAGGATGGCAGCAGGGCTGAATCTGAAGATGCGATACACCTCCTCATCACCCATGCCAAAGAGCCTCATGCGCGCTCGGTAGATCCTCTCACGTGCCCCCCTCCTCCTACTCCTCCTTCTATGTGCCTCTTCCTCTGCATACCTTAGTAGTGATAAGACCATGGCTGGCCCTGGCATCATTGGCATACGAATGTGTTGTCCAGTAAGTGTGATTGCTCAGCTAGTCCGTTACGGTGCTGCTGTAGTTGCTCTCCAGCTGACTTGCACACGGCCTTGAGCAAAGTTACCCGTGCTTTTATGAGGGGTATGTTTACTCAAGGCTTTCGAGTTACGCGCACCACGAGTAGCCAACGCCGGACGCGCGTAGTTTCGGGAATACGCGCATCTCCCTCATTTGCATATTTGCATGCTAATTCAATGGGAACTGAATATTTTTCATGCGTAACTATGCGCCTACGCCGCGCTAGCTTAATGCATTTTCGCCGCACAGACGGAAATTTTTTTCGCGCGTATGTGGTTCTGTGTTTACCGCGTATCGATACGCAGGCGAACATTTACTATTACGCCGCGCATATACATTTACGCAGGCGTAGCGCCTCTGAGAATCTGGCCCATAGTTGATTTAAAAGATAAAAAACAATAAACTCACCCGAAAAGAATGTTCAATACCAATATCATATGTGAATGGAGAACAAAGAGTGTAAAATCCACCTAGTGTAACACTGCTTCCAAGAGACAGTCTTTGGGCGAAAACACAGACACCGTGAGCAAAACGTGATGATGTCACGGTAAGGACTTCCCCAAGTCCTTAATGCTTACCTAACTAAAAACTAAATTTTAAATGTGTTTTTAGCCCTGACCATAAGAGATAAAGAAAGAGAATAATTAAAGGATCAATTCCCTTTAATGTTGGAATTTCAAAATATACAGTTTACATATGGGATCTTATTGTAATGATCTGAAGATTAAAGTGATGTGGGTTCATTCCAAAGAGAGACAAAGAGCAAAGATTTTTGGTAAAGTGTTACTGATTACAACAAATGAAAATATTTTACAAATCTTTAGGCAGGGTTTACACTGGTGCGAATTGGATTCAGTTTTCCCCGCAACCAATTCGCAGGTCAGCAGCGGTTTTCAGTATTCTGGTCCCTTTCAGTTTCAATTTCAGCCAAAAATTCAGGCCTGATTTGTCCCTGAAAAGGAGAGCAGCGGCGCACCGGACTCTTCCTGTGAGCCGCTCCGCACAACAGTGTGAACCGAGCCTTAAAGTGGATGTAGACCTGATTTTTTTAATTTTTTTTTTTGATGTCACAATGTACAGTATAAGATTTCCTATCATCTGTGCCACACAGAGTTAATCTAGCTCTGAGCAATCCTCTTTTATTGTTCAGTGAAATAAAACGGACTTAGTCTGTTCCACCCCCTTGCTGTGAGTGACAGGTTATCTCATGCAATAGCCTGGAGACATGCATTATTTTTTAATTCTCACCCCACTCCTTTTCCAAAGTCATGTGGTTACTTTTCTGGATTTTGACAGGATGTTAGTGATCATAGCAGAATTTAGTGAAAGGAATACACAGGAAAAAATGCATGTTGACAAGGGGAGTGTAGAGGAGGGCATCACCACTCCACCCACCGAGCTCCAGACAACATATCCACCCACAGAATCTGCAGTTTTTTGGTTCTTATAACAGACAGAGGAGAAACATTTGACAGGTAAGGATACATGCAGGAGGCATGTATATCCTTATAGATAAGCACTATGGCAGTAGTTTAGAAAGGATGAGAGTGGGTTTACATCCACTTTAACCACTTAAGGACACCTTCAGGCCAATATACGTAGGCAGAATGGCACGGCTGGGCACATCCACGTACCTGTACGTGGCCCAGTGGGAATGATTTTATGTGTTAAAAGACATTGTTATCACTAAAAAGATAAAACCTTACGTTTTAAGCATGGTCCAGTACAATCATGTCAGCTGTAAGGGCTCAACACTGACAATGTATGCTGCTCCTCTGAAAAGTGATCCACGGTTGGATCGCTTTTTTGAAGGTGTATGCCAGGAAGTGAGGGGATAATATGTCACTTCCCCAATGCCTACCTCCTAAATTGCATACTACCATGCTGCAACCATGCACATTGCATGCACTTGCAGGGTAGTTCCAGGGCTGCCCCATTCACTTGAATAGGTCTGCTGCCTTTGCAGCTTTAGGCAGCATTAAAGCTCAGACTCATGTTTTTACAGCCCCTTCCCCCACCACAATTGTATAGAAGCTTCAGACATCATACTGATATCTCCAGTCAAAGTCAAGGATGTCATATGACATCCACCTAGGGGGAAGTGGTTAATGTCTACACCATTCCATTCGATTTGGTAAGATATTCTGTACATTATAAGATAATTTATCTAGGAAGTGAAAAAACAAATCTGAAATAAATAACAACTTTTATTTCCACTCATTAACATCTTTTCTCCAATTAAGACACATGCCATACGATGTTGTTGTCAAACTATACTGTTTGATCTGAATTTTATTACTAATACCAGTTTACATGATGCATTTTACTAAACAATAGAAAATACACAACACTGCATGGAAAGTGTGCATCAGAATCAACTAATGATTTCATTAAGTTTCCATAGCAAAATATAAAGAACAATTAAAAAACACAGTTTTGCTTTTAAAAGAGCAATTAGCCGTATGTTGCTGATTGCTAGCTTGAATTAAAATGTAGAGAATTGAAAATGTTTAAAACCAAGAATTTTGAAAACCTGCAGATCCTAATCAGATGGAAACCAGGAGACAAAGATATTTTTATTCAACCGTCTTGCTGTGCTCTTATATAATATTTAATGATGACCATCATTAGAACTCCCAGTAGAGTTTATCATTAATCACCTTTCTGTCTTTTTTTGTTTCCAATATTTTTATTAAAGTGTAAAGTTTCAAAAGAATACAATAAAAACAAGACCATCATTTGTCATTGCCATAAAAATAGACATACAAGTACTAGTGATTGAGAGCGCAAATATATAACCAACATACAGTACACAACTTTCTCGGGTCCATATACTAAAACTACCAATGAACAAGATCCAAATCAGCTTTATCTCGGGATGTCCTAGCTAAACTGGTCTCAGGGACCCATAACACAATAACGAATTTGGAGAAAAAGTTAAGAAAAGAGAAAGGGGATAGCCAAGAAAAAAAGAGGGGAAGGGAGGATGCACTCCTACCTCAAAAGTCAAATCTCAAATATTGGCCCAGATCATTACGTTATCGTGAGATAATTGATCCAGGGGTCCCATACTTTATGAAACCCAGCCACCTTGTCCTCCAAAATAGCCGACAACCTCTCATTCACCATTATTCAGGACAATTTAGTCTTCAGTAAATAAAAAGGAATAGTAGGAGACTTCCAGGATTTTGCTATGGATATTCTTGCTGCTACAAATATAAAGGCTATCAGTTTTTTTCACATACTTAGGTGCTCCCTCTACTGGACGTCCCAGCAGTGCATTCAGAGGTGATTTAAGAAGATTAACCTGTGTTAAAGAATATATAAAATTATATGTACATATTCAGAATCGTCTCACCTTCTGACATGTCCACCAAATATGATACATGGTACCATCTGAGCTACATCCTCTAAAGCACCGAGGGGACACCCCCCCGGGACAAAAGTTGCAACCCTCACCGGGACCGTATACCACCTCATCAATACCTTGTAATTCGCCTCTATCAAAGAGTTGTTGATATAGGACTTAGATGCACTTTGTATCAATTTGCTCCATTCAGTAGTTTCTAAGGACGTACCCATATCCTGTTCCCACTTTTGCATATAAGCCATCTTTTGGGAGTTTGAGGACAGGAAACCATACATCTGAGATATATGGCCCGTATGTTTGTCAAAGGTCCTGCAAAGGTGCTCCACAGGAGTAAATGTGACAAGATCAGAAGTGCGATTCAGTGTCGCTAAGAAATGAGCTATTTGGATGTAGCGGTAAAACTCAGAATTTGGAAGATTATACTTCTCCTGCAGGGCCGACCTTGACAAAGCTCCCCTATGATCACAGAGATCAGCTTTATGTCTATTTTCTATATCTAAGTAATGTCATTGCTTATGGGACAAAATAATCATACTTTTTCCTCCTATTTTTTACTACTTTGGCACTCGCCTCCCATGAGGCATTGAGTTTAGTGAGCCCTCCAATGCTGTCTAGAGGTAAAGTGTCACAGCTGTCCCACAGGACTTTATTTTGCATTTCTTATCTTTTAATTTCCAGTTGCTGCACATCTAATTTTTCACGATTATATGTTATATTTATTCATCACATTATATATTCAGCGTTTTTTTGTTATGATATACATTGCACAAGTGCTACACTTATTTTTCCACTGTCCCACAGGACTTACAGATATTTGTATGGCGATGGATTAACTGACTGTACTCACAATCCATACATGTAAGGGCCTTCAGACTGAAACTGCTTTTTTGGATTCTTTCGGGCTGTAGAGGAGTGTTCAAATGTAGCAAACACACTCCCTAATTGAGCTGTCAGGCTTCCTGCAATTTCCAAGCTTGTACTCAGATATTCCAGATATAATGTGATTAATTTTAGCTTGCAAAAAAAATAATAATGCTTTGTTTTAACTGAGAATTGCGCAGTCGTGCGACAGTGGCTCCCAAACAAAATTGGCGCCCTTTTTTTCCCACAAATAGAGCTTTCTTTTGGCGTTATTTGATCACGTCTGCGGTTTTTAGTTTTTGCGCTATAAACAAAAATAGAGCGACAATTTAAAAAATATAATTTTTAACTTTTTGCTTTAATAAATATCCCCCAAAAATATATAAAAAAAAAATGTTTCCTCAGTTTAGGCCGATACGTATTTGTCTACATATTTTTCGTAAAAAAAATTGCAATAAGCGTTTATTGATTGGTTTGCGCAAAAGTTATAGCGTTTACAAGATATGGGATAGTTTTATGGCATTTTTCTTAATATTTTTTTTTTACTGGTAATGGCGGCGATCAGCAATTTTTTTCAGTACTGCAACATTATGGCGGACACTTCAGACATTTTTGACAAATTTTTGGGACCATTGGCATTTTTATAGTGATCAGTGCTATAAAAAAGCATTGATTACTATAAAAATGCCACTGGCAGTCAAGGGGTTAACACTAGGGGGCAAGGAAGGGATTAATCATGTTCCCTGGGTGTGTTCTAACTGAAGGGGGGTGGACTGACATGCTGAAATGACAAATCGCTGTTCATACATTGTATGAACAGGCGATAGGTAATTTTTCCCCCTGACAGGAGCGGGAGCTGTGTATTTACACACACAGCTCCCGGTTCTCGCTCTTTAACGAGCAATCCCGGGCACGCGCATCAGCGTCAGGGGCCTGACGCGCGCCCCTATTGGCTGCTGGGAGATTTGACGTATAGCTACTTGCTCTCGCCCAGCAGAGCCTGACCTGCCATCGTATAACTGCGGCGGCTGGTCGGAAAGCAGTTAACACAGTCATAGATTCAATGGAAAACATCCATGACCATTTCAAACGGGACCCAGGAAGCAACTACCTCATTGGCCCATTTGACATCAACTTTAAACCAATCCAATGTCTGGCGACTTTAACATCCCACAGACAGAGAGTTCATTTTAGAATGCCCCTTAGCATTCCTAAGGGGCAAAATTATAACCTAAACCACCCAGTTCGAGAACATGTCCCTAGAACATTAACAGAAAGCCAGTGAATCTGTAAGTAAATACAATCTAACCCTACCCAGCTTTGCAAATTTTGAACATCGAAAGGTCTTGGCATGAAACTAAAATGTGGACTGATTTACAGGAAAGTATCAATAGATTTTTTTGCTACACTCCAATTTATTAAATTCAGAAACAAATCTGGTAAACCGCTAGCTAGGCTCTGCAGAGGCCATCACCAACTTCTTTTTCACAAAGTAACATCTTCAGCTCCACATGCCTCATATGACTTATGCTCATTTAGACACCTTAATTGCTCCCATAACCCTAGAAGATATTACCACCACTATTAAAAATCTAGCTAATAACAAGGCTCCAGGACCAGACGAGTACACATTCAAATTTTATAAACTAACATGGGACTATATCCCAGATGCAGTATTATGGGTCTACAAAACTATGTGGAAAGGGGTACCCTACCTCCCTACAGGTTCTCGAGCTTAAATTAAACTGATGGCTAAAAAGGGAAAATATCTAATTTTACCTGGGTCTTACAGACACATATCTTTTATCAATGTAAATGCCAAAATCCTGTTTAAGATAGTGGCCTCTTGTCTAGCTGATTAGGCTTCATGGGTCCAATGATGTATTCCTCCCCTGCTCTTCTCAAGCTTTATCTGTGACCCCATATATGTCTATAAAGTGACTCGCAGAGATGTCTCTTATCTCTGTTACCATTCAACATAGCAATAGAACCCCCTCTAGGTTTATAAATGCTAATTTCACGATCAGAGGTATTGCAATAGATGCAAAGGTCAAGCGCATTGCACTCTTTGTGGCTAATATACTGATATTCTCCTCAGACCCAGCCCAAGATATGCATGCTTTACAAGATCTCCTGCTCTTGTTTGCATATGTATTTCTCCAAAAGTCTTCCAAAGTCTTCCAAATCAAAAAGTGGATCTCTACCACCCCCTTTTCTGTGGCTACTCACCATAACTATAACTTACATAGGCATAAAAATAGAATGGGGCCCCTTATCACTGTGCCACTTAAACTACCCACCATTAATCCTGAGAATAGCCAGGGAACTGAAAGAGGGAACTGGAAGCATGGATGAATCTTCCCATCTTGCTCCTTGTAGGATGCAATTTATTTAAAATAGTCTAATTTGTGAGGCAAATGTATCCTTTATAAACAATTCCCCTTTTATTTAAACTTAAGGATATTAATATTTTAAATAATGCATTGGTATCGTTTCTATGGTGCACAAGAAATGCATGAATCGTACTTGCAAAGTGATATCTTCCAAGGAGAGAAGGATTGGTTTACCTAATCAGACTTTATAACTTGTCATGCTTGCTCAGATTAGGAATTGACTGGCTCCTGGCTAAATTGATTTACTCGAATCACACCCTTGAGGCAGAACCGGAGCTCCGGTTTAACTTGCCAGCTCTATTGCATAACAAACTAAGAATGCTCCCTAAAGATCTGCAACATGATTTGCTTATGCATTATTGTGTTGCATTTGATATAAAATATTTTTTTTTATTCAATATTCTGGTTTTACAGACACAGAACTTCTCAAACAAATGCTGTCAGATACAATGGGAACATAGATACCATTATTGTGTTCAGTTGACAGTTTGAACATTCTATTGTCTCTTTAGCTACAGTAAACAGGTAATAGTTTACCTCTCAAATGGAAAGTCGGCTTTTATGGTAAATAACCTGACATATAAGGGGACATTATGGATTAACACAATAGCAGGTAGATGGATTTGTACCAGCCAAGAAGAAGATGCCTGATCTCCAGAAGCCTCAACTAAGATCGTGAACACACAGTAACCAGAGTTAAGTAACTTTTAAGAGTTAACCACTTAAGGACCGGACCAATATGCTGCTAAATGCCCATTTGCGTCCTTTTCTTCCCACAAATAGAGCTTTCTTTTGATGGTATTTGATCACCTCTGCGATTTTTATTTTTCGCGCTATAAACAAAAATAGAGCGACATTTTTGGAAAAAAATCTATATTTTTTACTTTTTGTTTTAAGAAAAATCGAATAAACTACATTTTAGTCAAACATTTAGGCCAAAATGTATTCAGCCACATGTCTTTAGTAAAAAAAAATCGCAATAAAAAAAACTAGCTACCTAGCGGCAACAATGACACTAATACAGCGATCAGAAAAATGATCGCTTAGTGACACTGGCAATAGGGGGGTGAAAGGGTTAACTAGGGCGGTGATCAAGGGGTTAAAACTTTATTAGGGGGGGTACGAGGGCTACCCTGGACCTAACACTAACTGCCTGTCACACTAACTGTCACACTGACACTAAATGCAGTGATCAGTAAATATATGATCACTGCATTCAGTGACACTGTGACAGGGGGTGGGGGGGTGATCGGGGGGGGGGGTTATGTGCCTGTGTGTTACTGTGTCAGTGTAGTGTTGTGCAGACTCACCTGTGATGTCTTCTCTGCTCAGCGGCGGTTGAAAATACCGCCGAGAGGAGAGATTACATCAGTTCCCCCTTGCTGTGTTTACACAGGAAGAGGGCGGGTGGCGGACGCGCATTGGCTGGGAGCGATCCGGAGGGGGCGGACAAAAACGAACAGCCGCCCCCTCATCCCGGATCGCTCCCACAGCCTACGGAACTGCCACATGTACCGGGGGGTCCGATCGGATCCCCGACCCATGTCTAGGCAGGGACGTACAGGTACGCCAACGTGCCTGTACGTGCCATTCTGCCGCCATAAATATACATGCGGTGGTCCTTAAGTGGTTAAGTAACTTTAAAGTATATTCCTACTGTTACAGACCATCGTTTCTGCTTATTTGCTAGGCATCTTGATTGATATATATGTCAGTTGATTTTACCTAATATTGTAATTGTTTTTGTAATAGTTTTGTATGTACAGTATTTTTGTTTAGTAAAAGCACAAGGTCTGAGTAATCTTGCTTAGACTGCAAAGAAACCTTTCTAGATAGACTCAAACAAATAATGATACACTGGTTGCCCGGAGGCTGTGGAAAAAAACTGGGCCTTTCCTCATTTACACTATATTACCAAAAGTATTTAGCTTTACACGCACATGAACTTTAATGGCATCCCAGTCTTAGTACGTAGGGTTCAATATTGAGTTGGTCCACCCTTTGCAGCTAAATCAGCTTCAACTCTTCTGGGAAGGCTGTCCACAAGGTTTAGAAGTGCGTCTATGGGAATGTTTCAAAGATTTGACCAGGCACTGATGTAGATGAGAAGCCCTGGCTCGCAGTCTACCTTCTAATTCATCTCAAAGGTGTTCTATCGTGTTGAGGTTTGGACTCTGTGTAGGCCAGTCAAGTTCCTACACCCCAAACTTGCTCATTCATGGCTTTATGGATCTTGCTTTGTGCACTGGTGCACAGTCATGTTTGAACAGAAAGGGGCCATCCCCAGACTGTTCCCACAAAGATGGGAGCATGAAATTGTCCAAAATATCTTGGCATGTTGATGCCTTAAGAGTTTCCCTTACTGGAACTAAGGGGCCAAGCCCAACCCCTGAAAAACAACCCCACACCATAATCCCCCTCCACCAAATTATTTTTACCAGTGCACAAAGCAAGGTCCATAAAGACATGGATGAGCGAGTTTGGGGTGGAGGAATTTGACTGGCTTGCACAGAGTCCTGACCTCAACCTGATATAACACCCTGGGATGAATTAGAGCGGAGACTGCAAGCCAAGCTTTCTCATCCACATCTGCAAGTTGCTCTAGATTGGTGGAGAAGTTCTGAAATGAGGGGAATCTCTGCTGATTTCTATCATCCAATCATGTTCAAGCAAAAATGCTGTCTTTTTTCCTTGCATGTGATTGAGTATTCTTTGCAAAGTGAAGCTTTACCTCATTTACTAAGCTCTGGAACAAGGGCAAATACAATTACAGTGCACAGTATATTTGCCTTTGGTAAATCAACCTAATTGACTTTGTTTCATTCTTGATAGACAAAGATAAACCTACCTTGTCAGTCTGCCCCTGGTGCAGTTCACATCACCCTACCCTAGTGCACAGCTTCTGGAATGGCCATGAGATCTCTAAATTCTAGGGCCAAGTGGTGAATTTCATTTGGAGTTACAAATCTTGGAGTAACAAATCTTGTCATCTCTAAAGACCCTAAGCCCTGCCTTTTTGGGTATGTCAGACAGACCTCTCCAACTGCTCTCACTCATTCCAAACCAAACTTCCGCAGTGGATCCATCTTTGCCTGCTGACCGCCCACAGAAAAATACTTAGATTTGGGCCAACAAAGCATTACCAGATGGCAATATTTCATGGAACACATTTTTTCTGCCTCAGAAATAACATTTGTTATGATCCCATCCCAGTATACAGTGTGGTATGCAAAAAAGGATTTTTAATAAACAGCTTACGTGTAAAATCCTTTTCTTGAAGTACATCACGGGACACAGAGCGCATAGCCATTACACTTGGGTTATATGGGTACCTTCAGGTGATGGACACTGGTGTAATCAATTTCACAGGAAGTTTCCTCCCTATATAACCCCCTCCCACTGGGAGTGCTTCAGTTTTGTAGCAAGCAATTCCTCCGAGGTTACACAATGTTCCCCAAAAGAGGGGTGGGAGCTCTGTGTCCCGTGATGTACTTCAAGAAAAGGATTTTACAGGTAAGCTGTTTAATAAAAATCCTTTTTTCTTTATCGTACATCACGGGACACAGAGCGCATAGCCATTACACTTGGGATGTCCTAAAGCAATGCTCTATGAAGGGAGGGAGACCGTAAGGCCAAGAATAGCCAAACAAAAAATTATCAGGAAGTAAAGTAACTCCACCAACAGAAAAAAGGGGGCGTGACCCGGACCAGAGGATTCTATACTGCTGCCCGTAGGACCGCCTGCCCAAATGCTGCATCCGTACCCTTTGCAACGTCCAACTTATACAATTTAGTAAACGTATGTACGGAAGACCAGGTTGCCGCCTTGCAAACCTGTGCCATAGAGATCTGATGGTGTGCCGCCCAGGAGGCACTCATGGCCCTCGTAGAATGGGCTTTAACTGATAAGGGAGGTGGAACGCGCTTCAGACCATAGGCCTGAAAAATCAGCTGCTTAATCCACCTAGCTAAGGAAGACTTGGCAGCCGGCTGACCCTTCTTGGGGCCATCCGGAAGAACAAAAAGCACATCTGTTTTCCGAATCTTCTCTGTAGCCTTGAGATAGACCCTCATGGCTCGAACCACGTCCAAAGTATGAAGCAGTCTTTCCTCTCTGGACTGGGGAGTAGGAAAGAAGGATGGTAGGACTAGGTCCTGATTCAAGTGAAAACTGGATATGACCTTAGGAAGGAAAGAAGGTTGAGGCCGCAGAACCACTCTGTCCTTATGCAGAATAAGGTATGGCTCCCTGCATGACAAGGCTGCCAGTTTGGAAACCCTTCTGGTCGAAGCCATAGCCACCAAGAAAACCAACTTTCGGGTTAGTAGCACAAGAGGGATTTCTGTCAGAGGTTCAAACGGCTGCCTTTGTAAAGCTGACAAGACCAGATTTAAATTCCAGGGGCAGAGGGGAGCTCTAATAGGGGGATTCACATGCAAGACCCCCTGCAAGAAGGTTTTCATAAGCAAATGGGTGGCCAAGGGTCTTTGAAACCATATCGATAAAGCCGACACCTGCCCCTTTAGAGTACTAAGAGCCAACCCTTTGTCAACGCCAACCTGGAGGAATCGCAAGATCCTGTCAATAAAAAACTTTCGAGGATGCCATTTTTGAGACTCGCACCACTCCACATAGGTTCTCCAGACTCTGTAATAAATATTTCTAGAGACCGGTTTCCTAGCCTGAATCAACGTAGATATGACCTGAGCTGAGAGGCCTCTGCCCTTAAGAATTAGGGATTCAGCCGCCAAGCCGTCAAATGTAGCTGCTGTGAAGCAGGGTGGCAGATTGGGCCCTGAGACAGCAGATCTGGGCGCAGGGGGAGCGGCCATGGCGCCCCGACTGACATCCTCACGATGAGTGCGTACCAAGCCCTCCTGGGCCAGGCTGGGGCCACCAGGATCACAGGCCTGCGCTCCACCCTGATCCTCCGTAGAAGGCGGGGAATCATCTGCAGTGGAGGGAACGCATACAGGAGAGAAAACTGGTGCCAGGGGCAAACCAACGCATCGGTCCTGTAGGCCGAGGGATCCCTGGCTCGGGATATGAATTTGTCCAACTTTTTGTTGGATCTCGTTGCCATAATGTCCACATCTGGAACTCCGAATCTTTGGCAAATCTCTTGGAATACCTGGGGGTGAAGAGACCACTCCCCCGGGAGCAACTGTTGACGACTCAAAAAATCTGCTTGAGAATTGTCTATCCCTGGGATGAACACCGCCGAGATGCAGGGTACATGGGCTTCGGCCCATGAGAAAATCAGGTTTACTTCCCTTTGGGCCGCTAGGCTCCTCGTGCCCCCCTGGTGGTTTATGTATGCCACCGCAGTGGCATTGTCGGACTGTATCCTTACTGGCAGACCCTGAAGGGGGAGAGTCCAGGCGATCAGGGCCAGCCGAGCAGCTCTGATCTCTAGGATATTGATGGGAAGCAGTTTTTCTGCCTCCGACCACTGCCCTTGCTGGGTCTGTCCTTCTAGAACTGCCCTCCAACCTGACAGGCTGGCATCCGTGGCTACTATCTTCCGCGTGATGGGGCAAAAGGATTTCCCCTTTGACAAATTTTGAGGGACCAGCCACCAGAACAGGCTGCGCCGGACTCCTGGGGAGAGCACTAACGGACGATCTAACGCCTGAATGGACTTGTTCCAAGCAGAGAGAATGGCTGCCTGGAGATATCTGGTATGGATCTGGGCGTAGGGCACTGCCTCGAAGGCGGCCACCATCTTCCCCAGCAGTCGCATACATAGGCGAATAGTCGGCCTCTTCTTGCCTAAGATCACCTGAACTGCTTGAGTTATTGATCTGACCTTTGCTTGAGGTAAAAATATCCTCTGGCAGTCTGTATCTAGCCGAAGGCCTAGATATTCCAACTGCTTTGTGGGTTTCAATATCGATTTTTCTTGGTTCACAATCCACCCGAATTCCTCTAGATGCCGAACTGTGCGAACTACTGCATGATTGAGGCTGGAAGCTGAGCTGTCGATAACCAGAAGATCGTCCAGGTATACCAGGACCAAAATGCCTTCTGTCCTTAGGACGGCTAGCACCGGGGCTAACACCTTTGTAAATACCCGCGGAGCTGTTGCCAACCCGAAAGGGAGGGCTACGAACTGGTAATGACGGTGATCTATCATAAAACGAAGAAACTTGTGATGTGTCGGGTAGATCGGCACGTGCAGATACGCATCCTTTATGTCTATAGATGCTAGAAAGTCGTCTTGATGTCTGGCTGCCACCGAACGTATGGACTCCATACGAAAGGTCTGAATCTTTAGAAAGCGATTTAGGCGTTTGAGGTCTAAGATAGGCCTGACGTCGCCATTGGGCTTTGGTATTATGAAAAGGTTGGAGTAGAATCCCAGACCCCATTCCTGGGTTGGTACTTCTACAATTACTCCTTGGAGCAAGAGACGATCCAATGCTTTTACAAGAGAGGCCCTCTTTAATGGGTCGCTTGGAAGACTTGACCCCTGAAAATGAGGAGGGGGGACTTCCCGAAACTCTAGCTTGTAGCCCGTGGCTACCACGGACAGTACCCAAGAGTCGGGAATTCTGGCCTCCCACACTTCGGAGAAAAACCGAAGCCTTCCCCCCACCCAAGAGAGTGGGGGCGCCCCTTCATGAATCTGACTTGATGACTGGTTTAACCGGCTTGCGAGACCATGGCCTCTTGCCTGCCGTGGCTTGTCCTTGTGGGCGGCTATTAAATGCTGAACGCCCGGGAGGCCGTCGATACTGACGGGAAGTTGAAGGGGCCGAGCCTGCGAAGGCCTGTCGCTTAAACGCGGGCCCACGCGATCTTTTCTTGACAGGCAAGAAAGAACTTTTACCACTTGATATGGTTTGGATATATTTATCTAGGTCTTCACCGAATAGTCTCCCACCATGAAAGGGAAATCCTGCTAAAAGCTTTTTTGCAGGGTGCCTCTGCTGACCAGTTCTTCAGCCACAAAAGGCGATGCATATGAACCAACAGCAGAGATAAACGGGACGCCTGTTGAATGGAGTCCTTAATAGCATCTTCTGCAAAGCAGAGAGCCCTTGGGAGGTCAGCCAATTCACGAGCTTGCTGAGCCGGTATGTCCCTTAATATCTGTTTAGTCTGATCCTTTAAAGCCTGACAAACGCCAATGGCTGCCACCGCTGGCTGAACCACGGCACCTACTGTGGTAAAAGTAGCCTTCAGTAGGGTCTCCAACTTTTTGTCGACTGGATCTTTCTGGACATTTTCAACCGGACAGGTCAGGGATTTATTTACGCAGGAAATGGCTGCGTCCACGGTAGGGAGTGCCCATTTCTTTGCAAATTCCTCTTCCATAGGATAGAGAATAGTGAACCTTTTAGGAGGGATAAAAATCCTATCAGGTCGAGCCCAATCCTGAAAAATCACGCTCTCCAGAAGGGGGTGAACCGGAAAAGACGCACCACTCAACGGTGCCTTCAAGGAACCTAAAGAGGATACCGCGGGGGCTAATTGTTCTGACACTGGAAGTTTAAAAGCAGTGCGAACCATATCTGTCAGAGACTGGATCCACAGGCTCTCCGCTTGAGAAGCCGAAAAAATTTCATCTACAGTGGAACCCTCAATGTCTGAACCGTCGGGACTCGGGTCCGCTTGATCCCCCTGTGGGTCCAATTCCTCCGAAGAGAGGACCTCTGCATCTGAAAACACCGATCTAGGTGACGGGGATCTAGCCCGCTTGCCACCTGGCAAAGAGCGGGCAATTAAAGCAGTTAACCTTTCCTCTAGCCCACCCAGGGTGGTCGCTAGCATTTCTTCCGTAACGTAAACGGGAATGGGTTGATTGGGGGCCGCCTCTGCCCCTAGCACCCTCAATGGCTCCTGCAACATGCTGTTCGGTTGTCTATCTGGTGAGGGTGGGACCGCTAGAGCCTGGCCCAAATCCTCTGACCCCGATGGAGACCCCTTTTGTTTTTTGGTACCTTTTGCAGCCTTAGCTGGTCCTGATCCCTTGGGAGCCATTGCACAACCTTGAGACACCCCTAAAGCCAACACCCAACTGTTGTAGCTAGAAGTGAACCATTAATAAGAACAGGCTATGGTAAAATTTTTCCAAATTTTCATACGCCCGAGAAGGCGGCAATACCGAGGAAGTACTGTGAGTATTGCCACACCAATGCCCGTTAGCTGGAGCCCAAGGTTGCACCGACTCAGATACTGCCAGATCTAAGGCTGAGTCCCTTTAAGAAAAAAATCCTTTTTTTTTTTTTCTGGTCAGTATGGATCTAAGTCCAGACCTGAAGATCCACAAACCCCCACTGGGTGTCACTGTATAGCAAGAAATGGCTCAGCTGCGCGCTCTGTGTCCTCAGCCTCCTCTGCTTTCAGGAGGGAATGACCAGCCAGGAAATGCTTTAACTGAGACCTGACGCTGCTGGCCCGCCCCCCCACGCACGCTGACGCTGTAAAAGGCGGTGCGCACGCGTGCGCGCCCCCCCCCACGCTGAAACCAACATGGAGGAAGCAGAAAGCAGAGGAGAAGCCTGGACCAGCGCTAGCAACCCAACAGACACCAGGCAAGACACTAATCTTATTGTAGTGCACACATAGAGGAAGCTGTCCCCATAGGCTTCCTAAGAAACAGGAGTTTTGCCAGCATTTCCTCCTTATAGCACGTGGGGCTGCAGTATCATGCTAACAGGCAGATCTGGGGGAGTAGCAAATACATATCTTTAAAAGCATACATATACCTACATGTTATCTGGGTAAACATTAGTACATCCCATCCTGCCTCAAAAGACATAGTGGAGATAGTGGCTGATGCACAAGCATACCATTAGCCGACCCAGAACCCCCAGGGGGATACCTACTGTCAAACCAAGTCCCGCAGGTTCCCTCTTACCTGCTCCATGCCGCAGGGTATTGCAAAATGCAAGAGGCCCAACCTTCCCCCATCTCCGTGGGTATTGTCTTGGACCTTCAGGGACCGGGGTCCTGTGTTAAGGAACCCACACACCTGGACCTATATAGCATCCTGGCATCAGTAGCGTTTAGTTCTTGGAAGAGACTAAGGCACTGGAGCCCAGAATCCAGCCCTCCAAGGAGAGGCATTATAGGCAAAACCCCACTCCAGCAGGGCCCGGGTACCGTACACCTTGGCTTTGAAGCACTTCGGACGGATCCGGCTAGCTATCCTGGGTCCCGAGACCTCAGAGGGACAGCTAGACGTGACCAACACCTAAGACACTGGCGAAAAAACTGAAGCACTCCCAGTGGGAGGGGGTTATATAGGGAGGAAACTTCCTGTGAAATTGATTACACCAGTGTCCATCACCTGACGGTACCCATATAACCCAAGTGTAATGGCTATGCGCTCTGTGTCCCGTGATGTACGATAAAGAAAGGCAATTTTGGCCAATTCCCTGGGTAGGCTAAAACTTTAGCTTCATTGCTGTTTCTAGATTGAACATTTAACATTTTAACATTTCCAGATGTAATCCCAGTCATTCTCCTGTGAGCTCAGTGACTTGTTAAATCAAATATTACTGTTGTTTTATGTTTCCTTTTCAACCAGCTCAAATAGCTCTTAATCCATGATCTCTATGACATTGAACAATTAAGGCTGTTGAGGGTGAGCCTCATCCACCCTTCCGCCATATCTTAGATAGCTTTAGGTTCTAACACTAAACAATCAAAAAGACTCATGTGATTGGGCATGTAGTTGCCATCATCCCTTGTAATATGAAATAGTGTGAAAAACCTCTATTGTGGCATTTTTCAAGGCAACAAAAAAAGGTGTATTTTTGAAAAATTCATTTTTTTTACAAATATTTATAGAAAAGGTTCAATTGAAAAATCAAACATATTAAATTTAAATGTTAAAACATTGTATATTGAAAGAAGAGATAAAGTGGTACTGTTCGCTATATAAATCGGAGATCAACTGGTGGTGGCAAAAAAAGCGGTTGATCCAAAGTGTTTCAAATGGTAATAATCATTAAAATCTTCATCGGGGATATTGTATCACTATCTACAGAAAATCAAAAATACAGCATTTAGACATTACATATAAGAATCATGTTTGATACACATAGATATTATCCATGAGTGTACAAAATGTTAACTTACTTTTCAATTCATGATTAATCAAATAGCAGGTGGATTCCCCATGATAACAGCAAGGACGGTCCAAAAACCCCATAGTATACCCTTTATCCTCTACAGGAAGGCCGGATATAATAAATCCAAAAAATTTCACTTGAAAGCATGCAATCTGGGTGCTGTATGAAATGCAAAATGACAATCAGGACAAGGAACTAAATTCTCATAAATTACCAACTCCCATGCAAATAGAACAAGCTTCAAGTTCTCTGAGAAGTCATAGAACAGCACTCCGAAAGTAATTTTGCTCCTTCAACTATCTAGCTGAGGAGAGGAATGGTGCCATTTGCCGTCCTCGGCTTCCTTTTAAATGCTGTTCCATGCGTCGTCATCATAACACATCCCGTCATCACGATGACGTGGCACGCAACGGCGTACCGCGTCACTGGCGATGCACCACGTGGTCATGATGACGGGACACATCCGGCCGCAACTATTGCCATCAGGACGTGATGCAATACATGGGCTGCATCATTTCCTGTCTCTGGGATGTAAACATCCGGGAGTACAGGCGGGGGGGCCATGTTGGATAGACAGGGGCAAAATGGGGCATCAGGAGGCCACAAAAAGAAAATCTCACACATCTAGCAACGTAATCACTTAGCCATAGTCCTCTATGCACAAAAAATGCAGACACTGATTAACTCTGAGGGTAGAAAAACCTTTTGTGTTGGGTAGAGGTATAAGAGCCTATAGGTATAGGTATAGGAAACCCACCACACCAATACTCAAAAGAAGAGGTGGGGAAGAACTTCCCTTAGCCTGTTTGACATGGGAAATGCAATTCTGCTGTACATACCGGATCTCAAAACAATATAAGTCCCTCTTCCTATAGATCATCCTGATCCAAGGATGTCTAAATTTTAGAAAAGGACACAAATCATATACATACGTGTATTAAAGAACAAAACCCTCTATATGTGTGCATCCTATTATCAAACAATTCTCCCACAGAATTCCACAGTGACAGAAAATAAAAGGAGGTAGAGAAGATGCCATGATGACATCATATCAGAATAGCAACAAGCGACTCCAAACACCATTTTTTTACAGAAAATATAGGTTAATGGAGATAACTTTACATATCAATCTGTTTTTCCTAAACTGAAACCCTCGAGAAATGGTCTGAAGCTTTCTACTTCATTGAGGCCCGGAGGGGTCATGGCTTTTAGGTATCTGATCCATCAAATTTTGTGCTGGAGCAAAACCTTGTTCCAGTCGCCCCCTTTAATTGGTATATGTAACCTGTCCAACATAGTGAAGTTAACTTTAGGCAATTTATAATTATGCTTTCTAGCAATGTGTCTGCCCAGTGGCAGATATAAATTGCCTATACACATGCTATGCATGTGTTTTTCGACTAGTTTGCCAAACTCTTGCCTTGTCTTCCCCACATAGATGGCACTGCACTGACACTGCATGAGGTAGATGATGCCCTGTGTTTTTCACGTAGCAAAATGCTTCAGGGTGAACATCTCCCCAGTAGGAAGTGTCCATGAGGTCCCTCCACCAATGACTGTACATTGTGAACAGGATCCACAAGGATAGGTACCCCAAGTTTTACATGGGTCCTTCCTTTCTTGTGTTCCCTTTGTATTCACTCTGCGTTAACATGTTTCCAATTGATCCTGCCCTCTTATATGTAATCTGAGGTTTTGGTGTAGCAAGGCCTCTCAATATAGGATCATCAGTAAAGATAGGCCAGTATTTAGTAATATTTTTCCTTATTTGATGATGTTCATTAGAATATTTAATAATGATCCTAGTGATGTTCTCCTCCTTGTTTCTTTTTTTTGTTTGAAAATAAGGTTTCGTCTGGTAGTACACTTCACACGATTAAATGCCTTTTTCAAGGTCGACTTGGTGTATCCCCTAGCCAGCAATTTGGTGGTGAGTTAATCTGATTCTCTTTGAAAATACTCATTGGTATATAAGGTTTTTCTTTTAGTGCTTCTATATTTTAGATGACTTAGATGTTTTGCCGACATATTATTATTCCCGGGTGTGCATTAGGAAAAAACATACAGAGCTTTAGGCTATTGTTTGTGTTTTTTCACCCACAAAATGGCGAGCTGATCGGTGGAGACATTTACTCCATTAGAAATGACCACCGGGAATCCAGCACTATGCATTCAATTAGTCCCACGGCTAAGTGAAGATTATCTATGCGGATTCCGATACCTCTGATGAAGCCACGTGACATGGCCTAACATGTAAGGACCGGAAACTGGAAGTCAACGCGGAGCTCGTTTGTTTATTCATTGACCTGTAAGTTATTCTTTTACTTAATAAATGTACCATTAAATAACACCAAGGGATGCACAAGCCTCAACCCACAGTGCCGGACACCAGCTGGGGAATATTTCATAGGAAACATACTAGGAAACAACCAGAGTGACACATACTATACAGAAAGGCAAAGACCCATGTGTAAGAAGGTAAGCGCTCTGTGAGCCCAGTATGCAGGAGAACAGCATAGAAGATTACTTTAAGAATTTACACTTGATTTATGAAGATCACTGTTCATCACTTTATTTATTGATGGGACATTTTTTCTTGCACATTGTTATTTTAGGCTATATTAGCCACAATTTCAGTGTATATATCCATTAATACGGTGATCATAACATATTCAATCCATAACACGCGGTCTGAGATTTTGATCAATAATCTGGCTAATACCTTCTGAGATACAGCCATTTCCGGAAATTATGGGTTTTCCAGGTGGGTTGTGTAGGTTGGGGAGGGCATATAGAGTAGGTAAGCGGGGGTGCCTAGTTCGAATAAAGTCCCATATGTTTTTTGTGATGGCTCCCTCATTGAAGGACTCATCTACAAGTGAGTAAAACTCCTGATTGAATCTATCCACTAGGGATGAGGAGATTTTGCGATATCATTGAGTATTGTTGAGTATCTTCTGACACATAATCTCATAGGTAATATTGTCCATTAGGACAATATTGCCTCCCTTATCTGATGCTTTAATTGTGATCTCAATTTAATTTTTTAGGGATTTAAGTGCATATTTTTGCTCCAGATTTAGGTTATGATGGACAGTATCATCCTTTAATTCCTCAGTCTCTTTTGTAATTTGTCTAACAAAAAGTGCTATAGCTGGGTTTTAATTCAGAGGGGGAAAACTGTGTGATTTCCTTTTGAATTTTTTAATCAGAGCTTCTAACACAAGGTGGTTATTTACGAAAGTCAAATCCACTTTCCACTACAAGTGCAAACTACAAAGTGCACTTGAAATTGCACTGAAAGTGCGCATGGAAGTGCAGTCGCTGTAAATCTGAGGAGTAGATCTGAACTAAGGGGGAGCTCTGATGATTGTATCATCCAATCATGCGCAAGCTAAAAAAAAATATTTTATTTCCTTGCATGCCCCCCTCGGATCTTCAGCAACTGCACTTCCAAGTGCAATTTCAAGTGCACTTGTAGTTTGCACCTGTAGTCCAAAGTGGATTTGCCTTTCGTAAATAACCCCCTATGAGTATGATTTGCTCTCGTTAAATATTTGGGTTATTGCAATCCCCTTTAAACGGATTAATATATTGTTCCTTCTTCACTGCAGATGTAGTGATGCCATGGTATTCCTTGTGTATTTGGGTATTTTCCGTAGTTGATCTCTTTATGTTTTTTTTTGTATTAGCTATTTGAAAACTAATAAAAAATATTATTAAAAAAAGATGGAAGGGACCACTTTAAATAAACAACACATTTCACCGTATTGTTCATTTGAAAGCAAGAGCCTTCATTTTGTACAATGTTTATTTTACAATGACTGAACTTTTCCTAGAATGTTCTCGTTTTTCTCTCACCCCCTCTCTTCTCAAGGCTTTAGTTTTGCAACTTTTAGAGATAGTTGCTGACATATGAAATGTGATATTATTCTATTTGCTGTTTTTTTAATAACATCTCACACCACCCCCTTTCCTATCTTGGATATGAAATAAGATGTAACAAATAAACATTAGACCAGATGCTTTGATAAAATACGCTGTTTAATATCTTTGTGTTTTATTTGTTTTCTGCATTTATATACATAGTTTTATTTTCAGTGTCTCAACCAAAGAAATGCATAATACAGGGCACCCCCTAAAAAAACACCCAAACTGAGGTGTTTCAGGGGTCAAAAACCCCTTCATCAAGGCTGCAAAAATATATCAGCTAAAATAAATGGCTGTAGAGAAAAATAAAACAATTATAATGGGACCAAACTTTTTTTTTTATATGATAAAGTTATTTCACTCAGGAATTAACAATACAAATGTATTCTTCTATATGGTAGTATATCTGACAAGCACTTTATAAAATCTAAAGAACAGTAACTTTATTGAAAGTTTTATTCCGTCAAAATGATTATATTACCAAAACTATTATATTTATTTAGAGTGCTCCCCATCCCAATCCCATCATATTACTTCAGGATATTACAAAGAAGAGTTTCCGCCTTTACGTGGGGATCCACTAGGCCTAGAATAAAACCCCAAATCCTGCATCTATCTAAGGATAATGGTGGAATGGGGCTGCCCAACTTTATAAACTACTATAAAGCGGCACAACTTGCAAACCTAGTAAAATATCACGATAAATGTGAGCCCCCTCTCTGGGTATCAATTGAAGCGGTAGAGTCTGACCCCATCGCAATTTCTAATGTACTATGGATCCCCCCCAAAGCTCGTAAACACTTACTGAATCCCATCACCAAACACTCACTCTTCCTCTGGGACACAATAAAGACTAAATATCTTTTCCAATCCCCCCATGTTCCTCTTTTATCGTTTCATAAAAACCCTGAGTTCTACCCTGCTTGGATCTATCCCAATACCTTTAAAGAGTGGGTGTCAAAAGGATGTACATGCTTACATGACTTTACAGACTCTTCTTCCTTTTTATCCTTCACCACTATCAGTGCAGCGCGCAACATACCACAGACCGAAATATTTAGGCACCTATAAATTAAAAATTTCTTTAACCACTTCCATACCAGGCACTTACGCACCTTCCCGCCCAAGCCAATTTTCAGCTTTCAGCACTGTCGCAATTTGAATGACAATTGCGCGGTCATGCTACACTGCACCCAAACAAAATTGGCGTCCTTTTTTCCCCACAAATAGAGCTTTCTTTTGGTGGTATTTGATCACCTCTGCGATTTTTTTTTTTGCGCAACAACTAAAAATAGAGCAAAGATTTTGAAAAAAAAATAAAGTTTTTATTTTTTTCTGTTAATTTTTTTTGTAAATGAGTATTCTCTTTCAATTACGGGCACTGATATGGTGGCACTGATGGGCACCGATGAGGTGGCACTGATGGGCACCGATGAGGTAGTTCTGATGGGCACCGATTAGGTAGCACTGATGGGCACTGATAGGCGGCGCTGGTATGGGGCACTGATGGGCACTCATGGGCGGCACTGATGGGCACTCATGGGCGGCACTCATGGGCACTCATGGGCGGCACTGATGGGCACTCATGGGCGGCACTGATGGGCACTCATAGGCAGCACTGGGCACTCATAGGCGGCACAGATGGGCACTCATAGGCGGCACAGGTGGGCACTCATAGGCGGCACAGGTGGGCACTCATAGGTGGCACAGGTGGGCACTCATAGGTGGCACATGTGGGCACTGATAGGTGGCACAGGTGGGCACTGATAGGTGGGCACTGGGCATGGATTGGCACTGTGGGGTGGCACTGACAGACACTGGGGTGGCACTGATGATCACTGAGGGGTGGCACTGATGGATCAATGTTGCCAATCAGTGCCCATGTGTGGGCACTGATTGGCATCTTTTTTTTACTGCCCCTTTTTTTTTTCTTGCTGATTTTTTTTTTTTTGTCATTTTTTTTTTCTTTGTCTTTTGTTTTTCTTTTTTTATGTTCCCTGGTGGTCTAGTGTGGGCACTCCCTGGTGGTCCGTGTGGCGATCCGAGGGGGGGCTGCGCTGATAAACAATCAGCGCGAACCCCCCCTGTCAGGAGAGCCGCTGATCGGCTCTCCTGTACTCGCGTCTGTCAGACGCGAGTGAGGAAGAGCCGTCGGCGGCTCTTCCTGTTTACATCGTGATCAGCCGTGATTGGACACGGCTGATCACGTGGTAATGAGGCTCCGCCGGAGACTCGTTACCGAGATCGGAGGTGCAGGGTGTCAGACTGACACCCCGCATCACCGATCGCCGCGCTGCGCGCCCGCACGGGCGCGCGCGGCATGAAATCGTGCTAGACGTTTGAGAACGGCTAGTCACGATTTCATAACCACTTCCCGGCCGTAAATCGGCTATTGGCCGGCTGGGAAGTGGTTAAACCATTTGTTGATGCTTCACCCACGCCAACACGTATATCCACTTTTGAGAATTTCTGTAAGAATGACCCCCACGCTAGAGGAATAATATCCTCCTTATACTCCAAATTAAGAGCTTGCTCTATCAGTGGGAAGCTTCCTTATGTGAGTAAATGGGAGAGGGACCTAGAACAAGAACTAAAACCTTCTGAGTGGAAACAGATCTGGAACAGCACTAAATAAGCTTCCATGAACGAATCAGCCATTGAAACGAATTACAAAGTACTCACTAGATGGTACCTAGTACCTGCCAGGGTTGCGAAATACGTACCGAATTACCCTGATCTATGCTTCAGGGGTTGCTCAACTCCAGGGACATACCTTCACGTTTGGTGGTCGTGCCCAAAAGCCCTATCATTTTGGTCGAAAAATTTTCAAATTATCACCATAATCTCGGGGGAAACAATCCCCTTAGATCCTAAAACTGCGTTACTAAATCTAAAAGCTGATAATCTCCCACACAAGCAGTTCAAACTAATCATACAACTTCTTACTGCCGCAAAACAAACTCTTGCGAGAGCATGGAAAACTCCTAATTTATCACTAAATTAAGTCACAAATAGAATGAACACAGCAATGTCCCACGCCAAGATGGTGGCTATTGACATGGACACTAACCGCCAGATTTGAAAGTCTATGGAATCCCTGGATAACATATGCTTTTCCGAACGCATTTAATGATGAAGTTGTTTTACCATGGTAGTCCAGCCAACCTGGCACCCCCCCGCTCAAGCCTCTCTCCGGCGGTGGTGCTCAGGTCGTTCCTGCGGATTCCCCTCCCCTACCCCTTCTTCCCTTTCTCTTCCCCTCCTTTGAACTCTTGTTCTCAAATTAACAATTCCTGTTTTCATGTTTGTTGATACAAAGTTGTACATTGTTGAAATTTCTTGAACCTGTACTGCAGAACCCTAGAACAGGACATAACCCTGGATTTAGCCCAGACCAATCTGGCTACATGGTTTATCCCTTAAGCGATCCAGGGTCGACAGTTAGTTAGTCACATAGCTAGTTAGCTACAGTAGGTGACTGGGATATTGTGTCAATCTCGCTCCCTTTCTCGGCGAGATTGAGCACTTGCGAGCCCCATCGCGAGAGCCAGCGCCGAGCTGGCTTGCCGCGATGGAGACAAAGCCGTCATAGAAGCGACGGGGATCCGACGCGGATTCCCGCCAATTCTACACGTGGGCGGAGTTTGTTATGAATCCTGAAGGAGAAATCCCCGCCGGATTTAAAAAAAAATCCGGCATGGGTTCCCCCCTCAGGAGCATAACGGGCCCTTAGGTCTGTTATGGGTTGTAAGGAGACCCCCCCTACGCCGAAAAAACGGCGTGGGGGTCCCCCACAATCCATAACAGACCCGTATCCAAAGCACGCCGGCCGGCCGGTCAGGAAGGGAGTGGGGGCGAGCGAGCGCCCCCCCCCTCCTGAGCCGTACCGGGCAGCATGCCCTCAACATGGGGGGGTTAGGTGCTCTGGGGCAGGGGGCGCACTGCGGCCCCCCACCCCAGAGCACCCTGTCCCCATGTTGATGAGGACAGGGCCCCTTCCCGACAACCCTGGCCGTTGGTTGTCGGGGTATGCGGGTGGGAGACTTATCGGAATCTGGAAGCCCCCTTTAATAAGGGGGCCCCCAGATACCGGCCCCCCACCCTAAGTGAATGAGTATGGGGTACATCGTACCCCTACCCATTCACCTGCAAATAAAAAGTGTAAACACAAATAAACCACACAGGGTATTGAAATATTTTATTAGTTGGCCGCCGGGGGGGGTGTGTATGATCGCTTTTATAAAAGCGCCCCCCTCCGGCGGGCTTCTGTGGGGGGTGGGTGCCGCCGTCTGGTTCTCTTCCGCCGCCGGGGGGCGCTTTGATAAAAGCGCCCACCACCTGGCGGGCTTCTTTCGACGTCTTCGGCGGCGGGGGGGTCTTCTCCCACTCTCCGGGGTCTTCTCCCGCTCTCCGGGGGTCTTCTCCGCTCTCCGGGGGTCTTCTTCTTCTTCAGGACTCGCCGCCGCTATCTTCATGTGTTAGCTCAATTACTAGCGGCGGCGGCCCCCTCTTCTGTGACGTCTTCGGCGGCGGGGGGGTCTTCTCCCGCTCTCCGGGGGTCTTCTCCCGCTCTCCGGGGGTCTTCTCCGCTCTCCGGGGGTCTTCTTCTTCTTCAGGACTCGCCGCCGCTATCTTCGTGTGTTAGCTCAATTACTAGCGGCGGCGGCCCCCTCTTCTGCGACGTCGGCGTCTTCTTCTTCTTCTTCTGCTCTCCAGATGTTGACGCGACGCATCCTTCCGCTGTTATGCCGGGCGCGCGGCTCGCAGCGAAATATATAGGCCTGTCTTGTGACGTCGCAGTCCCATCATGCTCCGGTAGGTACCACGTGCTACCTACCCACGTGATACCTACCGGAGCATGATGGGACTGCGACGTCACAAGACAGGCCTATATATTTCGCTGTGAGCCGCGCGCCCGGCATAACAGCGGAAGGATGCATCGCGTCAACATCTGGAGAGCAGAAGAAGAAGAAGAAGAAGACGCCGACGTCGCAGAAGAGGGGGCCGCCGCCGCTAGTAATTGAGCTAACACACGAAGATAGCGGCGGCGAGTCCTGAAGAAGAAGAAGACCCCCGGAGAGCGGAGAAGACCCCCGGAGAGCGGGAGAAGACCCCCGGAGAGTGGGAGAAGACCCCCGGAGAGCGGGAGAAGACCCCGGAGAGTGGGAGAAGACCCCCCCGCCGCCGAAGACGTCGAAAGAAGCCCGCCGGGTGGTGGGCGCTTTTATCAAAGCGCCCCCCGTCGGCGGAAGAGAACCAGACGGCGGCACCCACCCCCCACAGAAGCCCGCCGGAGGGGGGCGCTTTTATAAAAGCGATCATACACACCCCCCCCGGCGGCCAACTAATAAAATATTTCAATACCCTGTGTGGTTTATTTGTGTTTACACTTTTTATTTGCAGGTGAATGGGTAGGGGTACGATGTACCCCATACTCATTCACTTAGGGTGGGGGGCCGGTATCTGGGGGCCCCCTTATTAAAGGGGGCTTCCAGATTCCGATAAGTCTCCTGCCCGCATACCCCGACAACCAACGGCCAGGGTTGTCGGGAAGGGGCCCTGTCCTCATCAACATGGGGACAGGGTGCTCTGGAGTGGGGGGCCGCAGTGCGCCCCCTGCCCCAGAGCACCTAACCCCCCCATGTTGAGGGCATGCTGCCCGGTACGGCTCAGGAGGGGGGGGGGGGGGGCGCTCGCTCGCCCCCACTCCCTTCCTGACCGGCCAGCCGGCGTGCTTTGGATACGGGTCTGTTATGGATTGTGGGGGACCCCCACGCCATTTTTTCGGCGTAGGGGGGTCTCCTTACAACCCATAACAGACCTAAGGGCCCGTTATGCTCCTGAGGGGGGAACCCATGCCGGATTTTTTTTTAAATCCGGCGGGGATTTCTCCTTCAGGATTCATAACAAACTCCGCCCACGTGTAGAATTGGCGGGAATCCGCGTCGGATCCCCGTCTCTTCTATGACGCACTCGCTGGAATGTGCTTTTACTATTCCAGCGAGTGCGAGATATCGGCGGCCTGTCGCCGAGATTCAGCGCGATGCTGTCATGCTAAAAACACATTCTCGGCGGCAGGCACTGTAGTCATTTAGTTAGTCAGTTAATATATTTGCTTATTTACTTTGCCACTAATGACTTTGTATGCATTGTTTAATTACCTGTAAATTGTCTCACTGTAACCAATGATACTTAGGTTTACAAGTCAAGAAGTTTCTCTTATGATGTATACCCTCTATTGTACCTTTTTTTCTTCTCTCATCGTTGTTATGCACGTGTACGTTCTTTATCACATAAATAAAGATATTTTGACAAGGAAAGTTTTATTCCTTTTCCTTTATCATATATGTGCCTCCGACATTCTTTAGAGAGAGTGGCATGGCTTTTTTTGCAGAGCTATACTACAACAATTCCAAAGCTGATAAATAGTTGAGTACATTTGCAATGTTTGTCACTGCTGAAGAGAAAGTAAACCTTCCTGTATTCTTTGTACCTATAGGTAAGTGTAGAATAAGGCTTACCTATTGGTACTATAAATATCTCCTAAACGTGTGCCGTTTAGGAGACATTTACTGTATACTGTGCCAATTAAGTCATCTGCGCATGTGCTCTGAATGAACGCCACCCATGCCATTTCTTCAAAAGCCTGTGCCGTGACAGGCTGTGACTGTGCCGTGATGTCACGCGGCTCTGGCCAGTCACACAGCCAGAGTCCACAGCCCCGGAAGGAAAATGGGCGAAGATTGGATGCAGCCTCCAGCAGGGACAACGCGGTCTCTGTTTGCAGGTAAGTGTCACATAATGTGCTAGTATGTGATGCATACTAGCACGTTATACCTTTACTTTGCAGGGAAGAAAGAAACAAACAAAAAACATGAGAGTTTACTTTCTCTTTAATAGTGACTATTCTAATTGCATGTATCTAGATAATCTCACAGAAACTTCACCAATGTATTTTTACCCAGACCAAGCTTATCGAAAAAGTTATTATCATCACTAATGACACCAGTGCCACTGCAAACTTTTCTCTTTTGAATTACCTTCATGAAAGATTTTTGGAACACTTTCTTTGAAAGAAGGGCATGAGAAGAAAAGTTTCTAACCTATTAGACTGACGTGTGTACAATTACCTAGAACTGAAACCATCCTGTCAATTATTCATAGCATACAGAAGCTTTTATTTTAGCTATCTGAAGAGGTGGCAAAAAACACTTAAACTGATATTTTATCAAACGGGTATGAAACATTCCCTGTAGTTAGAGTAACTTTAGGACTGCTATATCAGTTTGCTCACCCTCTCATTGTCCTCACATATTGTTGAGTAAATTCTGCAGTATTATCTGACTATTGCTTATTTATTTGTATTTTTATGTATACAATGACAATAAAGTATATTATCCTATCTTATTTGCATACAGATATTGATGCCAACATGTAAGATGCCATGCCTTATTTTAGTACAATATTTATATTTTATTATCTTTTATGTCTATTTTACTTTGCTTTTGGCTGAAGTGTAAAATGTATCGGAAACTACTTTAAATTTTGAAACCGACGTAGCATAAAAAATGGCAAATAAGCACATTGTCAAGTTTGCCGGATTGTTTATTGAGATAATATAACATGACAGAAGAAACTGCTCTGATTTGTTTCATGTTTGCATAAATATGAAACATTTTAGGTTGATAGCATTCATTTGAATTTAAATGCACAAATCAGTATGCGCCTTCTGTGTTTAATCAAGCATTACTGCCATTTCCTTTAAATTAAACAGTCACACACATAACGTTAAAAATAATTGTTATACTCAGTAGCTTTTTCAAGAGTAATTTTTGTAATGGCATGTTTAAGTAGTCTTCAATATAGAAATGCTTATTTTATTATAAAAGGTTTAATTTTGCTACAAATTTTATTTTACAAAACATCAGCTAGATTCACATTTGGAAAATACATTGAATGTGTGCCTTTTAATTTCTAAGTGAGTAAATTATAATTAAAAGTATTTTTCAATTCGTGCATGAGTTGCATTTCCCTTTGCTGCTCTCATTAAGCCACATGTGTTGGGTCTTCGTGATGTACCAAAATATGTTTTAAGTAAAGTGCAATCACTCTAGACTGATTTTAAAATAACAGATAGTCTGTCCTATGGATGTCTGAAGCCGCGTACACACGATCGGTGAAACCGATGAGAACAGTCTAAAGGACAATTGTCTTAGGTTAACCGATGAAGCTGACTGATGGTCTGATGTGCCTACACACCATCAGTTAAAAAAAATGATCGTATCAGAACGTGGTGACGTAAAACACAATGACGTGCTGAAAAAAATTAAGTTCAATGCTTCCAAGCATGTGTTGACTTGATTCTGAGCATGCACAGGTTTTTAACCAATGGTTTTGCATACTAACGATCGGTTTTGACCTATCGGTTAAATTTTAAAGCAAGTTTGCTTTTTTTTAACCAATCGTTAACCACTTCGATACAGCGTCACGTCCAAAGACGTGAACAGCGCAAACCTGAGGCGCCGGGTTGACGTCTTTGGACGTGACTGCCTTTCCCCGCTCCCTGCGCGTCCCCGCGAGTGCGCATCGGTGAAAAACTGTGTTGGCCGTGTCCCTTGGACAATCACAGATCGTGCTGAATGGCCAATCGCAGAGGCCATTCAGCACTCGATCCCGCTGTCCAATGAGAGATGATCTCAATTGTAAACAAATGAGATCATCTCTCATCGCCGGCTTTCTCTCCTCACACACAGCATGTGAGGAGACAAAGAGTGACAGCAGTGACAGTGAGTTGAAAAAAAAAAAGTTAAAGTTAAAAACAGCGCCAGTGTCTCTGCCAGTGCCACCTGCCAGTGCAAACAGCTTGTGCCACCTGCCAGTGCAAACAGTCTGTGCCACCTGTCCCTGCCATCAGTGCCACCTGCCCCCAGTGCCATCTGCCCCTGCCATCAGTGCCATCTGCCCCTGCCATCAGTGACATCTGCCCCTGCCATCAGTGTCACCTGCCCCTGCCATCAGTGCCACCTGCCCCTGCCATCTGCCGTAAGTGCCATCTGCCATCAGTGCAATCTGCCATCAGTGTCACCTGCCAGTGCAATCTACCATCAGTGCCACCTGCCAGTGCAATCTACCATCAGTGCCACCTGCCAGTGCCACCTGCCAGTGCCACCTGCCTGTGCCACCTGCCATCAGTGCTATCTGCCCGTGCCACCAGAAGAAGAAGAGGAGGAAGAGGAAGAAGAAGAAGAAGAAGAAGAGGAGGAGGGTCCACCCGCCAGAAGAAGGCGTATTGCTAAGGAGGCAGTGCCATCCACCAGCACCGCTGTGCCATCCACCAGTACCGCAATACCTCAGCAAGCAAGGTCACGTACCAGTGGGGTGTCACCTCAGTCCCAAAGGGTTAGGTCCCATGCCAGCCTTCCCTATTCCCTTCAGAACCCCCTGTGGCTTCCTTCTAATTCAGGAGAAGCCAACATTCCCCCTTTCACTGCCCAGCCAGGAGTCCAGGTGGACACAGAAAATTTTGCCCCGATTAACTTTTTTAATTTAATTTTCACCGACAACATGCTTGCCTCAATTGTTACCCAGTGCAATCTTTATGCAGAACAATTTATTTCCAGTAACCCCACATCCCATTATGCCCGTCCCTTCGAGTGGAGAGCCCTAACAGTGGAAGAGTTTAAAACATTTTTGGGCCTCATATTCTGTATGGGACTAAACCACAAAAACCAGCTACGTGCCTATTGGTCAAACCGCCCCATCTACCACATGCCCATCTTTTCCTCAAAAATGCCCAGGACCAGATATCAATTGATAATGAGATTCCTACACTACAACGACAATACCCAGTGCCCTCCCCGAAATGACCCAAGTTTTGATAAACTTTATAAATTTCGGCCACTACTTAATTATTTTTCCGAAATTTTCCCCCAGTTGTTTACCCCGGACCAACAAATATGTGTAGACGAATCCTTAGTAAAATTTTCTGGCAGGCTGGGCATAAAACAATTCATTCCCAGTAAAAGGGCCCGCTATGGGGTGAAGCTCTATAAATTATGTGACCGAGCCACAGGTTATACGTATGCCTTCAACGTATACGAAGGAAAGGACAGCCAGCTACACCCCCCTAATTGTCCAGACTACATAGGAACCAGCGGGAAAATTGTTTGGCAACTCCTGAACCCACTCCTTGAGAAAGGATACCACTTGTATGTGGACAATTTCTACACAAGTTTGCCCCTGTTCCGAAACCGTTTCCAAAAAAATACCCCAGCATGCGGCACCGTGCGATCGAACCGGAAGGGCTTTCCTCAAAGTCTTGTCATCAAAAAATTAGAAAAAGGGGAGACGGTGAGTTTACGTACAGAGGAAGTTCTGGCTGTGAAATGGAGGGACAAAAGGGATGTGTACGTGCTTTCTACCATCCACAACAACACATTCGTTGAGACCAGAACGAGGAATGGGCTAATCCAGAAACCGAAATGCATTCATGACTACAATAAGTTCATGGGGGGTGTCGATTTGAACGACCAGATGCTGGAACCCTACCTTTCTACAAGAAGATCATACCAGTGGTATAAAAAAGTTTCAATTTATTTGTTCAATTTGGCTGCGTACAATACCTATGTAATATATCGGAAATCCACTCCAAGACCCAAACCCTACCTTTTCTACCTGGAGGAAATCACCGCTGCCCTTTTATACCCCAGCAACCCACCAGCATATATTCGATCCGATGTGGTTAGCCGACTCAACGAGCGCCACTTTCCAGATAAACTCCCTCCCAGACCAACAGGCCATAAATGCCAAAAAAGATGCAAGGTGTGCTCCAAAGCAGGATTGAGAAGAGACACCATTTATTATTGTCCTAAATGCCCTTCCCAACCAGCCCTCTGCGTAGTTGGTTGTTTCGCCCGTTACCATACCTCACTAAATTATTAGTCACTTTCTGCCATTTACCTTCACACCCCTTATACCTCTGCTTATGACCTCTGCTTATGACCCCGGCTTGTTATTTGACCACGATTCTGCCTACCGATTCTGTTTATACCTCTGCCTGATCTGGAACTGACCCTGGACTGTTATTTGACCACGCTTATGCCTACCGATTCTGTTTATACCTCTGGCTGATCTGGAACTGACCCTGGACTGTTATTTGACCACGATTATGCCTACCGATTCTGTTTATACCTCTGCCTGATCTGGAACTGACCCTGGACTGTTTGACCATTCTTTTTGCCTGCCTCTTGGACTGATCTTTTACCCTGCCAGTGGACTAGTGGGATTCATAGCACAGGGGTCTCACATATGTGAGGGGCTCCAGAATTTGTTTTTCTGGATGAAGAAAACAATTGTTTTTGTTTTCTCATTCTAGATTAGGGTCTGGTTGCCCGGAGGCTTCAAAGAGATTTGGGTGGGAGAAGCCTCCACCCCTGTCCCCATTCTGTCCTGAACGAGGCCCTACTTCTGCCTGTAGGACCTATGCCATCATGCCTCTGCCTGTTGCATGAACTGACCACCTGCACTAACCCTGACGGGACAGTATCCCTGCCTGGACAATTGTGTATGCCGTTGCTGACCAAGTCCCTGCCTGCTGCCTGGACCAGTGCTATCCTGCTGTGTAGAACTGCGCTACTATTACCAGAGGTAATCTTTTGTTTACGCTTTGCTCAGCATAATGTATTTTGGGGTGTAACTCTTGGTATGTGCATGCTATGTGTCTCTGGAACACCGGACCGTGTTCCTTGTATGTTTGATCTCTGTATGTGGTCAGGCTGTGTAGAAGTCTCACACATGGGGTATCGTTTTACTCAGGAGGAGTAGCAGAATGTATTATGTGTTGGAAATATCTTAGAAACGCACAACTTTGTGTAAAAAAAATGCGTTTTCATTTTTTTTCCACGTGTTCCAAAAACTTCTGGAAAACAATGAACCGTTCAAAAGACTCATTATGCCTCATAGATTATACGTTGGGGTGTTAGCTTTCCAAAATGGGGTCATTTTGTGGGTAATTTCATTATCCTGGTGTTCCAGGGCCTTCAAAAGTGTAATAGGTAGTCAACTAGTTAGATGTGCAATTTATGCTCCTAAAACCCCAGATGGCGTTTCCTGCATGTTGGGCCTCCGTATGTGGCCAGGCAGTGAAAAAGTCTCACACATGGGGTATCGGTTTACTCAGGAGGAGTAGCAGAATGTATTTTGGGGTGTAATTTGTGGTATGCACATGCCATGTGAGAGAAATAAGCTATTACAATGACAATTTTGAGAACATTTTTAAATAAAAAATAAAAATCTTAATTTTGCAAAGTATTGTGGGAAAAAATTACAACTTCAAATACCTCACCATGCCTCTTAATAAATACCTTGGAATGTTTACTTTCCAAAATGGGGTTATTTGGGGGGAATTTGTACTTTCCTGGCTTGTTGGGGTCTCAAGAAATGAGAGAGATGAGATGAGGTCTTCAGTACATCAGGTGTAATCAGATGTGATAATTTTTTATGATTTGCACTATAGCTTGTAGACTCTAAAATTTTCACACAGACCAAATAATTTCGAAAAATGTTGGGTTATTTTTATCAAAGACATGTAGCAGTATAAATTGTGGCCAAAATTTATGAAGAAAAATTAATAATTTGCAAAATTTTATCACAGAAACTAAGAAAAAATCATTTTTTTTCAAAATTTTCGGTCTTTTTTTATTAATAGCGCAAAAAATAAAAAACCCAGAGATGATCAAATACCACCAAAAGAAAGCTCTATTTGTGGGAAGAAAAGGACAAAAAAATCATTTAGGTATAGTGTTGCATGACTGAGTAATTATCATTCAAAGTGTGAGAGTGCTGAAAGCTGAAAATTGCTCTGGGCAGGAAGGGTGTTTAAGTGCCCAGTAAGCAAGTGGTTAAATAACCTATGGGCCCCACACACGATCGGTTTTAACCGATGAAAATGGTCCTTCAGACCGTTGTCCACTGGTTAACCTATCATTTGTATGCTACTTGAGTCAGAAGTTGTGGTAGATTGAGCCACTTTACCTGATGCTTGTAGACAATTGATGCATGCCGCTACCTTTTGCATTGTTTTTTCTGCCAAGTTGTGACATTGAAGGTCACATGCCACCGTCCTTTTTTACTATCAAATAAGTATTAACTACTGTGCTACAAGGAAAAGTCTAAAAGACACGTACAAACCTCAGCACAATTATTTGTAAAAAATTTAACTCTTGCATTGAATATGTTTTCTGCATACAGCCTTTATATAATGTGCAAGGTTATGTCAGATAAAGCCCAGCATACATACAGAGTGTCACAAACTACAGTGAATGAGAGTGAACCACAACTGCGGTTAGGTAAAGATTTCAATGCACTTCTCTATGTAATGTGATTTTCAGTACTGGACACCAGGCGTCACTCTTATTAGAAAAAAAGAGTTTGGGGGTTCACTACATCATATCTCTCACATATAGGAATGCATTGAGCTTCTAAGGTAGGAGGTATTACAACATACCTTCAACCCCTAGCTTTAAAAAGGTATAGCGAACATGTTCAGTATTTCAGGCCAGGAGACCGTATACTATTAACAACAAATGTCAAGCACGTAGCATATGAGAATACTGTATGCAGATAGCATATACTTGAGAGAGGCAACTGAAGATTAAATGGTTTAACAGTGTATGTCCCTTTAAGATATGCCACAACTGTTATATGAAACCATAATAACTAATCCTAAGCACAGCGGTAGTATAAACTTGAGCCAGGTTCAAATACAGTACTTAGTAAATGCAATATGTGAACAGGGTAATTCTAGAGCAATAAATGTAACGTGGTAAAGGCACTTATCTGTTTGCAGAGCATGAGAGTTCTTCAGCAATAGCAAAGTATTGTAGCAGCAATGGGATTCTGTAATGGATGGTCTCCTTGTGGTGGATATCTTAGGGTGTCCCCAGAGCAATGGCAGTAAGGATGGCAGTGTGGATCCAGGTAGAGGATACTTAGTAGGATTAAGTTGTAGCTCAATGGTGGCAAGGATCCAGGCAGCGATGGGTTTCAGCTGAGGGGAATATTGCCAGTAGTTTGGTGGTAGCATGGTCCGCCTACGGCCGACAATTATAGAACAGCGTGTAGTAACAACGCTGTGCTGTTTATAGTAGCAAGGCATGTGTGGCAAATGGAGCGTTGATTACGCTCGGCATTCCCGCGTTCCACACTGGAACTCACACAGCGCCGGGCGATGATGTCAGTGCGCGGTCACCGTATGTGTTCCAGCGTGGAACGCAATACGGTGACGAAAGCGCCGTTTACACAGAGGGCAGTGGTCAGGACTATGCCATGTACAAAATAGTGTCTATAGTTCAGGGGTCAGGAGTGCATAATGCACAGATTTAAGGGGTCAGGAGTGTATAAGGTATAGAGTGCAGGGGTCACGAGTGCGAGGGTTAGGCATGCATAATGAATGGAGTAAACTGGATAGGAGTAAGTAACACATAGAGTGCAGGGCTCAGAAGTGTGTAACTCACAAAGTGCAGTGGTCAGATGTATGTAATATATATAATGCAGGTGTCAGGAATCTGTTACCGTACAGAGTGAAAGGCTCAGGAATGCCTAATGAACAGAGTGCATGGCTCAGGAGTGCATAATGCACAAAGTGAAGGGGAAGAAGTACAACCCAAAATTAGTTCCCCCATGACATATCCCAATACTCCCTACCAGTTCAGACACGTCCCCTAAACTCACTCAACAGATGCAATGGGAGTTCATGTGAGCTGAAGTTTTCTCCTTCAGTGTCATGTGAAAGGATCTGAGGAGGAGCCTCTCTCAGATCTTACCTGCCCCTGTCAGGGGGTATTTGAATACAAATGCCATGACCACTAGACCACACACTCTGAGTACCCAGATCTAGCACGGCCCCTGGAATGTAGTTTCTATAGAACAGAGCGTTTTCTTCCCTGTGAAATGTGAGGTACTGTATTCTCTAGCAAAAGTGTTTTTTTTAGAAGATTAGTAGAAGTAGAATGTAATGGGGAAAAATTAAATCCCCACCTAAAACCAGACAAAGTCCTGACATCCAACCTGTGGATTGAAGGCTTTCATACATAACTGCTGTGTGGAGGATTCTGATTCCCAACTGGGAAGATAATTCATGTGCAGAGACAAAATATACAGTCACAACATAATCTGTAAGTTAGACTATTCAATGGGAAATTCAAATATTCCAGGCACACATTCAGAAAATTGAATATTTATTACTATCTGTATTATTCTAACCCTTGGGAAATATTCTGTTAAACCCCCTTCCTTTTTCGTTTTTACTGTTCACAAGCAAATGTACGCACTTAATCTGTGAGGCTAGTCAGCAGTAAACGGTTAAGAATTCTCTATTTCAGGGGGCGTGGCCTGCGACGGAGCCGGATGGAAGCCTAAGGAGAAAGCTCCGTCTTCTGCGGGAGAACTAGCGGCTCTACACGGCCTAAACAGGACGAATTTTCACCACTCACGTACCTGGGAAAGTGCACCGGACCCCAGGGAAGAGGATGACAAATAAACGGAAGGGATCCACGAAGCCCCAGCGTCTGATAGACCTCTTCACTGTACCGCGGGAGAGAGGTAGGGAAGATGGCGCCGGCGCGGCCTCGTCTCCCACGCTGGATCACCAGGCTAACAACGGCGGCGGGTCCTTGTCCCGGCGCTCCACACACTCCTCTCCTGCTGACTCTCTGCCCTCTCCCTCTCCCTCCAACAGTCCAGCAAAGGCTAGAATGAAACAAAAACGATCGTTCGCGGCAAATTCGAGTGAAACGAAACAACCGTTTTTAAGACTTTTTTCCATTGATACATGTTCCCTGGGGCAAGACCCGGGTTCTGAAAGACGTTTTCCAACAATAACTTGAAAATTGGTCTTTAAAACTACCGTTTTTAAAACTTTTTTTTTTTTTTCCATTGATACTACTACCAATGGAAAGAAAAAAGTTTTAAAAACAGTAGTTTTTAAGACTTTTTTCCATTAATACATGTTCCCTGGGGCAAGACTCGGGTTCTGAAAGACGTTTTCCAACAATAACTTGAAAATTGGTCTTTAAAACGACCGTTTTTAAAACTTTTTTTTTTCCATTGATACTATCAATGGAAACAAAAAGTTTTAAAAACAGTCGTTTTTAAGACTTTTTTCCATTAATACATGTTCCCTGGGGCAAGACCCGGGTTCTGAAAGACGTTTTCCAACAAAAACTTGAAAATTGGTCTTTAACCACTTAAGACCCGGACCAAAATGCAGGTAAAGGACCTTGCCCCTTTTTGCGATTCGGCACTGCGTTGTTTTTTTTTTTTTAAATATGTTTTTATTAAGGAAGTTACATAACAGAGAAATCATAAAAAAAAACAGGACATAAAAGCATTTTCTGTGGAACATTGCAGTAGATTAACAGTGTATGTAGAGGTTCTCAGAGAGAACAAATAAGGGGGGAGGGTATAGGTTAAGTGGTCACGGGGTAGGTGAAATAGTAGTGCTTGCAAACAAAAAGGAACAACAAGAGAGGGGGGGGGGGGGGGGGGGTAGGGGAGGAGGGAGGGAGGGTAGGAGAGATGTCAATCCCGAGGGGGATCCTGGTATAGAAAAGACATTTTCTCAAAGTTCAACCATTCAGTAGGAGTGAAAGTATACGACATAAAGGGATTCCATAAGTGATAGAAGCGGTTCTTGCTCGGTTCGTGGGTCAGGTCCGTGTTGAGCCTGTCTTTGTATAAGAGCTGCAACAGTTCCCTTTTAACTTGAGCAGTGGTTGGGCAGTCCGCTGATATCCACTTCTGGAGGATGGCTCTACGGGCTATCAAGAGGCATATCAGAGTCCAGTCCCTGCCCAGGGGGGTGGAGGGAGAGGACCAGGGGAGTAGTATGGGGTCCCAGTACCCAAATATAAGTAGTAACGGGTCCCTGGGTATGCGTAGCAGGGTGACATCGAAAATGTATTGGATGACTTGGTCCCAGAAACTGGCTATGAGGGAACAAGACCAGAACCTGTGAGTCAAGTTAGGTTTGGGTTGTTTACAGAGGGGGCATTCTGGGGTGGCATGGGCTCGGCTGAAGGGGATGTGGGCTCGGTGAACAATCTTAATCTGCGTCTCTCTCCATATTTCGTTAGGGATAAGTCTGTGGATGGTGGTGAGGCCATGCAGGAGCTTCTCCACCAGGTCAGGGTCAGGGAAGTCTTTCGACCAGTTGGCCGCCGAGGTTGAGGCCAGGGGGGGGATGTTGTGCTGGAGGAGGGGATGGTAAATGTCTGAGATTTTGTATGAGGCCCGGGAAATAAGGGTGTCGGTAAGGGAGCTCTGGAACCTTTTTCTGTCATCTCGACAGGCGTTTTTCAGGAAACTAATGCATTGAATATACTGGAATACATGTGACGAAGGGAGAGAAAATTTGTCTGCCAGGGCTCTAAAACCTAGGGGGCGGCCTGAAAGGGGGTCACATAAAGAATAAAAGGATTTGATACCCTTACCCTCCCAGTCGAGGTAGGGCTGGTTATCTAAGCCTGGTTGGAAGCTCGGGTTGCCCAGGATAGGGAGGTATCGTGAGATAGAGGAGGGGACATTGAGGGCCTTCCTGACCTCTCTCCAGGCGATGACTGTATCCCGGAGAAGGAGATTGTGTTGGAGGGGAGGGGGGGCAGATTTCCAATGGCAATGGAGAAGGGCCGTGAGCGAGAAGGGGCGGACCATCGCCGATTCGAGGGGGTAGTTCGAGCACCTGGAGGACTGGGTTATCCAATCCAAGCCTGTTCTCAATAGACATGCCAAGTTATATAGCCTGATGTTGGGAAGGGCAATGCCCCCCTCTCGCCTGGGAAGATGCAGCTTGGTAAATGCTATGCGCGCCCTCTTGCCACGCCAGAGGAACTTGGAAATGGCAGAGTTAATGGATTTAATGTCTTTGTGGCGCAAGAGTAAAGGGATGGTTTGTAGTGGGTACAGTAGGCGTGCAAAACTAACCATCTTGACAAGGTGGCATCTTCCCAGTAGCGAGAGAGGCAGGTCCATCCAGTTGGTCAGTTCTTGGGATATTTTGGTGAGCAGGGGGGGGTAGTTGAGGTGGTATAGGGAGGAGGGTAGTTTGCCTATTTTTATCCCCAGGTAAGTGATATGTGACTTTGCAACGGCGAATAAGGAGTTTTGGGACCAGGAGGGGATAGATAGGGAGCCTATTGGGAGTATTTCGCTCTTGCTATAATTGATACGTAACCCTGAACATTGCCTGAATTCGTCAAAGGTGGTCTTGATAGTGGACATGTCGAGTGAGGGGCTGGATGTGAAGATAAGGACATCGTCTGCAAATAGTGACGTGCGAAGGTCGTGGCCTCCGACATGGATGCCATGTAGGGGGGCGATCTGGGTTAGGTGGCGGGAGAGGGGTTCAAGTGCTATGTTGAAAAGGAGCGGGGAGAGTGGACAGCCTTGCCTCGTGCCTTTGTGCAGCCTGAACTCCTCAGAGAGGAGGCCCGCCGCGACCACTTTCGCGGCAGGGGCAGTGTACATTGATTCTATGAGGTGCGTGAAGGGGCCCGAGAAGCCCATTTTGGACATGACCATGGAGAGCCATTCGAAACTAACGTTATCGAAAGCCTTCTCCGCGTCTAGGGTGATGATGGCGTGGTCTCCTGCCGGGTCATTTTTTGCGTGTTCGAGAGCTAGCATCACCTTCCTGATATTCATGGTGGCCGTCCTACCCTTAACAAAGCCCGACTGTGCGGGGTGAATCAGGGAGGGTATAATGGATGCCAATCTAGTGGCTGCTATCTTGGAGAGGATTTTAACGTCAAGGTTAAGAAGCGAGATGGGCCTATAAGAGCCAGGTTCTAGGGGGTCCTTGCCCTTCTTCTCTAGGAGTTTTACTATGGCCTGATTGCCCGTTGGAAGATAGGACCCACCCGACCATATGTGTGTGTAGACGTTGTGGAGAGGGGGGGACACAGTCGAGCTAAAGGACTTGTAAAATTCTCCGGTGAAACCGTCTGGGCCTGGGGCTTTGGAGGGGGAAAGCTGTTTGATTACGGATTGGACCTCCAGGACAGAGATAGGGGCATTGAGGGCTTCGAGCTGGGTGGGGGTTACCTGGTCCAGGGAGATACGTCGTAGGAAATTGAGGGCTGTCGGCTTATCGATAGGGTCTGAGGCATACAGGGAGGAGTAGAATTGGCGCATAGTATTATTGATACCTTTTGGGGTGTAGTGTATGGAACCCGATGGGTCCCTGAGAGACATGATATGCGTCGGGCGGTTGGGTCCTTTACTTAATCTGGAAAGGAGTCTACCTGCTTTGTTACCAAACTTGTGGAGGGAGGCGTCTAGATGCGCTTTTTGGGTACGTTCGAGGGTGGCTGCCCAGCTATCAAAGGCCTGCTTGGCAGCGAACCAGGCGTTACGGTTGCTGGGGGAGTCATCAGTATAGAGGACCCGCTGGGCCTGATGCAGTGTTGCGCTGGCCTGTTTGTAGCGTCTAAGGGTGTGTTTTTTGAATGTGGCGGCGTAGGCGATTATGCAGCCCCTGAGGAACGCTTTGCCCGCTTCCCAGAAAAGGTTAGGGTTGTCAGCGTGTAACGCGTTATCCGATGCGTATCCCAACCAGGCTTTTTCTAGATGCTGGTGAAAATCTGAGTTATTGTGAAGATAGGAGGGGAACCGCCAGATTCTGGGGTTAGAGGCTAAGTCAGGGTCCTCAAGGGTGGTCGAGACCGGGGCATGGTCCGAGATTGCGATGTCGTGTATGTCAGCTTCCGAGATCAGTGGGAGGAGAGAGTCAGAACAGAAAAGATAGTCCAGTCTCGTGAAGACTTTATGAGGGTGGGAATAAAATGAGAATTCTCTGTCAGCAGGGTGTTTTAGTCGCCATAGATCGTGGAGGTGCAGTGAATCGACCGTCGACGCCAATAATGTCTGGGTGAGAGGAGTCAGAGGAGGACGAGATTGTCTGGTAGAGGACCTGTCATCTATCGGGTGCATGATGGAATTGAAATCCCCGCCTATCAGGTGTGGGCAGGCTGGGTCTCTAAGCGCCCAGGTCGCTAAAGAAGGCACTTGTGGGGCTGTTGGGAGCATATACATTAGTGATGGTTACCACCCTGGATCCCAGTTGAATACGGGCCGAGGTGAATCGCCCCTCGGAGTCCGAATCTGAGGACAGAATCTTGCAGGGAAGGTTTTTGTTAATAAGGATTATTACCCCAGCTTTCCGACCACTTGAGTCAGAACCGAGGACTGTGCCTACCCAGAGTTTCCGCAGCCGCGGGAAGTCGGGGGTGGACAGATGGGTTTCCTGAAGGAGGGCGATGTCGGTCTTGAGCCTTTTAAGGTGGCGCAGAACTTTCATCCTCTTATTGGGGGAGCGGAGCCCTTTGACATTCCAGGAGACTATTCTCATGTTGGGAAGACTAACAATGGGGTGTGAGCAGGACGTGGAGGCGAGGAGAATGGGAGCATGGTGCATTGTAGAAGTGGGGTGCAAGGACAGCAGGTGTTGTGGTGGTTTGCTGTGAGAGAGAGCGGGGGTGGTAACGGATCCCTAAAAATGGGCGGAGGGTTGAGAACCAGGGAGGGGGAGATGGGGGGAGGGTGATGGGGGCAAACAAGGTGAACAACAACATTTGGGAACTTCACTTTTTTCCGCATGGAGCCACTGAATAGGCCAGCTCCCAACGCAGGGCTCTCAATGCAGCACTTCACCCGCCGCGACCGATGGGGGGGTGTAAGCAGCAGGAGCAATGCGTGAGGGGGGGGGGGGGGGGAGGAGCTAGACAGGTTCCTTGCGGAAGAATGGAAAGGCCTACACATGATATATAAACGTATAGGATAACATAATATTAAGGCACAAGTGGAGCTAAGACAACTATTACCGATTGTGCAAGAGAACATAAAACAATGTGAAAACAAAACAGTGTGAAATAAAATGGCATTTTTAGGAGCATAAGAGAAAAGAAAAGGAGACAAACTGGCATAACATCAAAATTGCATTAGGCCTACCGTGGTCCCCCGGGTGAAGGGGGAGGCACGCTGAAGGAGAGGGGCCCAGGAGTGGTCCTGGACGGTTAATGAGCAGCAGAACTGCATCGGGATGGTGTGACCGTCTAGAAGAAAAAAAAAAAAAAAAGAAAAAAAGAGAAGGTTCAAGAAAAAAAAAAAAGTTCAAAAGGATGAGGTGTGTTGACGGTCGGATCCAGATGCCTTGAATCTTTTAGGAGAGTCCTTGCGTGGGCTTCCGTGTTCTAGGGCCCGGTTGGAAGGTGCCGCTCTGGGAGACTGGTTGTGGTGGGGGCTAGAGCGGAGGGATCTCAGGAAGGCCTCAGCTTCGGATGGGTCATGGAAGGAGAGCTGATCTCCGTTGGGTGCTCTGAGTCGAAGTACGGCCGGGAAAGCCAGTGTAAACTTGATTTGCATTCGGTGGAGCTCCGTGCAGGTCTGCTGGAAAGCCTTCCTCCTCTTGGAGACGTCCACGGAGTAGTCCGCAAAGATCAGGATATTCATGCCGTCTATCTGGAGGGTCCTGGACTGCCTGAACTTCTGCAGGATGAGGGATTTTTCTGAATAGTTGAGATATTTGGCGATGACAGGGCGAGGTGACTTGCGATCAGAGTTGAAAAGGCCCATGCGGTGGGCGCGCTCAACAGTGCAGGGGCCCGGCAGGCCCAGGGTCTCGGGGATGCGTCTGGAGCAGAGATCTGAAAGTGCTTGAGGTTGCAGCGATTCAGGGACGCCAATAAAGCGCAGATTGCTCCTCCTGGATCTGTTCTCAAGGTCGTCCAGTTTGTCTAGTATATACTTGTTCGTCTTGTCTTGCGCATGTTCAAAGGATTGGGCCTGGTAAAGATCCTCTTCTATATGTCCGATGCGATTCTCAGCCTCATTCAGCCTGGATGCATGCTCCCCTAGTTGAGCCTGGATTTTCTGTATCCCTGCATTGATGGCTTTTTCCACCGAGGTCGCTATCATGGGGGATAATAGAGCAGCCACGGCCTGGGCCATCAGCTCAATGTTGTGCATATCCCCCGCCTGTGGGGGAGGTGAGGGGATGTGAACAGTCTGAGGGGTAGTTGGAGGGGCTGGTGGTGCACTCACCTCCATTGCAGGTGTCGGATCCACGATCGGATCTACGATCGAATCCGTGTAGGCCAAAGCCGGGGCCTCGATTTGCGGCTGTCCCGTTCGCGCCGCAGCGGCGGCGTACGACCGCGCGCCGCTTTTTTCCAGGTATTTGTCCATCCTCGGGTGGAGGGGGGGATGGCGGATGGTTAGCCCAGGGGTCGGCAGCGGGTTTGCTGGCTTTTATAGGCCGATTTGGGAGCCTGTGTGCGGGAGCTGAAGGAGTGCACAGCTACTCCATGCGGCGCCGGAACCGGAAGTGCTGCGTTGTTTTAACTGACAATTGCGCGGTCGTGCGATGTGGCTCCCAAACAAAATTATTGTCCTTTTTTCCCCACAAATAGAGCTTTCTTTTGGTGGTATTTGATCACCTCTGCGGCTTTTATTTGTTGCGCTATAAACAAAAATAGAGCGACAATATAAAAAAAAAAAAATATTTTTTACTTTTTGCTATAATAAATATCCCCCAAAAATATATAAAAAAAAAACATTTTTTTCCCTCAGTTTAGGCCGATACGTATTCTTGGTAAAAAAAATCACAATAAGCGTTTATCGGTTGGTTTTTGCAAAATTTATAGCAATTACAAAATAAGGGATAGTTTTATTGCATTTTTATTAATTTTTTTTTTTTACTACTAATAGCGGCGATCAGCGATTTTTTTCATGACTGCGACATTATGGCGGACACATCGGACACTTTTGACACTTTTTTGGGACAATTGTCATTTTCACAGCAAAAAATGCATTTAAATTGCATTGTTTACTGTGGAAATGACAGTTGCAGTTTGGGAGTTAACCACAGGGGGCGCTGTGACTTTGAGTGTTCCCTGTGTGTGTGTTTACAACTGTAGGGGGGTGTGGCTGTAGGTGTGACGTCATCGATCGCGTCCCCCTATAACAGGGATGACGCGATCGATGCTGCGGCCACAGAGAAGCACGGGGAAGCCGTGTATACACACGGCTCTCCCCGTTCTTCAGCTCCAGGGACGGATCGCCGCACTGCAGCAGCGATCGGGTCCGCGAGTCCCACGGTCCCGGTCCTGGAGCTTCGGACCGGGTCACGGGAGCGCGCCGCGGGCGCGCGCCCGTGACCCACGGCTGGGTACTAAAATCAACGTATATATACGTTGATATGCCCAGCCGTGCCATTCTGCCGACATATATGTGCAGTAGGCAGTCCTTAAGTGGTTAAAACGACCGTTTTTAAAACTTTTTTTTTTCCATTGATACTACTATCAATGGAAAGAAAAAAGTTTTAAAAACAGTCGTTTCTAAGACTTTTTTCCATTAATACATGTTCCCTGGGGCAAGACTCGGGTTCTGAAAGACGTTTTCCAACAATAACTTGAAAATTGGTCTTTAAAACGACCGTTTTAAAAACTTTTTTTTTTTTTTTTTTCCATTGATACTATCAATAGAAACAAAAAGTTTTAAAAACAGTCGTTTTTTCCATAAATACATGTTCCCTGGGGCAAGACCCGGGTTCTGAAAGACGTTTTCCAACAATAACTTGAAAATTGGTCTTTAAAACGACCGTTTTTAAAACTTTTTCCCATTGATACTACTATCAATGGAAAAAAAAAAGTTTTAAAAAAGGTCGTTTTTTCAGGAGTCCTGCTCTTGAAAAAACGACCGTTTTTAAGACTTTTTTTCCATTGATACATGTTCCCTGGGGCAAGACCCGGGTTCTGAAAGACGTTTTCCAACAATAACTTGAAAATTGGTCTTTAAAACGACCGTTTTTGAATTCGAACGTTCGAGTCCCATAGACTTCAATGGGGTTCTAAATGTTCGTGCGAACGATCGGACTGTTCGACGGTTCTGGTGCGAACCGAACACGGGGGTGTTCGGCTCATCCCTAGTTAAGAACAAACTAGCTGACATCGAAGACAGGTCCAGGAGGAATAATATGAAAATTAGATGCAACCCGCAGAGCTCCGCTCCTATGCGACTGAACTTTTCTCAGCCCTCCTACCTGATCTTTCAAGCATTGAACTCACCATTGACAGGATACATAGACTTCCTAAACCCTCATTTATTCCTGATTCCCTTCCTAGGGACGTGATACTATGCATGACGTTTTTCCACGCGAAAGAACAGTTAATGCAAGCCATGCGTAGGAAAGATAACATACCTCCCAGGTTCCATGATTTACAGTTCTTTTTTTTTTTTTTTTCTTTTTTTTCTAACCACTTCAGCCTTTACCCAACGTTTGAGGCCAGCCCATGAGCTGATACTTCTCACATCACCATTTATGGTTTGCATCATCTGTGGTTAGGATTTTTAATGTTTAATTGCTCCTCCATTTGTGCTTCTTTTGTGGGTGGAAGAGGAGCCCAGCAGCCGTCAAAACAACACTTCTCCCCCCCCGGCCCTCCCGCCACCCTCCCACGTGGCTCCCCCAGGACTCGCTCAGCTTAACCAATAGTCTGGATAATTTGATGTTATCTAGCTGTTCATTGTATAGTTGTAGCCTAGGATAACTTAGCTAAGGGGCTTTAGTCCCTCCGCGTAACTCCATGTTTTCTTGTACTCTTTCCACTTTTCCCATTTTCCCTGGAAGTCCCTGTTTGTTTCTAATACGCTGCTTTTCAGCTCTTCTAACCTAAAAGTCTCCTCCACTGCGTCAATCCACTCCCAGATCTGTGGGCTTTCAATTTTTTGCCATTTTTTTAGCATAAGCCTTTTAGCTGCGTTTAAGAGGTGAGGTAGTAGAGATTACTTATACCTTTTAGTGCCCACTTGACTGCAGTGGAAAAGCACGACCCAAGGGTCTTTCTTCAACTCCTTTCCCATGATCTCTTTTATTTGGCTGCAGATATTGTCCCAATATTTTTGAATTTTCGGGCAGGTCCACCACAAATGTGCCATGGTTCCTCGGTCCGGACATCCCCGCCAGCACTCGGCGGTTTGGTCTGTTTTATATTTGCTGGATTTATCAGGGGTGATGTACCAGCCCGAAAAGCATTTGTAGTTGGTCTCGGCTGTTCGTGTGTCGATAGCTGATGCGTGCGTCAATTGAATTACCCTTTGGAAAGTGTTTTCCCCTCTAAGTGTACCCAATTCCCTTTCCCATTTTTCTAAGAAGGGTGCTTCCTCGCGTGCTCCACTCTTTATAAGGATCCCATATAGTTTTGATACCGTGCCCTTGGTGTTTTCTGTCTTGCATAACTTCTCCATTGGGGTCAGCTTCGACTCCGTCCGTAATGGGCGGGGAAGGTGCTGCACAAATTGGTGTAATTGGGAGTAGTGCCACCTATCAAGATTCCAGAAGTCTCTTCTGGTTTTAAGCTCTTCATAGGTCTTTATTTCCCCATTGTTTATAATATCGCCCAAATACACTCTATCCTTTCTGATCCAATTTCCACCTATCTTTTTTGTCCCAGGTGCAAAATATGCATTTTCCTTTAAATTCATAAGTGGGGAACTGAATTTCCTATCTAATTGTGACTGTGCTCTATCCCACATTTTTAAAGTGTCTCGTGTCAAATCATAAATTTTATTATCTAGTGCTCTGTATCGTGCAGGTATCCAAATAATGTTACTTAGTTGTAGGTTCGGTTGTGCCTTTTCTATTTGGACCCATCTCTTCTCTTGCCTGTCCCTAGCCCATTCTATCACCCTAGAAAGAACCGCCACCTTGTAATAATTTGTAATATCGGGGACTGCCAGGCCCCCATATTGCTTACGCTGTTTGAGGATTGAAAGAGAGATTCTGTGTTTTTTGTTTTTCCAAACATAGTTCATTAGTAGGGAGTTGAGGATTCTAAGGAATTGCTGGGGTACAGCAATTGGTATTAAAAGGAATTTATATAACATTTTAGGTACAATTGTCATCTTCAGCATATTATTGCGACCTATCCATGAGATGGGTTTATTAATCGTTTTTTTAATTCCTTTTTTATCTCATTTAATAAGGGCACATTTATTTTGTATATCTTCTGGACCGTTAGCTAATTTTATACCCAGGTATTTGAGTTATTTTTTCCAAGGGAAGGCGCAAATCTCTTTTACCTGCTTTTCTTCGTTATTATTGAGGTTTATATTTAACATTTCCGATTTTGATACGTTGATTTTATAGTTGGAAAGACTACCATATTGTTGTAAAGTCGTTAAGAGCTTGGGTATTGACTTTACCGGGTTGGAGAGAAAGAACAGCACATCGTCGGCGAAGGCTGCCAGTTTATGCTCTTTCCCTTCGACTCTGATCCCATTGACTTCGGGGTCTTTGCGGATCGTGGCCAGCAGTGGTTCCAAAGCCAATATGAAGAGAAGGGGGGACAGGGGGCACCCATGCCTTGTCCCATTCCTTATTTCAAAAGACTCTGAAAACATACCGTTGATTTTAATTTTTGCAGAGGGATGGTGATATAATGTTTTAATCCATCCAATTAGCCGATCTCCTATTCCCATTACTTCGAGGGTCTGCATCATGAGTCCCCAGTCTACCCTGTCAAAAGCTTTCTCAGCGTCCACCGACAGGAATAGCCCTGGGGACCCACTCTGCCTTACCCTCTCGAGCAAAAGGAGTGCTCTTATGCCATTATCCCTGCCCTCTCTGTTGGGGACAAACCCAACCTGGTCAGGATGGATTAACTTGAGCATAACCTGTTTTAATCGTTCCGCTAGGATTTTGGCAAAGAGCTTGGTGTCGGTATTTAATAAAGAGATTGGTCTATATCCTGAGCAGGTTGAACTATCTTTCCCTTCTTTCAGGATGATTACCATCGAGGCGGCCAGGGCTTCCTTACTGATTTTGTAATCGAATCCTAGACCATTAAAATACCTGCATATTATCGGTAACAAAATATGACAAAATCTCTTATAGTAAAAATCCGAGAACCCGTCTGGGCCTGGGCTTTTACCCCCTGCCGTATTTTTTAAGGCAGTCTTAATTTCTTCTTCTGTTATAGGTCTGTCCAGAATAGTTTTTTCAAGCTCCTTTATCTTGGGTAGTCCTGCCTTCTCTAAAAATTCGCGAATTTTAGCCTCTTTCTCCCCCACTTGCCACTTAACTTGGTTAATCGAGTAAAGTTCCTCATAATAATTTTTAAAAGTTTCAGCTATTTCCTTGGATGAGTGAACCAGGTCCCCATTTTTCTTTTTGATTTTCTCAATATAGTTCCTGGATTTTTTTTTTTGTGCCATTTTCGCGAGGTACCTACTAGGTTTATTACCCCACAGGTACCTCTCTCTGGCAATACTCTTAAAATTTTGCCTGGCTTCTTGTTCCATGATCTCCTTAAGTTCGTCTCTTTTTAGGGTTAGGTTCAAATACGTCTCGTTCTGTCCCTGTTCTTTGTGGTATTGTTCCAGAATCGTTATTTCCTTAATCAACGCTATGCGCTTCCATTGTCTTTCGCTTTTTTCCCTTGCACCCTCAGATATTAGCACCCCTCTGATATAAGCTTTGTGTGTCTCCCATAGGGTAGCAGTTGAGATCTCTTCTGTATCATTGACTAGAAAGAATTGTTTAAGTTCCTCTTCCACCCTGCCTGCTCCCGCGTCGTCTCGGATCAAACTATCATTGAGGTACCATATCGACTGTTGGCGCTTTAGTATCGATGATTTGATTTTCATGGTGACTGGGGCATGATCCGAGATCGTCATAATGCCTATGTCAGCTTCGGTCACCAGATCCAACAGCCAATGGTCTACCAGGATGTAATCGATCTGAGAGTATGTTCCGTGTGGTGGGGAGAAGAACGTGTAGTCATGCACGCCTGGGTGCAGGGCCCTCCATATATCTACTAGTTGGTTATCATGCATCTTATGTTTTATTTTTTGTAATTGAGCGTTAATTGTCTCCCTCACACGGGACGTACTATCTTCTCTCAAGTTCATGCTAAAGTTTAGGTCACCCATCTGGATCGTGTAGCCCTCCAAAAAGTTACCCAATTTGTCAAGGATTCTGCCAAGGTATTTGATTGGATGTGTATTTGGGGCATATATGTTCACTAGAGTGTGAATACGTGAACTGTGACTCCGTGGATGTTTACTTCTTTCCTTTTTCCCCTTTCCCTCCTTTTCTACTTCAACCCTCTTTTATTCTCACCTGTTGACAAGATTTGTTCTGGATAATTTTCCCACAAGTGTAGTTCAACTGCATCCTGCAGCACTGGGGACTGGGTTGGCTGGGGGGGGGGCTGGAACCTACCAGTTGCAGCACAGTTAGTTCCCGACGGGGGTGCTTTGGGGTCCGGGGCGCCCACTCTTGTTCGTAGTGTTATGCTAACTCGTATGTGGGCTTAACCCATAGTTATATCCTCTCGTATCTATCAACGTTATGTTAGAAGTGCATGTTTAGAATTATTTGGCTTGGTTATAGTCATGTGCTCTGTTTTATTGGTTCTGTGCACTTATGTGACTTGTGGTTCTGTCAATTTCTGTGAATTTGTTTTCACTGTTGAAAAATTCCAATAAATATAATTGAAACTAAGAATTCTCTCTTTGGTGCAAATGCTACATGAATATCTGTGCCGCTGATCTCGAAACTGACAGGTTTGACATGTGGGAGCCCGAGAAAGAGACTTTTTGGGGAAGTCAAGTGGGGATTGTTGGTCATCGGAAAGCAGAAGGAACAATTTTATCATAAATTGTGGTGTTTATTGCTGAGATTATATTCTCATTTTACATCAAAGCAAAGATGTCATCAGAATATGTGATTATTAGCTGGTTACGTTAAAGGGTCTCTAAAGGATTTTTTAAATAGCTTCCTTTACCCTAATGCAGTCCTGGTTTCATGTCCTCACTGTTCGTTTTTGCTGTAATCCTTCTCTGTTCTGCACACTTCACACTTCCTGGTTGTCTGTTTCTTTATGAAAAAAGTACTGGGAGCTTCTCTCTGTGGTCTCTAATCAAGAAGGTGTGATTACTGTGTGTCTAAAACCCCTCAGAACCAATCCGTTTCATTTTAAAAACAAACACTGCCCTGTATTGGCTCTATATATCTGTACTTCCCACAAGCAGGAAACTAGATGAAAAACGAAATTGAAACTGCAGGCAATAGATTGATTTTTATCTATTTTTTATCTATTTTTAATCATTTTTAAAAGGAATAAGTTACCTATTATGTCTCTATACCTTGTAAACAGTCATTTCAGCAAAAAAAAAAAAAAAATCTTTACAACTCCTTTAAGATTTTGGTGACACTTGGCAGTCTGCAGAAAACTTTATATTATCTATAAAATAAATGTCTCATAAAAATGTACCTCCATTTTGTATTTTTTTTTTAAATTTAATCAAATGGCTCACCAAGCAATACCCTTGCTTGTGTGTAAGTAAATATGCAATTTATTAAAATCACAAACACAATCTTTCTGGCCAAAAAAAATCACTTTTCCAACGCCATCACAAACGCCCTAAACCGCCCCCCGCAAACTCTTCAAACTGGTCACTCAGACTATGAACCCAGTTTGTTTAGAGGCTCCCAATTCCAACTCAAAATAATTTTGCAACGAATTATCGGATTATTTCATCAATAAAATTGAAAAAATCTGTGTAAGTATTCAGCAAAATACAACCGTCAGCAACCCCTCCCCAAAGCTCAAACCAAACACCCACATAAAACCATCCCAATCAACCAATTTCACTCTAAAACCAATTTCCATCGAGGCCACTAAAAACATCATCGGTACTCTGCGAAATAGCACAGCGCCAAATTATATCATCCCCACCAAACTGCTTAAAGAGTGTACCAACATATTGGCACCATCTATCACGCAGCTCTTAAACCAATAATTTAGGGAGGGCACGGTGCCCACCTTGCTGAAACAAGGGATAATAAAACCTATCCTAAAAAAAAACACCCTCGACCCAAAATATCCAAACAACCGTCGACCCATAACAGGCCTAAATATCTTCTCCAAGGTAGTGGAGAAAGAAGTTGTACAACAGCTACAACTTCACCTAGACATAAACTACTCGATCCATTTCAATCAGGTTTCCGCCCTTGTCACGGGAACAGAAACAGCGCTGCTAAAAATATGGGATGATGCCCTCGAGGCAGCAGACGAAGGAGAATCTTGTCTTCTGGTACTGTTGGACCTAAGCGCTGCTTTTGACACGGTAGACCACGGATTACTACTGACTCGGCTAACGAAAGTAGCCAGAGTCACGGAAGGTGATTTAGTTTGGTTCTCCTCCTTCTTGGAAAACCGATCACAAACAGTGAAACTGGGGCCTTTCACTTCTGAAAAATGAACGGTATCATGTGGAGTCCCTTAAGGATCCCCATTGTGGCCTGTTCTGTTCAATATTTATCTCCGCCATCTTTTTGAAATCATCAGCAACCAGAAGTTACTCTACCACTCATGCGGATGATACACAACTGTATTTTCGCATATGTAATAAAAAGGATCATTCTCTCGGACTTGAGAAATGCCTTACTCTGATAGAAAACTGGATGACAAAGAGTTATCTTAAACTCAACGGTTCAAAAACAGAACTTCTCCTGTTTCAAGCCAACCGGAAAAATCATCCAAGAACAACTTGGTCACCCCCGCCCATTCTGGGTAAAATCATCACCCCTAGCACCAAAGTCAAAAGTCTCGGAGTCATCTTTGATACCAACATGACTATGGATGCACAAATAGGGTCAGTAGTCAGCGGATCGCACCATCTGCTGCGCCTACTACGCAGACTTACCCCCTTTATCCCGAAAGAAGACATTGCAGTCGTGGTCGAAACAATTATCAATTCAAGACTGGACTATGCAAATGCCCTCTACCTCGGACTTTCTAAATTCCAAATCACTCGTCTGCAAGTCGTTCAAAACACGGCCACTCGATTAGTGACCGGCAAAAAACAAGGGAATCAATCTCACCTTCTCTGAGATCCCTTCATTGGTTGCCGGTAAAAGACAGAATCTCCTTCAAAGCCCTTTGCCTAATGCATAAGTGCATCCAAGGAAACTCCCCCCAATATCTATCCGAAAAAATAAAAGCCCATAACCCCAATCGCATTCTGCGATCCACCACTCAAAACCTTGTCCAGATACCCAAGGCCAGGTACAAGTCCAAAGGAGATCAAAGGTTTGCAGTCCAGGGACCACGACTGTGGAATGCTCTACCAACCACCATCGGTCTGGAGGTGGACCACTTGGCCTTCAAGAGAAATATTAAAACCCATCTCTTCTGAGGTAAAAGGGTTCTACCCACGGAATGGTTACAGCGCCCAGAGGCGATTCAGTTCGCATATGTTGCGCTATATAAGTTTTTCACTCACACACTTACTCACAATATTTGAGTCAAATATCGTGATGAAAGCCACCTATGTTGACCTCATCAATTTTATTACAGCGATTGAGACACTGGCATAGTTACAATTATAAAAAGATTATTCTTCCTCTAGGACAAATTCTGAGTGAAATGCTTTACTCTTTAGGTCATGAAATTCATTTTTCACTAATGTACCATATCTGCATTGGCGCACATAATACATACATTTTCAGTTACACTATTAATTTACAAAAGTGGACAAAAACACATTTAATATTAAAAACATGACCTTGAAAACTCAAATACATACATTAAATTATGTGATATAATAAATCAAAGCCTAACCTTGCATTGTAGTTAGCTATTTTAAAGATCAAGTAGAGCTCTCCCTTTATACAGGGAATTTAAGAAACACTTTTGCAAAATGTAAATGCCCAATAATACATTAAGCTTGCATACTACTGATGAAATCAACTTAATAGTTATCCACTATTATCATAATTGCTTAATGTTAGAGATGAGTGAACCGATCTGCCAAATTAGAGATCATCCTTGATGGACCACTTTTCATTTGGCAGAGATTTATAAATAAAGTCCTCTTTTACTTCTAATTAGACAGTATTTTTCCACCAGCCTTTTCTTTGTTTTGTTTTTTACACTTTTCCATGTCTACATTAAAAAAAAAAAAGAAGTCTTACAGGTTTTCTTCTTCTTGCTTCACATACCCTATAATGGATGTTTGCTGCCTACTTTGGTAGCAGGTACTGATTACCCCTGCGAGGGAATCTTCTGTTTGTTTTGATCATTCTTTTAAATTAAAAGTGGTCAAAACAAGCCTTGAAATGGAGAAAAGCGAGTGGTGGAGTCCTTAAAGCGCTACACTTGGAGTGAACCCCTGACAATATATATATATAGTAGCGCCCCCTTGCGTTTAGCGCGGGTATTGCGCTTTGAAAAGAATAGTTGATTGGGAGAGTTACTTTGCTTCCAATCACAATTGTTGAGTTACTGGCCTGTCTTACTCTGGGAGGGTCCACTGGCTCGGACTGCATTCTGGGGATGTAAGTTTATCCTTGGCTGGCAGTGGGAGCTAGAGGGACTCCCGGCGGATTGAGTCTTCCCCAGCAGCCAATGGGAGAGTTTTCCTCCCGCTGGGCATGCTTGGGAGGGGTATATCTGGAAGGGATGTCAAGTGTTCTGCGTCCTTTTGGCGTTCCCTGCGGGGGTTCCCGAAATCGGGTGCAGCATCCACCTTTAGGGTGTACGCACCCAGGGACCCCGTCGGTGTGGCCCATCCGGCCAATGTCCTGGCCTTGCTGAGTCTCGGTCAGAGACGAATCTGAGAGGGACCCCAGTCAATGGCTGGGTTCCTGAACGACGCACGGGAAATAGCTGGGAGGATTTGCTCTGTTCGGGTGCTAGCAAATTATTCAGATTACATTGGCCTGTGGCAGAGGCCTAGAGCCGGGTCAGAGAGAGAAAAGACCCGTTCCTCCTAGCCTGCGTTGTGACGGTGACGCGTGTGAATTGGCGCTGTCTGCTGCTGAGTTGCGCTGTGTGCTTATCCAGGCCTGACATCAAGAATCTCTATCTCTTATTCATCAACCTGTCCTTCTTCATCGAGTTGATGTTTAGCTACGTTGGCCTGGAATTAAAGCATAAGAAAATCTTTATTGCCTGTCTGGACATTCACTTTTTTACAAAGTGTTCTGGTGCATCCCTAGACAAAGCAAGGGTAACTTCAACATGCCGGTCCCATCATCAGACCAGCGGCTCCTTCGGGGGTGAGCGCTACATATATATATATATATGTATATATATATACCTATATATGCCCCTCCATACTGTAGCATTGGTATGATGCTGCAGTTGCCCCCTGCCAGCTCTAACTAAGACCGAGAACTGAGCATGACCACTGATCACTCGGAGCAGAGATCAGTGATATCCCTCCAGAGCTCACTGGAACACTGAACAGGGGAGGGGGGTGGAAACAGCTGACATTGGCTCTCAGTGGCTATAAAATCAGAGAGCCTGGAGAAACTTTGTGGCATCATCTAAAAGTGGGATTTGGCCCACTATTGGTTGATTCTTGGTCACAGAAGAGCAAAAGTAAGTGCACTCTGGTGACACAATAGAAAAGTATGATCCAGCATGCTTTTGCCTTACTTATATTTTATTGTTTCACTTCAAGCGCTTTTAACATGGATGCTCCCTGTCAAATGAAATTCATATTTATTTATTTATTTATTTGATTGGGACATGTCCCCCAGGGCAATCTATTTGACCTCTATGTGTCCATACCTTGCCTATTGGCCTTGAAAATGTCCAGAACTGATTTTTAAATATTTAGCTTCCATTGACCTCAATAGGGGTCTCAAAATAACATTCACAACTTCAGCACAGTTTGTTGAACTTCGCTTGAACTGAGCCCAGGTACATTCAGCTCATCCATTTCCCAAATTCTTCAGAGTTTCTATTTCACAGGTTACTTATTCACTTTGTAACGGACTGCACTTGTTGTCTGTGCACACTGACCTTTGGTCTGTTCCTATTTCTGAGATTTCCTTTTCATTTTGTATCATGCTCTGGTATTACCTCAATTCAGCTGCTCTTTGCACAGATGTGACCAAGGACCTCAGCCTGGAAGTCATTGTGCAGAAAATCCATCATTTATTGCGTAGTGTGCTGGTGTATACCAGTTGGCTCATTAGATTCTGTTCTTTGGCCCTTTTTTTAGAGCTCAGACACTTTTCAAATGTGCAGACAGAAAAGAGAGTCCACTGTCCACATTTTAATTGACATGGAAACCATTTTGACAGATCATGTTGCATAGTCACCATTACTGATAAAACTCCTGCTGCCTGGTATTGTTAGGTAGTTTCTCACTGCAGCTTCAGCTGTCAGGTGAGAAGGAGAGCTCCGTAACAGTGTAAAGTCTGAAAAATGTTCCTTTTTATAATCTGTAAAGTTGCACAGCAAATAAAAATACCTAATATCATGAGAACAAAAATAGGTCCACTTGATTATTGTTCATATAGTGCTGGTGTATATATATAAAAAAAAACATGTTTGGTATCCCTGAACTCAGGATTAATAGAGGAAACATTATTTGGGAAAATATTTAAAATCATTTTAATTATGTAAAATAAGTGCTCATTAAACCAGCTAAAACTGCAGTTTTAGAATTTTTGTCCATTTCACTGTTACTTTTCAACAATATATTCAGGGAATTTTATGGGATATCCAAATGAAAGGCCCACATGCATTTAAACAGTAGTATAAGCTATTGTAGAGTAAACCAATGCTTACCAAAACGTCAAAATGTGGTCTTATCGTGATTACCAACAGCAAACACTACAGATAATCAGTGGTGAACAGCCACAGATATTTGCAGCCACTGCCATTGCACTGTGTATGTGCTCAGAAACTAGCCACTCAAAGGGTGAAAAACAGCTGCAGAAATCATAAGATTCCTGACACTGTCATTCATACTGGGGTAGTCGCCTGTGTGGATGTAGGCTAAGACCCAATCTACAGACGGTGTGACTAATCTTTTAACAGTGGCAAAAACAGTGGGCCAGATTCTCGTAGATCTACACTTTATATGTGTAGCGTAGCGTATCCCATTTACGCTACGCCTCCGCAGCTTTTACGGGCAAGTGCTGTATTCTCAAAGCACTTGCTCCATAATTTGCGATGGCGTAGCGTAAATGGGCCGGCGTAAGGCCGCGTAATTCAAAGTAGGAAGGAGGTGGGCGTGTTGTATTTAAATTAAGCGTGCCCCCGCGCCAAACAAACTGCGCATGCGCCGGCCGTAAACATATCCCACTGCGCATGCTCCATAGTACGCCGCACAGCCCTATTCGCGACGAGTTACGTAAACGATGTAAACGACGGAAAAACACAACGCTGTCCCAACGTCCATACTTAACATGGCGTACGCCGGACCTACGCAAGGTTACCCCTCATATAGCAGGGGTAACCTTACGCTTACGTAAACTACGACAACGGCGCGCAAATACATTCGGGAATCGGCGTATCAGACTCATTTGCATATTCGACGCAGAAATCGACGGGAATGCCACCAAGCGGCCAGCGTAAAATTGCAACTTAGATCCGACAGTGTAAGTGACTTACGCCAGTCGGATCTACGCCAAATCTATGCGTAACTGATTCTAAGAATCAGTCGCATTAATAGGAGGGCTCAGAAACAGAGATACGACGGTGTATCTGGAGATACACCGTCGTATCTCTTCTGAGAATCTGGCCCAGTGTTTTTAAGGTACTAAAAAAAAACATAGACATATCTGTCCAGTCTTTCTTTTCAGTGTTTAGTGTCAAACTCCAAGGCTGTAAATAAATCCTGACAATTTTATTTAGTTTTTATTAAAAAAAATCTTTGAAGATAGATATGACCTCTATGCCCAGTCTCCAGGGTTAATTACTGTAATGGTCAGTACCGCTTACGACCTTCCATCCAACCACAACAAGCTTATCCGACACACCAACAACCAGGCAGACATGATCCATTCCATTTCCCAGAATAAACGAGACTGCGCTCCGTTCTCTAGTTTCCAAAATGTATGAATGACTTTATTGGTTTTCTTAGCTTGCTTATATATCCAGTACAGCATAATACAGTTCATCACAGGACAATGCAGTCCCCACCCCCCTATTCACTCACTGAGGATAATTCTTTAATTGGTAGCTAGACATGACGGCACCGCATCATCTTTTCAAATAGTTTTTATTGGTTCAAAAATAGAGTGACATTTCACTGTACAACAAAACAGCTTAAACATATACAATGACCAATCTTTGTTATTACCGAACCAATTAGAAATTTCTGCAAATATCGTAGGTGGGTATCATAACAGATAAAGATAAACATTCAAGCTTTGGGATTTGATTCCCGGGGACTCCCACCCCGGCCGCCCCATGCACGAGGGAGCACGCCCTACCGCTAAATGTGGGCGTCACCCCCCCAACACAGCGCCCCGGGAAGGGAGCCCCCACGAACCCCCACCAAGTTATGTAAGTCGAATCTGCATTTAGCAACAAACAGGTCTATTCATTAAACAGGTAGCTACATATAGTAATGCATCCCAAATGTAGTTGAGAAGTAATACACACCCAAAGGATGAACCGGGTTATGTAGTCCCATAAAAGGACTGTATAAACCAAAACTAAAGCAACAAAGTGAAATCAGTAACAAGGAGAAGGGTGAGAACAAGGGGGGAGTTCAGAGAGCAAGAGGAAGGGATAGGAAAGGAGAGGGGGAAGATAGAAGAAGGGAAAGGGTAGGGGGGGGGGACCTGAGGTTTGGCAGTGAAGTGGATAAGAATGTCACTAGCCTGTCTGCTGGGATAGTCATTTTAGTCAGAATTTAAAGGGACGGTATCAAGAGTCACACCTGGAATCTCGTTGTCCAGGGTTCCCAGAATTCACGAAATTTAGTCACTGTCTGGGATTGATAAGCAAAAAATCTTTCATATGAGTGCTGAACAGTCACCCGCTGTATGACCTCACTGACATTGGGGACCAAAGTAGATCTCCATTTAGACGTGATCGTGAGCCTGGCAGCTAGTAGGACGTGGGTTATGATACTCCTAAATTGCATAGGGATATTTTGTATATTTAAAAAAAGGAGGGCCAGCTGGGGTGTCGGGGCAATAAAGAAACCAGTAATCGAGGAGATCAATTTGAATACTTCACGCCAAAAGCTGCGAATGCATTTGCATTCCCATAAAATATGGAAAATATTCCCTCTCGATCCGCATAATCTCCAACAGTCACTGGTCTCCGTGGGAAATATCATAGACATTCTAACGGGAGTCATGTATGATCTATGTAATGTCTCAGTGGCCAGTACAGTGAGAGAACTTATAGCAGGTACTAATAGCCATTTTCCATTCTTCTAGAGAATGGACCGATCCCAAGTCTCTTTCCCAGTTCACCATATTGGAGGTTTTGTTGCGACTAGAGTTTTTTTGTAGTATACGGTAGAACCACGACAGGCCCTTAGGCACATTGTGATTAGTCAAGAGGTATGTCCATACCTCATTATGTAATGCGTAATTCGCGTCAGGGTGTTTTAAGTGAAAGTGGTGGATTTGTATCCCTGAAAACCGGAGGATATCCGGGTCCCTAGCACACAAGTCATTTCGCGTGAGAATATTATCTTTCAGCCAGGGGGGAACTCTCAAGTCGGGTATCAGGAACTCATAGATCTGGAGGTTAGATAAAGTGTGTTTGATTAAAAATTCTTGAGGAGTCAGTAAATGGAGTTTCTTCCATGTATGGAGAGTTGCTTCTATGGAAGGAAACTTAGGGCAGTCTAAAGGTGTATTAACCAACTGGGCCAAGAGAAGGGAAGGTAGGTCCCTATTGGATACCACTGACCTCTCTATGTGAACCCACAGTTTAGGAGACTGTGGGTCGAACCAGGCCTTAACCTGGTCTAGTATAGCCGCCCTGTAGTAATTCCTCACGTTTGGGAATCCCGCCCCTCCCCATTTCCTATGTTTCTGGATTATGACAAAGGGAATTTTGGGCATTTTTCTTTGCCACACAAATTGTCTGAAAAGTTTATCTATCAGGGTGAAGAAAGATTCAGGGAGACATATAGGTAAGGTTCTAAAGTAGTAAATCAGTTTTGGAAGTACTACCATTTTCAAAGCGGCAATCCTCCCAAGCCAGGAAAGTTCATAGGATGCAATGTGCTGGAGGTCGTTCTTAACCGTATGAATAAGGCTAGGATAATTGGCTTCGTATGCTTGGGAAGAAGGAAAGGCTATTCGAATACCCAGATATGAAAATGCTTTGGACATCCATTGGAATTGGTATTTGCTTTTCAAAAAATTCACTTGGTTTTGGGGAATGTTCACAGGTAACAAGCAGGATTTCACCACATTCAATTTGTAAAAAGAAACTTTGCTATACCTCTCCAGTACTCTAAAAACCCCTTCCAGGGAAGAAGCCGGACTCGTGAGTGTCAAGACCACATCGTCTGCAAAAAGGCCAATTTTGTGAATGTCTTTCCCCACTTTTATACCGGATATCGTGCTATCGGTCCTGATCGCCTCCGCCAGGGGTTCCATCATAAGAGTAAAAATGATGGGGGAAAGTGGGCAACCCTGGCGGGTTCCATTTGTAATAGAAAATTTTTCTGAGAGGGTGCTCGATGTGAAAACCTTCGCCGACGGTGTCGAATAGAGGGCTAAAATTGCTGACAGGATTCGTCCCTGGATGCCAAATTTTTGCAGCGTGGCCCTTAAATAGCCCCAGTGGACCCTATCAAAGGCCTTTTCGGCATCAAGTGCCAAAAAGGTTGTAGGGAGTTTGTTGGTTTCAGCTATGTGTAATAGATCGAGCACCCTCCTAGTACCATCAGGGGCCTGTCTACCCCTCACAAAACCCACCTGGTCCGGTTTTATTAAAGAGGGGGTAATTAATGCGAGTCTGTTTGCCAGAATTTTGGCATAGATCTTAAGGTCTGTATTTAACAGGGAAATGGGCCTGAAATTTTGGGGTGAATCCGGCTTCTTCCCTGGTTTAGGTAACGTCACAATTATGGCCTGCAACATCTCCTCTGGGAAGGAGGCTGAAGAAGAGACGTCACTGAACAACCGTTCCATATATGGGACAAGGGATTGAGAAAACGTGCTATAGTACTCGGACGTGAAGCCATCAGCCCCTGGGGATTTATGTTTAGGCAAAGATTTAATAGTGTCTAATATTTCTTTACATGTGATCTGGGAGTTTAAGGTAGCTAGATCATCTTCACTTACTGTAGGAAGGGATAAGGGGTCCAGAAAGGATTTAATAGAATGTGGAGTGGGTTGTGGCGTGTTGCCATCTAGGCTTAGATTATATAAATCTCGATAGTATTTCATAAAGGAATTGGCAATTTTATCAGGGTGGTGTTCCAATACATTGGTATGGGGGTCCCTTATGGATGTCAAATTAGTTTTTTGTTGGCGTCTAGAAATATAGCTAGCCAATAATTTGCCCGCCTTGTTTCCATTGGCATAAAACTGGGCTTTAAGTCTCCTCAGACTATTCTGATGCCTGGAAAGAAGAGCCAAACGCACTTTTTGTCTACATTCAAATAATTCTATATCTACCTGAGGTGAAGGATTTGTTTTGTGGAGATCTTCTAGGTACTTTAAATCTGTAAGAAGGTTGTTCAGTAACGCCTCCTTCTGTCTTTTTTCCCTTGCTGCAGCTTGGATAAGAAGGCCTCTACAAAAGGCTTTGTGAGAACACCATAGCGTAGACATAGAAACATCAACAGTATCATTAATTCTAAAAAATTCAGTCAGGTGATTCTTGAGAGAGGAAACAACTGTGGGGTTGGCCAGGAGACCGGTGTTGTTTCTCCAAAGATACGTGGGGGAAACATTAAAAACACTTTTCAGAGTCAGAGATATGGGGGCATGATCTGACCATGTAATAGAATGAATCTTGGCCGATTCAACTCTACGAAGAAGGGCTAGGTCTGTAAGAAAAAAGTCAATCCTTGAATACACGCGGTGAGGAGAAGAATAATAGGTGTAGTCCCTATCTGTTGAGCTGAGACACCGCCAAGGGTCATAGAGATTGGGCTCTGTCAGTATAGGTTGTAGTTCTGTTCTAGAGGGCGGTGAAGTGCCAGAGCAGTCCAGATGTTTATTCACGATGCAGTTAAAATCACCACACAGTAGTAATGCGCCCTTTTTAATCTTGTTGACTTTTTTCAATAGGGAGTTAATAAAAGAGAAGGGCCTTTGGTTAGGGGCATAAATGTTTACCAAGGTAAAGGTGGAGTTGTTCAGGTCACAAACCAAGATAATGAACCGGCCATTTGGATCACTGATTATTTCGTGTAACTTGAAAGAAACAGATTTATGGATTGCAATTAGGACTCCTCTTTTCTTTACAGGTGCCATGGATTGAAATATATGAGGGAAAGATCTGTGGGTACATTTTGGCGGATTAGACGAGGCAAAATGAGTTTCCTGAGCGCACAATACTTCTCCTTTAAGCTTATGGGCATCATTCCACATAGCACTCCTCTTGAATGGGCTATTGAGCCCATGAACATTCATGGAGATTATTGACAGAGACATAGCGGGGGAGGAAAATTTGCTATATCTTTCACAACCTTAATCAAAGTCATTAGATGCAGTAAAAAAGTGTTACCTGTAGATGGCGCCAACCCCCTTGTTGTGGAAGCATGAATCGAATCTGCAAGGAGAGATGCTGTAGGTACATTTTGTGGATGAGTTGAGCAGCAGGCAGACTTGAAGGTGAAGGCCTCAGGCGATTTGACAAGGAGGGAAGAGGTGGGGGGAAAAAAGAAAAACACACAACAACAGCAACAAAAAAAAAAAAAGAAAAACCATACTGTCAAGCAAGGTATAAAAAGGTGACAACGGTCACAAAGTGCGAGCATATCTCGCTGTATCTCTCTGGGGGGGGGTTCGAGCTCCGGAAAAACCCATAGAGAACTGGATAAATGTGATTGTAGACCAGCCTCCTGGTCAGGGACGTAGAGAGGAGATTATAGGAGCAACAACTAACAGAGATCAGGTAGTGCTCCATTCAGGAGAAAGCCGAGCAGGGGTGAATTTTGATGGAGGTGTAGGAGCTTCTTCTGGGAGAAGGTTCCATTTTTTTGCTAGGGCTAAGCCTTCTTCGATGCTCCTGATAGCGTAGGTACGGTTGTCTCTATTAATCAGTAGTTTGGTAGGGAAGCCCCATGAATATGTAATTTTATGATTTTGCAGCAATTTAGTAATGGAAGTCAGACTTTTGCGAGCCATCATGGTGTACTGCGATAAATCAGAATAAATGGAGATGTCTGAATATGGGGCATGAAAAAAATGCACACGTGCTATGACATCTCTTGGGACCTTTTCAGGGAGGAATTTAGGTTTAGGGAGGCGGTGCGCTCTATCCACAATTATTTCAATGGTAGGGAGATCAGGCAAGATGGCCGCTATGAAATCTTGAACATAATGTCGCAGGTCCACTGGCAATATTGATTCCTCTACCCCCCGCAATTTAATGTTATTCCTCCTGGACCTGTCCTCCAAATCTGCTAATTTTTCGCGCATTGCATTAATTTCATCGTCAGCTTCATAGTGTGCATCCACTAGGTCATTGTGGGCTGTGGTAAAATCACCCATTTTATCCTCCACATGGCTAATCCTCTCCCCTATGGCTGTGACTTCCTTCTTTAACTGTGAGACACACTGTACCATGTCCCTATGCAGGGATCCTCTCAGGGTCACTAGCATATCTTTCATGACAGTGTCACTAAGCGGGGCCCCTGAAGTAGGGAATTCCTGGATCTGCTCTATAAAGTCCCTGGTGCTGTTTAGGGAGTTGCAGGCCTCATCTTGCTCACCTGCATATTTATGTGCTTCCGACCGCCGCTGTGATGACTTCTGTGGGCTACAGATGGGCGAATGGGATGGTGTGGAGCCTCCGCTTTCACCCCTGCTTCTCCCTCCTGTCCTGGGGGTCGGCGCTCCGCTCGACATCTGGAATGGGCTAAGCTGGCTCCCTCCTTCACGCAAGCCCGAGGCCCCGGCGCCATCTTGCGGCCTATGCGCGCTCGCCGCGTGGTAGAAGTCTGTAAGCTTCTTCGGTTTGCGGTCCTGTTTGCGCTTCCCCATGGTTCCCGGGTGATGCTAGGAGGTCCCGCCGGTGTTGTGGAGACAACGCAGGGCTGGATCAGTAGCTTAGTGTCGCTGGATGTGGGTTCAGTTCACGGAGCTCCTCTCTCACACAGCCATCCGCTCCGGCTGCCGGCCACGCCCCCGGCACCGCATCATCAATAGTGTTCAATTAACCTTGAATAATAACACAGACATCTAGTTGAATAAGTTATCTAGGAGTATCTCTCATCCTTCCAACGTCTCTGGGTGTCACGGGCCATTCTGTTACAATTACTGTATTTGTTTTCTGTGATGTTGCCAAACTTTATCAGAGCCTTTTTTCTATATTGTCCACCTCTCAGCTTTCTAAGAAGCTGATAAAGATGCTGATTCCACTAAATGGCTAAAGTAATAGCAATGCTCTTAACATCACTTTGCCTTATTATATTTTATTTGGCCCAGTTCACACCGCTGTGACTTGTCATGTAATCTGACAGTTCCAAATCACATGACAAGTGGCACCCTATTTTCGGCAATGGAAGTGTTTAGATTGATGCAACCCTGCACTATTTTATTTTTATTTTAGATGGGTCTTGCATAGACATCTGTGCTTGAAGTAGCACAGATGTCAGGCAAGTCACAACTGAAATAGCACTGACCTGTAGCTTTGAAATTGTGCTACTTCATCCCGCTTCCCTCCCTATCAACCCAACAAAAAGAGGCCTTGAATGCACCCTGCTCTGAAACAGAAATAGGCAAGATCATAAATTCTTTAAAGACCTCCACAGCCCCCGGTCCCGACGGCTTTTCCTCATCCTACTATAAAAAGTTTGCACCAGTATTAATTCCCCACCTTATGAATTTGTTCAACCACATCCTAAAAGGCAATCAATTCCCCTCTGAAATGCTCCTTGCGAATATGTCTCTCCTTCCAAAACCAAACAAAGATCATTCAACCCCCCAGAACTTCCGTCCGATCTCAGTTATAGACAATGACCTAAACATTTTCGGCAAAATATTAGCAGACAGATTGGCCTCAGTCATCTCACCCCTTATCCACCCTGATCAATCAGGTTTTATCCCAGACAGGCAAATTACAGATAATATAAGATTAACAACAAACATCATTCAAGATTCCAACCTTCATGCTAGATCCACCCTTCTACTTAGTCTAGATATTCATAAAGCTTTTGATAGCGTTAGTTGGTCCTACTTAAACTCACTACTCCCCAGATATGGTATAGGTGATGAATTTCTACATGGATTTAAAGCATTATACCACGACCCACATACCCGTATCAAGCTCCCCGGCCATAACTCAGAATTTTTCCCATTAAGTAAGGGCACAAGACAAGGCTGCCCCTTATCCCCTCTTCTATTTGCCCTAGCTATCAAGCCCCTTGCTTGTGCCATCCGCAATAACTCCGACATCAAAGGGTACACAAAAGGCTCGAAAGAATTCAAGCTAAGCCTCTACGCGGATGATGTCCTCTTATTCCTCACTGATCCGCTAATTTCGCTACCAATCCTAATCGAGACGTTAGATACGTTTCACGACCTCTCAGGTTTAAGCATAAATCTATCTAAATGTTCTGCCCTCCCAATTAATTGCTCCCCCGATTTGACTGCCTCATTGAAAGAGAAATTTTCCTTTCAGTGGAGTTTGGAATCCTTTCGTTATTTGGGCATTCATATCACCCCGTCCTACAAAACCCTATACCACAAAAATTACCCTAGATTACTTCAAAACATCAGAGACTTACTCAAGTCCTGGTCAGCATCCCATATATCTTTTATGGGTAGGATAGTTGCCACCAAGATGGTTATATTGCCAAAACTACTGTTCTTCTTTAGATCGCTCCCTATCCTGGTACCTAAAAGCACTCTAGACTCTGTACAGAGAGATATAAATAAGTTCATATGGCAAAATAAAAAACCCAGATTTGGTTATGCACTAATGTTTAGACCTCAATCGAAGTGCGGGTTGGGTATTCCCAACCTATGGCTATACTATCTCTCAGCCAGGTATACACAACTCGCACAATGGTATGCACCCTCCAATCATATCCCGTGGCTAGAATTTGAGGAACAGTCTGTCCTTCCGTTCCACCTCCAAGGCCTTCTATGGTCCAAATCTATTAAAACACAAAGAATGGGCAGCCTCAACAGAGTGGTACATCAGGACCTACTATTGTGGCACAGACATAAACATAAATTTAATGTATCCTCAGAACTCCCCCCCCTAGCTTCCTTCCTGGGGGACCCCCTATTTCCCCCCCCTGACCTACACTCTAACCAATACTCTCTTTGGCAACTCCTCAATCTATCTAACCTTAAAGCATTCACTAAAAACAATACTTTTCGCACATTCTTAGATTTGCAATCAGAATATAAACTTAAAGATACTGATCTCTCAGACTACAATAATATCAAACTATTCTATCAAAAAAACTTTTCTCTTAACCTCCAAACCCCCTTCACAATATTTGAAAAAATGTGTCTTACTTCACCTCGAGAAAGGGGCTTGGTATCTAGAATGTACAGAAACCTAAATGAACACAATTTACCAGACAAAACACGCCAAATGTTGCAATGGGAGTCAGATCTTGATGAATCCTTCTCTACGGAACAATGGGACAGCATGACAAATAACCTTAGAAAATGCACCAAAACAGCCTCTATTAGGGAATCCGCTATAAAACTTCAACATAGATGGTACCTCACCCCTGACAGAATTAACTCATTCTATCCTGAAATCTCTCCCTTGTGTTTCAGAGGTTGCCCAGACCAGGGCTCCCTCATACACACCTTCTGGGACTGCACACACCTCAGAAATACATGGCAACAACTCAGTATCAAAATAGAACAGATAACAGGTAGAAGAATAGAACTAACACCTAAATTATGTCTCCTTTTTTATCCTATCCCTGACATTCCTATAGCCCACACTAGGTTAATACACACCTTGCTCACATCAATACACTGGGCTATAGCTCTCAACTGGCGTTCCGCTACAGTGCCATGGTCCCAAATTATGGATCGTATGTTGTCCATCAAACTAGCAGAACGTATTCACCACACCTTATATGATTCTATGGACATATACGATCAAAAATGGAAACCGTGGGACCTATCTCTGTTAATTCATTGAATAAAGATGTGAGTCTATTATCTTCCCCCCTTTTTTTTTTTTTTTTTCTTTCCCATTGGCCATTAAACTAATTCGTTAGACCATTTTGTCACTATATATTGCTACTGAATGACCTTTTATACTTACCAGGACCTATTTTTTCTCCTCTTGATTTACTGCTATGTTTATGTTTCACAGATGCTTACTGCTGATATATATATAAATATGTACATATGTTTTATTTTTTTTGTACCTCTTGCCACTGTACTTCATAACTGTATTGAGACTTATTTTTCAATAAACCGTTTGTAAACATGAAATTGTGCTACTTCAAGTCAAGTAGCACAATTTCAAAGTTGCATTTAGGGGGTTAAGTGTCTGCTACCAAAGGGTGGGGCAGGTGTAGGATTTTGCAGAGAACCAATCTCATATTTTCCCTGAAAAACACATTTTATTCAATATCTGATCATAGTTAATTTGCGAATTGCCACAGTTGTTTTTACTTTCAGTAGGATAAACAAAATGTTTTTTTTTTTTATTTGAAAGTTAATGTATAGTGGTTTTGGACATATAATAAATGTTTTATATATATATAGATATATATAGATATAGATATCTATATCTATATATATCTATATATAGATCTATATATAGATATATATATAAAATGTAAGATTTGGGTGATCAGACTCAAGTGGTAGGGGCATATTCATAGAGTGCGCCAGTAGCCCACTTTTATTTAAAACAATGGAAACATTCACAAAAGATAGGTTTTCCTCTATTACTGTATTACTTGCACAATCCGAATATTTCAGCCTCCTGACTTACTCTCTTGCTACATGGCTGATTCAGCCCTCCAGCTTAGGCCTTAGGTCTGCTCCTTAGACCAAATTAGTTCCTTAGGCCGCGTACACACAATCGAACATGTCTGCTGAAATGGTCCGCCGACCAGTTTCAGCGGACATATCCAATCGTGTGTACGAACTTGCGGACAGGTTTTTCCAGCGGACAAATTTCAAAGCATGCTTTGAAATTTGTCTGCTGGAAACATGTCTGTCGGACATGTCCGCTGGTTAGTACGCCTAACCAGCGGACATAAATCTCCCGCATGCGACGCATACACCTGGATTGGTGACGTGGCGGCGTCAACGTCACCGCCACGTCACCGCGTTATCCGCCTGAGGGGATTTTGGTCCGATGGTGTGTAAACACCATCAGACTAAATATCCAAAGAGACATGTCCGCTGGAAACGGTCCGTCGGACATGTTTCCGTCTGTACGCGGCCTAAGAGTTAAGCTTTCTTATAGCCTCCTGCACACATGCACGCTCTGGCTGCCCCTATGCAGCCTCTGATTTCTGCAGAGTAATGGGAGTCCACCTGACTCCCATGCACAGACCTCCTGTCTGTTGGGTGGGAACCTAAGCCATAGTCAGGTCACAACTAAATAGCCAAACACACAGCTGTGCAATCAGCATGCCTGTTTCTCCAAAATCTTGCATACACCAGCATTCTTCCAGGTAGCCCAGGGTCCCACTGCCACTATATACTGTATATACTGTATATATATTTTTATATATATATATATATATATATATATATATATATATATATATATATATATATATATACACAATATATCTATATAGTTATTTATCTGTAAGTATATCTATAAATTCTGTATGCACACATATATTATTGGCATTGGCTAGCTAAAGAATAAAGCTGAGTATTCACAGAGCGAACCGTGTGTACAGCATTTCTGTCAAATAAGCATGCTGGAAAATCAGCACCTGATCAGCACTCGCAGCCAATGCCTGTGAGCAATGATCACCCCCTGTCAGAACACAATAACCCAACAAGGGTTGTTTCTCATTCAGCCCACTGGGTTGAACAATAAAAAAAAAACTTCCCTTGTGTACCCAGAATAAGTTGAAACAAATCTGGGAGATCAATTCAAGTTAAGTTTTTAGTCTCATAGGCCAATAATACTATCACATTAAAGAGATCCCCTTGAGCTAAAACTCTGTTCTGTTCTATTTGCACAAACTCAATTGACAAGATTCTGCAGTAGATGTATTATTTAATTATTTGCCTGAACTACAAATTAATAAATCTTATCAATATAAAAGCATAACTGCTTTTATTTGGTACATCAGATTTACTAACCCCTTCTTTATTGGGCACTTAAACCCCCCTCCTGTCCTGACCAATTTTCAGCTTTCAGCGCTGACGCACTTTGAATGACAATTGTCATACAATGCTGTACCCAAATGACATTTTTATAAAAAAAATCACACAAATAGCTTTCATTTGGTGGTATTTAATCACTGCTGGGGTTTTTATTTTTTTCTAAACAAACAAAAAAACATTTTGAAAAAAAAAAACATGTTTCATAGTTTCATAGTTCATAACATTTTGCAAACAGGTAATTTTTCTCCTTCATTGATATGCGCTGATGAGGCGGCACTGGTGGGCACTGAGAGGCTGCACTGGTGGACACTGATAGGCACAGATGAGGCAGCACTGATAGGCACAGATAAGACGGCAGAGATAAGGTGGCACTGATGGGGACAGATAAGGGGGCACTGATGGGTACAGATAAGGTGGCACTAATGGGCACAGATAAGGCGGCACTGATGGCCACTGATGGGTGGCACTGATTGTGTGCACTGATGGGGGGCACTGATGGATGGCAGTGTGGGAACTGATGGGTGGCACTGTGGGCTCTGATAGGTGGCGCTGATGGTCACTGGTAGGCAGCACTGTTACTCACTGGCAGGTGGCATCTCTCCTTCATCGGGACCAATCTCTCTCTGACAGCCGCCGGTGATTGGCTATTTTTTTCTTCTCACGCTATCAGCATGAGGAGAAAAAATAGTCCATCAAGTCCAAGCTATGTGTGTGCTTATATGTCAGTATTACCTTGTATATCCCTGTATGTTGTGGTCAATCAGCAAGTTAATGCTAAAGAGGCTGTTTTGAAATGATACCCAGGTATCACAAGTTTGCAATGTGCAGGAGGTGGGAATTTGGATTGAAGCATCAGAATTTATAGGAGAATTTTAAGATTTTACCCAATTTTCTTGGGAGCCTTATGCCACGTACACACTATCATTTTTTGTGATGAAAAAAACGACGTTTTCTGTGAAGTAAAAAACAACGTTTTTGAAACGTCACTTTTCAAAGACGATGTTGCGTTCACCACTCTTTTCCATTGAAGCTCGCTTCATAACTAGCTTCTGGACATGTGCGGGTTGAAAAACGTTGTTTTAAACAACGTTTTTGCTACACACGGTGACTTTTTGTGAAACAAAAAACGACGTTTTGAAAAACGACACAAAAAATTCAAGCATGTTGGAATTTTTTTTTGGTTGTTTTTTTTAAGACAAAAAACGACGTTTTGCCCACACACGATCAATTTAAATGACGTTTTAAAAAACAATGTTTTTTTTCATCGCAAAAAACGACCGTGTGTACGCGGCATATGAAGTGCCCACATTCCTGGATAAGCATAGCATACTAGCTCATTATGAATTACTTAGTAAAAAATAAAAATTGCGCTCGTTAAATATAAACGGTGAAAGCAGCGATCAAAAAGATGTTATACCACATCTAACAGAATATAAAAAGAAAACAAGATCGCGCTAAAAATATAAATGAAATAGAGTCCATAAGACAATATATTCAAGTGACTGTTGATTAGATGAAGTCCGTGAATGGTGTATTCAGGTAGATGAAAATCACAGAAAACACAATCCACCAAAACAAATTGAAGACAATCTCCACCAGGTGCAAAGCAATTTCACACTAACGCAGTGCCAGAGAGATGAGAACCTCCACCACAATGGTATATATACTCTTACCAGATGAAAATGATCCCTGGTTAGAGGAGATCATATAGAGCGTAGTAAGAGACTGAGATCGAGGATGACTGGGATGTTCAGTTTCCTTATAGGTTTCCTTATAGGTGAATAGCACTCCCAAAACGATCGATCCAAGTGTACATAAAAAATAAGGGGCTCACATAGTGTAAATCCTTATTTAATATAAAAGCAAAAGTAAACAGAGATGCACTTACAATCTAGTTGAATTTGTAGAGCGTTTAAAACAAGCCGGCCGGCTTAGAACACACAGCCCGTATCCGGGTAGAGAAAAGCGCGGTGACGTCAGGACGCCGCCTCCCTACGTTTCGTCACGAGAGGACTTGGTCACGGGATAACAGGCGGCGTCCTGGATCACCGCATAAATACATACAAAGCATCGGATGCAGCCTCGATGTGGTGAGAACATCCGATCGTATAGCGGACATCTTGGTTATTGGAAAAACCCATTGGCTATAATGTATGACCTAGGCCAAGTAAGGGAACCAATATGACCGAATAGACTGACCGTTTGGGTTACAAATAAAGCAAAATAAGAAAAAAATGTATGAAAAAGAGGAGAAATATTCCATTCCATACAAATTTTCTCTTTACTCAATCACTTGTTACTAATTAAAAAATGTTGATTATTAAAACAACATACAAATTTATAACACCAATCCCATAAGTAATGGTGTGGAAAAGTGAAAACGCACTACAACAGTAATGCGTATCACGTGACTCTGAGTATAAAAAGAAAAAAAATATAAATAAAAATAAAAATACGTACCACACAACCAATCACTTTGGTATGATCTGCGTTGATTGATAAAAAAATATAAATGTAAACTAGTAATAAAAATTGTAAAATATTTATTGATGAATATGTATTGATTTACCCGTATGTACGGCACCAATATACTCGGGCATCACAAAAAAACAAAAAAATTATATAGATATATCTTAAATGAATCTAACGATTATAAAATTATATGTATATAGCTGGCTAGACACCACATCGAGCTCGCATCCTACCAGAAAACATAAACATTAGCATTTATATACAAGATAACACTTATATATAAAGAAGAGCTCAAAAAATTGATATCATTATTAAGAAAATATAGAAAAAGGGTATCATTGATTTTATCAATTATGAATTGGCTAAAAAGCAGTTTACGTCCACTTCTATGTTTAGGCCATGTGGCGTATAACATTTTAATTTATGGACCCAGGACATCTCCAACCTGGAAATGGTTCGCACCAAATGGCTGCCTCTCCAGTGGGGACTAAATTTATCTATCCCTACAAAAATTGTATTTTTGGGATTTTTATGATGTGCAGTCAAATAGTGTTTAGATACAGAATGTTTAGTGTACCCTAAGCGAATATTGTTGATGTGTTCATTCAAGCGAACTTGTAAAGGACGTTTAGTACGGCCCACATATTGTAGCCCACAAGGGCACTGGAGCATATAGACCACCCCTGTTGTGGAACATGTAATGAAGGGTCTGATAGTGTAGCTTTTTGAAGTACACGAAGAACTAAAAGTAGTGGTTCTTCTACACTTCAAGCCATTGAGAGAACAGACCTGACACTTGCCACATTTGTAATACCCTGTTAGGCCAGGTAAAAATTTGGAATCCATACTAGGTGGATTCAGGATATTAGGGGCTAATTTATCCTTTAGGGAAGGTGCCCCCCTGAAAACGACCTGTGGCTTATCTGGCAGGATACCTCCCAAAATCTTGTCACTTTTCAGAATGTGCCAATGTTTGTCCACTATATGTTTGATGTTTGCATGTTGGCAAGAGTAATTCGTGATGAAAGGGTTACGGAATTTATTGTCTTTAGCCTTATTTGTCCCCACAGTCAGTAGGTCACTTCTATTAACTCCATGAACACCAGCTAGAGTAGTAGCCAAAAATTCATCTGAGTAGCCTTTTTCCAGAAACCGTTTGGTGAGAAGGTCAGCCTGCTCAACAAATGTTGTGTCATTAGTGCAATTACGCTTCAACCGAAGATATTGGCTCTTTGGCACCGATCTGAGCCATGATGCATGGTGGCAGCTATTTTTTGGGATAAATGCATTTCTGTCAGTGGCCTTGAAAAATGTTGATGTCACAAAACCACCATTACTGACAGAAATGGTCAGATCTAAGAAATTAATCTTATCCCGACTCACCTCTCGACTTAAATGGATACCTCTGTTGTTGACATTCAGAGCATCCAAGAATTGCATCAAATCGTCCTCGGCGCCATCCCAGAGGAGGAGGATGTCATCAATGTATCTAGCCCACAAAAAAATCTGGGGTCTAGATTCAACACAGACGACATCCTCCTCCCATTTGGCCATGAAGAGGTTTGCCAAACTGGGGGCATATTTAGCCCCCATGGCAACACCCCTATCTTGCCTATAAAATTGGCCATTAAACCAAAAATAATTGTGAGAAGCAGCGTACTCTAACAGTTCCATAATAAACATGACCTGTCGGTTAGGGAGGTCTGAGTCTCTTTTTAAAAAATGTGAGACTGCTTCCAGGCCTAATTCATGAGGGATCACAGTGTATAGTGAGGTTACATCTGCTGTGACCATCAACAAGTTGGCAGGAGGTGTGAGGTCCTTCAGTAAGTTAATAATGTGTCTAGTATCCTTGACAAATGAAGGCATGTTGCGCACTAAAGGTTGTAAATAGAAATCAATGTACTTGCCCACCCGGGAGGTAATGGAATCAATCCCACTAACTATGGGCCGTCCCGGGGGGCAAGTGGGGTTCTTATGTACCTTTGGGAGGTAATAGATAATTGGGGTCCGAGGGGACTCAGGGATAAGAAAGGCCCTTTCTTTCTTATTCAGAATGTTAAGAGTGAACCCCTTTGTTACAAGTTTAGTTAACCTCTTTTTATATTTGTTAACCGGATCCAGCAGTAAGGGGGTGTAGGTGTCCGTATCAGCAACTATACGGTACATCTCTTGCATGTAATCCTCTTTGTTGAGGACCACAATGCCCCCTCCCTTATCCGCCGGGCGGATGATCAAATTTTTATTGGCACACAATGATTCTATGCCTAATTCAATATGTTGTTTACTTCTCACATTTTTGACCTTAATATCCTCAAATCTTTCAGAGTCAGGTCTCTAAAGACCTTTAATGAAGGTGCCAAATGGCCAGGAGGGTTGTAAGTAGAGGCATTGGATAACCCTGAGTGTACATAATTCTGCAAGAATGTTCTGGAGGGATTGAAAGGGTTAGAGGCCATATGTCGTTGGACACTAAGCTTTCTGATATACTTATGTACCGTATTTTTCGCACCATAAGACGCACCTAACCATAAGACGCACCTAGGTTTTGGAGAAGGAAAACAAGAAAAAAAAAATTCAGAACCAAATGGTGTACCAACATTTTTACCAGTGCCCATGAAATGCAGCCTGACCTGTGCCATTAATGAATAATGAATTGCCATTTAATTTAAGTAAAAAAAGTGCACTTTGCTGCAAAGGTATTTACTGGCTGCCTGCAGGAAGAGAAATTACAAATCATTGTCAGTGTACTATGTAAGTTCTGCCCAGACAGAGAAATGCATTGTTTCAAATGATTTCAAGGTGAACTGTGCTGAAAAAGGTTGAAACATGCACAAAAAAGGAAGGAGGATTGTCCCTGAATATGTGCTCCTGGAAATGAGACAACTTCATTATCCCTGCAAAGGCTGATTTTCTAAAAGATGTTCTTTATGCTGAGCTGGGTTAGGAAGAGAGAGAGAATAGAGGGGGTTGGTGAGAAGTGCACACACTCACAGTCTCCTGGGGGCTCTCTGGCTTATTCAGTAGTATATCCATGTTTGTCTGCTGCTTCTTTTTAATCTTCCCGCCCACCTCCTTCACAGACGGAACACACAACAAGGAGGGAGGGAGGGGTGAGAGAAGGGATGTGTGAAGCTTCTCAGTCGTGACAGGCTGCAGGCTTGCTGGAGGTGGAGTTGGATAGAGCAGTGTGCTGATTGATCCTCTTCATGTAGGACAGCTACACTTCACGAGCCATCAGCTGCACTGTCTTGCACACAGTGACAGAGAGAAGAGGACGGAGCTGCAAACGGAGGAGGGAGGAGAGGAGCAGGTGATGGGATTTACACAGACAGGAACTTATTTCTGTGCCCCTCACTTACTTCTCATGACGTTCGGCCGTGGGGGGGCGGGACCAGCAGCGGCGGGGGGCGTGGCCTAATGTATATTCGTTCCATAAGACGCAGGGACATTTTCCTCCAGATTTTTGGAGGAAAAAAGTGCGTCTTATAGTCCGAAAAATACGGTATGTCCATATACGTAGTAAATTTATTTAAATTCTTGGGAGGAGCAAATTTAAGTCCCTTATCTAGGACTGCCAATTCAGGGCCAGTTAAGGAGTGGGTACTAAGATTGAAAATGCCCTCAGCTACTACATTCTCGCTCCTTTGGGACTGAATACGCCACCCCCCTCTGGTCCCTCTTTTAGTTCTCCCAGCCTTTTTACGCCTTGTCCTACACGGGGAAAAACCCACTGTGGTTGTCCATGATCTTCCAGTTGAATGTCATCAAAGGGGTATTGTCCCCCACTGGCACCAATATCATCATATGCCGCCACTGGGGTCTGGTAAACCCCACTTCCCAATTCTCTACTATTAGTTAGGGGTAAAAAGCTATTGTGTGTTAACACATTATACCCCCCTTCATAGTCGCCGGTATAGTGCACAACATCATTGTCTCTGTACATTGGCAAGGAGTTATAATTGGTCACTCTGGTTTGAGTTGGCCTTAGGTGGTCGTGGTACTGACTACTCTGTTGGTTACCACCAGAAAGGTTGCCAGGTGTCAATTGGCGAAACTGCCCACCTCTGCCACGGGTACCCCTACTACCTGATGTGGGATATGCCCCGCCACGAGGGCGGAAGCCCGGGGGAGGAAAAGGTATCCCTCTCTGTCCCCCTCCGTTAGTTCCCATGTTGTTAGGATGAGTAACAGTGGGTCGTTTCCCCTTTTTGGGGTGTCTCCCTGGGGTGCCATTATTTGCAGGCCGCTCCTGAGATCCACCCACAACATTAGAATAGACAGGAATACCAGTAGTGCCATTAGGGTACATAACTGGAGGGTTTGTATCCATGGCTGGATTAGACAAACCCTGTTCTTCTGCTAGGAGTTTTCTCTGCCACTCAAAGACCATATGTGAATGATAGTCACCAATGTCCCTATTATATTTCTTTTTCTTTTTGTTTTTCTGTTCTTTCTCCTCTTTCTCTAATATTTTAAGCAGGTTTTTGGATCTTTCAAGATACTCATCAGATGTCATGAATGGGATAAGTTTCTCTTTAATTAACTTAATTTCATCATCCAGCCTGCTTAATTTGCATGCCTTACGCTCTCCCAAAAACTTGAGAAGGCCCAAGCCAGCATCGTTAAAATATTTGTACCAACCCGTAAGGTCAGTTTCGCCTTTTTGAGGGGCAATTTCCCAACGTAGGCTACGGGGTACCATTTGTTGTTTCAAATATGTGTCTAAAAATACAATATCCCACTGGGTATGTAATTCAGAGACAGTGAGGTTTTTAAGCCTCATAAAGAGACCCCCTAAGTCACCATCCCCCTCTTTAAAGGTCTCAAACACTCCCTCAGTGTTGACAACACGGTTGGCTCTAAATTCAAATATATCCATTGCTCCAACGTATATGCAACAAAGGAACAAACAACAATTGAGTGATAAAGGGTTAACAGCAATGAACTGATAAAAAATACAAAAACAGCAGCAATAATCTGTATATGGACATAAATAGTAAAAAATAAAAATTGCGCTCGTTAAATATAAACGGTGAAAGCAGCGATCAAAAAGATGTTATACCACATCTAACAGAATATAAAAAGAAAACAAGATCGCGCTAAAAATATAAATGAAATAGAGTCCATAAGACAATATATTCAAGTGACTGTTGATTAGATGAAGTCCGTGAATGGTGTATTCAGGTAGATGAAAATCACAGAAAACACAATCCACCAAAACAAATTGAAGACAATCTCCACCAGGTGCAAAGCAATTTCACACTAACGCAGTGCCAGAGAGATGAGAACCTCCACCACAATGGTATATGAATTACTTACCTTCATAGGTGTGCACATCCTATTGCATTAGGGTGTGCACCCCAAAGCTCAAACACATATGGGTGTGCATATGTATACAGTATATACCGCCAGTGTCAGTAGAGCAGTGGGGCAGAGATTGGTGCCAGTGGGGCAGTGGATGGTGTCAGTAGCTTTTATTTTTACTATTTAATTAAAAAAATGTTAACAATTTTTATTTTTTTATTATTATTTCGAATTTTTTTTCAAGTCATTTTTTCCAATTTTTTTAGGAGCCCCATTAGGGAATTTGGTACAATTTCATGGGTCTAAACAGGGGGCTCCTGCAGAACATAAGGTGATTAGGGTGTGCCCAGGCACACCTGGAACACCCTGTGAGCACGCCTATGCTTATATTAGATCAAAGCCCCTGCTTCGGTGTCCGTACACTACTCCGGTTGGCTACATCGCTCCTGGAGTTACTACTGGGTATCGCAGGCTCTGGCGCTGTGATTGGCCAAAGCTGCGATGACGTCATTCCCGCGCATGTGTGGGAGCCATCGGTAACGGCACACTCACTGAAGCAACGGCACGTACATGCCATTGCTTCAATACGCATGTGCCAATGTCATGCAAATACAGGGTGGTATCTCCTAAACCATGCATTTAGGACAAGGGTGCCCAACCTTTTGAAGAGCGAGGGCCACTTAAGCAACTTGGTAACCAGTCGAGGGCCACAATGAGCGGAGCGGGCAGATGACAGGTCACAGCTACTCTGTAGGCCCTCTGATCTGAATTCTCCTCTGTTTTTCAGATTGGAGGTGGGCAGGGTTAACAGACATCTGTCACTTTATAGAGGTGAATTGAGGGTCCCATTTAGTCGGGCTGATTGTGTGAAAAGGGCCTAAGACTGCTTTCACACTGATGTGCTGCGGTTTACCCACACGGGTGCAGCGTAGTGCACCTGTGTCTATCCTGCGGGTTAGCTGAATTTTGCCATAGACTCTGCCTATGGCAAAAGCCAACGCTGTAGAGGAAGCATCGGTTTATGTGGCTCTGCTCCGCAGCCACTTTCTTCCTCTACCACCAACTTCATTCACAACACTGGTGCTGTGGTATAACGGGTCGCAACCTGCAATCTGGGCTTGCCAACCCACCATTCCAGAGCAGGAGGTCGCGGGCCATATCAGAGGGCTCCGCGGGCCACATGTGGCCCCCGGGCCACTGGTTGGCCACCCCTGATTTAGGAGATATCCGGGTAGCTACAGGTAAGCCTTATTATAGGCTTACCTGTAGCAAAGAGTGGTTGTAATGGGTTTACAACAACTTTAACTCTCCTTTCAGCAACACCTCCAATCACTGTCCAAAGCTTGCCGTCTCAACCTATGAAATATTTCCAAAATATGCCCCTCCCTAACCAATGACACTACAAAGATTCAAATTCACTCCCTGGTCAACTCTTGACTACCGCAACTCCCTCCTCATTGGCTTACCTTTACATAGGCTATCCCTCCCTTCAGTCCATTATGAATGCTGCTGCCAGACTCATCCACCTCACCAACAGTTCAGTGTCTGCTAGTCCCTCTATTGGATTCAGCTCACCCAGTTAAATTCAAAATACTAGCAGCAACTTACAAAACCATCCATGACTCGGCCCTCAGCTATATAACTAACCTAGCCCCAAAAATACCAACCAAATAAAGCTCCTAAGACCTCCTGCTCTCGAGCTCCCTTGTCACCTCTTCTCATGCTTGTCTCCAGGAATCCTCCTGATCTTCTTTCATCCAATGGAACTCCCTACTACAATCTACCCGACTTTCTTTTACTCGAGTTTTCAACGATCCCTAAAAACCCTTCTCTTCAGAGAAGTTTATACTACCCCTACCTAACAAATGTACTTTTATTTTCTCCATCAGCTCATCCCTCACAGACATTACACATTTTGTATCACTTGACCCTCCCTCTTGTAAAGTTTGTAAGCTGTAATGAGCAGGACACTCCGATCCCTGCCGTGTTGAATAGTATTGTAACTGTACTATTTGCCCTCACATAGTAAATTGCTGCACAAACTGTTGGCACTATATAAATCCTGTATTATAATAATAATAATAATAATAATAATATAACAAATGCTTTTAATAGTATATTTACAGCCCAAAAGGAAGCAAATAAAAGTGTCCATGCACACTGGCATTAAGCTGGTTCTACAAAAGTTTTATCTTTTGCCTATGGAAGCTCAATGTTATCCTATGTGTCCATGCAGATTAGGAAGGTTACAGGCTTATTTTAAGCTCACCATTTAGAGGAAGGAAAACAAAACCTCCCCTAAACTTGCCTAGAATATGTAGAAGAAACGCTGTATATGAGCATTGTTTTCTGCCAAGGGAACTGGCGTTTTTTTAAGCCTAGTGTGCACTGATATATCAAAATATATTCCCTATTGGGAACCAAAGAGGCGGCTCCCTAAGGGAATTAAAGACGGCTACTATCAGTAATATTGGGCAATAATGGATCAATATAATAAAATGTATAAATATTTATTGAAGTATCAAAAAAGTCATATACCAAAATTGGTAAAAAAGAATTGCTCTATATAGAGTCATTAATGACCAAAATTACAAAAATGACAATCTATCACCGCTCATATGAACTATAAGGACAATTACAAACATTTATACTAACATAAAACAAAAAACAAAATAAAAGTGTGCATGGAGCCTAAGATTTGTTGCCAGGGCACTGGTCTACACAGGCCTTGTATAGCCCAGTAATGACACTGATACTTTCACAATATCTGCATTTAGTGCACACATAGTGAATTTATACCATGTGTTGCTGTTAAGGAGTACCGTATTTTTCGCCGTATAAGACGCTCCGGAATATAAGATGCACCCAATTTTAAAGGAGGAAAATCTAGAAAAAAAAGATTCTGAACCAAATACTGCAGTAAAATATTTTATATCAACTGTATAAAGTTAACAGCAGTTTAAGAACAATTTTATGTCAACCATGTAACATCCACATCCCGCAGTACATGCCACAAATCCAGCCTGCAGCACACATAGCATAAAAAGAGGACTGCGAGCAAGCACCACACAAAGATAGGGGCAGATTTAATGCAGGCAAAATGTGTAATTGTCGTATAAGACGCACCAACTTTCCCCTCCCAGTTTTGGGGAAGAAAAAGTGCGTCTTATACGGCGAAAAATACAGTATATTTGAATAAAGGTTTTCATTCCCATAGTTCATACCTAAGGTAATGACACACTGATTCTTCTTTCCAGGTTCGTAATTCTAATCCAGTATCATGGTTTATAGACTATGGTACAACAGCCTTTCAACATTAACAGTATATAATTCTGGTGACAGGTATATCAAGTAAAAATTATTTAAAAGGTCAAGGAATTGTTCTATGTATGTGGCAAATAAATGCAGAAAGCAACTTCTCTTGATGTCAGCCTCAGTGGAAATGGATGTAAATATATTGCTTGTATCATTGCAGATGGAGAGACGTACAATACAAAATGCCCCATAATTCTGTACAGAGTGCCATGGAGTACAACCTGAGGCTACCCTTGTGCTTGCATGTGTATACAGCCACACAAACACTTAAAAATAATCATGAGACTTGGTCACGGTAATTGCTGATTGTTTGGAACTCATTGCTGTCTCAATATTCACTGTCCTGTATTTTAAAACAAACTAAGGTATGCTGCTGAGTACAGAAGCTAAAATTATTTCTTTTGGAATGTAAAATGGTGTTGTAAGCCTTCAAGCAGGGCTTTTGCATTTGTTAGTTTGAGTTTCTCTTCATGCTCAGAATGTTTGATCTAATGTTTGATGTTGTTAGAGAAAAATATATTTTCTCCAGAGGGAATTAGAAATATGTAGTCCCTTTCAGTAACACAAAAAAATAAACTTTAGGCTAGCAACATGTTTAACCAACATTTCTGTCATGACTTCTAGTTTTAAGTAAAATAAAAGTTCAGTAAGCAGCTGTGTACTTAAGGCAATTTATCAAGCCCTACTTATCGAGAACATACTGTTCCACTGAAAGCATGAACACAAATAAAATCTTTAAAGAGCGAAATATATAAAATGGTCTAAGTTATCCTTTTTTCTTATATGTTGTATTTTCTAAGCCACCAAGGACTCTTGCTGTGCTGTACTTGTTCTTCCTACTCCTTTTCCTTTATATTTTGCCCTTCTTTTTTTTTTGACAGGAGATCTTATGAATTATTTATTTATTTATTTATTTTAACTTTGTGTCATAGTGTGCGGGCAAAGAATTCATTATTTGCCAGTTCATCATGTCCTTTTAGCACTTCTTTGAGGGCATCAGCAAAGCAGAGCCCCGTTTCTTTTAGCACAAGGATGCTGTTATTAAAGAAGGGCATCCATTAAGGACTTTTTTAAACACTGACTTACTGGTAATACTTACTTACTAAGCTGGTGCTACTATACCATTGGTCTTTATAATCATTGGCCCAGTGCAAAATTTTACACAAAAAAAGGGTTCATACCCCTTGACATGTTCCACATTTTGTAATTTCTACAACCAAACATCTAAATGTATTTTTTGGGATTTTATGTCATAGACCAGGGGTCCTCAAACTACGGCCCGCGGGCCGTATCCGGCCCGCCAGTGTGATTTACCCGGCTCGTGGACTGAAACTAGTGACAGGGCAGTGGCGACGAAACTGACAGGCTCTGAGAAGGGACACAGGCAGAGCCGCAGCTGTGGGGGAATTCCACCCCTCCCTCTCCTTGAGCAGAGCATTCTCCTGGCAATGCCTGCTCCTATTGGCTACATTCAGAGCCAATACTGTAGCTGGGAAACTACAGCATTATGGGAATTGCAGTCCTGGATACCAGCAGGCCGCATACTGATTCCCTGAGAGAAGTTCAGCCCCAACATGCCGAGCGTGAGGGGGAAGAGAGGAGAAGAAATATCATGAGGCTGTTGAGTGGGAGGGAGCCAGTGATTCTTGTATTGTCCTCCAAGGTAAGAACTTACCTCCGATCTAGCTGGCTGCTCCCACACAGTTCTACCTGGCTGCTATTCTACCCTCCACCTGGCTGTTCCCACCCTGTCCTCCACTCCACCTGGCTGTTCCCACCCTGTCCTCCCCTCCACCTGACTGCCTCCACCCTGTCCTCCCCTCCACCTGACTGCCTCCACCCTGTCCTCCCCTTCACCTGACTGCCTCCACCCTGTCCTCCCCTCCACCTGACTGCCTCCACCCTGTCCTCCCCTCCACCTGACTGCATCCACCCTGTCCTCCCCTCCACCTGACTGCCTCCACCCTGTCCTCCCCTCCACCTGGCTGCATCCCCCCTGTCCTCCCCTCCACCTGGCTGCATCCCCCCTGTCCTCCCCTCCACCTGGCTGCATCCACCCTGTCCTCCACTCCACCTGACTGCATCCACCCTGTCCTCCCCTCCACCTGACTGCATCCACCCTGTCCTCCCTCCACCTGACTCCATCCACCCTGTCCTCCCCTCCACCTGACTGCATCCACCCTGTCCTCCCCTCCACCTGACTGCATCCACCCTGTCCTCCACTCCACCTGACTGCATCCACCCTGTCCTCCACTCCACCTGACTGCTTCCACCCTGTCCTCCACTCCACCTGACTGCATCCACCCTGTCCTCCCCTCCACCTGACTGCATCCACCCTGTCCTCCACTCCACCTGACTGCATCCACCCTGTCCTCCCCTCCACCTGACTGCATCCACCCTGTCCTCCCCTCCACCTGACTGCATCCACCCTGTCCTCCCCTCCACCTGACTGCCTCCACCCTGTCCTCCCCTCCACCTGACTGCATCCACCCTGTCCTCCCCTCCAACTGACTGCATCCACCCTGTCCTCCCCTCCAACTGACTGCATCCACCCTGTCCTCCCCTCCACCTGACTGCATCCACCCTGTCCTCCCCTCCACCTGACTGCATCCCCCCTGTCCTCCCCTCCACCTGACTGCATCCACCCTGTCCTCCCCTCCACCTGACTGCATCCACCCTGTCCTCCCCTCCAACTGACTGCATCCACCCTGTCCTCCCCTCCACCTGACTGCATCCACCCTGTCCTCCACTCCACCTGACTGCATCCACCCTGTCCTCCCCTCCACCTGACTGCATCCACCCTGTCCTCCACTCCACCTGACTGCATCCACCCTGTCCTCCCCTCCACCTGACTGCATCCACCCTGTCCTCCACTCCACCTGACTGCATCCACCCTGTCCTCCCCTCCACCAGACTGCTTCTTCTCTGTCCTATCCTCTCCCATCCCTTTGTGTTGGGGGTCTGTGTGATGGGGGGTCTGTGTGATGGGGGGTCTGTAATTGTGGGCTTTGTAATGGAGAGAAGTGTTGTGTTGGGGGGCTTTGTGATGGGGGAACTAATACGGGGGAATCTTTGATGGGGGGGATCTGTAATGGAGAGTAATCGGTCCAAGGTCCCAGACTATGGAACGCCTTACCAGCCAGCATTCGACTGGAGGAGAACTACTTAGTCTTCAGGAGAAAGATTAAGACTCATCTCTTTTGATCTCAAAGGAGACAGAAACAACAAGCGCCCAGAGGCGATTTACTTCGCATGTGCTGCGCTATACAAGTTCTTCATTCATTCATTCGGTGATGGGGGGGGGGGTTATGTGATGAGGGAGGTCTGTGAAATACTAATACGTTTATTGAATAAAATTGTTCTTTATTTTAAATATTGTATTGTTTTTTTCCTGTTTTTTTTTGTACTTCAAATAAGATGTGTGCATAGGTTCATATTTTTTTTAAACTATAGTCCGGCCCCCCAACAGTCTGAGGGACCGTGAACTGGCCCCCTGTTTAAAAAGTTTGAGGACCCCTGTCATAGACCAACACAAAGTGGCACATAATTGTGAAGTTAAAATAAAATTATAATTGTTTTTAAAGATTTGTTAAAAATATCTGAAAAGTAATTTGTATTCAGCCCTCTTTACTCTTATTCCCCTAACTAGAATGTATTGTTTCCAATAGTTTTTATTGAAAGAAAAAAAAAAGAAAGAATATTAGAACAATACAGAAGCATCGCCACAGAGTCAAAAAGCGTTTACAAACACCTAAGAGGTCTCCATTACAATACATAACACCGTACAGCGATTGGCAGCATCATTGTAGCATAAAACATAATAAAATACTCCAGGGTAAAACACAGAGTGTAATTCACCCCTAATAAGCAATGACACAACCTTAGTAGGCCCAAGACCTGCCGGTCAAGGGTCCCGGATCTGGATACCCCAAATCCATCCTGCTGGCAATATTACTATCTAAACAGGAGGACCCGCGTTAAAAAGCTTCCGTAGGGAAGGTAGCGGTGATAAGAAAAAGGCAGAAATGCATATAGAAAAGAAAGGAAGAAAAAGGAAGAGAAGAAAAGGGAGGGAACAGATAAGAGAGCAACCGACCAGCCCCCAGGAATCAATCAAATGAAACTGCAACCGTAGCTCACGTCTGATCTTAGATCGTTGGATAAATAAGCCAGTCATGGGTCCCAAACCTTATGGAAGATCTCTAGCTTATCTTGGACCAGTGCTGTCAGTCTCTCGTTTAACATCAACCATGACAGTTTCCTTTTAAGCTGTCCAAGTGGCAAGGAGGCGGAGTGCCAATTTCTAGCTATCGTAATTTTAGCTGTTATAAAAATAAACATAAGCAATCACCTTTGAGCTTTAGAGGCCTCCGCCACCCTGTCACCCAGAAGAGCCTGCTTCGCAGATTCAGCCATGTTCAACTGGGTCAATGAGTAGATAAAATTATAGACCCTAATCCAGAATCTCCTAACTTTTGGGCATAACCACCAGATGTGATAGGCAGTACCCACCTGGCCACATCCCCGAAAACAGTTAGGGGTGGCCCCATGAACAAAGGTAGCGAATCTGGCCGGCACCATATACCATCTAAGCAACACTTTATAGTTGGCTTCTATTATGGACGTATTTATAAGTGACTTAGAAGCAGTCTCCGCCAACTCATACCACTTATTTAGATCAAAAGTTTCCTGCAGGTCCTCCTCCCACCGGAGCATGTAATTCAGCTTAATTGAAGAAGACATCAGCATCGCATATAACTCAGAAATATGTCCCCTTAGACTGCCATAGCGAATGCAAAGATACTCCATGGGGGTATGAACCTCTAAGTCACTCTGGCGGGCCAGTGATTGTATAAAGTGACGTAGCTGAACATATCTGTAACATTCCACTAATGGCATTTTATACTTCTCCAGCATAACCTGCTCAGATAGAACCTTCCCTCTGTCACAAAGGTCCGCTATACATAGCAGACCCTTGTTTGTCCACCATTGAAAAGCAACTGGATCGAGACCCGGGGTGAAAGCACTATTCCTCAACAAGGGAGCCAATGGGGAATGGGGTGATTTGAAAGTCTGCATTCTGGAGACCCTATCCCAGATATCCAAGGAGAAAGATAAAGATGGGCACAGAATGGTGGGTCTGTCTTTAGGCAGAAGCCACATAATATGGGAAATAGGAGACGGGCGGCAAGCGTAGGATTCCATAATCATCCAAATCGCCTGCGACCGCTTTGAGTGGAACCTGGAAAGGTGGGCTAATTGGACTGCATAGAAATATTTCTGCAGGTTAGGTAGGCCCAATCCTCCCTTCCGCTTCAAAGTATACATAGTGCGTTTATTCACCCTAGGCCTCTCGTCTCCCCAGATGACTTCAAGTATCCTTCTTTGTAACATCTCCAAGTCACTGCGTACCAAGGCTACCGGTAGTGTACGGAATAAGTACAATATCCTCGGCAAGACATTCATCTTTATTGAGTGGAGTCTGCCAAACCACGATGGAGGGTGGATTCGCCATCTCGCCAGGTCCTCGGATATCCTTTTAATTAGAGCGGGGTAATTTTTATTATATAACGTTTTTAGAGATGAGGTCAGATTAACCCCCAAATAGGGAAGCATTTCAGATTCCCAGTGGAACCGATGTGTTCTTTCAATCGCTGACTGGGCAGAACTAGGCAAAGAGATATTGAGAGCCCTAGATTTACTATGGTTTATTCGCAAACCCGAGATATCTGAGAATGGCTTAAGGATTTTATATAAATTGGGAAGGGACATGATAGGCGAGGTCATAGTCAGTAAAAAATCGTCGGCAAAAAATAAACATTTATGCTCGTGGCCACTGCCTACGATCCCCCGAACATCCTGGCAGTCCCTGATTTTTATTGCTAACGGCTCTATTGCCAGGACAAACAAGAGCAGGGATAGCGGGCATCCCTGCCTAGTGCCCCTTCTGATGTTTAGAGATTGAGAGGGATATCCCCTAATCATTAAGGAGGCTGTCGGAGCATCATAAAGCGTTCTGAGGAGAGCCAGAAAACGCTCACCAAAACCGTATCGGTGTAACACGTCGAACAGATAATCCCAGGAAAGGGAATCAAATGCCTTCTGGATGTCCAATGAAAGCAACATACCCCCTCTAGGACCCTCCCAATCCCAATCTGATTGAATCGCCGAGATCAAATTAATAATTCTGCGGGTTTGGTCTGACGCCTGTCTATTAGGGACAAAACCAGCTTGGTCTGGATGAATGTAATTAGGAAGAAATGTGTTCAGTCTTAGAGCTAGGACTTTGGTCAAGATTTTCACATCAGTATTAATTAACAAAATCGGGCGATAATTCTCACAATCTCCATGGTCCTTACCCGGTTTCGGTATGACATGGATAAAAGCCGCGTTGTCATGTGGAGGGATTTTGCCGCCCTGATGTAGATCGTTAAAATATTTACATAAGGGGTAAGAATGTCTCGATACTTCATGTAATAATGACCAGATAAACCATACGGTCCAGGGGCCTACGTAGGATTCAGAAGCTTAATGGCCGCCCCAATCTCAGCTTCAGTAATTGCATCATCCATCAGGTCTGCATGGTCCCGGGAAAGCTTGGGTAATTTAAGATCATGAAAAAATTTGTCAAGCTTAGCCTGGTCCAAGCTATCCCGCTGAAGATACAATGACGAGTAAAACTTAAAAAATTCCCTAACGATCCGCTCAGGATTTTGGGTAAAGTGAACTCTCTTAGAGAAAAAAAAATGGCCACTCCCCCTTTCTTCTCCGAGCCACATGAGAGGAAATATTGTGGGTACCTTACATTAAGATATCGAGGCGCCGAGGACCCGGCAAAATGGGTCTCCTGTAGCAAGAGAATGTCAGCCTTCTGCTTATGATAAAACTGAAAAGCTTTGGTTCTCTTGATAGGGGAGTTAAATCCGTGGACATTATGAGTAATGAACATATAATCCGTTGAATAGGACCTAGCCATCGCGGCAGGGCAGAGCACTCTTACCTTGGGACATCAAGTGGGTTGAAGAGATCACTGAAATGAGGATTGGCCACTGCGGGACATTCACTGGAAACATGAGGCCGACCGGCAACTGGAACGGTGCTCTCAAGAGAAAAGAAGAAAGAGTAGGAGAAAGTAAAGCTAGAAACAAGAAGAATAACAATGGCCCTAGCGGCCTAAACCTTAAATGAACGTATCTGTAATAACAGACCAAAATCGTATCTGAATGGGGAGAAACCCCCACCGGGAAAATCGCCCGGAACAAAGTGTGCAAGGGTACCATCCTCCTCAGAGGATGAGTAGTCTCGCAATCGGGTGGCATGCTTAACCACTCCAACCCAAAAAGTAAAACACTCCTGTGCTGACAAGCGGGATAGAAAAAGTATATGGTCAGACAAAATTCCTGCTAAGAGGGAAGAAAAAACAAGTCAACCATGCAAACAAGTAAGTAAGCATTCTCAGCATATCCCACAAACCGCCCCCCCACCAGCGCAGGCCACCAGTACCCCCCAAACCCCAGGCAGTCCATCCTGAAAATAGTGCGTAACAAAACTGAATGTCAACCTGTACAGGGCTCAACAATTAAAACTGGGGGGGGGGCAGAGGGCCCGGGGAACAGAAAAATACAAAAATAAGTATAGTAAATATAGGTATAAAAATAAAAGTACAAAAATACAAAACCTCCCTCCGCACAAAAAGGCACGGCAAGGGAGGCCACCGAGGGGGAGCTCCAAGAGGATAACTGAGCTTCATCTTTGGCATCAAGACAGCCATGTCCCAACACAAGTGAAAAGCCACATAGCCGCTTGACATCCTGCCACAGCGGAGAGATGGGACGATCCTCAACTGGCCGGGGCGACGGAGTCAGAGAGCCCTGAGCGATGATCCCTGTAACGGTCACCACCGTTTACGACCTTCCATCCAGCCACGACAAGCTTATCCGACTCTGACAATACTGCATACACGATCCATATCAATTCCCAGAATAAGACGAGACTCAGCTCTGTACTTGCTTCCAAAGATATGAACACTTTAATGGTATCTTAGCTTGCTGTTTATACAGTACAAGATGTTACAGCCAATCACAGGACAATGCCATCTCCACCCCCCTATTCACACACTGAGGCTAATTATCGAATCCGTAGCTAGACATCTGGGCACCGCATCATCAATAGAGTTCAATTAACCTTGAATAATACACAATCACAGATAATCTTCACACATATCAGGAACCTCAATCACATTATCTAGACAGACAATTCGGCATAGATACTGACAGATACATTCCTTGAGATAATGACATCCTAATTCAGTACATCTGAATGGAGAATTTAACACATTGTTTTAGACACAATGAATCACACAATCAAAAGGTCGTTCAGGCCCTGATGCAATTAACACCTTTCAAAAGCATGTGTGCCCATATTGAATAGGCAACAGCTTGTGATATCTCAAGACATCCACTTTGTAATATTCCAGTCCTGCAATATGAATTATTATTAATGTCCCATCTCATGTAATATATGAATTATGATTCTTTGTCACCCTATGGCCCTAGTGGACATAAGTTGACCCTAGACATAGGAGAATCTCAGTCTGTCACGGTTCATTCCGTTACAATTCCCAATTCCAGGAGCAGGTCCTCCCCCACCTGAAACGTTGTAAACGAATGAGAGCGGCCTTTGTAGGCAAAAGACAGTTTAAACAGAAAAACCCATCTGTACTTTATCTGTTTGTTAATCAGTTGCTGCAGTAAAGGCTTTAAATTCCTACGTTTCATGACCGTCGATGGAGCCAGATCAGTGAAAAGCTGTATCGGGGATCCCCGTAGTGACAGGTCCGATTTTTCCTTAATGCGATAAAAATGCGGCTTGGCTATCACATCCTGCGGCAAACCAATCCGACAGAGGGGCTGTTAGGGCCCTATGAATACGATCGATCTCCATTTGATGGCCAGCAATGTCAGGAATCAATTCCTTCATAAGCTCTTCCATGGCCTCTTCCAGATCTGTGCACGTCTCAGGGAGACACCATAGGCGAATATTATACCTGCGAGAACGGTTCTCTAAATCTTCGATTTTATTATTAGCTTCCTCCAGCCTAGTTTGAAGATCAGTGATCATGCCAGCGTTCTGATTGACTTTTTTAACCGTACTATCTACTTTAGTCTCTATTCAGTCAAAGCGTTCCCCAAAGCTGCGGATGTCCCTCTTGAGGTCTGTTGTTATGAGGGTGCAGGCTTTGGACAGTTCCTGCTGCAGAATTGTGGAGAAACGGGCCAGTAATACTGCATCCGGGGAGTATTGTGGGATCTGAGCCATCACAATGTCCTGGCCCTGCTGACTAGCCTGGCTGAACATGGCCTCAGCCAGCTCCACCATGTTTCCCTCCAGGGATGAGGCAGGGGAGTCCAATGCCTCCTGCTGGGCCATATAGGAGCCCGGGGACGGGGGTTGTAAAACTGACTCACCCCTCCTGCAGGCTGCAGAGTCCCCAGAGGATTGGGATGCATACGGATCCCCCACCAATTCAGAAAAGCTGTCCTGGCTGGATGTCCTTGCCAGCGAGGCCCTGGAGGCAGCACCTCCTCGTGCATCGTTCTGTCCCGACGCCATTTTAGGCTGCGGCCTAGTGGTCAGGGAAGGCCCTGTACCGCCGAACGATCCGGCGTGCTTGTACTGTCCTCTCTTCGGCTGTCCTCTGGCCCGTCTATTCATTCCCCTCCAGGGAACACTGCCGCGACTTCTGCTGTGCTCGGTCCCCGCTGGCAGCGCTGTTTATTGCTGTGTTTAGGGCCGGAGCGAGCGGAGCTCAGCTAGAGCACGTCTGCTCCAGAAGTCCCGCGCATGCGCCAACTAGAATGCATTGTAACCAATTGCCTTCAGAAGTTACCTTATTAAGTAAATAGAGTCCACCTGTGTGTAAATCAATCTCAATATAAATACAGCTGTTCTGTGAAGCCCTCAGAGGTTTGTTAGAGAACATTTGTGAACAAACAGAATCATGAAGACCAAGCAACACACCGACAGATCAGAAAATAAGTTGTGGGGAAGTTAAAAGAAGGGTTAGGTTATAACAAAAATCTTTCAAGCTTTGACAATCTCACGGGGGACTTTTCAATCCATCATCTGAAAATGGAAAGAGTATGGCACAACTGCAAATCCACCAAGACATGGCCGGCCACCAAAACTGTTAGGCTGGGCAAGGAGAGCATTAATTAGAGAAGCAGCCAAGAGGCCCATGGTAACTCCAGAGGAGCTGCAGAGATCCACAGCTCAGGTGGGAGAATCTGTCCACAGGACAACTATTAATTGTGCATTCCACAAATCTGGCCTTTATGAAAGAGTGGCCAGAAGAAAGCCATTGTTGAAAGAAAGACATAAGAATTCCAGTTTGCAATTTGCAAGAAGCCATGTGGAAGAAGGTGCTCTGGTCAGATGAGAAAAAAATTTGGCCTAAAAGCAAAATGCTATGTGTGGCATTGATTAGGTATAAATAGCAGGTGATGGCGCGTACTAAGATAAAAATATATAGGTGCAAAAAAAGAGGGTGTAGCCAAATCCAGTGAAAATACTGTGGCCAAAATTAATGTGCTGAAAAGTGCAAATCTTTGTAGTGATGCCAGTAATTTTGATATTACATATAATAAAACAATATGTGAAAAATAAATTGATATTATTAATATTAATCCATATAGTCCAATAAAGTCCAATTCCCAATCTTTCTATGTGCTGTAAAATATTCAAAATTATTCCATATAAATAAGTGATAAGTTCTTCAAAAGTAAATTGATGATAATAATAATCCAAGAAAAAAGTCAAATTTTCACTCTTGTTAGTGCAAAAAAACTTATTTTCAAGATTGCTTCATACAAAATAAAGTGATAAGTGGTTCATGCAGATATAGCCGTCAGTGGATCACTCAGTGCTCTCCCCCAATGGTCCCGCACTCACCGGATCCAATCACCCCTGCAGGGGTAACAGGCTCTCACAATAAGTGTCCACACTTCAATATCTGTCTGGTTTCCTCACATGGGATCTGTCCAACCATTCAGCCGCTCATAGAGAAGATAAACGAAAGTGCCCAATAGCGTGATACCGTTTCACAAATAGTAAAGTTTATTTCTGACAAACAATGGGTACTCACAATTTACATGTAGTTATAAAAGCCTTGAAAAATGTGTGCTGTAGCTCTGAGGAACGAACGCTCTACCGGTATCGTCGTACTGACGTCATCTGGAGCGCTGAGATGACGTCAGTACGACGAAACCGGTAGAGCGTTCGTTCCTCAGAGCTACAGCACACATTTTTCAAGGCTTTTATAACTACATGTAAATTGTGAGTACCCATTGTTTGTCAGAAATAAACTTTACTATTTGTGAAACGGTATCACGCTATTGGGCACTTTCGTTTATCTTCTCTATGAGCAGCTGAATGGTTGGACAGATCCCATGTGAGGAAACCAGACAGATATTGAAGTGTGGACACTTATTGTGAGAGCCTGTTACCCCTGCAGGGGTGATTGGATCCGGTGAGTGCGGGACCATTGGGGGAGAGCACTGAGTGATCCACTGACGGCTATATCTGCATGAAGCACTTATCACTTTATTTTGTATGAAGCAATCTTGAAAATAAGTTTTTTTGCACTAACAAGAGTGAAAATTGGACTTTTTTCTTGGATTATTATTATCATCAATTTACTTTTGAAGAACTTATCACTTATTTATATGGAATAATTTTGAATATTTTACAGCACATAGAAAGATTGGGAATTGGACTTTATTGGACTATATGGATTATTATTAATAATATCAATTTATTTTTCACATATTGTTTTATTATATGTAATATCAAAATTACTGGCATCACTACAAAGATTTGCACTTTTCAGCACATTAATTTTGGCCACAGTATTTTCACTGGATTTGGCTACACCCTCTTTTTTTGCACCTATATATTTTTATCTTAGTAAGTGCCATCACCTGCTATTTATACCTAATCATCTATCCCCACCTAGGTGGGTTCTTTATGCAGGGGCTGCCACTACAATAATTTAATCACCTATTATTTCCTTGTCAAAATTGTATTGATACTTAATAAGTAGGATATACAAGTAATGTATAGTGGTTACATTGTGAAAGAGAGTATTTTGTTATGTATACAGGTTATTTCGTAACAATTGCAACATGCATAGGGCAACATAACATATGGAAGAGAAGAGGTAAGAAAGAAAAGATGCATATACGAGATAGTGTTGCGTCAAAGGTATTGGTTGTCAATATAATGCAATTACTTATATATCGAGTTTGGAAATTCTGGGTTGAATTTTCACATCAACCTTATTAATAAAAATTTATAAAGCATAAATCATATAAAATAACCAGTAGGGGAGGGAGGAATGTGGAGGGAAGGGGGACTGGGTTAGGGAGGTCTGCAGGAGCAAGTCGAATTCCACAGTCATCGGTTAGATGTTTCTGTAGATATGCACGTTGATTGAGCTACCATGGCAATAACACTCTGTCATCAAAGGAGTTTGGTGTAACGTACAAGGTCCATGGTTTCCACAGATTTTCAAATTTAGTGATCGTATCTGTGTCTAATGCTTCCATTTTGGCGTGTGTCATTGCTACGTTCATCCTGTTTTTCACTTCTGTCATAGAAAGATTGGGAGTTCTCCAGGCTTTAGCCAGGGTTTGTTTTGCTGCCGTGAAGAGTTGCATTAGTAGTTTGAATTGTATGTTTGTTAGGTATTCGGGCTTCAGGTTCAGTAGGGCTGTTGTAGGATTCGGGGGGTTATTTTTCCCAGTCAACGCATTAGCTATATTGAAGGTCTTTGCCCAGAATGTTTGCGCCTTAGGACATGACCACCAAACATGGTTAAAACGTACCTATAGCTGAGCATCCCCTGAAGCATTGCCCTGTATAATTTGGAGTGTATTTTGCTATCCTGGCCGGTACCAGGTACCATCTGGTTAGTACTTTATAATTAGTTTCCAATGCTATTATGTTTGGGGAGGCAGCTTTCGTGTTACGCCATATTTGGTTCCAGTCCGAAGTCTCGAGTTCAATAGCCAGGTCCTCCTCCCATTTCCGAATATATGGTGGCCCTGTTGTGTTGTGGGTTAGTAAATGTTGATACAAAGCAGATATCGTGCCCTTAGCATGTGGGTCTTTTCTGCATATTCTTTCAAAGGGGGACTGCTGGGCGGATGGTGGGGTAGGGTTCAAGTATGGCTCGAAGAAGTTTTTTATTTGGAGGTATCTAAAAAGTTCTGAGTGAGGGATACCGTATTTTTTGCAAATTGACGGGAAGGGCAGGAAGTTCGAAAGTTCCAAAAATTTGTATAGGTGTATGCAATCCCTGTGTAACCATTCTTTAAATGTTTTGGGAAGAATCCATGCTGGATAGAATGCCGGGTTTTTGTAAAAAGATAGCATTGGGATATGAGGGGATTGTAAGTGGTATTTTGACTTGAATCTATCCCAGAGGGAGAGTGAGTGCTTAATTATGGGGTTATCTATGTTTTTACGTAATTTGGGGGGTATCCATAACAGGTTGGATATTGGAATGGGGTCACATTCCGTTGTTTCTATTGAAACCCAGAGAGGTAATTCTTGGTTCGCGTGGTATTTAGTGAGAGTCGCTATTTGTGCCGTTCTATAGTAGTGTGCAAAGTTTGGGAGTCCCAGCCCACCATGTGTTTTGGGGAGATGCAAAGTCTGTTGCTTTATCCTTGGCTTGGAAGAACCCCAAACGAAAAATGAGATCCTCCTCTGGATGATTCTCAAAAAGTAGGCAGGTATTGGGATGGGAAGTACCCTAAAGAGATATAGTAATTTCGGGAGTATCGTCATTTTCACTGCGCTGATTCTTCCAAGCCAGGACAATGGGAGATGGGTCCATGCCGCTAAGATGTTTGTGATTTGTTTTAAGAGAGTTGGATAATTATGTGAGAAAAGGTCAGAAGTGGCTGCGGTTAGGTGTGTTCCTAGGTATGGGATGCTTTTTTCTGGCCAATCGAATGGAAGGCCTGTTTTGGCTGCTGTCAATTCTAGTTTCGAGAGCGATATGTTCAGGGCCAGGCATTTTTTAGGGTTGATCATGAGTCCTGAAAAAGTTGCGAAGTGGTTCAGTATTGGGATAAGGTTTGGGCCTGACACTTGGGGGGATGATAAAAATAGGAGAATGACATACTTTGTGTTTAAGGCCGCCTAGTTCTATGCCAAGTATAGTGGGATCCGATCTAATCTTTATTGCTAATGGTTCGATGAGTAGGGCGAACAATAGTGGGGACAGTGGGCATCCCTGTCGTGTGCCTCTTTTGATATCAAAAGTGTCCGATTTATATCCAGCGTACTTAACATAAGCTCTTGGGTTATTATATAGTTCCATTATCCATTTGATGTAGTTTGGGCCAAATCCCCAGTTTTGGAGCGTATAGTTTAAGTACGACCAAGAGACTGAATCAAAGGCCTGTTTAATATCCAGAGACAGAAAACAAGCAGGGATGCCCCTTTTTCTTGCAATATGTGCTAACAAGCATGCCCTTCGTATGTTATCGCCCGCTTGTCTGGAGGGTATAAAACCTACTTGGTCTCGGTGGATCATTTTGCCTATGTGTTTATTAAGACGGGAAGCCAAAATTTTACCTAGTAATTTTATATCTGTGTTTATCATAGAAATAGGACGGTAGTTGGTACAGAGGGTATTATCCGTATGCGGTTTAGGAATCATGCATATCGTGGCTAGCAGTGATTCGGGTCTAAATGTCTTTTGTTTCAACAGGTCATTGAATGCGTCTGCCAATCTTGGTGAGATTAGTTCTGTAAAAGTTTTGTAATAACGTGCAGAGAACCGTCTGGTCCTGGTCTTTTGTTTAATTTAAGATCTTTAATGGCCATGGACACATCTTCTTGTGTGATCAGTTCTTCCAGTTGCGATTTTTGTAATTGATTCATCTTTGGCAATTGGATTTGAGAGAAGAAAGAATTTGCTTCCGCTTCGCTAAATGTACCTGTTTCAGAGTATAGTGCTTTTAGGTGCGAACTAAATTTTCGTACAATCTTGAGCGGGTTGCTAGAAGTAATGTTATTCGCTATCTTTAATTTTATGGGTTTAAATGTTCTATTTAGTGAATTTAGTGATCTAGCTAAGTATGTCCCTGGTTTATTCGCATTTTTGTAAAAAGTATGTTTTGATCTGTTAAGTGTTTTATTAGCTGATTCTGTGAGGAACAGGTCATATTCTAAACGTGCCTTATCTAAGCGTTTTTTGTTGGTAAGGGTGTTGTTGTCTTGCATGGCCAGAAAGGCTGAGTTGTATTCAGTTTCAAGTTGCTTCGCTAGATGTTTTCGGTTTTTTTTGAGGATTCCTAATTCTCGCTGGAGTGTTCCCCTTAAAACGGCTTGTGTGCTTCCCATAATGTGAGTGGGGATATTTCTGGACTCATGTTAAGTTCTAGGTATTCTTTCAAAGCTTGCTCGATAGGCAGGCAAAGGGCGGGATGTTTGAGTAAAGTTTCTGGGAGGTACCAAGTAGGGTCGTGATTTTTTGGGATCGCAGATGCTAGAGTGGTGAGCACTGCGTTATGATCGGACCAGGGAATGGGGATGATACTTGAATTTAGAACTTCTGGGGCCATTCCAATTGTCACTAATATGTGGTCGATGCGACTGAATGATTGGCGGGGGTTTGAGAAGTATGTGTAGCTTCGCTTTGTGGGGTTGTACTCTCTCCAAGAGTCCACAAGGTTATATTTGGATAAGAGGCTTGGGAAGTCCATTTAGGTTGGTACTTTGGTGGCGTATATGGGGATTTATCTAAGAATGGGAGGAGGACCTGGTTCGAATCTCCACATAGCAGAAGAGAGCCCATTTTATGCGTATTGACTGTTTGGAATAGGTGGGATAGAAAAGGTAGAGGATTGGCATTGGGAGCATAGTATGAGACTACTGTAATCGCGGAGTCCATAATATAGCCTGTTAGGATAAGGTATCTACCCTCTGGATCCTTTTTTTTAAATCAGAAAGGTTTTTATTGCTCACAAAACAAACATGGAGAATACGTTACAGTGTGACATGTCATGCGTAGCATATACATTACTATACACAGAAGCTTCTCCATCAACATTCAAACATTTGGTAGCTGCACCGTTAGTGTACCCCTACGACCTTCCC